>CM051235.1:230383735-230983735 GCA_027917425.1 Gastrophryne carolinensis | reverse complement strand
AGCCCACATGCTTTATTTTGGTATGTGCTTATTTGCTGGTGATTTTACTTGTGCTTCACTGTGTGTTTGTATACTCACCTTCCTCGCTCCTGCTCCTCTCGCCTCCCTGGCGTTCAGGCGTCGGGGGAGGCGCATGAGGGCGGCGGACCGGCGGCGCTGTCTTCTCCGCTTGCTGCGGGCGCAGGGGGAGGGGGGACCCTCCCTGCCTGTTCCCTTCTTCTCTGGGCACCATTTTCTGCTTCCCTGGCGTCCGGAGTTCGCATGCTGCGGGGGGGGGGGGGGGGGGGGGAGGGGCGGGGCCGCGCAATGACACGTTCCGCGTCATCGTGGCGCGACCCGCCCCTCAAGGTGTTGCCTGGGGACTGTGCTCAGCGCCACTCTCCCTCCTCCGGCGTGGTGGCACACGGGTCCTCGCATTCTCCCTTCCGGGGCTCCATCCGTGCTGCGCTGTCTGCCTGGGTGTTGTCTGTGCGGCAAATCGATCCTCTTGGTCCGTGAGTCTGGTCTCATAATTTTTATATATTTATATATATTATTGTGGTGCATGCTCTCTGGGATGCTCATTTGTGTTCCCTCTTGTGTCTTTCAGGCGGGTCCCATATTACTCATTACTGTGGTTCCTCCCAGTCCCACCCCCCCCACTCCCCCATCTCGATTTTTAGGAGCTATTATTGGGGGATTGTCTGGGTTTGGGACGTTAGTGCCTTGTAACCCATTTGATTTGGCTACTAATCACCATAATGGAGGCTTCGGGGATAGCGAGCTTGGTGGCCCCTCGGGGCGGGCTAAGCTGTGTCTCATTTGTGGTACATGTCCTCTGAGCTGTCGCAGCGCTATTTGTGTACCCTGCGCGCAAAGCGTCATTTCGGAACAGGTTGGGGCAAGCGTTGCCGGCCCCAGTCCCATTTTACCGACGGCCTCGCCGACACCCCCGTGTCTGCATTTACCCCCCAGTGAGGGGGAGGCCAGCAGGGGGTCTCAAATGGACTTGGCACTCAGAGTGGCCAGTGTAGAGCATCAGTTGTCGCGTTCGGCCGCTGGTAAGGCCACGTGTAAGAATCGGCATTTGGAGCCGGTTTATTCACTTTTTGCCGATGATGATGATGATTATGAGGCCTTTGGTGGCAGAGACTCCATGGAGGAGGGTGAGTTATTTCATGATTCTGACTCCTCTGGGGACCGACCGGGGGGGCTTTGACAGTGACCCCGGGTCTTCCTCGGATGAAGACGGTTGGCTTCCCTATGACACTGAGAAGCTTTTGTCTGCGGTTTTTGAAGCCTTGCACATTGTACCCCCAAAGGCAGCCAAAAAGAAGCAGGGGGACCTATTTCGGTCCGAGAGACAGCGGCTTGTCTTTCCTGAACAGGGCCACTTCTCTAAAATTATTTTTAAGGAATGGGAGAAACCTAATAGACTGCCATCAGTGCCTAAGGGCCTGGACAGATGGTATCCCTTTTCAGAGGAGTTGATTCGTCTCTGGTCCCGTCCCCCTGAGGTGGATGCTCCTGTTTTGGGGCTTTCCAGTACCACGGTCATGCCATCTCCTGATACTACTTCCTTGCGCGATCATGCTGACAGGCGCATGGATCAGCTGGCATGTCACGCTTTCACTTTTGTGGGCACTGGTCTTTGTCCTGTCTGTGCCGCAGACATTGTCTCCATAGCCATCAAAAAGCAGGTGAGACGCCTTGTGGATAACGCCAGAGCCCACAAGCGAGCGGAGGAGTATAAGGATCTCTTAGCTTGCACGGACTTCATTGCCTTTGTGATTTCGACCATGGATGAACATGGATGATACTGTCCGGCTTCGTCGTTCTATCTGGCTGCGACAGTGGGCAGCGGACGCCGCCACCAAGAAAGCTCTCACTGGTATTTCCTTTCTGGGACTCTGGTTGTTCGTGGGAGCGTCTGGATCTCCTGGTGAAGGATGGGAGGCTCCCTCAACGTCGGAAGCCTGTGCGGTCCTTTCGGGGCTCTTCTTCCTTTCGTCCCTTTCGAGGTGGACAAGGTTCTTCCTTCTCAGGTGGCCGCAGGGACTTCTGAGGGCGAGGTAGATCCCGCGGTCGTCCCAGTCCCTCCTGGGATAAGGTGGTTTTTCATCTTAAGCTTGACTTTTTACCCAAGGTTGTTTCTGCCTTTCATCTCAATGAGGACATTGTCTTGCCTTCTTTGTGTCCTGCGCCTTCTAATTCTAAGGAGAGGACCCTCCATTCTCTGGATGTGGTCCGAGCCCTTAGGTACTACCTGGTTGCTACGGAATCCTTTAGGAAGTCGGATGCTCTTTTTGTCCTTCCTGACAGGCCTAGGAAGGGCTTGCCTCCAGTCAAATCTACTATTAGTGAGTGGATCAGACAGGCGGTGGTGCAAGCGTATTCTGCCAAGGGGAAGGAACCCCCTTTTCGGATCACAGCTCACTCTACCAGAGCTATTGGTGCCTCTTGGGCCTTTCAGCATCAGACTTTTGTTTGTAAGGTTGCTACTTGGTCTTCAGTTCATACTTTTTTTACAAGGTTGATGTTAGGGCCTGAGCTGATGCTGTTTTTGGCCATAAGGTGCTTCAGGCGGTAGTGTCATGAACTACGTGCTGTTGCTCACTGGGGATCCCACCCTTTCTTGGACACTGCTTTTGGATGTCCCAATTGTCAAGAATGAAGGGACCCGAGCAGGACACCAGGAAAAATACAATTCTGTGATTGTGGATTATTAGGGAAACAGATGCCTTTATATGAGCCGGGAGGAGCCACAAGTTTCGTCTTGCAGTCAACTGCGCCACCTTGTGGCGGATAACCCTATTGTCAAGAATGGAGCGACCCAAGCAGGACACCACCAAAATCAATTCTACAGGTGATTACTCACAGAATTGTATTTTTTGTCACCCTTTGTTGCCAGACCATTTATCACTATTTTGCACTACGCATGTTCAAATGTGATTTTTTAAGGGATTTCCAGGGTTTTTCCAGGAAAATTATATATTGTTTTTTTTTTCAGCAGAGTCTGGGCTTCAACATGAAATGTCTTGTTTGTAATTTTTTAGGTGTATTTTCGATATTTTTGGGTGAAATATGAGCAAAAAAATAAATAAAAATCTATTTTTTACAATTTGTAGTGTTTTTTTGTAATAAAAAAAGTAAGTTCGTCAATAAAATCTTATTGCGTGTAAAATCCCAATTTCTCCCGGTTGCAGCGATACCACACATGTGTTGGTAGACACCCTTTCCTGCCCAGATCTTCTTGCCCAGATGAAGTAACGGGGAGACCGTTACGAAACGCGTTGGCTGGGGCGGGGTATAGCGTGTGGCTACAGTGTGTTCTCAAGGTGATGTATATAGCACAATTATTTTTGATCATTGGTTTACTTGTTCCTTCCTTGGTGTGTCCTTAGGAGCAATTGGCACTGTATTATGTAATAGAGTGATAGATTATATATAGAGTATTTAGAATCAGTTGTTTTATGTGTTTGTGTAATGTGTATATAGGAGCACGTGCTGTTTAATTAATTAACACAATCTATGGTGTATATATGATTTTAAGAAGATTACACTGTATCCATAGCATGTAGTTTGTTTTTAATGGTTTTTAATACTTTTGTATTGGACAATTAATAATAAAATGAGTATATTTGTATTGGAATAAACGTGGTGGTGCCATAATTGTGGGCAGGCTGCATGGGGTGGGATATGTGGGATCCCACAATCTTTTGACTTTCCTGCCCAGAACACGCCCCCAAACTGAAACAGCACTTTAGGGGATTTTCAGATAAAATACAACTATGTTATGCGCTATGCGCACCTTGCAGTTTTTCGATGAAAACAACCCTTTACATTTGAAATATGTACACACCTCAAGCTTTCTAGGCGTACCAGGCTTGTTGATGTGGCCACAGTTTTCTGGAAGTAATCCCTCAATGTATTCTTTGGTTGCAAAGAGTTTACCTAAAAATGGATACAAAAGCAGAATCAAAGCCACATTTTCCTAAAAAAACTATATAAAAAAAGAAAAAACAAGTTAAATCTGAAAACGCAACATCACCTGAATAGAACAATACCCAACATGCATAGGTACTGTCAAGGGAAGAGTTGGCAAACACCCCAAAGTAAAGCATGTACGAAATGGTAATTTTCCTTGAAAATTTCAGCTCTGCAGACAAACTGCACACCTTGCGATTTTTCAACCAAAACCCTTTACACTTGGAATACCCCCAACAAACCATATATTCCCTGAAAGTAGACATGTTAAGCTTAGTAAGTGTATCCAGCTTGTTGTAGTGGGCTCATCTTTCTGGAAGTAATTATTTGGTTGCACGGGGTTTCCCAAAAAAATTTATAAGAAAGCAGAATAAAAAACATCTTTTCCTAAAATATCAATATGCTCGATTCAGAGAGACACTTCCGTTTTAGTGCCGATCTGTTTTTTTTGTGAAATGTTTCCGTTCTCGTATGAGTGTGCAAGCGATTCTATGCATGCATTGAAAACCTTCTGTAAAGTTTCCGTCCGTTCGTACGGCAGATTATGAATACGAGGATGTAATTTTCCATCCAGACTTTTCTGTTTCATTTCCACATGTTACAACGTAATCCTCCAACGAATTCTTTACGTTTCCCGTTAGTTTCTGTTTCCCTTTTTCAATAAATATTCGTTCAGACAGAAATCCTTACGATCTTGCGCCTGCGCACTACAAACTTAACTCATTAAAGTGCTCGCCTACATATTTGCCACCCTCACTTCTACTACAATGTTCTAAATCACTTAGCACTATCCTCCATCTTCCCTTTTGGAACCTTAAATCTCACCCAAACCACTTAGCACTATCCTCCATCTTCCCTTTTGGAACCTTAAAGCTCACCCAAACCACTTAGCACTCTCCTCCATCTTCCCTTTTGGACCCTTAAAGCTCACGCAAATCACTTCTCGGTCATGTGAATATTCATCTTTAAACATTTCTGGGCCCATTAGTTTTGTGTTAATGTATTTAGTAAATGAAATGACACTGTTACATTTTTGGGGGGATTGGGATTGGCATAAAATATAAAATTTATAAAAATTTTGAGAATGTCAAATTTTTACAACTATAAAAAACAAACTACATAGCAATGGCAGGCCACAGAACATTATTCTTCATCTGTGGTCCCCAATGAGTTGCGCAGCTCCTGCATCTCGCCCACCAACTGAAGAACCCTGACACTCAGTTGTGCCACTCTGGCACGTTTGGTCCCTGTTAAAAAACTTAAATTAAAATATTGGTGTAACCTTGTTGGGGTCATACTGCAGTGCCCCCCCCCCCCCCTGTATGGTCCAATCACCTAAATCTGGACTTCAAAAGCCAGAGAGCCCTTGCCACCACGGGCCGGGTTTTGCATAGTGGCTGATTAGAGAACCCCTGGCCCGCATTCTGCAGGCAAAGAACGAAGAATTTAAAAATACTAACATAAAATACACATTCTAAGCTACAATATTGTTTAACATGTCATCAAGGGCTAAAAACAGCAATAGGTTAAGTCATGACTCATCAACTATATTCATTGCCATACAGTGAAAATGGATTGAAGGAATGTGAGCAAACTTACCCAGGAGCCATCCACCAGATAATTCTCCTGACTCAAACTGACGAAATAAGCCGGAGCTCTGCAATATATAAGCATCATGGGACGACCCTGGATGCCCTACAAGAACACTGAGGAATCTCATAGCTTCACCAAAAACTCCTTGTATGTTGTGTGAGTGGCACATCTTGCAGTTCCTGCAACCAAATATAAAATAATTACACAAAGCAAAGGGAACCAACTAAAACAATAACTCCTACAACAAATTAAGATTCAAGTTCAACAATCCAAATATAATTCACAAAGGACATAAGTCTAAAAAAATATAGCAATTATATGGATGTGTGGGAAAATAAATGTTTACATGCTAAGGAAGGTCAGCATTAAAATGCATCTATAAGACATACATGAAATGTATTGATTCAGGTATGCATTGCTAGACAATTTATGACCTCGACCATGCTGATACATGCAATGCCTTGGTGCTAAAGGCGTGCAGACTCCTCCACATAGCCGCAAAACACCTTCAACAATAGCAATCCGAGCCCTCAAAGGTCCCGTAAGTGGATCGGAAATTAAACGGATTTATAGGGTGGTGATCTGTCGGAAATCAGCTCTCTGAATCAGACGGAAACCCATCCCAACAACGTAAGTTATCTGAACGAACGGAAAATTTCCGATTTTGTTTGGAAAAACTAACGGAAATGTTCCCATTTGCTTCCGTTCATCGAAAGCGCATTCCCGAACGTTCGTACGAATGAAAAATGAACGAAAAAAAGCAAAAAAATGACTAACACCCACCCAAACTTTCACAGACAGCTATGGAAGTCTGGACGAATGTGTCTTTGAATCGAGGCTAATATGCAGACAAGAAAAAGCAAGCTAAATCTGAAAGCGCAAGGTCCCCCGAGCAGAACAATACCCAACATACATAGGTACTATTAACCCTTTTGAATGCCAGCCTACTTTTGTCACCTTCTGTTGACAGGTCATTTTTCCCCATTTTGTACCATGTTTTGCACCATTTTTGCAGGAATTTTCAGGAAAATATATATATATTTTTTGCAGCAGAGTTTAGGCTTTAACATGAAATATCTTGTTTGTAATTTTCCTACTGTTTATTAAAATATTAAATAAATAAAAAAACAAAAACAAACAAATAAAAAGCAAGCTAAATCTGAAAGCGCAAGGTCCCCCGAGCAGAACAATACCCAACATACATAGGTACTATTAACCCTTTTGAATGCCAGCCTACTTTTGTCACCTTCTGTTTTTTGCAGCAGAGTTTAGGCTTTAACATGAAATATCTTGTTTGTAATTTTCCTACTGTTTATTAAAATATTAAATAAATAAAAAAACAAAAACAAACAAATAAAAAGCAAGCTAAAACTGAAAGCGCAAGGTCCCCCGAGCAGAACAATACCCAACATACATAGGTACTATTAACCCTTTTGAATGCCAGCCTACTTGAGATTTTGTCACCTTCTGTTGACAGGTCATTTTTCCCCATTTTGCACCATGTTTTGCACCATTTTTGCAGGAATTTTCAGGAAAACGATACATATATTTTTTGCAGCAGAGTTTAGGCTTTACCATGAAATATCTTGTTTGTAATTTTCCTACTGTTTATTAAAATATTAAATAAAAAAAAAAAAAAAAAATTATTTTTTAGACAATTGTCTTCTTTATTTTAAATAAAACATTTGTTTTATTAATGAAAACCATACTGCATGTGAAATCGCCATTTCTCCCGATTACAACGGTACCACATATGTATTGGTAGCCCCCCGTTCCTGCCCAGGAGACCCCCCAAACTGAAACGAGTACTTTATAACATTTACAAATAAAATACAACTACTATCCACACTATAAAGGGTTAAATCAAGAAAAAAATTGGTGTGGGGGTGACAGAACATAAGGGGTTAATTAAAAAAAATAGACATAGAGTCCCCTATCCCGGGGGGGGGGGGGGGGGGGAACAGGGCGCAGGGACCAGGTTTGGTTGCCGCTGGCCCTGCAGGCTACAAGCCAGCATAGCCAATGGCCAGGCCGATCAGAGCCTTCTCGCCTCTCACCCGCTCTGCACCGCTACTACCGGCATCTGTCAGAGCCGGGTGCGGGTGAGAGTATATGAGGAGCGGGATGACGTCATCCCGCTCCTTCCACAAAAGGCGGAGCTAGGGGCGGCGGCCAGCACCGTCATTAGAGGAGGTGAGGCCCCACAAGAGGGTCCTCAGCCCAGGGGGTGGGGGATCAGAACCCCCCTGGTGAAGAGAACACGCGGTGGAGGGATCGGGCGAGGAGCCGCAACTGTGAGCAGCGGGCCCCTCCTGAAGCCGGAAGACACCGGGAGAGGGATCAGATGTCCCCCGGAGGAAGAGAGGACCCCCATCTTTCCATTAATACCAGAGGTGAGTTTTTATTTTTTCTATTTTTATACTAGCAGGGGGGTGCTTGGCACTTAACGGTAGGAGAAGCAACCCTGTAGAAACTACGTGCTTGGCATTTAAAGGGTGGCGGCTCATGGAGCATCGGGCAGCCTGCAAACAGGAAGTGTCTTCTGACTGTGTTATGAGAATGCCTGTCTTACAGATCCCCTCCCGTTATGCTGATTATTATGTCGTATCACAGAGTCAAGGGTCACGCTTCAGAAGAGAAATAATAAGGTGAAACTGAAAACCTCTATATCTCTTTAAATTTCTCTTCAATTTATTTAATTTAAAAATTAAAAAATGGAAACAGGCTAGGACAGTGCCAAACATGGCCCGACACAATGGTCTAGCAGTTGACTTTGCCTTCTGTATCCTTTAAGCCACACACCCTCATTGAGGGATGAATAGGAAATAGGTTGTAACAGTTACAATAAAATAAGCACTTTGAATAGGCAAATGAATCATTTATTGATGCAGATCTGCATGTTACAGCTCAAAAAGAGACAAATGAAAACAACGAGGGTCAGGGGGACATGTCCTCAAAAGAGGGACAGTCCCTCCAAATGCGGGACGGTTGTGAGTTATGAAATACACAAAGCACACGGGAAAAATAAAATGCTAAACAATGTAAAATATTATAAAGCAAGTGCAGTGGGCAGGCTTGAACACAGCAGAGGAAGTCGCCCTGCCTCAGTGTTTCCATCTCCCTTGGATGTGGTTTTCCTGGCAGCACGGCAGATGCGTAGACAGACAGGAGTTAATGAAAGTTTCACAATCTCTTATGTCAAGTTGGTGTGCGGGACCGCCCTCCTAGATCTTTCCAGCACCAGGCCGGTCGGTGCCCTCCTTACGGCTCAGCGAATAAACGAGGAGTTGTCAGTGAAGTAGTATGCGGCCTTTCCCTCAATTAAAGCAACACTGCTGTCTAAAAACACAAAATGTAGTTTAAAGATTAGGTTAAGTCTGCCATTGTTACCTCAGAGCAGTGTCACTTATAGATACAGATACAGTAGTCCCATCCCTTATGAAGCACAATGTTTCATATGTAGATTAGGCAGTGATCCCTGTTGCCAGAGCCCATGGATTCTGCCTATATTAGAACTAAGCTACATTCAGTGAAGACTGCACCTATCACAAAGGCTTCACATATGTAGCAGCATCCCCTCCTGGACTGTGTGTTGCTCACAGGAGTCTCCTCTGTACAAGGAGATGGGTAAATGCACGATCTGACAACCAACGTCATCAGGCAGCGAGGGGAGCCTCCAGTGGGAGGAGCGGCTACCATTCACTTCCAGCTGAGTAGCTCATCAAACCGGTCCACCATGGGACTTGACTTTCCCACATTTCCCATAATGATGGAGTAGCAATATGTTGCGCACTTGGAAAAACAAGACATTCCAACAAGCGTTCACACAATGCACTTAAAGCGGAACTCCTATTAAAAAATTGGGGTATTTAAATAAAATGGGTGTTATTCCCTGCACAGGGGGGCATCCCACTTTCCAACGCCCCCCGCGCCTTAATGCCTGCTAAAATGATTAACCTTACCTGTCAAACTGCTTCCCCAGCAAAATGGAGCTCCACATTTGGCCACTGCCTTCACTTGGTCATCAGTGGCTGGATACCCAGGGGCGACTTGCGAACCACAAGATTGGGGCGGCCAGTCTTGAAAGGCAAGTAACAACACCCAAGGCTATGATGTGTTTTTAACATAATAATAAAAAAAAATTATAATTTTTAGTAAGTCAAATTCAGGCATGAATGGAGGTGTGACTGGCACATGGGTGCACAGTTGCTTCATGTCCCCCATCACATTGTGCTCCAATAGTAAATGGTAAGTATCTTTCTTTTTTCAAGGCTCTCTGAGGGCATGAGGGGGTAATTCTGTTATTTTAGCGTTCCTATGAACCAGGACACTTGCTCATACAGAATTGCAAGAGCGGGTGAAGACAGATCTCACCCCTGGAAAATCCTCATTTTCCCAGTTCCCAGTTCCATAGGAAGTTTTTGGCAATATATTTGTTTTTTTTTGTGGAATTCCTGCGCTATTTTTTAAGAAAGGCTTATAGTTTTGTATAGTTTTGGGGCTTTGCAATGCAATTGTAATTTGCAAGATATTGTTATCACAATGTGCAATTGCACAGGTGATTGCCCTTCAATGCGCTTGAATCACAATCACTTTACTCAAAAATCGCTTGTCAGGTTTGGAGTTCCTCTGCAACATGGGAGCATGTATCTGTTATGTACTGCTTTTGGCTGGCTCCCTTTCCTGGACTTTCCTCTGCTATATGCTGCTCTGCCAGCAGGTGGCCCTCTCCTGCAGAGATGCTACTAATCAGCCAGCACCTGTGTCACTTCCTTACCTTTATAAGCTGATCCACCCCTGCAGCCAGTGGATCAGCATTGCATTGTCTTCCCAGAACTCCGAACCCCTGCCCCAGCCATTGTGATTTGCTTCCCCTGTCTCAGCTTTGTATCTGCCTTTGGACTTTTACTGGATCCCTATGCATGTATGTTTCCAGACTCCACCTGTGTATATGTACAGCAGCCTGAGTGTTTTTATGTTTTCCGGGTTTACCTATTTTCCTGCACAGCAGTCGTAGCATGTAGGGTTCATCTGTATTTTCGCACTGTTACTTCAGCATGTGTATGGTATTATGTTCACTTGTGTATTTGTACAGCAGCATGGTTGGTGTGTGGTATATATATTTGTTTCTGTTTATCACCATTAAACACGGTTTGCCGCATATCCGCCTCTGTCTTGCAGCTCTCATTTACTGGTCATTCTATAATAGGGGATTTCTCTGCTGAGAAATCGGTGACATCGCTGCAGCAGGACTTTTGTAAGGAGTTACGCAATTGCATATGTGAAAGGACCTATAAGATTACATGGACAGTGATTTACTTGTAATTGCGTAATCAACCCGCATTTAAACCGGACCTTCACCATGATTTAATGAAAAGCTCAAACTCTTAAAAAACGGTTCCCCAGCATCTAAAATTAATATATTTTACGTTTTTAGTCACTAACTTATTATTCTTTCCCCCACTGGGCTGCAACTCTGTTCAGGAATTTAGGATACGGGCGCCGCCATCTTGACTCAGAAGCATCACACTTACTGAGGAGAGGAGAGTGGGATAAGGTACAGGGGGGCGGGTTTTAGCTGTGCTTTGCTCAGACAGAGCAGAGCTGGGGTCAGGTGAAGGTCAGCAGTCCCAGAATGCAGAGCAGCACAGTCAGGAGGCACTTCCTGTTTGCAGGCTGCCTGATAAGATGGCGGCCTCCATGAGCCGCCATCTTGGATGTTTAAAGGCTCATAACATGCAGTAGATGCAGGTAGGATGATTTTTAATGTGGCCAATCTGTATGTACAAGGTGTGGGAAACATATAAGATAGACTCTTATTCAGAGTGAAGGTCCGCTTTAAAGTGTAGCGTCTAAAATTCTGAGGGTGAGCATGGGTTGGGTATATTCATTTCTGTAAATATTAAATAGATTACAATATATATCTGTGGACTTAAAATCAGTATATACTCACCTTACCCACCCCCACCACCATTAGACTTCTCCATTGCAGCCTTGTCTATTCCATTTTATGTTTTCTGTTGGTAAGACTGGGTTCCTTCAGTTTTTTTAAACCGTTCCTGCTGTAGGTTTGCCCCACCCCTGCATAGATAATTAGCTTTTTCTATATAGATATTTTCCTTGTTTGTTGGGTGTGTACACAGAGCTTGGGCAGATAAACATAGGTCTGTCCTAAGATAAACATAGACCTAGCCTAATAACCTATCCTAAAATAAACATAGACCTATCTTAAGATAAGTATAGATATATTCTAAGATAAAAAGAACACATACACATAAGGGGTGGGCAGGATGGGGGTTTACCCTTGGTGTGGCCTTCTGCCTTAAGCGAATGGGTGGACAGATGCACAGAGAGGGGGACGCCACTCTGAGCAAATTCTGTGTGGCCGACAGCACTGGATTGCGGGTAAGGTAAAAGTAAAAAAAATTTTAACCCCCCATCCTGTCTCAGCGCCCTAGGAGAGATTAATACATCAAGTGACTTCAGTTTTAAGCTTAAAGATTTTTAAATAGGTAGGTTGAAATTATCTTTAATAACAGCTGACAGATATGCACCAGACCTATGAAAATATGCTGACATGACAAGGTGGACCGGCCTTACTTTCTTATGGCTGGCAGACCCACACAAAACAAAAAAATGCCCATTTTACCTGCAAGGTTGTCTGGAGCTTGGGATTTTTCTGTAAGCAGTCCACACCAAACTGAGAGAGATTTACCTCAGAAAAGGGATCAGCATGTCTGTCATGTTACACGATGTATGTAACTATGTACACCACTGCAACAGTTTACAATGTTGATACAATGATTTAAGAGCTTTCTGAGCAGTGATACCCCTTTACAGCTGATGGCTTACTACTTCTGGCTTGAGATAAAGTATAATTTGGGGTAATTTGGGCTGTAGGACTGGCTATTTTACAAGCAGGCCTGTCAGAATTGTGGTGAAATGGCCACTCCCATGCAGTTCAGAAGCATATAATCTGCCTGCTATTTCAAAACATCCGGTGACTGAGGGGGTTCACACAGCTGGGCATCCCAGTGCGGTTTGGTGTAGATACAAAAGCCCTTGCAACGTTTCATGGCATAGACCCCCCCTTAGCTATGCTAATTGCTTTTCTGAAAGTTTTGGAGTGCTCCTATTAGTCTCCTATTGGTGAGTTGTTTATCTTCCTTCCTCCTCAAAGTAGCCATCAGGGACAGTACATGCATGACTTCTGTATTGGGCCTGGCCACTTGACCCCATTGGCAGCCCTGTAGGACTGACTGAGGGAGCATGGCTGCCCTGAGCCCCAGTCATCCCATATTGTAAACTGTGGGTTGAAGGGTTTGCCACACTATATAGGAAGCCTATAGAAACTTCCCCATAACCCGCAACCTATAATATGTGATGGCAGGACCCGTGCAGCCATGCGTGGATCATGCTCTAGTTTTCAACAGTTCACTGCTGCCAATAAGCCTGGCCATCAAATGGTATACAATGTGAATTACAAGGGCGGGCTGACATTGACACTGTATAAGGCTCAATATTTCTGATAGCGCTCCTGATGCCTGGCTGTCCTATTACAAATGCCATACCCATGCCACATCCCTATCCCATATGACTGCCAGTTTACAATATAGTTTCAAGGGTGGGTGGGTTTGTAGTGATTTGAAAGCGTGGTGTTGCTGCTGATGACCCAGAAACAGGGGATTAGTGATTTTGGCATTTGAGCATAGCAGATCAGCATCCTAATTCGGGAAGTGTGGCTGTCAAAGAGGAGAGGTCTCCAGGTACATTATTTCGGAGCTATATAGGGGGCTCTGTGGTTACAGGATGTAACGTATAAGATTGAGCATCAGGGTGTGCGGTGATGCGTGCTGGCTCATGATGCGTAATTCCTGCTGTGTGATGCGGTCGTGAGGCTGCCTAATATCTGTAGAGACTTTGCACTCTGTATTCACCCACACCTCAAACTGGGGGGAGTCCCAGTGACTAAACAGTCACACTCAGTCCTCCCTACAGACTTATGATGTCACAGCAAACATGACAGATTAGGTAGGTGCCGGCAGTGTAGGAAGGAGGGGGGAGGAGGAAACTGGGAATTAGGGACCCCTGACAAGGAGCTTATATATAAAATGAGGAAGTCCCGATTCCAGGCAGTGCAGGGAACTTCTGGCGGGCGTGTGGCAAATATGAGCATGCATTTCCAGGAATAAGTAGTGGGCTGGATCAGATGCACTGAATTCTGTGCACTCAGAAACAGCAAGGATGTAGAAGGGTGATCAGCTAACTATGCAGGATCAGACAGGACCGAGCATGCAAACTATCCTCTTTTTATAGAAAAACATGATCTAACGTATTTAAGGTAAGTTAAGCGATTTATGTGCACTTGTGACATGCAGAGGGGATGGTTTGGCTCAGGATGGGTCACTTTGATTGGTATCCAAGAAGTGATCTGTTTTCCAGAAGATTTTCGAAGTGACATATTATTTCTGCATCTTGATTCATGTTAGGGTATAATTGTAGTGATATGTCAAAGCAGCCGGACATGTGCTTTTTTTTCCTATTTTTCTCAGTTCTGAATGACTAGTATAGCAATGTATCTGCTATTATTACCCAGGGGTGCTAATCAGCATAATCTGTTATCATAACCAGTATGGAGGCAGCAACCTCATGGAGGGACAGTGCTGACTGCATGTGTTATTAAAGGGACTGTCTAGGGTAGGTGCTTACCTGCCATGCAGAGAATTAATCTTGCTGTGCTTCTGAACAAATTTGCCGAAGCTGTGATCGCCCTCTGTAACCCAGCCCCCAAATTTTATTTGTGCATGACAACCTTATTCTTAGTATACAGTACGTCCTGCTCCAAATATAATACTTACAATCGGGTTATATTCCGCCAGATGGCGCTGGACTGCATATACATCGAAAATAGGCTCCTCCCGGCCCCTCAAATACCCGGGGACCTCCCACAAATCCCCAGAATTTCTCTGCAGTCTGCCTGCGAAGGACGAGAAATTGGCTCTCTACTCGCAGGTGAGCGGGGATATTAGCCTGCAGCCCTGTAGGACTATTCCCACCCGTTCCACTACTATTTATGCCTCCCAGCCTTGGCTGCGCTGGTCGGGTGAGGGTAGGCAGCACCACTGTTAGGTGCTTGGGAGCGCTGCTCCACTGCAATCCCCCACCAAAGGGTAGGTGGTTCAGGCTTATGGTGAGCCTCTACGGGATGCCCCTCCCGCACTATTGCCCCTTGCCCCTGCCTATCGGTGGGCCCTATTTAGGTGGCCTTCGTCCTCCCTCATCCTCCTTGTAGTCTTCGGGGGAAAAGGGGGGTGTGTGTGTGTGTGTAGATATGTATGTTATGCATTCTGTGCTTTACACTCTTTTTTCACATGCCTTTTATTCTTGTGTCAGCCGCCGCGCTGACTTGTCTTTACTGCATTTTTAAATTTGCCGCTGCCGCCGCGCTCTGTCTTGGTTCCGCGCTTGGTGGCGGCATTACCTCAGGCGCTGGTGCGCCATCATTGGCTGCTTGCCATTCTGGCTTGTAGTCTTCGGGGGAAAAGGGGGGTGTGTGTGTGTGTGTAGATATGTATGTTATGCATTCTGTGCTTTACACTCTTTTTTCACATGCCTTTTATTCTTGTGTCAGCCGCCGCGCTGACTTGTCTTTACTGCATTTTTAAATTTGCCGCTGCCGCCGCGCTCTGTCTTGGTTCCGCGCTTGGTGGCGGCATTACCTCAGGCGCTGGTGCGCCATCATTGGCTGCTTGCCATTCTGGCTTCGCGCTCTTCGGGGGGGCGGTGCCCGTCTTTGGCGCGTTCCGTGTCATCGCTGTTACTGGCCCGCCCCTCGAGGTATACCAACGCCATCTTTCCTGCTTGGTTGGCCTATGCGTGACGGACTCCTACCTACCGCGGTACGCAAGTGCCCTCGCGGGCGGCTTTAGATCCTTCACTTTTGTTACGATGTACTTAAGGTCTTGTCTGCTTATGTCTTGCAGGCGGGATGAACCCTTCTTGGCTTCTCCCGCCCTGTTTTAGTATATTACTTGTAGGCCTTGTAAAAATTATACTCCCACTTCCCTAACAGGTTATTAGGGCATCCAGGGTTGCTACATAGCGTTATTCCCTATCGGCGTATAGCGCCGCTATAATCACCATATGGAGGCATCCCAGAATAATGTGACCGGGGTCCCTTCGGGACAAGACCGGCTGTGTGTAGCGTGTGGGCAGCCTCATGCTGACGCTGACAAGGCGCGGGTCTGTGTACCCTGTGCTGAGCAGGTGCTTGCATTGCAATCTGGCCTGCCAGTGGCTGCACCTGGTTTCACTTCGCCTACTCCCCCAAGCTTAAACCTCACTCCTACTGAGTGGCATACTAGTGGGGATTCTCAGCCTGATGTGTCTTCTAGACTGGCAACTGGTGGACAGTTGATTGCGAAGTCCTTAGCGCGTAAGGCCTCTGCTAAGAAGCGGCACTTGACGCCTAATGTTACTGTTTTCCCTATGGGAACTGAGGAGTTTTGGAATCTGTGTGGCTATACCCCGTCTGATGAAGGGGAGCTCTTTTCTGATTCAGGCTCATCTGATGAGAGACCAAGGGGTCATGACGATTCTGGCTCTGACCCCTGGGCTCTGGATGACACTGACAGATTATTGACCCAGATTTTTGAGGTTCTGTCTATCTCTCTCCCTGTTGAGGCTCCCAGGCAAAGAGGGGAGCTTTTCCATACAGCAAAATCACGTTTGGAATTTCCAGAGAAGGCACATTTCCCGGGGTCCCAGTAAATTTCCCGGGGTTCCAAAAAGCTTGGATAGGAAGTATCCCTTTCCTGCTGAGGTGGTTAAATGTTGGTCATCCCCCCCTGAGGTGGATGCCCCGATCCTAGGGCTATCTAACACCTCTGTCATGCACTCCCCTGATTCTACTACCCTGCGGGATGCTGAAGACCGGCGTATTGATCAGCTGGCACCCCACGCCTTTGCATGTGTGGGGACAGCGCTGCGCCCGGTCTGTGCCTCTGCCATTACTGCTGTGGCCACTAGAACCCTTATCAGAAATATGCTTGATAGTTTCCCTGATGATTTGCCTTGTGAGGTGTTTAATGCACTCTCCAGTTGTGATGTTTTTGTAAATTTTGTCCTATCAGCATTGGATGACACCATCAAAATGTGTGCCAGAACTTCTGCCCTCGTGGTGGCTATACGCCGCTCGGTTTGGCTGCGCCAGTGGGCTGCTGACAACGCTGCCAAGAAGGCCCTCACTCGGTTTCCCTTTAAAGGACTGCGCCTGTTTGGGGACCGCCTGGACCTTTTAGCTAAAGGAGGCAGGTTACCCCAGCGCAGGCGGCAATCTCGGCCCTTTCGGGGTCAGGGTTCCTTCTCCTCCCCTTACCGTGGTGCAAGACAGGGAAGGGGGGTTTCCTTTCCTGGGGCCCAGGGAGATTTCTGGGGTAAAGGCAGAGGACGTGGACGTCCTGGCTCTTCCTGGGGTCCCAAAGCTAAATCCTCTCCCAAGCCCCCTCAGGCATGATGGGGCACCCTCACCCATCCGGCTGCAGCACTTCGCTCACGTCTGGAGGCTTCACGTCTCAGACCGGTAGATTCAGCAGGTAGTGTCCTCCGGTTACAAGTTGGAGTTTGCTGCCGATCCCCCTTCAAGAGTCATCAGATCCCGGATCCCTCAGGACAGCTCAGGAGCTAGTGCAAGCAGTGCAAGGCCTCCTGGAGCTGGGGGTAATCTGCCAGGTTCCCTTAAGAGAAAAAGGCAAGGGTTTTTATTCCAACCTATTCACAGTACCCAAAAAAGATGGTTCTGTCAGGCCCATCCTGGACTTGAAGATCCTCAACAAGTTTGTCAGGGGCAGGCGCTTTCGCATGGAGACTCTGCGCTCTGCCATCAGTTCCCTGCGCCAAGGGGATTTCATGACTTCTGTGGACATCAACGATGCTTACCTTCATATTCCTGTGTTCCCAGGTCATCAAAGGTTCCTCAGGTTCGCTCTGATGGATCAACACTACCAGTTTGTGGCCTTGCCCTTCGTCCTCACTTCAGCTCCCAGGGTGTTCACCAAGGTGCTGGCTGGCGTGATGTCTCTGCTCAGATGTCAGGGCGTCCCCGTGCTTCCCCATCTGGACAACATCCTCATCACTTCCCAGTCTCTACATCAGGCAGAGTTGGATACTCAGCTGGTGGTGTCCACTCTGGAGTCATTTGGGTGGGTGATCAACCACCCCAAGTCCTCACTGTCCCCTTCCTTGGTAACTCTATTCCTAGGAATGAATCTGGATACAGTTCAGGCAAGGATCTTCCTTCCTCAGCAGAAGGTGGACAGTCTGATTGCACAGGCTCAGTCCCTCCTAGCTTGTCCCCATCCCTCCATGAAGCAGGGGATGCAGCTGGTGGGCCTGATGGTGGCATGATTCGAAGCAGTCCCTTATGCTCAGTTCCACTTGAGGCCTCTGCAACTTCACCTATTGTCAGTATGGGACAAGGACCCAACGTCCCTGGACAGGGTCTGTGTGCCCCTGGTCAGGAGGTCCCTCTTGTGGTGGATGGACTCAAGGAACCTGTTGGGGGGCAGATCATTTCTTGCCCCTTCCTGGGAGACGGTCACCACGGATGCCAGTCTGTCAGGTTGGGGGGGTTTCTGGAAGTCCCTGCGGTTCCAGGGGAGGTGGGGCCCTCAGGAGGCCCACACACCTATCAATGTCTTGGAGCTGCGGGCGATCAGGTTAGTTCTGGCTCGCTTGACTACTCATCTTCGGGGCCTGCCTGTTTAGGTGCGCTCGGACAACCAGACGGCAGTTGCCTACATCAATCATCAGGGAGGGACCCGGAGCAAGGGGGCCCTCCAGGAAGCGTCTCTGATCCTGACTTGGGCGGAGGCCAATGTCCCCTGCATTTCAGCTGTGTACATCCCGGGGGTGGAAAATCCCCTGGCGGACTCTCTGAGCAGGGGGACCTCTTGCCAGGGAGAATGGTCCCTATGCAGCAGGGTGTTTCAATCTCTGTGTCACCGTTGGGGCCAACCAGATGTGGATCTGTTTGCGTCCCGCCACAATCACAAGCTACCAGCCTTCGTCTCCCTGTCCCAGGATCCTCTGGCCCTGACCTCGGATGCGCTAGCAATGTCATGGAAGGACTTTCAGTTCCTCTATGTCTTCCCTCCAATCCCCCTGCTGGGCAGGGTTCTGCGCAAGATTGCTCTGGAGGGGGTGCCAGCAATTCTGGTGGCCCCCAGGTGGCCAAGAAGAGTGTGGTTCGCAGACGTGGTACAGCTGGCAGTAGATCAGTACGCTCTGCCCTTGGTGCCAGATCTGCTCACTCAGGGCTCACTACGCCATCCCAATTTACAAACTCTGGCTTTGCCGGCTTGGCTGCTGAAACCTCCATCTTGATGGAGAAGGGTCTGTCTTCTTCGTTTGTGGATACTTTGATTAAGGCTAGGAAGAAGTCTTCCTCTTCCATTTATTACAGGGTTTGGCGTGCCTACGAGAGTCTAAGTCTCTTCCCTGTCGTGTGTTCTCTATTCCCAGGATTCTGGAGTTCCTGCAGCATGGGTTGGAGATGGGGCTCCAACTCAGTACTCTGAAGGGTCAGGTTTCTGCCCTGGCTATTTTCTTCCAGAAGTCCTTTGCTCAGCACCCTCTGATCAGGACTTTTTTCCAGGGGGTCATTCATGTGCGTCCCCCACGTAAGCCTATGGTGCTCTCTTTGAACCTGTGCAGGATGCTGCCTTGGCCATTCTTACGCTCAAGGTTGTGTTTCTGGTGGCTATCACCTCTGTTAGGCGTGTGTCTGAGTTGGCAGCGCTTTCCATTCAGCCCCCCTACTATGAGAGACACCAGGACAAGATGGTGTTTCGTTTCAAACCTGACTTTCTGCCTAAGGTAGTGTATGTCTTTCATTTGAATCAGGATATTGTTCTTCCTTCTTTGTGCCCTAATCATAACAATGCTAAGGAGAGGGTTTTGCACTCTTTGGATGTGGTTAGGTGTCTGAAGTACTATCTGGTGGCTACTACACCTTTCAGGAAAACTGATGCTCTTTTTGTGGTCCCTTCTGGGCCTAGGAAGGGTTTGGTTCCTGCCAAGTCTACTATCAGCAAGTGGATTCGTCAGGCTGTGATTCAGGCCTACTCTGCTAAGGGGAAGAATCCTCCCTTCCGCCTTACTGCTCATTCCACTCGTGCTATTGGTGCCTCTTGTGCTTTTCAGCACCAGGCTTCTGTTGAACAACTTTGCAAGGACGCTACTTGGTCTTCTGTTCATACCTTTTCAAAGTTTTACAAGGTTGATGTTAGGGCCTCAGCTGATGCTGTTTTTGGCTGAAAGGTTCTGCAGGTGGCAGGGTTTTAAACTGTTTGCTGCTGCCTTTTTTCTTGGGGATCCCACCCTACTTTATGGACACTGCTATTGGATGTCCTGATTGTAAGTATTATATTTGGAGCAGGACGTACTGTATACTAAGAATAATACAATTCTGTGATTACTCACCTGTAGAATTGATATTATGAGTATACAGTACGTCCTGCTCCACCCCACCCTTGGTTTTGCATTATCGTGGATCCCCTGTATGGTGATTGTTATCATTGTTATAGTTGATAGTTTGGGTTGTTTAATTCTCCCGGCTTCTCGTTAACTGCTTTTCAATGCTGGGGGTTTGTGGAAGGTCCCCGGGTATTTGAGGGGCCGGGAGGAGCCTATTTTCGATGTCTCTGCAGTCCATCGCCATCTGGCGGAGTATAACCCGATTGTATGTATTATATTTGGAGCAGGACGTACTGTATACTCATAATACCAATTCTACAGGTGAGTAATCACAGAATTGTATTTTTTCCACCCCAAAAGGTGGACCTATCTCAACCCCCTGGCATCAGGCTCCTGTATCTCCAGTGTGAAAAGCCGCTCCTTCTTCTGCTTGCCTGTATTTTTCCGTGCTTCTTTGTGCACTGCTGAAAGCAAAAATGTGCTTTTTTATGCTTGAGGCATATTTCTGCTCAGTAGTTTAACTACACAATCAGTTAAAAATCAGGCACCCCCATTTCTTCACAGATACTTTGAGCAATCTGCAGCATGACAGGAGACTAGACATAATCCTAACTATTCACATCAGAGAGATCAGACTGTCAGAACCTCAGAGTTGAAGCGGAACAAAATCCAGGGTGGCCAGGCCTGGAATCTAAAGGGCTGTGAGCGTGCAGGCCACTGGGGATGCAGCCACTCTTGCTTCCCATTGAAACCAGTCATTGGAATCATTTGCTAAATGACATAGTCACGGCAAATGGTTCAGATTGGACGATGAGTTGAACTGGGTGATCAGGGGGGTTTCACACAGCGTTGCATCCCAATTTGGGATTTCCCCAGAACACAGAACAAAACCCGGGATAGTCAGAATCCCAGTTTTGTTCTGCTAAAAGACAATTTTACTGTGATTTTAGAGAAAAATTTACAAAAACTCATAGTTCTCTCCCCCACTAACAAGTTTTGGATACTGAAAAATATGACATATTATAATAATTAAGTGCAGCAGCATAGACATGTATTGATTCACCCCCTCCCAGCAGTGTTAGCTGATGTTATTGTGAGACTGAATGTGATCTCATTCATTCAGCCATCCTGATGTTGGCGTGTTTACAAAGCACAGTTGTCCCCACTGTGAGGTAAAGAGGTAAGTTATGTGAACCAAAAGTGAATGGGATGGGGGAATGCCACACTGCCTATGGGAATGGGATGGGGGGAATGCCACAATGCATATGTGAATGGGATGGGGGGAATGCCACACTGCATATGTGAATGGGATGGGGGAATGCCACAATGCATATGTGAATGGGATGGGGGGAATGCCACACTGCATATGTGAATGGGATGGGGGAATGCCACAATGCATATGTGAATGGGATGGGGGAATGCCACACTGCCTATGGGAATGGGATGGGGGGAATGCCACAATGCATATGTGAATGGGATGGGGGGAATGCCACACTGCATATGTGAATGGGATGGGGGAATGCCACAATGCATATGTGAATGGGATGGGGGAATGCCACACTGCCTATGGAAATAGGATGGGGGGAATGCCACACTTCATATGGGAATGGGATGGGGGGAATGCCACACTTCATATGGGGAATGGGATGGGGGGAATGCCACACTGCATATGGGAATGGGATGGGGGGAATGCCACACTGCATATGGGAATGGGATGGGGGGAATGCCACACTGCCTATGGGAATGGGATGGGGGGAATGCCACACCGCCTATGGGAATGGGAGGGGGAATGCCACAATGCATATGGGAATGGGATGGGGGAATGCCACAATGCATATGTGAATGGGATGGGGGAATGCCACAATGCATATGGGAATGGGATGGGGGAATGCCACAATGCATATGTGAATGGGATGGGGGAATGCCACAATGCATATGTGAATGGGATGGGGGGAATGCCACAATGCATATGTGTATGGGATGGGTGGAATGCCACAATGCATATGTGAATGGGATGGGGGGAATGCCACAATGCATATGTGTATGGGATGGGGGGAATGCCACAATGCATATGGGAATGGGATGGGGGGAATGCCACACTGCCTATGGGAATGGGATGGGGGGAATGCCACAATGCATATGGGAATGGGATGGGGAAATGACACACTGCCTATGGGAATGGGATGGGGGGAATGCCACAATGCATATGTGAATGGGATGGGGGAATGCCACAATGCATATGTGAATGGGATGGGGGGAATGCCACAATGCATATGTGTATGGGATGGGGGGAATGCCACAATGCATATGTGAATGGGATGGGGGAATGCCACAATGCATATGTGAATGGGATGGTGGAATGCCACAATGCATATGTGTATGGGATGGAGCGAATGCCACAATGCATATGGAAATGGGATGGGGGGAATACCACACTGCATATTGGAACGGGATGGAGGGAATGCCTCATCGTATTTGGAAATGGGATAGGGGGACGCCACACTGCCCATGGGGGATGGAAGGGGGGAATGCCACACTGCCAATGGGGTGTTTTAGCACATAATTTAAGTTTAGAATATATATATTTTTTTATTTTTCTCCTCCAAATCCTAGCTGCTTCTTATGGGCAGGTGCATCTTATAGGGTGAAAATATGGTAAGTAAATACATAAAGAAAAAAGTAAATTAAAAACAAATAAAATAATTTTAAATAAGTGTCAGATGGCTAGAGGGTGGAGCAGATGGATGTGGTGGTGTAGGTGGAAGAGGCCAAGGAGGTGCTGCTGCTTTAAAACTCACTCAGGTGCTGTCACAGCCAAGTCCTGTGGGATCCACGCCTGGTTCATCCTAATGAATCTAAGTATGTCCACCTTGGCAGTGGAGAGGCGGATCCTCTTTTTGGTGATGACACCCCAGTGCTGCTTAAAGGACACTTGCCACACGGCTAGGCTAGCACATCCAAGGCATAGAAAGCAAGCTCTGGCCTTGTGTCCAATTTACCGACCAAGAAATTGAACAGGGAGGACCCATTGCTCAGTACCAGGAGACACGTCGACTGATACTTATCCACCGTAAGTCATAATCGGCCTCCAGGTACTATGGGTCATGTCTGATGGTGGTGTATGTGGTGGAGAATTGAACAAAGTGTTTCACATTGGGGCCATGCTCATCCTCCCTTCTGTGGTGGTGCTGGTGCTCCTGCTGTGGTGACAACTTCCTTCTCGGCCTCGTGCCACCACTGAGCCCTCAATATCAGTGGAGAACTCTACCAGTAGTGCCTCCACCACAGTGCGTTTGAATGTCACATTTTTCGATCACACTCCAGAGCTTGAATGAAGGATTTGATATTATCCTTACAGCGGGTATCCAGGATCTATGAGACACCAGGGCAGGCATACTCGCTCCCCCTGGAGCACCCTGATCAGGGGTGGCCCGCTGTGTAAAACCCCCATGTTCACCCGAAAACTCACCTTTGTTTCCGGTCCAACAGCGCATGCGCAAGCAGCGCCCACATCCCCGCTATCCCTTTAGCAGGGTGCTTGGCCGCACCATGCATTTGTGAATGGCCGGCGCTGGCACGCTCCCTGTTAAAGGATAGCAGGGGATATGGCCGCCAGCACGCTCGGATTTGATTGGACGAGCGGCCGCACATGCCTCGAGGTGAGTTTGTTCAGGCACCTGGGGGAGGGGTCACACAGCGGGGTACCCTCGATCCGGGTGCCCTGGGGGCAGAGACTAAAACACAGGATAATCAAAATCCTGAGTTTTGGTTCACTTTCATGGGACCGCAGCGACATGACAAGATGGTATCTCAGCAGGCAGACTCTCAATGGCAAACAGGATAGGTGAAGGCATCAGCTTGTTTATTGTTGCAAGGTTATGAAAAGAAAGGTTTAATACTTTCATCCATGTCACGGTCAAATATTACAGGCATCTCTTGTAGAAAAGCAAACACAGGTACACTTGCTTTATAAAGATGTTTCAGTGAAATGGTTAAACAGGCTTGTGTCCATGAAGCATAAAACACAGGTATCTTGCTTATCAGAATGTTTCAGTGAAAGGTTTAAGAGTTAAACAGGCTTGTGTCCGTCAGGCATAGAACACAGGTACTCTTGCTTATTAGAATGTTTCAGCATATGGCTAGGCAGAATGTTATTTACCAATTAACAGTAGGCCTTTTTTCAGATGGGGTTTTGGGCAGCCACCACCCCACTTTGAACTGATTACCTCCTCATAATGAAGACAGCCTAGGGGCCTAGAATTGCCCAGCGTCAGCAGAGGGTCTATCGGATTGCCAGCGAGTAAAGCACAGGGAACTTCTCTTCATCAGGCATAGGGGCCCTGCTGTCCCCCAACCCGAGGATTTCTCCCTCACACAACAGTCATGACAGGGCAGAGTTCCCAGACAGGGGCAGCCACTCCTTACTGGAGTCTCAGACACAGTGGCTCCTCTATTGCAGCCTGTCGGTCCCATTGGATCCTTTCTACTCCTAAGGGACGCATCCTCTGTCACAACCACGCCAGGACCTCACTGGGTTTCTTCCTGCATGGACCTTAACTCCCTCTGCGTAGACCTCAGCTCTCTCTCTGTAACTCTGCTTGCACTACAGCCACGTCTTCTCACTGGCTCCCAACTGCACCCAGGCCACTCTCTGTAGTAGCTCCACCAGACGTCTTACGCAGGAGGCTACACCAGTCTTCCCCTTAGCAGGGCTATGGACAGTCTCCTTGTATGTCCCTCTAACTTTCCCTTATAAAACCTCTAGTCTATACAATGTTTTCCCTACAAAAAGCCCCCAACCAATCTCAGCAGTTTCCTGTTGTTCCTCAAATGTATCTTATGCCCTGGATCCAGGCTGAAGTATTTTTAAAAAAGCTTTCCCTAAGAAAAATACGTATCTATGTAAATTCACACAAGATGATTATGTGAGTAGAAGTTTTTGAACAAGGATTTTATGCTTTGTGAAATAATCATGTGAAATGATGAATACTAATTGAGCGTCATAAACTTTAGGTCCACCGAAAGGTGACCAAGGCAAATGGCTGAAACATGTCTTTTTAGTGTAATGAGGAATAAGAATAGAAGTTACAATACTATGAAGAAATAAAAGAAATAATTTTAAGCAATCAATAGATAGGAGTGGTGTTTCCTTTGTCTTGTATATAAGGGGGAGGAAAACCTTTTCGGTAACAGATGTAACAAGTCCTTTAACCTGAAGCACCAGCTCCATCACCAGCAGCATCACAGTCATGGTTTTGTTCCTTATTTGCTACTTTCTTCATTTTTGGACACAGTGTATGAGTAGCCTGTCCCTGGTAGTGCAATGAAAAGGACAATTAGCAGATGTTTTCCTATGTGGCTCTGTAGTTACCTATCCCTGGTTGTACAATATAAAGGACCGTTGGCGGCTGTTTTTCTATGTGGCACAGTAGCTGCCTGTCTTTTGTAGTGCAATAAAAAAGACAGTGTTTTTCTATGTGGCTCAGTAGCTGCCTGCCCCTGGTAGTGCAATGAATAGGACAGTTAGCAGTTGTTTTTATATGTAGCATAGTAGCTGGCTGCCCCTGGACGTGCAAAAAAAAGGGCAATTAGCAAAAGGTTTTCTTTGTGCTCAGTAGCTGGCTGCCCCTGCAAATGCAATGAAAGGGAAATAAGCAGATGTTTTTCTATGTGCCCCAGTAGCTGACTGCCACTGGACGTGCAATGAAAGGGGCAATAAGCAGATGTTTTTCAATATATCCCAGTAGTTGGTAGCCCCTGGGCATGCAATAAAAAGGGCAATGAGCAGATGTTTCTTTATGTGCCCAGTAGCTGGCTGCCGCTGGATGTGGAATGAAAAGGGCAATGAGCAGATGTTTCTTTATGTGCCCAGTAGCTGGCTGCCGCTGGATGTGGAATGAAATGGGCAATGAGCAGATGTTTCTTTATGTGCCCAGTAGCTGGCTGCCGCTGGATGTGGAATGAAATGGGCAATGAGCAGATGTTTCTTTATGTGCCCAGTAGCTGGCTGCCGCTGGATGTGGAATGAAATGGGCAATGAGCAGATGTTTCTTTATGTGCCCAGTAGCTGGCTGCCGCTGGATGTGGAATGAAAAGGGCAATGAGCAGATGTTTTTAAATGTGCTCATCAGCTGGCTGCCCCTGCAAGTGCAACGAAAAGGGCAACTATCAGATGTGTTTCTATGTGCCTAGTAGCTGGCTGCCCCTGGGTGTACAATGAAAGGGGCATCGAGCAGTCTAATCACTCCCCAGTTTCTGTATCTTTAGCCTCCCAGTGGCCTTTTAGTTCCCACAGCTCATGGAAACTGAATCTCTCTCTCTTAACCTGCAAAGAAACCTATGAATCCAAAGATCGAGCAACATTTAAAAAATGATTTTGCCAACAATGTAGGATCTGTGGCTTCAAGTGTTACAAGGTCACAACGCAAGGCCACCTAATTTAAAATGGTGCGTCCAAGAGAGTGCTTAACAAGAAGATCTCAAGAAAACAAGTTGTCTACTATCAAAGCAGAACTGAATCGAAAAAACCCTTAGGTGGACTAAACAAAAATCCTGATTCCCTCCTTGCCAAAGAATGAAACTCCTCCTCCCAAAAAGCTTGCCCACAGTAATAAAAAAACCTAATGGGGACACGACCTCCAGCCCCCACAAAATTACTGAACGTTTCCAGGCCTTTTTGAGCAAACTATACTCAGCCCCTCCACTTTTTCTGAAAAAAAGACAAATGCATTCTTATCTGGCCTTAGTATCCCCAGGCTGCCAGAAAATTCCAGGGAAGAAATCAATGCTGATATCATGGAGACTGAAGTATTGGTTGCTATCAAGTCCCTGAGAATTTGTAAGCCCTGATGGCTTTTCATCCCTTTATTACAATAAATGTAACAAAATTCTGGTCCCTCATCTTACTAAAATTCTCAATAGTCTCAAATCATGATCTAGCTTGAGCAGCCCTTATTTCTCTTTTCCTCGTGTTTCTTGTCTTTGTATCATGACTTAAGTTACGTCATATACTCAAAAATTTAGGGGAGTGCCTAAGCCCAAGCAGTTGGGCTGTCCCCTACATATAATGTTTCAGTTCCTTCTTGGAGACCATCCATCTACGTGGGTACACACATTGATCGGCTTATCTATATGTAAGCAGAATAACTTGTTTGACCTTATGCAGTATAATACTGCTATATTTTCTCTTTATTGTGTACACACTTTTTTGCGATGTCTGAGATGTAAACGTGATTTTTAATAAAAATATTGTTACAGAAAAGGGCAATGAGCAGATATTTTTCTATGTGCCCAGTAGCTTCCTGCTCCTGGACATGCAATGAAAAGGGCAATTAGCAGATGTTTTTATATTTGTCCAGTAACTTGCTGCCCCTGCAAGTGAAATAATAAGGCCAATGAGCAGGTGTCTTTTCTATGTACCCAGTAGCTTCCTGCCCCTGCAAGTGCAATGAAAAGGGCATTTAGCAGACATTTCTCTGTGTACCCAGTAGCTGGCTGCCTCAGCAAGTGCAATGAAAAGGGCATTTAGCAGACATTTCTCTGTGTACCCAGTAGCTGGCTGCCTCAGCAAGTGCAATGAAAAGGGCATTTAGCAGACATTTCTCTGTGTACCCAGTAGCTGGGTGCCTCAGCAAGTGCAATGAAAAGTGCAATGAGCAGATGTTTTTTCTATGTGCCCAGAAGTTGGCTACCAATGCAAGTGCAATGCAAAAGGCAATGAGCAGCCGTTTTTCTATGTGCCCAGTAGCTGGCTGCCCCTGGACGTGCAATGAAAGGAACAATTAGCACATGTTTTTATTTGTGCCCCAGTAGCTGGCTGCTACAACGAGGTCACGTGTCCTGTCGGGCCAATCACAGCCATAACCATAAATATACTGGCCATGGCTGTGGTTGCTAGGGGGCAAAAGCTGGACTGAACTCAAATACAGACCTAAAGACTGAAGTCAGAGACCAGAACTTGCCAAGTTCGTAAAGAACTTGAACTTTGCGGTTTGGGTGCGCTCAACTCTAGAGATAGGTTGTAACAGTTACAGCAATATAAACACTTTGAATAGGAAAATACATCATTTATTGATGCAGATCTGCATGTTACACCCCAAAGAGGGATAAATTAGGACAACGAGGGACAGGGGGAAAAATGAGGGACAGTTGGGATCTTTTAGACTCTGGGTTGGGTGTCATGGGTTTTGGTCTGCTTTAAAATGACAAAAATAAGATCTGCTTTTTTTTACTGGAGGCTTACTTTAAGAAAGTTAATACCACAGATATCCTCTGCTCTTTGTAATAGGACGATGGATTCACAAACACAGCAGAGCTGGGGTCAGGAAAAGGTCAGCAATCCCAGAATGCAGAGCGGCACAGTCAGAAGGCACTTCCTGTTTGCAGGCAGCCTGCACTTCCATGGGCCGCCATCTTGGATGTTTAAAGGCTCATAACATGCAGTTGGTGCAGGTCGGATGATTTTTAATGTGGGCAATCTGTATGTACAGGGTGTGGGAAACATATAAGATAGACTGTTATTTAGGGTGAAGGTCCGGTTTAGGCTTGAACCTGCTTTCATTTTTTAACTCTTCAGTAGACCTAAAGTAATCAGGGGGCTTCTGCTGGCTTTCTTCTTTCCAGGAAGCCAGGAAGTAGCAGGGGGTTAATTGCTCTGGGTTGTCACTGACATTAAAGTGGATTGAAAGCGTTAAGCAATGTCCAGTCAGTGACTGACGTCACCCAGGCGGCAGCTTCTGCTTTCGATTCACAAATGCATTGATGTGGCTAACGCATAGGTTGCCAACCTCAAGGCTGCACCCCTGAGGATTGTAGGATACATTCACCTTCTGGGTACAGCAAGAGGCCAGCACGGGAGCATGAATGGTAGAAGAAATAAAAATGGTGGAAGGACTTAAACTTAAAACTTATCAGGAGAGACTTAAAGAACTTAATTTGTACAGTCTGGAGGAAAGAAGGGAGAGGGGGGACATGATTGAGACCTTTAAATATGTGAAAGGATTGAATAAGGTTCAGGAGGGAAGTGATGATAGAACAAGGGGGCACAACCTGAAGCTAGTCGGGGGGAAGATCAGGAGCAATGTTAGAAAATATTATTTTACAGAAAGAGTAGTAGATGCTTGGAACAAACTTCCAGCAGAGGTAGTTGAAAAATCAACAGTCACTGAATGTAAACATGCCTGGGATAAGCACACATCTATCCTAAGATAAAGAGTACCTACAGTATACACATAAGGGCAGACTAGATGGACCGTATGGTCTCCTTCTGCCGTCAACCTTCTATGTTTTTATAATAAGATGAGTAGGTCATTGATAAGTATGCAACAACCTTTTTAAAAACAAAAACATATTTTCAGTCCATTTTAAGCCCTTGTTAACACCTGTCAGGTGGGGCAGATGCAGCGGTACCACATTGGCACCTCCATGGCCCCTTTCAGAGCTCTCCAGTGTGTCAGAACAGAAGAAAATGCTTCTGCAAGAAGTCCTGCTTGCTGTGTCCGGGCTGCAAAGGCAGCTTATTAAAGTCTATGGTGCGGAGAACATATGTTCATATTTCATGCTGTAACACATGCGTTTTGCATTTGTGGCACTATAGATTTTAATGGGAATTCAGTAGACAGGAAGTGTGTGCGCCCTCGTTTGTGCCTCCGCTCCTATCCGGAGTCTAGGTAAATGTATCTAGGCAACTCTATGGCAGCCGGCGTTTACCTAGACTCCGGATAGGAGCGGAGGCACAAACGAGGGCGCACACACGGAGGTACAGCACGCCCCACAGGACCGGCGCAACACGGAACCCAGAACAGGAGACACTGAAGGGTTCTTCAGCACACAGCAGCCCGCCCTAGACACGGGCACAGCGATCCTATAAAGAGGAATTAAACCCTGCTTAAACATTACTACAAAGCGGTACCTAATAGAGGAGGAAAACCAAGATTTATCAGTATTAAGGGGCCATAATTGAGAAACAGACAAGCCCCAAAGACCAGGGCATCTGGGAAAAAAAATAGTGCACTGAAGAAGCTGGATGACCAGCGAAACGTTTGCATAACCCTATGATAGAAACAGATGCACCAAAACTGATTAATCATAACGTGACAGCGCAACAGGTCTTGCTACAAACCTGTGCAAAGCACAATTGCTACAAGCTGAAACTGTTGCGCTACACTATCTCAAATATGTGACAACACGAGAAAGAGATTGTAATATGTTGAAGAATTGGTGTGACCTGGTAAAAATATGTGATGGTAAAATATGTGTCTAACACCAATGTACAGAAACAAAGATGAACTGTGAACAATAAATGTATGTTAAGATATCATTATTGCAATAGATTTTGTTATACTATAGCCTTGAGAAAGGCGAGTCCCAGAAACTACTCCACACAGGGTTAGCAAGCTCTCCTAAGGGCTCTAACCACTCCCCCCCAAACCTCTTCATTTTTAAAGGAGTAGGGACACCCATTACCTAAAGGAATCCAGGTTCCATTCTAAGTGGAGCCAACTGACTCCACTTTCCCCCCCTTAACATCGTGTGAATGTAGCCTCAAGGTATAAGACTTAGGCCCTTATTCATCAAGCGATAGCGCCAGGTAGTGTCTGACGAGCGCAAGGTAGCGGCAGCTAACGGCGACTACCGACTCAAGTACGCCCGGCGGCGGTCACAATGACGCATTTATCAAGCAAAATGAGGCTAGCGTCGGCGAGAGCGACGGCTAGCGCGGCATTCATCATGAAGCCGCCTGGACCGAACAGCGCCGCTGCAAATTCCCTCACAGCGCCAGGTATGAGCTGTCGCTCCCTGGCGATGTCCAATGCATTTCAATGGAGCAAGCTATAATTATTCATAATTAATTGGTATTAATTTTTTTTTTAATTTTTTTAATGTCAAAAAATCGGAGACCACTTCTGCAATGTTAGGATTTATTTTTAAGTAAAAAAAAAAATTAAAAAAAATTTGTGCAGAATTGATCTAACAGGTCTGAGATTAATGTATTCATATTACAAAATGATTCTAAAAACATGTATAATGTTACATTCAAAAAATATGGTTGTTTAGGGGTTAAAAACTAGTTAATACAGATCGCCGCCAGCGCTCTGGGGTTTAAACAAGGAATGGACAGCGACAGCACATTCGGAGCGTGATTTGTTGATGAATATGAAGCTAGCCGTTCGCTCTGGCCATTCGTTGTCAGGCGCTCACATACAACGCTGGACCTGTGAAACAGCGACCCCCCCAGCCCGTATTCAACATTACCGCACACCGACTGAGTCGCTGTCATCAAGCTAACGCCGGCCAAGCACAGCGAATACTGGCTGGCGCTGAAAAAATCACGCTACAGTCGCTCATCTGTTGCTACCTGGCGCTATTAATGAATCGGCCTCTTAGTTACAGTCTATTGATCACAATGAAAGTCGCCACTGCTGGTTACAGTACAAACAGTCCAGCTGTGTTCTTACTGTCAGCCCTGTAACTTTCCTGAGGGATCCACACACAGTAGTGTTTTATGCCCTTATTCATCAAGCGATAGCGCCAGGTAGTGTCTGACGAGCGCCAGGTAGCGGCAGCTAACGGCGACTACCGACTCAAGTACGCCCGCGGCGGTCACAATGACGCATTTATCAAGCTAAATGAGGCTAGCGCCGGCGAGAGCGACGGCTAGCGCGGCATTCATCATGAAGCCGGCTGGACCGAACAGCGCCGCTGCAAATTCCCTCACAGCGCCAGGTATGAGCTGTCGCTCCCTGGCGATGTCCAATGCATTTCAATGGAGCAATCTATAATTATTCATGATTAATTGGTAATAATTTTTTTTTAAATGTTTTTAATGTCAAAAAATCGGAGAACACTTCTGCAATGTTAGGATTTATTTTTAAGTCCAAAAAAAAAAAAAAAAAAAATATGTGCAGAATTGATCTAACAGGTCTGAGATTAATGTATTCATATAACAAAATGATTCTAAAAACATGTATAATGTTACATTCAAAAAATATGGTTGTTTAGGGGTTAAAAACTAGTTAATACAGATCGGCGCCAGCGCTCTGGGGTTTAAACAAGGAATGGACAGCGACAGCACATTCGGAGCGTGATTTTTTGATGAATATGAAGCTAGCCGTTCGCTCTGGCCATTCGTTGTCAGGCGCTCACATACAACGCTGGACCTGTGAAACAGCGACACCCCAGCCCGTATTCAACATTACCGCACACCGACTGAGTCGCTGTCATCAAGCTAATGCCGGCCAAGCACAGTGAATACTGGCTGGCGCTGAAAAAATCACGCTACAGTCGCTCATCTGTCGCTACCTGGCGCTATTGATGAATCGGCCTCTAGCTTTTTTAGCTGGCATTGTCTGCTTTTCCGGAGTCAGTGTGTTTCCTGTCTGGGGTCTGGATCGGGCTGTAAGGCCCTGGAGTTAGGGATCCCCCGAGACAGGACGTGCTTTCCAGCACTCCTCTCCGATCAAGCTCCACAATTGTCCTCATGGCTGGGCACATGGACACATGAACAGGCAATCAGCCGAGCAGAAAGATAATTTTTTTAACGTTTTTTTAATAACACCAGAAGGAGTTGTGATGATACCTGCAAGCCTCCTGGAGAATTCCCACAACAGAGACATTTGTGGGCCTCATAAAACGTCAATGTCCCCTCTTATTCTGACATTGGAATCCCCTGTGCTGTTAGATCTAGATGACCTTCAGATTTGACTAGAGGTCCTCTTTAAGCACCCAGCACACATGCATGCTCTGCATCCCCATACTTGTTAGCCTTCATCAAAGGTGGGCAGAGTCCCAACAACCCAGTGTTTGAAATACCTTGTTTTCTCTACTTTAGATGCTCCTGTCCTTCCTGCTTGCACCTGAATTTCAGCCACAGCCTGTTAAAGAGGAACAACACCCAAAAATGGAGTTTATTAGGTGTTGTTACTCCCTGGTGGGGTATTTGTGCTGAGTTATCACTTGAAAATTTGCCTCTTCTGGGTTCCGGCATAGGCTGCTCAGCCAGTCAGTGATGCTCGTTCCTATTCTGACTAGAGCGAGCGCCGCTGGCCCCATCCCTGCCCCTTTCTCTAGCTGTGCACAAGCCGCCCATTAAGAGAGGCCTGGCACGGGCAAGCCCACAGCTAGGGAATGCGGTAGAGACACGGTGAGTGAATCAGGTGAGGTGGAAGGTCAAGCCCTTTCAGAAAGGGAGACATCTCAATTTGGAGTGCCCCATAGAGAGGTAGTGAAACCCCTCTATGGGTCTTTTAGACTTGAGGGGAGTTTTGCTCCTCTTTTAGAGCAAAGCTGTGGCCAGAATGTGCCGCTCCATTCATTCTGTGCAGGAAGTGCATGCTTCCTTTTTTGTAACAACAGAGAACATGCATGGTAAGACCCACACTGGATCTTTAGGACTGCTATGTTTTAAAGTGAAAGTCCAGTGGTGGTGAGCTAGGATGGTGGGGTTACAAAGAAAAAGAAACTCCAGCACGGTTCTAGCGGGTGCATGCGGCCGCATTGTGCATACTCCTGCCTGCCCATTCACTTGAATAGGAGAGCGGGAGCATGCATGCAGCCAGTGGAAGCCAACCTTGTACATCTTTTCCCAAGATGGCAGCGCCTAGGACCAGGAGCGCCGGGAGAGCGGCGATGGACCACAGGTTAGGTAAAGGTTTGTTCTTTGTTACTCTCCCCATCCTGCCTTACCACCAGGGGAATTATCCAATAATTGGACTTCAGCTTTAAAGTAGACCAGAAGCCGGGATTTTGACTATGCCCGATCAGGGATGCCCCTTTGTGTGAAACCCCCTAGTTCGCCTGAACGAACTCACCTTCCCCAGTCCTCAGGCGCATGTGCAACCTCTCGTCCACTTAGCAGGTTCAGATCCTCTCCTGCCCTCTTCGTCTAAGCCTTCATCTAAGGGAGCGAACAAGAGCGTGCCAATGGCCGCATTTCCTGCTACCCGCTAACAGGGAGCGGCCCTGCAAGGGGCATTCACAAATGTGCCCTGCTAAAGGGATAGCGGGGATGCGCCCCCCGCTGTTTGCACATGCGCCATTGGATCGAGAAAGAAGGTAAGTTTCCGGGCGACCTAGGGGGGTTTCACACAGTGGGGCACCCAGATTCTGGATGCCCTGGGGGGAGGGAATATAGCAGCTCTGAAATCTTATAGATTCCAGCACCGATGGCTTTGGGTTTTGGTCCTCCTCCCTTAAAGGTTCCTTTAAGGGAGTCCTGCAGGTGATGATGTAGTAATAAGCAGAGGCAACTGGACATTGCTTTGTTTTTGCTAAGTGTGTTGCGCCAGTTGGTTTAATGAAATGTTTCGTTCCATAAGGCTGGTACAGGCATTCTTCTGGTATAAATCCCTGGATTAGTGTAATCACACTCAGCATGGAGTAACGAACCTCAAGGCCATTGGTGTAGCTGGCAAGGTCTACTAAATACCAAAGTGAGGAGATCCTTACGGTACCTATGCTCGACCTTCATTTTTTCATTTAATCCATCACACATCCCAATCAATTCGACGCAACTGAATTCAAATTTTTTTTTTTTTCCCACTTTTGGTTCCAGTTTTCGACTGACAGCCAGGATACAAAGTTTACTTGGCTGCTATAATACTTACCCGACCCCAGAGATCTTAGCATTCCCAGCTCCATAAAACATCTGCTGGGCATTTAACAGTAGGTTCCAAAAAGAGAGGATCTTTCGCCTCTAGTGACACAGCAGCTGCAGACGCTGGAGAGTAACAAGGAAACGCTGTTCCGGCTTCTTATTCACCCATGAAGCTGTGCGTCAATCATTTCAGATTTCAAGGGGATTTCTATCTCCGGTTAAACAGATAAATGCTGGCGGCAATTAAAGCAACTTTCTAACACATCGACTGTCATTCAGAAGCTTCTTATATCCTGTTTTTCAACATCAGTTCTGCAGTGTAAATGTACTTGGGGGGGGGGGGGTAATGCTAATTATTCAGGGGAAGCAGGTTTAAATTTGAGTGTGCTTTTGCGTGTGAACTGGAATATACATTTGCAAAAAAGTGCTGAACTTAACTTAGCTGAACCTAAGTTTTACAAGTTAGGTACATCATTTTTCCTGTAAACATTTCTTTTTTGTTTTTGGAAACAACAACACCCTATGGGCTATGCAGGAAATCATGGCACATTCTTATTCATATACCATGGAGTGCTGTTACTTGTACCTCACCTGTAAACATGTGCTAAAACAGATAAAGATGTTGTGTAGAATTTGTTGTATGTTAAAGCGGTACAAAATCCTACGAGTCCGGCTCTGGAATCTAAACAATTTTCCACTTTTCCGTGCCTATGTCATTCAGCGGCTCTGATTGTTTGCAGACGAGCGCATCCTCTGCATCTTCGGGCTGTGTGCGCGCTCTTGTCCCAGCCATTCAGATGGTTCAGGAGTGTGCGCTGCTGCTAGGGATGCGCCCGCCTTCGCTTCCCATTCAAGACTATCAGAGCCGTTTGGTAGAATTAAGCAGGCACAGCAAGCTCCTCTGATTGGACGAGAGCCCACACATGAGCTGTTGGACACTTACTTCACTAAATAATTAGCTTCCCCCCCCCCTCCCCCAGGGAGTATCACTATTCTGCGCCCCAGCTAATAGCAGCTAGATGGGCTGGGAGTGATCTAATAAGGTGCTGGAAGGAGGTCACTGGGATTTTACCGGCCTGGTCACAAATTAGTAGCCAATAAAACCTCAGCTGAACCACGGTGTCCTCCAAGGCTGAACCTATAGCCAGATGAGTAGCTAGGCTCTCTGGCACCTGGGGCATAGATTCAAAATGGTGCCCCCATCTATGCTCAGGCCCCCCTAACCTTCTGCACCCAGGGAATGTGCCCCCCCCCAGCTATGCCCCTGCTATAGCATAGCAGGAACAGGTCCTGAACAGTAATGGATATGGCCTACTGAAGATTTAGTATTATGGGGGCTGATCATGTGGCAGGGGAGACAATGGCCCCAAACGGTTATGATTATGAGGCTGTAGCATTAGGGTCAGACTATGGGCTGGGTATAATACAGTGAGGCCAAGTACAGGGCTTCTGGGAAAGAGACTTGGATGGGGTGGAATAAGCAGAAGCCCAACTGGCCCCAAAGCAGCTGTAAGGCGAGTCAACCCTTTTGTCATGGATATTTGGAGCCATGCTGTAAACCTCACAAATGCTGGAGGGTGCCTGGAATCCATAGAGCCACAGTGAGCATCAAAGTGTTCCCACAGATGCTCCACTGGGTTCAAGTCTGGTGAATTAGGAGGCCAGGCTAGTACTTGGAAATCTTGGTTATGCTCTTCCAATCAATGTTGCCCATTTCTAACTGTGTGACATATTGCATTGTGTTGCTGACACCTGACACACCAACGTTCGATAAAACAGGACAGAAATAATCAGAGAAGTCAACCCTTTGCCGATCAGTGAAGGTCCAGTCCAATACTGCTGTGAGAATTGAAGCCTTTTCTGCTGGTGCAGTAACTTGGTTAGCATATGGACAAGGAACATCTGTCATTTCATAGCCGAGATTCACCTCACACCTCAATGACATGTGGTACTCTGCAAAATGGTGCCATTTGTCCACTCACGCCATTCTTGCAGAACTTTTCAGAATAGAAAATTGGGACAATTTTTAAATGAAGCCACACCCCCTCATTGAGGGATGGATAGGAGATAAGAGGTTGTAACAGTTACAATAATATAAACACCTTAAATAGGCGAATTAATCACTTATTGATGCAGATCTGCGTGTTACACCTTAAAGAGGGACTAATGAAAACAACGAGGGACAGGGGGACATGGACTCATTAGAGGGTCATACCCTCGAGAATTAGGGACATTTAGGAGTATGCTTTCACCACAGCAGCTTTCAAAGGTTATACAAACTGAGCAGTTTCAGATAGAACTACCACTATAATCCCGAAAGCCAATAATCATCCCTTTGCCTCTTTCACCCGTGACAGTGATGAGAAATATGTGTGCAGACAGCCTATCACACACCTTATATATCCTCCAAGCCAGCTCAACACTGTTTGAGCTAATGAGCACTTAATGAGCAACATGCTACTGACATCGAAATTAGAAAGTGTTCATAATAATGTGAACCAACTGTCAGGGGCGTTCAGAGGCCAAGGCAGCATGTCCTCTCCATTACAATGAATGTAGTGGGCAAATGCAGGGGCCTAATTTTATCCAGGAGGTGGCGGAAAATCGGGATAGGCGCTGAATGGCGGGGCACTCAATTTCGGCAAAAGTTTTAAAACACTGGAGTCTTATGGGAGAGTTGCTGGGGACAAAAGGTATATATGTTTTGTTTTCTTGCCTGGACAGGAATTAAAAGTTTTATTCTGATAAGATCAGCTCATTTTTTTTCATTAGAGCTTGTGACGATATCGTACCTCGTGGCCTTGACTGGTGTCACTGTCACTGAGATTCTGCTGTACATTTTCTTGACCCTGACAGGCTGCAGGGCCATTTCACTACCACCAGTGAATAGAGCCCTTCCAGCCCCATAGGAATGGCACCAGCCCCTGTCCATTAATTATATCTGGCAAGAAACCAGCCCCAGTAGTGTGTAATATAACCAAGAAGCACAGAAGAGTGGGTTTGGGATCAAGCAGAGCAGTCCAAGGCACCACTGCAATAAGACAGGCTGGGGGGGCATCCAGAATGCTGGAGCCCCTCTGCACATAACCCCCAAAATGCCTAATATTCTTAGCCAAAGATATTCCCCAGCAATACAGTGTCGCTCACGTGGGCGTGGCTTTCTGATGTCCAGAACAATGGACACGCCCACTACCCATGTGAGTGCCGGGCAGCCAATCACAGCCCTCTATTCCCAGTGAGGATCGTGGCTAAGGTAAGAATATCGGGTGTTTTGGGGGGATATGTGGGCGGGAAGGGGGGGTCCATTCAGCTTTTCTTAGCACCCGCACTGGTTTTGGTCCGCTTTAAGAGTGCACTTAGAAAACTACATAAAATAAATAGATACAGATGCAACTTACTTTAACACTCAGCTTGGTGCCCTGGTGCATCAGGGTGTCTTGAAATCCCCAATGCTTTTCAATGGCTTCTGTGCTGAGATAATACAATTAGTTGAGCTGTGATTTCTCAATTAACAATTGCAGCATCTGTATATATACACAGTACAGAAGGTTAGAAGAGAAAGTGTAGCCACAGGGGGCATGTTGCACCTGCTTCATCCGGTCCCCCCCCCCGCATGTCATATGCGACCCCCAGAAGAAAGAAAAGAGGGCCTGGGTTCTTCATCATTTTATACACAGATGGGACACCCCCCGCGGATGGGCTTCAACCTCTTCACCCTGGCATCTCTCTTCTATAACTCCTAAAAACAACTAGGCAGCATAACTTATCCATGGAAATTCATAGAGAGATAAACCTGGTGCAAACAGACTGGGTTGGGTGCTGGGCACACTATAAGACCACAGACCGCTTTTTTATATGGCTCCTAACCTGAGTTCTCCGGATCCCTGTCCCTGAGTGTCTGGAGGTCACAGGAGACCTACGTATGCATGTGTTATGATCTCCAGATCCCAGGAGGGATTACTGCTGCCTAAGCTTGTGGCCATTCAGACTATCGCTAGAGTGAACTGTACCAGCAAAATCCATTGAAATGGAGGCCCGGAGCACTTGACGAACCTGGTTAAGGTCACATTGTTTACTGACATGAGTAGCTTACGACTCGAAATTATAAATATATTTTTCTCACTGAGCTGATATCCTGTTGGGTTTAGGGCCTGTTTTATAAGCATGAGACACTATAATACAGTTCTGCCTATAGGATAATAAACGGCTAGGGCTTCAACCAGAGAGCCCGGCGCTGTAACCTATATAGTGCTAATGTTAAATTAGATGTAGGCTGGCGGCTGCATCAGCACGCCTTTTATTTTTGGTTCTTAAATCGCCGCTGAGGCCAGAGAATGGCGCTGAGTGTCATTACCAGGTGATGATGCTTCTTAAATCAGGCTCCTAATAACTAAAAATGGTATTAAACGCACCACTACGTTTGTCACATTTAATTGCAATAGTGTTTTCAGATAACTTTTAAGCGGACCAAGACCCGTTTGCCGGCTATTGGGTGTTGGTCCGCTTATAGCTGCATTAAAACGGGGGGGGGGGGGGGGGTCCAGAATGCCGGAGCCCCCATGCATTGCCCCCCCAAACGCCCACAATTCTTACTTGTCCGTAGTTCCTGAGCCAGAAATGGTGCCCCATGATCGGCTGTCGGTAGCTCACATGGATCGGGGTCACTTCGTCAGTTCTGGTCGCCGAAAGGCCCTTCCCACATAACTGTTCCCGGCCCGGGATCCATGGACAGGTAAGAATTGTGGGTGTTCTGGGGGTCGATGCATGGGGGCTCCAGCATTCTGGATGCCCCCCCCCCCCCCCCGCCCGAGTCTGTTTTAATGCAGTTATAAGCAGACCAACACCGCGCCTAAAGGGAAGTCAAGGATGCGGTCAGTGGGCTTGTCACAATTTCGGGTGGGGGGGTCAGAGGGTTTTGGTGTGCTTTGACGCTTTAATGTGTATTAACAGAACAAGTGAAAAATAACACTCCTATTCAATTTATTACTTGCTTTGATCCTAAAAGGCACAAAGTAAATACAAGTGGAACAAATGACAGATTTTCATTTAAATTGAATGGTTCAGTCTAGTGGAAAAACATGAGGGATTTTCATTTGATCCAATAGTTATCCAAGATTTGCATTGCACCCTAATGCCCTGGAGTCTCATAGCCTGTCTCATCTCATGTGGTGAACAGCGACAGCCAATCTAGATTTCTGGCCGCCTCACTGACCTGGAACAGGTGCAGAGCAGAAGAGCTAACTTCACTAGCTGCAGGCTTGTTCCAAGTCCCCACTCCTGGGAGGGGCAGCTTAGTAGCCTGGCAAATGCCAAAAAGAGGAGAGCAGGGACATTGCTGTTAACACAATCAGCAGTGTATTGTGTATGGGGCACAAGTCTGGGCAGGGTGCCCCCTGTGCTTCAGGCGGGGCCACCCTCATAACGCAACTGAGAGTTCTTGTGGTTTGGCGATAAGCTGTCACTGTACAGTGTGGGTTACACTTTCACTTCCTCCAGATATAAGCTGTGTTTATGGATCTGCCGAGCGAGCATCACACTCTGATTCCGATCAGCCTGACCCCGTCTTGTTTGCTCTCTGCCAGGTCATGTCCAGGACGCCGGGGATCTCCACATTACTAATCCTACTATGTGCCTCTGTGTCTGAAAATGGTGAGTCCTGCCGCACATGTGTCTGGTGATGATTGCACTCCTGCCAGCCATCCATCTATCCATCATCTGTCATCTATCTATCTATCTATCTATCTATCTATTTATCCATCTATCTATCTCATATCTATCTATCTATCTATCTATCTATCTATCTATCTATCTATCTCATATCTATCTATCTCATATCTATCTATCTATCTATCTATCTATCTATCTATCTCATATCTATCTATCTATCTATCTCATATCTATATATCTATCCATCCCATATCTATCTATCTATCTCATATCTATCTATCTATCTATCTATCTATCTATCTATCTATCTATCTATCACATATCTATCTATCTATCTATCTATCTATCTATCTATCTATCCCATATCTATCTATCTATCTATCTATCTATCTATCTATCTATCTATCTCATATCTATATATCTATCCATCCCATATCTATCTATCTATCTATCAATTCAATTCAATTCAATTCAATTCAATTCAATTCAAAAGAGCTTTATTGGCAGGTCCAAAAAAACATTTAGCATTGCCAAAGCAAAAGGGAATAACAAATGGGAGGGGTGTTGGGTTATAGGGGCAGGATTGGGTGTATATCGGTCCAGTGATGATGGCAGGTGGAGAGGTATAGAGGCAGTGGGGGGTTGGGCGGGATTAAGGGGCAGTATATGGGTTTGAAATCCATAGATTATAATAGTCCTTTTAGTTGTGGCAGTATATACGTGGGGTATAGGGGCAGTATAGGGGTATATCAGTCCATGGTCTCTTATGTTCCTCTCAGTTGGTGGCAGGTGGAGACATATTGGGCGGCTATTTGCAGGGTGGGCTCCTCTTCTCCCAGCAGGATGTGGAGTTTCCTCTCATCATCTATGGAGGTGAAGTCCGGGATGAGGGTGGAGAGTCTCTGGAAGTAAGTGTCCCTGGTGGATGAATATTTGCTGCAGTGTAGCAGGAAGTGGGCCTCATCCTCCAGGGCCCCCTGCTCACAGTGCCGGCACAGTCGGCTCTCCCGTGGCTTGTATGTCTGCCTGTGCCGGCCTGTCTCCATCTCCAGGCTGTGGGCGCTCAGTCTATAGAGACTCAGGGTCTTCCTGTGTTTGGGGTGGTGCAGTCTCTCCAGGTATGGGGCCATGGTGTAGTTCCTCTTTAGTGATTGGTAGATGGTAAGTTTCTGGGAGTTGCTTATTTCTTTCTTCCAATCCTCTATATATTGCTCCTGGCAGCTCTCTATCGCCCCCTTTATTTGGGCTTTTGTCAGGGCATGTCGGGGGTTTTGGCTGGACAGGTGACTGACACTCAGTTGGAGGGCACAGGGTTTGTTCTGGGCCCCATGGCTCAGGGAGGCTTTGTGGTGGTAGGAGTCGGGGCTGCTGCTCTGTATGTGCCCCCAGAATGACAGCGCCCTCTTCTGCACCTGGAACCATAGAGGGAACCTGCCCAGCTCTGCCCGGCACGCCATGTTGGAGGTGCTGCGATGGACTTGGAGGAGGTACTTGCAGAACTCCAGATGAAAGGTCTCTGTTGGGCTTGGGTCCCATTTGGACTGGTCTGGGTAGGTGATTGGGCCCCAAACCTCACTGCCATAAAGTAGGATTGGGGCAATGACCCCATCAAAGATCTTCATCCAGACCCTCACTGGTGGTTTGAGGTGGTACAGTCGCTTTCTGATGGCATAGAAAGCTCTGCAGGCTTTTCCTTTCAGGGCCTCTATTGCTGGCTTAAAGCTCCCTGATTGGTTAAGCTCCAGCCCCAGGTAAGTGTAGCTGTTGGTTTTTTCCAGTGCAGACCCGTTTAATGTGAAGGAGGGAATGGAGGCTTTATTCTGACCCCTCTTATGGAACACCATGACTTTGGTCTTCTTAGAATTGATGGGTAGTGCCCATGTGGTGCTGAATTTCTCCAGTACTGCCAGGCTGTCTTGGAGGCCTGTCTCTGTCGGGGACAGCAGCAGGAGGTCATCGGCGTACAGCAGGAACTTCACCTCGCGGTCATGCAGGAGGAGGCCTGGTGCTGAGGAAGCCTCCAGAGCTGCAGCCAGTTCATTGATGTAGATGTTGAAGAGCGTTGGGCTCAGGCTGCAGCCCTGTCTGACTCCTCGGCCCTGCTGGAAGTATGCCGTCCTCTTGCCATTCACCTTCACACTGCATTGGTTCCCAGTGTATGAGCTCTTGATGACATCATATGTTCTCCCCCCTATTCCACTCTGCATGAGTTTCAGGAACAGGCCCGGGTGCCACACTGAGTCAAACGCCTTCTTGAAGTCCACAAAACAGGAGAAGATCTTCCCCTGTTTGGTGTTGTGGACGTGAGTCTTGATAAGGCTGTGCAGGGTGTAGATGTGGTCGGTGGTGCGATGGTTTGGCATGAACCTTGGCCATCTATCTATCTATCTATCTATCTATCTATCTATCTATCTCAGATCTATCTATCTATCTATCTATCTATCTATCCCATATCTATCTATCTATCTATCTATCTATCTATCTATCTATCATCTATCTATCTATCTATCTATCTATCTATCTATCCCATATCTATCTATCTATCTATCTATCTATCTATCTATCTATCATCTATCTATCTATCTATCTATCTATCTATCTATCTATCCATCCTATAGCTATCTATGTGACTCATGCTAATTATTTGATGAAGCAAGGTGCATTTCTAGTGTGCCTTTCAGTATAGATAGATCGATAAGATAGATAGATAACTCGATAGCTATGAATATAAATAATAGATATAATACATAGGCAGTTAGACTGGCACTATGTGCAATCTATTCCTTGATAATGTGAATCTCATTGTGTGTGGTCTACATTAGCATGTTCACCTTGGATGGATGTTTCCAGCACAGGTTTATGTTGAAATGTCTGGTTGATAGAAATCCTGGCTCTGCACCCTCTCTAATATTTCTCTGTATGTTTTTCCTCCTCCAGACCCCCTCCCCGCCCCCGAGGACCTCCAGATATCTGTCCCGGTGTTTGGATGCGTTAAGCTAAGCTGGAGAGACGTTACTCCCCCATGGAGCACTGCAATAAATTACTATGTGAAAATCCGATCACCAGAAGCTCATCATAAGGTAAATTAACACATTCGTCTCCTGATAAATGGGGACTATCTATCTATCTATCTATCTCATATCTATCTATCTATCTATCTATCTATCTATCTATCTATCTATCTATCTATCTCATATCTATCTATCTATCTATCTATCTATCTATCTATCTATCTATCCCATATCTATCTATCTATCTATCTATCTATCTATCTATCTATCTATCTCATATCTATCTATCTATCTATCTATCTATCTATCTATCTATTCCATATCTATCTATCTATCTATCTATCTATCTATCTATCTATCTCATATCTATCTATCTATCTATCTATCTATCTATCTATCTATCTATTCCATATCTATCTATCTATCTATCTATCTATTACAAATGATTGGGGTTTGCAGTGGAGAGATTACCTGGGTGAGGTGACATTTAGGGGGTTATTTAAGAAACGCTAACGCCAGGTAGTGCCATGTAGCGTCGGGTGAATGCTGGGCACAGTATGTGAAAACCATATATATGAAAGTCAATCTGGTGAGCGCCTAGCGTCATGTAGCGTCACATGTATCACTAGCAGTGGCTCAGTGTAAAGCTCCGGCGCAGTGTGCCATGTAGCACCTGCCGCTCAGTAGCGCTCTCCCATATATTTCAATGGTGTTTTATTTGGTTGTGTATAAATAGCGTTTTCCTAAAGTAATGTTCTGAGGACACCACCTAGCACTCTTGATTGGCTCTGCAGTGAATCAGGGAGAGCGCTTCTACAGCGCCCTCCAGACATAACATTCATCAAATGCTGGACGGAATACTACAGCGTCACTTGTCCAGCCGCTACTCTAGGTTATAGCGCCAGACATCCCCTTGCAGCGTCCTCTTGTGGATGCTTAAGCGCCGCAACATAGACGCTCAAATGGCAATACGTGGGGCTAGTCTTAAATCAGCCCTTCTACCCGAGCAGTTGGCTCTTCTGTTCTGCTGCTTCTTTGGTCAGTACTCAGCTGTGTACTTACAGATACAGGATGTGGGGGCCCAAATTTTATGACAGTCCCTCTTAGATACAGTTATATGAAAATACTGTTGCAATTAAAATATGGCAAACCTAGGGCTTTATTCATCAAGGAATAGCGTCAGGTAGTGCCTTGTAAGCGACAGGTAGCGCCAGGTGAACGCCGTCCACGGCACGCAATTCCACATTTGTGAAGCCGATTCTGGTGAGCAACTCTAACAGCGCCATGTAGCGTCCGATTCATCATCACTCAGCGGCTCAGCGTATACCGCCGGTGCTCTAGCTTCCAGAGTGCCAGGTATTACCTGTCGCTACCTGTCACTCTCCCATACATTTCAATGGATGTTACCTTTCTTTTCTTTAAAGTGGACCAACACCCAGGATTTTGACTATCCTGGGTATTGGTCCACTTCAGGGGGGCACCCCGATTAGGGGTGTCCCGCTGTGTAAAACCCCCCAGAAAGCCCCCAATACTCACCTCAACACGCTCCCACGTGGCCACGGACAAGCGGGCGACAGCGGCGGACAAGACAGTGCGCCCGCCGCCGCCTCCCGCACGTCGCTCTGACAGGGCGCGCGCCCGCGCCGGCCATTCACAAACGGCCGGCGCGGGTGCGCGCACGTCTAGAGGAGCGCGCGGGAGGCGGCGGCGGAGGTGAGTTTTTTTGGGGTTTTGGGGGGGTCCCTCACCGCGGGACATCCCGATCTCGGATGTCCCGCGGTGAGGGAGGTGATCGGCCCGGGACGATCAGGGGTGGGTGACAGTCCACTTTAAACAGGGTTGACCTTTTTTTTTTATTTTTTTTAACAAAGCATTGTGTGACCTCTCCTGGGATATAAAAAGTCATTTTTGAAAAATGTATTGATTTTTTATATTTTTATGCAGAATTGTCATTACAGGTCTGGTATTAAAGTGTTAATGTCACAATGTAATAACAATGTCATTCCATGTGTTTTTGCTTTGTTACTAGTTGATATGTGTTTAAAAACAGACTTTAATCACACAGCGTCTGGTCGCTCACACTGACCAGTCGCTACCGTTCGCTCCCATATAGTACTGTGCTGGTATTATAGCGACTCACACATCAAATTCATCAATGCCAGCCATGTTACTACAGCGTCTGAGGCGCTCTGTAATAGCGACTCACGGCTGATCAGAGCGACCACTAGCGGTCGCTCTTAGCGCCGCTGTACAGACGCTCATCTGCTGTTACCTGGCGCTAGTAATGAATCAGCCTGCCCGTGGTGCATTTAGGACCATTTTTATTTATTGGGAGCCTGATTTATGAAGCACCAGCACCTGTTAAAGTGAACCAAAACCCAGGATTTTGACTATCCTGAGTTTTGGTCTTTGCCCCCCGGGCACCCCAACCCCAGCGATCATGGTGCCGGGGGGGGGGGGGGGGGATGCCCCCAGGATGCCCCCCCTGTGTGAAACTCCCCAGGTCGCCTGATCTCACTCACCCATCCTCGGTTCTACAGCACATGCGCAGCCTCTCGTCCAGTCAGCATGCTTGGATTTGCTTCCTGTCCCTTCGTCTTAGAGCTTGTCTAAGGCGAATGGATCTGAGCGCACTAGCGGCCGCATCCCCCGCTACTCTTTAGCAGGGAGTGTGCCCACGCTGGCCATCCACAAATGCCTGGCGTGGGCAAGCTCCCTGCTAAAGGTATAGCGGGGATGCGGCCACTGCTCACGCATGCGCTGTTGGACTGGGAATGAAGGTGAGTATTCGGGCGACCTGGGGGGTTTGACACAGTGGGGCATCCTGAATCTGGATAGCCTGGGGGGAGGGGTTTTGTCCACTTTAATTACACTCAGTGCCATTTTTGGCCTCAGCGGCGATTTAAGAAACCAAAAACAGGCAGGGCTGATGCAGCCGCCAGCCTGTGTCTAAGGCCCTTATTTAACAAGGGATAGCGCCAGGTAGCAAATGGTGAGCGAACGGTAATGACGCTCACCGCCACGAGAACGCCGGCTCCCCTCCGCAATTAGCAACTGACAGAGCGCCAGATAGCGACTCATTCATCATTATTCCAGCCTCACCCCACAGCGCCAGCGAGCGACCTTGAACAGCGACAGGTAATGACGCTCACCGCCACGAGAACGCCGGCTCCCCTCCGCAATCACACATTTATCAAGCCTATCCTGCTTAGCGACTGAGATAGCGCCAGATAGCGAATCATTCATCATTATTCCAGCCTCAGCCCACAGCGCCAGCGAGCGACCTTGAACAGCGACAGGTATGACCTCTCGCTACCTGGCGCTCTCCAATGCATTTCAATGGAGCAATCTTTAAATATTCATAATTAATTGCTATTATTTTTTTTTTTTTTTTTAAATGTCAAAAATTCTGTGACCACTTCTGCAATGTTAGATTTTTTTTTTAAGGTAAAAAAAAAAAAAAAAAATTTGTGCAGAATTGATATTACAGGTCTGATATTAATGTATTCATATTACAAAATGTTTTGAAAAACATGTTTTTTTTTCTTCTAAAAATATGGTTGTTTGGGGGTTAAAAAACTACTTTTAACCCATCGCTGCCAGCGCTCTGGGGTTTAAACAAGCATTTCACAGCGCGAGAATTTTTGGAGCGTGATTTGTTAATGAATATGCTGGGAGCCGTTCGCTATGGCCATTCGCTGTCATGCGCTCCCATACAGCGCGGAACCTGTCAAACAGCGACTCCTCACCCAATATTCAACATTACGGCAAACCGACTGAGTCGCTGTCAACAGCCGAACAACGGCCAAGCACAGCGAATACTAGCGGGCACTGTCGCTCATCTGTCGCTACCTGGCGCTATTAATGAATCGGCCTCTAATTTAACACTAGCGATGTATAGGTTGCAGCGCCGGGCTCTCTAATTGAAGCCATGCTGATTTATAGTGGCGCTATAGGTCATGATCCTATAGGCAGAACTGTATTATAGTGTTTTATGCAAATAAAACAGGCCTAAAGCTCATTGAGGAAAATATAGATTTAATTTATAGATATGGTTTAGTGGGTTGGCCGAAAAGTCCCTGATTAAATCAGTATTAGATATCTAATCAGATACATTTTAAGCTTATTAATTAATAAGTTACCAGTAATCATGATAGTTAATTAAAATGAAATTATTAAGAATATAATTCAATGGCTATTATTAGAGATCTAAGCAGATACATTTTAAGTTAATGCAATAATACATTAATAATAGTAAATTAAAAAGAAGACATTATTAATTGTATACTATTAGAGATTTAAACAGATTCATTTTAAGTCTATTCAATAACAAATTAATAATAGCAAATTCAAAGGAAAGGACATGATTACATTTACCGGTATATTATTAGAGATCTAATCAGATACATTTTAACTTTTATTTGATAATTTGGCATATCAAAGTAAAAGGAAATTATTAAGGACATTATTAAATGAATATTATTAAAGATCGAAACAGATACATTTTAATCTTATTCATTAATAAATTAATGCTGATTAATTAAAGGAAAGAAAATGATTAAACCAGACCATTTATTTACCTAACGAGTGGTGGTCCGGTCTGTATTCAGTGTTGGGGCATGTTGACTGCCACGCAAGCCTTGTTTTTCATACCTCTGCAATCTCCCCCTGGTGAAACCAGTCAGGGTGCACCCTGCATGCTGACGGGCAGGCTGATTCATCACTAACGCCAGGTAGCGACAGATGAGCGTCTGTAGCAGGCATTTTCAGAGCGCCCGCTAGTAGTCACTGTGCTCAGCCGTGGGTCACTAGTTCTTAGCGACTCAGTCGCTGTGCAGTAATGATGAATACATTGTGAGGAGTCGCTATTTGACCAGTACAGCGCTGTATGGGAGCGCATGTAAGCGACTGGTCAGTGCAACCGACTCACACCATATTCATTAAAAAAACAGCCTCGCAAATCTCTGGCGCTGAAAAATACTTGTTTGAAGCCCAGAGCGCAGGAGGCGATGTGTTTAAAGTCTGTTTTTCAGCATCTATCAACTAGTAACAAAGCGAAAACATATGGAATTACATTGTAGCAACATTGTAACATGAACACTTTAATGCCAGACCTGTAACGTCATTTCTGCAGAAATATATTCACAAAATTTGTGAAAAAACTGCTTTTTCAATGCCAGAAGAGGTCACAGCATTATTTGAGATTTTTTGCAAAAAAAAAAACAGTTTAAAGAGAAGAAAAGTATCGTCCATTGAAATGTATGGGAGAGCGACAGGTAGCGAGAGGTCATACCTGGCGCTGTGCAAGGCTGAACGCTGGCGCTGTTCACTGAGGCTGTGGAAATGATGAATCGGACGCTACATGGCGCTATCCTAGTCGCTAATCAGATTCTGCTTGATAAATGTGTAATTGCGTGCCGTGTCCGGCGTTCACCAGTCGCTACCTGTCGCTACCTCTCATTAACCAGGCACTATTCCTTCTTAAATAAGGCCCTGAGTAAAATAGTTTTACCATTAGGTAAAATAAAGGTTGACACGCTGCCCTGCTCCTCAGCCCTATCACCCCCCGGCTTTTATTAGATATGCCATTGGATGGGGTCCGCGAGGTTGCGCTGCCGGTGTTAGTCGGGGGGTAGAGACTGAAGATGTCTGGCGGGATACGTCATTGTGCCCATCGAGAGTGCTGTTTACTTTACGGAGCTAAGGGGGTCTAATATGACTTACTGCCCTGTATGTCTCAATAAGGATTGAAGGAATTACAATGTTAATAATGGGCGGGGTGGGCAAACTGGGGGGCGTCTCCCCTCCAATATCTTCTTATTTTCCCCTTTTGCTTCTCCCGTTCTTCCCTTATCGCTCCTTTCCCCCTCACCCCCCCCATCCTGCTTTCCTCCCTTCCCTCCCCAATGCATACCTATTCTTCCCTCCTCCCTATCCCTACCTTCTTCCCTGATTAAAAATGGAAAAAATGGTGGACGGGGACAGGCAGGCATGCTGCCGGGGGTGTGGATAACTGGGGTATCGTGTAGGATTTTTTAAACTGATTACCTACGTTGCCCTGCCTGTACCACTCTGTGAAGAAAATTGATGCCTGGAACTACTGTTTATTCTGTGCCTCAGGCCCTTATTTAACAAGAGATAGCGCCAGGTAGCGAATGGTGAGCGAACGGTAATGACGCTCACCGCCACGAGAACGCCGGCTCCCCTCCGCAATCACACATTTATCAAGCCGATCCTGCTTAGCGACTGACAGAGCGCCAGATAGCGAATCATTCATCATTATTCCAGCCTCACCCCACAGCACCAGCGGCTTGAACAGCGACAGGTATGACCTCTCGCTACCTGGCGCTCTCCAATGCATTTCAATGGAGCAATCTTTAAATATTCATAATTAATTGCTATTAATGTTTTTTTTTTTTTTTTTAATGTCAAAAATTCTGTGACCACTTCTGCCATGTTAGATATTTTTTTTAAGGTAAAAAAAAAAAAATTGTGCAGAATTGATATTACAGGTCTGATATTAATGTATTCATATTACAAAATGTTTAGAAAAACTTTTTTTTTTTTTCAAAAATATGGTTGTTTGGGGGTTAAAAAACTACTTTTAACCCATCGCCGCCAGCGCTGTGGGGTTTAAACAAGCATTTCACAGCGCGAGAATTTTTTGAGCGTGATTTGTTAATGAATATGCTGGGAGCCGTTCGCTATGGCCATTCGCTGTCATGCGCTCCCATACAGCGCGGAACCTGTCAACAGCGACTCCTAACCCCGTATTCAACATTACCGCACACCGACTGAGTCGCTGTCAACAGCCGAACAACGGCCAAGCACAGCGAATACTAGCGGGCGTTGTGAAAATAACGCTACTGGCGCTCATCTGTCGCTACCTGACGCTATTAATGAATCGGCCTCCCCGTGCTTCGTCTACCTCAATAAAGATTTATTGTTAAAAAAAATAAAAAAATAAAGGGTGGTGATCCAGTTTAAGGAAATTATCAAATGGATATTATTAGAGATCTAAACAGACACGTTTTAAGCATATCCAATAATCCATTAATGATAGCAAAATAAAAGGAAACGTGTATTAGGTAAAATATTTAATTCATATTATTAGAAGTCTAAGTAGACAAATTTTAAGCATTTCTAATTACAAATAATAGCAAATAAAAGGAAAGGCAATTATTAAGGAAAGTATTAAATCTAAGCAAATGCATTTTAAACATATTTCGTAAAAAATAATTATAGCAAATTAAAAGGAAAGGACATTTTTAATAAAACGAATACATTTTTATTATTCAAGCAGATACAGGAAATTATTACATGAATATTAATACATTGATATTATTAGAGATCTAAGCAGGCACATTTTAAGCTTATTCAATGGTGAATTAGTGCTAGCAAATTAAAAGTGAATTAAATTATTATTACATGGAAAATATATAGGATCTAAGCAGATACATTTTAAGCTTATTCAATAAAAAAATAATAATGTGGAGGCTGATTCATTACTAATGCCAGGTATCGACAGATGAGCGTCTGTATAGCGGTGCTTAGAGCGACCGCTAATAGACGCTATAAGCAGGTATCGGACGCTGTAACAGAGCGCCTCAGTCGCTGTAGTAACCTGGCCGACTTTGATGAATGTGATGTATGTTTGGCGCTGTAACAACAGTATAACGCTGCAGCGAGCGAGAGGTAGCGCCAGCTCAGTGCGACCGGCACTCGCCGCTCCATACCATACTTATCAAAAAAGGACACACACACAGCGTAGGCGCTCTAAATCTGGTCGCTATAGCAGAAAGCACCGGATGCTGATTGAAGTCTGTTTTTGAACACATATCCACCAGTAACAAAGCGAAAACACATGGAATTGCATTGTTTTAACACTGTGACATTAACACTTTAGTGCCAGACCTGGAATGACAATTCTGCATAAAAATCAAAGTCAAAAAAGTTTGTAGCCAGGGGAGGTCACACAATGATTTGAGCAAAAAAAATAAATAAATAAAAAAAGTCAAACACGCTGTTTAAACACAAGTAAATGAACGACCATTGAAATGTATGGGAGAGCGACACTGAGCGAAAGGTACTACACGGCGCTCTGGAAGCTAGAGCGCCGGCGCTATACGCTGAGCCGCCTGTAATAGTACATCGGATGCTACATGGCTTTCGCTTTCATAAATGTGGTTTTGCGTACAGCACCCGGCGTTCACCAGACGCTGCCTGCCGCTACGAGGCACTACCTGGCGCTATCTCTTCTTAAATAACCCCCATAGTTTGTAAAATGGCAACAGTAACATCAAAATAAAGTAATTTAAAGCAGAACAAAACCCGGGATTTTGACTTTTGGTCTGTTCCCTGGGAACATCCTGATTTCGGATGCCCCACTGTGTGAAACCCCCCAGTTTGCCCAATAAAACTCACCTCTCCTTGGTCCAATGGCACATGCACGGGCGGTCAGCCAATGAGAGGCGTTTGCCATGTTTACGTCTTTCAGCAAACGGCTCTCATTGGCTATAATGGGGCAGGATAGGCCAGGACAGGAGGGCCCGCATGGCCAGGTATGCAGCAGCACGCACTCCCCATTCAAAACAACGAAAGCCGCCAACTGAATTACATTCATACAGTTCAGCGAGGGGCTCTCATTGGACGAGAGTCCACATATGCACCTTTTGGCCGGGAAAGGTGAGTGTGTACGGGCTTTCTGGGGGGTTTGATGCCGATTTGGATTTTGGACTTAGATTCCTGGCGGCCACTGCTGGGTTTTGTTCCGCTTTTTCCAATGTATCCATAAAGCTGTCTTAAATATGGTAATGCATTATTTTGGAGTGGTTTACTTTTGAAAGCTTCTCTGTCTGTCTTAGTTAAAGGAAAATGTTTTCTCAAGAAAAATCCCCCGGCAGTTTTATAAGTGAGGTTCATAATTTTTACGATGAGGTAGATATTCTATATTAGAAGCTTGGAAATAATGGCAGCCTGTGGTGAATTCAAACCCTTAAGAAGTAAACCTCTCCAAATGTGTTTGAGTTACCTACATGCGACTGTTATTTCCAACTTTGTGCATTTAAATATCTACCTCATTATAAACAATCTTTACCTAACCTATGGAAGTGCACCATCGCAAGTTCAGGGGATTCTTTTTATTATGCATGAGTGAGAAAAAGTGAACCACTCAAAATGACTTGGAAAGCCATCAATGATATTTAGGGACAAAGGCACAATCAATAAATATCATTGATTGTCTGTATAGTATGTGTGGGTGTGTTATTTAAAGTGGTCCCACGTTCAATTCCTACCTAATGGGTATATATTATGTTGTTTAAAGCAGTCCCTCGTCCATTTCCTACCTAATGGGCGAGGAGCCGCAGTGACAGTCTCGGTCCATCGCATAGACCCCTGCAGCACCCGCAGTTCCTAGCGGAACCTCATTCCCCTGGACGTAATGCAGATAGTGACCGGGGTTCCGTCCTCTTTTTCGGTTGCCTGTTCAGGCTGGCCCACCTGTCCACCACTGGCCAATCAAGGGCCAGCATTTTGCCAGTCTCAAAGCAAACTTTCGACAGGTGCTTGAGCTTTAGAAAACCCTGATCCTAACATCATCAGCCAGTCTGTACTTGTAGAGACAAAAGCAAGTAAGACAGCTAAACTTTGCTTTAGAATTGTGGCAACAACCTACCAGGCGAGGACCGCTGAGAAACTACTAGAAAGCAGAACTCAGAGAATGTTAGCAGCAGTGGGCATTATGCCATCAACATGCCTGAAAGTTATGCGCAGTACTGTGAACATTGTAAAATGCTGACCCGACCCACACAGGCAAATATTGGGGCTATGGGCTGATTTGTTGGTTTCAATTTCAAAACCAGACCTTGTTCACAGCTGGTTTGGAAAGTCCCAGAGTCAGTGCGGTGGGAAGTTGGTGGAGTGTGACAGGTGGTAAAACCTTTGTAATTTATGCGGTGCTAAAGCAGTTACATATTCCACAGCGATCCCTTTAAGAGCTCTATATGATGCTGGAGTATGTTGGTTGTGTTCTTTCTAGGCCAGTACTACAATAACAGGGGGAGGCAAGTATATCCCTTTTCTATGTTATTGCATTACCCCTGGGGGTGGAGCTTCTGGTCCTCACATTTATTGTATCATATGACGCGGCTCTCTGGAGGGGGGGCAGCTGACTCATGGGAAGTGATGTCACCAACAGTTATGAGCGATAGTCTGGAGCTCAGGAACTATTCCTTATGAGCTCTATGAACTGGGTTTCTATGGCCAATCAGCTGCTTACAAACCTAAATGTCAGCTGAATGTCACACCCTGACATTCAGGAATAGTGGGCGATTATCAGAAAATGGAAGATTAACTGAGAACTGTGATCTGAATGGGGATTAGGACTAGGCCGAAGTGGAAACTGGACTGGTTTAGAAATACCAGGAGACTGCTGGCTCGGACCAGGAGCAGGGTAACAGACTAGGTAGACTGGGTACAGGGGAGCAGAGTCACAGGCTGGGAACCAGCAGGCAGGCCAGGAGCAGGTAGGCTGGGACAAAGGCACAGGATGTCTCAGCATGACCATGGGCCCCTCTGCACAAAGCAAATGGCTCCCCGAGTGTCTGCACGCAGATCAGGCTCAAAGCCCATTAACTACCTGATCTCACCCCTATCCACTTAAATGGGATGTTTGTGTGGTGGGATTGCATTATTTAGGCTGGATCTTTCATCCCTGGCTGGTGGTAGCCAGAGTCTCTGTTTTACTGGTCATCAAGAGGTGGTCTATGAACTGGGCTTCTATGGCCAATTAGCTCAATCAGCTGAATGTCACACCCATACATTTGGGATAGTGGGCATTTATCAGAAACAGGAAGATTAACTGAGAACTGGGATCTCGATGGGGATTAGGACTAGACTGGACTGGAAACTGGACTGGTTTAAAAATACCAGAGGACTACTGGTTCGGAGCAGGAGTAGGTAACAGACTATGTAGACTAAGTACAGGGGAACAGTCACATGGTGGGAACCAGCAGGCAGACCAGGAGCAGGTAGACTGAGACAAAGTCACAGGATTTCTCAGCATGACTATGGGCCCCTTTGCACAAAGCAAATGGTTCCTGAGTGCCTGCACGCAGACCAGGCCGAAATCCCATCAACTACCTGATCTCACCCCTAATACCTTAAATTGGTTGTTTGTGGGGTGGGATTGCATTATTTAGGCTGGATATTTCATCCCTGGCTGGTGGTAGCCAGAGTGTCTGTTTTACTAGCCATCAAGAGGGGGTGGAAAGTAAGAAGTATCTACCTCTATGTCACTCTGTTTATCTTCGCAGACAGTTGTTAAAAAGAACTCGACATCTTTTGAATTTGTGACACTCCATCGCGGCTTAAGAGCTGATGTGGCGGCAACATGGGATGTTAATCAGACTGATGAAATAATGTATTATGTCAATGAAAAACATCTTATATGGGCGTCAACAGAGCTTACGCCACCCCAAGGTAAGTGAGGGTCTACAAGAAGAACATCTAATTTCATGCTTATTTTGAGGCAACTTAAAGTCCTGTCTCTGAGTAACCCCCCCCCCAGTACTGCCACCCTCCCCTGGCGCTGAAGCAGGATGGGTGGTTTATAACAAGATAAAACCCTTACCCCTCCCAGATCATGCCCCCCCCCCCCCCCCGGGCACGTACGGGTACTACATGGACAGTGCACAAAGCAAAGCCACTCTGTGCTTTATCTACAAGATGGCAGCTCCCTGGACATAGGAAGAACAGTACTGGATTCCGGGCGAGTGAATGTTTTATTTTATTACTTCTGCCTCAGATAAGTGTTGTAAAACAGCTGATAAGAGAAGAGGGGTACTCTCCTGCTGTCAGCTCATTCCTGGGGTAGCTGGTCTGTGGGCAAGTGCAGGTTTTTTTTTTATTTTAGTTTTTAGATAGGACGCAAGGTGCGCATAGCAGTTGTATTTTCTTCAATCTCCAAAAGCGTTCTTTTCAGTTTGGGGGTGTTTCCTGGGCATGAGGAGGGACTGTTCAAATCAGGTTTAATGTGTTGGGGGGGGGTCTGTCTTCAGTTTTTTAGTTAAATACACCTCTCTTTGTCTAGACAAGCACACGCAGACAAAAGGGAAATTCTGAGGATATAACCATCCCCTGCATTATCCAGGATGTAATTAAGGTTTGGTTGGAGCTAGGCTTGAAGGCAACCCTATACCATGCCTCCCAACTGTCCCGATTTTCCCGGGATTGTCCCGATTTTTGCAGGAAATCCCGCGGTCCCGGACCATTAAGAAATGTCCCGGGACAGCCTGCGCCGTTGCGGTGTGTCCAGGGCCGCAATGACGCCGGCTCCTTCTAAATTAACATCGGCCGGCGAGCGGGTGTGCGCGCAGGGGGCGGGCGCGGGGGGCTGGGTTGGGGATTAAAAAGACTTACGCAGGCTTCCATGCAGGGGTGAAGGCAGCCGACATTGCTGGAGGGCGTGACAGGAGGTGTGGTCAGGGCGTGGTGGGGGTGGGGTCGGGGGCGTGGTGGGGGTGGGGTCGGGGGCGTGGTCGGTGGCGGGGCTTGTCCCCTTTCACATATACAAAAGTTGGGAGGTATGCTATACCCTGCCTTGCAACCCTGTGTCAGGGAGGGTTCTGCTTTACAGGGACACTAAACAAACCTAAATCATCCCTCACACCATCAGTGAGCCCTGCATTAGAGAGGTGCTAACCTTTTCTTAGTAGAACTCCATCAGTCACAGCTCCTCCAATAAAAGGCACGCTTCACTACAGTGTGCAACTATTTGCTGCCCACCATTATTGCTCCGTTTTGGCTTCCCAAGGATCTTTAACTGTAGAGGCATCCTATATTATGGAGGGTTGTTAAAAGGGACCTAAAGTCATTTTTACCTATAGGTCTGCTTTAAGTAGCAGAATCATTTCATGGCTGTACCTAATGAAGAAAGTGAAGCTGTCTTTCAGCATCAAGTCACTGTATTTCTTCATCCATTACTGTTTCTTATTTCAGGAGCGGAGGGGACGGCCGCAGAGCAACTTACCTGTAAGATAACCGTCAATGAGTGGGAGGTGTCTTTCCTCCACTGCGATTGGCTGCCTGGAAAGAAGGCTCCATTGGACACTCAGTATTATCTCTACTACAGATATACGGTCGAGTAAGACTCGTTTTCTTTTTCAGTTTAGTCAGCAGGGTTTAGGCATCCTGCACACCAGCTGAAAGTTAAAGTCAAGGTTTGGGAGATAAGAGTACAGGAGGGTTTATGTGACAGATAGAGTCCAGGGGGTCAAAGTGCTCAGTATTCATGGCTGGCCTTTGAGGATGCGCAAGTTGTGCAGTCACAGAGGACGTCACTCCAAATTGGGAGCGTGCCGCAGCGTGCATTAAGCAAAGGAAAGCGGCCGCTCCCGTTTCTCTGTTTCAAACAGAGGTGGATTCTGTATTTTATTAGGCATGGCATACAGCACTGATTGGATGGGAGCATCTGGGATTTTACGCAGCAGGGCATCCCAAATTGGGGACAAGAACCAAAACACGGGATAGAGAAAACCCTGGGTTTTGGTCCACTTTTTTCTTCATGCCCTTTCCTGTCTTCATCTCTGGATCCCCAGCTTCTCTGGGCTGACGCATGCTTCTGCGCCCAGTCAGATAGGCTGGGAGTGGGAGCATGCCCTCGTCTAAAGGGAACTGGGGATATGGCTGCTCACTATTACTGCTGGAAAGGTGAGTGTTTGCAAGGCAATCACAGGGGTTTCAGACAGCAGGGCACTAGGCTGGGTACACAGTATAGGGGTAGGGGATAAGAAGAGTACTAGATACACAACCCCTATTTATACCCCTGTGATAGTGATTTGTTTAATTGAGGATATTATATATCAATATATCAACAAGGATAATAAAATGGATGCTTCCCTCTGCTAAATGTTTCCATTGATCCTCTCTTAACTGGATTGTAAAATGTAAATTCTATCAGTAACCTGCTTTCTGATCTGCAGGGGGAATGAGATGCTAGGAGAGTGCCTGCCATATGCAGCCAAAGTTAATGAGCAGAGACAGACAAGCTGCCAAGTTCGGCTCAATTACAATATTCTGGATGAGGTTGGCAACATTTTCATTCATATCAATGGATCCAGTGTAAGCCAGGAAATCCGAACCATGCAGCACATCTACCAAAAGGATGACCTAGGTAAGCAAATGAAAAAATAATTCAGAGGACTTTGGACATCTTAGCACTTGTGGTGGGGAACTCCCCAAACTTTAGCGAATACCAACTAACTAGTTAGTGTATCAGGGGACAAACAGAAGGAAGGGAATCTGACAATCTGTTATGGCACAAAGGAGGAAGTGCTTACAATCTATTAGGATATAAAAGAGGGTACAGAATAGAGAAGAGCTTATAATCTATTGGGGTATAAAGGAGGACACAGAATAGAGAAGAGCTTACAATCTATTAGGGTATAAGGGAGGATACAGAAGGAGAAGAGCTTACAATCTATTAGGGTATAAGGGAGGATACAGAAGGAGAAGAGCTTACAATCTATTAGAGTATAAGGGAGGATACAGAGGGAGAAGAGCTTACAATCTATTAGGGTATAAGGGAGGATACAGAAGGAGAAGAGCTTACAATCTATTAGGGTATAAGGGAGGATACAGAAGGAGAAGAGCTTACAATCTATTAGGGTATAAAGGAGGATACAGAATAGAGAAGAGCTTACAATCTGTTAGGGTATAAGAGAGGATACAGAAGAAGAGAAGAGCTTACAATCTATTAGGGTATAAGGAAGGATACAGAAGGAGGACAAGCTTACAATCTATTAGGGTAAAGGAGAGATACAGAAGGGGAAGCACTTACAATCTATGAGGATACAAAATATATAAGGGTATATAGGAGGATGCATAATAGAGAAGAGTTTATAGTCTATTAGTGTATGGGGGAGGATGCTGGTTAGAGAAGAGCTTACAATCTATTAAGCAGCAGATTGTACACAACACTCTTCTGGTGTGCAGAATCCACGGCTGCTTATTCAGCAACAATCAGGAACATAAACAAGAACAGGATGCATAAGCAACAAATCTCAACATGGAGAAAAAGAAACGGCTCCTTTCTGTTAGCAGGTTAAACACACTATAAATACAGTCGCATGGTCTGCATAGGACTTCCTGATCCTGCACCTATACTCAGAGGGAAGTATATGTAGTCACCTTCTATCCCCATCCCAGTGCCCCAAAACAGACTGTGTTTCTTTTTTAACTCAACCTTTGCCCAATGTCCATAACAACACAAACTGGATGCAGTCGGCTATATTGTTTCCCGGCTAAGCAGCCCCACCCCCCAGTGATGATGCATCACTCTCAGTGATAATCAGTCAGCAATGGGGAGCACTTCAACTTAACTGCCATTATGTGACAGTTTGGTTGTAAACTGAAGTAATTAGCATATGGATGCCATTCACCATAATACTACTTCCTGTTGTTTTTTCATGATGTTTTTATGGATATTGGGCAAAGGCTGAGGTAAAAAAAACTTTCTGAGCATAGGTGCACTTTAAACTAACTTTATCAATAGCATAACAAGCAGAAAGTCTCATACAGGATGTAGTTGCTGTATTACAGCTATTCCAACACCCCCACTCAACAGCTGGTTATCCTGTTAGTTCCATTGTGGTTCTGAACTCCTCAAACTTGGCTTAAGTAGCATCAATGTGCTTAGTACTTGGACTGATCTTCTCACTGCTGGCTAGTTTAATGCATCTTTCATTGTCCTCATAGACAACAGTTGGCTGAGTTAGTGGTTTACTGAAATCTTCCATAAGTTATTTGAACCAAATTACTTCTTCACTTTCATGAGCAGCAGACATGTACTCTGCTTCTGTTGAAGACAACGCAGCTGCCACGTGTTTTCTGCTGGACCAAAAAACTGAAGTTCCTTCTAACTTGAATAACCACTTGTAGATTTCTGATCACTTAAATCTCCAGCCCAATCTGCATCTACATAACCCCTAAGATTTAAATATCCTCATGCAGATATATTAAGATTTAGCTTTTGAGTTTCTTTAAGATGTTGTAGCAGTCTCTCTGTTGCATTCCAGTCTCTTTGTCGTGGCTTGATTACTCGTCTACAAAGAATTGATACCTGGTGAGTAGTAGTTGCTATGTACAAAAGTGCCCCCACTGCTTGTCGGCAACTCTCATTGCTGGGTAGCAGATCTTCTTCTCCTTCTAATTCAAGTAGGATGGATCCATTGGTGTTGATGCACCTTTGGCTTCTAACATTCCAAACAGGAGATTTTAGAACTTTGGTTGAGAAGAAAACTCCCATCTTCTTCTCTCGGAATTTGGATTCCCATATAATATGTCAGATTTCCGAAGTCTTTTTCAAAGTGCTGGTTGAGAACCTAGTTTTGCAATTTCTCTTCCTTCTTGATGGGTGATGATTACATCATCTAAATGTAGAAGAACATAAGTCCACTTCTATGCTACACATTTTATGTATAAACAAGGATCAGCTTGAGATCTTTGAAATCCTTCATCATTCAAGACTTTGTTCATTTTGGAGTTCCATGCTCTTGCCAACCGTTTAAGACCATAGAGAGTTTTTTTGCATCTTACAAACAAGATGTTCTTTCGAACAAGCTCTAGGTTGAGTCATGTACAGCTCTTCTTCAAATTTGCCATTTAGAAAGGTAGTTTTAATGTCAAAATGTCTCTGTTGAACAGCAGCTACATTCATTAAATGTGAATGTGGTTTGCTTAGCAACTGGAGAAAATGTAGCATCATTCACCATATTTTTGCGAGTATCTTTTATCGACTAATTTTAAACCGACTTATTTTCAGAGTCATATTTTTTAATTTAAGACCTATTTACATCCAGTTCCTTTCTTACTTTGTGGTAGCTTAGTAATCTTCCATGTCTGGAGTTGGTGAAGAGAGTTCATCTTTTCATCTTTAATCCACTTCTGCTTCTCGTGGACAGGCAGTTGTTGCATCTGCTGCTAAAACTGTGGCTCTGGCTCAGGAAGTGTTCTGACCATATAAGAAAGGTTCTTAGCTGGGATTCCTATGTTTGACCTCTCCTGACAGGTTAACTTGGTTCTTCTGTACCTTCCTTGGTGGTTTCAGAGCTTATCCAGGCTTCAGTGCTTTCTTTTTAGCATGTGGATCTTGTGATTGAGATTCCTGTTCTTTCTGCTTTAGTTGAATTACTGGCAAAATGTGAGTGCTACAGAGTTCTTATCAATCACTACGTCTCTGCTGATTGTTACTATGTTAGTCTCTGGGTGCAGGATCCTGTATTCCTTTTGAGTTTCACAAGGGGGCAACCAGGACCCCTTCTTTTGCATGAGATTCCCACTTTGAACGTTTTTCTTTGGGAACATGCAAAAATGATTTGCTTCCAAATATCCTGAGGTGTTTCAGGAGAGGATTTTTGCAGTTCCATAGCTCATATGGAGTTTTGGCTGTAGCTTTATCTGGCAGTTTGTTTTGAAGATGGCATGCTGTCATGGTGGCTTCTCTCCAAATTTTTGTAGGCAGGTTTGCATTAAAGAGCATACTTCTAGCACTTTCACAGAGCAAGTGGTCTTTCTACAACATTATTTTGTTCTGGGTTGTATGGAACCGTAGTCTGGAAAACGGTTCCTTTCTTTTTCAAAATGGTTTGCACCTTGCTGCTTGTATATTCAGTTCCATTATCTGCCCGCGGAACACACTGAACTTTCTGTTTCTGAAGATGACTCATTCTAGCTTTCTAAACTCTGTTTTTCTTTAGATACCCTGGCTTATTACACACAAAACATTCACGAGTTTCCTTTAGATATCCTTTATATTTAGAGAAAGTCTGTGTCCGTAAAGCTGCCTCTGCTCTGGATTAATTACTTTTGCTTAGAGACTCTGCTTTTCTCTTTTACCCATCAACAAGTTTTCCTTTGACATACTCTAGTGTGAGCTCATCATCTGGCCGGGCATCTTGTGCAGTGACAAGTGTGTCAAAACCTTCTGGAAGACCACTTAGTAGAAGTGCAGCAACATGAAAATCTTTAGTTTAGTTTTTTTCCCAATGCCTCTGAGGCACTCCACAATCTCTAGGGTGTCTCTTATATAGTCCTGCATATTCTGGCTTTCACTTAGCTCAGACTGATACAGTTTTCTCATGAGATAGAGCTTCTTACTGAGGTTTGATCTTTCATGCACTATCTGTAACTCATTCCAAATCTCCATTGCAGTTGCACACTTCCATATGAAGATTATCATCTATGCTGAGGGAAATAGTGCTCTGTGCTTTCTGATCCTTTTCTAGCCAATCATCTGGTAATGGATTAGGCATAGGTTCTTGTCTAAATGTCCACGTACCTTCTCTTATCAAAAGCACCTTGACCTTGATTTTCCAGAACTGGTAGTTCTGGTTAGTCAGGCATGGCACCGTGAATTTGACTGGATTGCTGTTCCTGCTCTGGACCCGTAACCTGTTGGCAGCGGATTGTACACAACACTCTTCCAGTGTGCAGAAACAATGGCTGTTTATTCAGCAACAATCAGGAACATAAACGTGAACAGGATACATCAGCAACACATCTCAACATAGAGCAAAGAAACAGCTCCTTTCTGTTAGCAGGTTAAACACGCTATGCATACATTCACAGGGTCTGCATAAGGTTTTTCTAACTAACTTTATCAATAGCGCATGATTAGAAGAATAGAGCTTACAGTCTACTAGGGTAGAAGTGAGGATGCAGAATATAAAACTGCTCTTAATCTATTAGGGATATGGTAGGGGTGTCATAGAACCAGGACGGTTCCTATGATTTCCCAGCAGAGGGCGCCAAGGTTCCCCATGCGCTCGCATTTTCGCAAGACATAGTAGGGCCAGTAAGCGTGCGATTATGCGCGCGCATTGCAGACGTGCGAAAATGCGCTCGCTTTTGCGCATGCGCAGGGGTCTTTAACCCTTTGAGTGCCAGCCTACCGAGATTTTTTGTCACACTCTGTTGCCGGACTACTTTTCACGTTTTTGCGCTACACATGTTCAACCTGGATTTTTGAAGGGATTTCCAGGGATTTTCCAGGAAGATTATATATTGTTTTTTTCAGCAGAGTCTGGGCTTCAACATGAAATGTCTTGTTTGGCCTTTTTTTAGTGTATTCTCAATACTTTTGGGTGAAATATGTGTAAAAAAATAAAAAAAAACAATTTTTTACAATTTGTAGTATTTTTTTCTAATAAAAAATGTAAGTTTGTTAATAAAATATTATTGCGTGTGAAAGCCCTATTTCTCCCGGTTACAACGGTACCACATGTATTGGTAGACGCCATTACCTGCCCAGGAAACTCCCCAAACTGAAACAGCAGTTTAGGATATTTCAGATAGAATACAACTATGCAATATGATTGCATAGTTGTAAGGGGTTAACCTAACAAAAAAATGACGTAGGGTCCCCCCTCCCAGCATTACCGACCCAGACCAGCTATGGGTGCTTGTAGAACAGGGCGCAGGGGCCAGCGTTGGTGGCCCTTGGCCCTGCAGGCTACTAGCCCACATAGCCACATGGCCCGGGCCCTTCTGCCCCCCCCGGCCGTTGGGGAGGCAGGTAATGGGGGGCTGGGGGTTATGGCAAGTCACCCGCTTGCCGCAGGTGACCTGCCATACCGAGAGCCTTGTGAACTGGTATAAGGGGTCTCATGGACCCCTTACCAGTTCACAAAGGGTTAAGTAAAAAAAAAAGACACAGACACAAAATTCTTTATTATTCTTCTTTCACTTATACTTACCTCCCATCCAGTGTCCCGCGCTGCTGCAGATGACAGTTGTCGGTAGTGATCAGAGCAGGGAGGGAGGGAGGCAGGGAGATCAGAGCCTCCCTGCCTGCCACCCTCCCTGCTCCAATCGCTACCGACAACTGACAGAGCGGAGCCCGGTAACCCGAGGAGCGGGATGACGTCATCAAGTGGGTGGAGCTAGGGGTGGGGCCAGCACCGGCCGAAGAGGATGGTGAGGGCCTGTTTCTGGGCCCTCACCCGAAGCGTGGAAAGCCCAGGGGGGGATCGGAGCCCCCCCCGGTGAAGAGAAGACCCGGGGAGAGCCATCGCGCTGCGAGGTGAGTAAATGACATTTACTTTTTTTTTTTTCAGATGTCGGCGCCGGCGGGGGGGGGGGGGGGGGGGGGCTATTCCGGGCCCCCTCCTGAAGATCAGAAGCCCAGGGGCGAAAATCTACTACTTGATTCTTGTACAGAATCGCTGGCACTTTCAAATGAGGGGTAAGTCTGTATCTTTTTTACTTTTTTTTTTATGGGGCTCTAAAGTCAGCTACGTGACTCTCACGTAGCTGGCACTTAACGGTTGGAGAGGCAGCTACGTGAGAGTCATGTAGCTGGCACTAGAAGGGTTAAATACTGGCGAGCCCTGAGCTCCATTGCCAGTTGGTCATTTCTCCTGCCTGATTCCTGAGTTCCAGTCTTCCATTCCTGTGTACCGACCCGGCTTGTTCCTGACTACGCTCCTGCTCTCCTGACGACCTCGGCTTGTTTACGACTTTAATCCTGATCTGCCGGCCCACGACCTCGGCTTGTTGCCTGCCCACGACCTCAGCTTGTTTACGAGTTTAATTCTGATCTGCCTGCCCACGACCTCAACTTATTTGCAACTTTGATCCTGATCTGCCTGCCCACGACTTCAGCTTGTTCTACGTTTCCAGTCCAGCTCTGGTCTGTCTTCTACCCAGAATTTGGCAAAACCCACTCCTAGGTTGCCTGACCTGGGGCCTTCCTGCAGCCCAGCCTATCCTCACCTTTAGAGGCTCTAGTGAAAACCAGGTTGGTCCTTAGATTCCAGGCTTCCCGGTCAAGAGGTGAGCGGGTTCTTAGTCTCCGCAATCAGGGTTCACACCCGGTAGCCTGACAAGGGGCAAGAGCTTACAGTCCTTTAAGGTATAAGGAAGGATACAGAAGAAGGAATAGCTTACAATCCATTAGGGTATAAGGAAGGATACAAAGGAAGGAAGAACGTACAATCTGTTAGGGTATAAGGGAGGATGCAGAAGGGGAAGGAGCTTACAATCTATTAGGGTTTAAGGGAGGATACAGAAGGAGGGGGGTGACTAATATGGGTAGGTAAAAGTGAATCATGCAGATGTACGTGGAATGTGAGCACAGACCAGATATATATATATATAGGTCTGCAACACAAACTGGCCACATGAGTGGCTGCAGGATCATTAAGCAGACACAGTGTCTTAGCAGGGCATCATACACAGTTTCATACCTGATTTTGATTTCCTAAGAATCTTTAACCGCAGGGGCATCCCAAATCAGGATCCCTCAGGGCTGATGGTTAAAAGGTATCTTAAGTCATTTTTGACCGGCACACTTGGCTGTGCTATGCATTCTCGGAGGCCGTCTGTGCAAAACAATAGCAGCGCCATAGAAGATGGAGGTTCCTTTAAAGTTAACAATAATAATAATAATAACTACTGGTATTGGGTAACGTAAGTATCACTGAACTGCAGCCGACAAGGAGATGAGACCGGCTTTACTTCTGAACTTCATGACTTTGTTTTCAGGGAGTGAGGAAAACATATAAGGGGAATTCTGAACAAATAAAGGGATGCTTAAATAAATTATATATATATATATATATATATATATATATATTATATATATATATATATATATATATATATATATATATATATATATATATATATTAGAAATGCTGGGTTATGACTGGTGCTCTTTAAAGTTTTTTTCTGCTGGGTGATACTACTCTTCAGAAATACACACGAACCACCTCTAGGTCTATTGGAAGGCAATACAAAAAAAGATAGAAATTATAGGTTGGGATATATTTGAAGGGTGGGATCTCTGCTGGGATTGGTGGTTTGTTTTATGTTTTTATATATTTTCTTTTTGTGTTTCAGAGGTGTTTCCACCAGTTCGTAATTTTGCTTTGACGCATGAGAAGGGCTTGAGCTGGGAGCAGCCCCTCCCGTCATACGAACCTAATTGCTTCTCTTATGAGGTTAACATCTGGTCACAGGACAAAAACAAGACGGTAAGCTGGAGCAGGCATCTTGCCCCTGAAAGGGGTAATGACTATACCACAACAGTGCCATCTAGTGTTCAGCTTTGGATTTGGTTTGGATGCTAAATTCAACACATTTTTTTTTGTTTAAGTGCTTTTTTGTTAAAACATTTATTTAAACCGGAACAACACTAATTTTTCACAAAATAGGTGTTGTTCCTAGTGCACCAGCAATCGCGATGTCCCCCTGCACATTAGCCCTGTTAAACTGGAGAAATTGAGCACTGTGATTGGCTGCAGTGGTCACATGGTCAGAAGTCTTCTTCCAGGTATCCGCCAGACTGAGATGAAGCATAAAGTTTCTTTGGTTTAATAGAGATAAGGGATAATGTGCTGGGGGGGCAGCAATCGGGATGCCCTCCTCTGCTGGGATCAACACCCATTATGTGAAAAATAGGTATTGTCCTGGTTTAAACACCAGAAGTTACATTTCCCCAACTCATGTATTTTAAAGTGGAACACAGATACTAGGCCCCTTTAACAGAAATTTTATTTTTACAGTGGAAATATAAAGTCCTTCTTAGCTCCCTATGCAATACTAGATGCCTGCTTTGAAATAATGTAATTTGACAGTAAAAAATTAACTTTAAATACAAAGTCTAAGCTTCTTGTCCACTTAAAGCGGTCCTTCACTCTGAATAAGAGTCTATCTTATATGTTTCTCACACCCTGTACATACAGATTGTTCACATTAAAAATCATCCTACCTGCATCTACTGCATGTTATGAGCCTTTAAACATCCAAGATGGTGGCTCAAGGAACATCAGGCAGCCTGCAAACAGGAAGTGTCTTCTGACTGTGCTGCTCTGGGATTGTTGACCTTTTCCTGACCCCAGCTCTGCTATGTCTGAGCAAAGCACAGCTATAACCCACCTCCTGTACTTTATCCCACTCTCCTCTCCTCGGTAAGTGTGATGCTTCTGAGTCAAGATGGCGGCGCCCGTATCCTAAAGTCCTGAACAGAGTTGCAGCCCAGTAAGGGAAAGAATAAAGTAACTAAAAACATATTTAATATATACATTTTAGATGCTGGGGAATCATTTTATAAGGGTTTGGGCTTTTCAATAAATCGTGGTGAAGGTCCGGTTTAAGTCCGCACAGCAGAGGTGCCAGGCTGAATCACCCAGGTGCCTTGGAAGCAAGGGTTGAGTTAGAGGGGACCCCTGGGGGGGGGGGGGTGTTCACACAGCAGGGCAAATTGGGATGCCCCAGAGATAGATAATTGACCAGTGCTGCAGCTAGGGTGACCTTTCCCCCTGCAAAGCCGTTTAGCTTACCTTTCTCCTCACTCCCTTGGCTAATCCAGGTTTTGAGTCATGTAGCCCGTACCAAAAGTACCTTCTATCCTCTTCCATTTACAAATACATACGTTGGATAGAGGTGCTCTCTAACATTATCTACAGACATTTTTTATTTAATTTTACAAATGAACAGAGATGGCCAGAACCGACTTTCCTTTGGCCAAACCAAATTGGCAAAATTCAGAAATTTAAAGGGTAACAACATTTGAAATTAAGTGTAGTCCCTCTTTAACTGGTAGTGGCGGTATCCGATGGTTGGATGGCCTACACCGGGGAAACTCATTCCCTGGCGCTGTTACTCACTCAGTTCTGTGATGCCATGGTAAATTTCGTCCCCACATGACCCGACATAGCCGGCAATCCCCACTGGACATCAACCCTCACATGGGGACTCGATCCAACGGCTGACAGGAGTGATCCCAGAAGAGGTGAGCATCAGGGTTGGGGGGGATCAGGCATCTCCAGATGGTAAGCAGTGGGGAGCCATGCTGCACAAATAACTGAATCTTTTTCTTCTCTTCCTCGGCAACAGGTCACAGAGAGCAACCTGCGGTATTGGCATGAAGATCTGAAGGTGCCATCCAGCAAGACACATGTTCGGGTCAGGGCAAAAGGGAAAATAACCTGCTGGTCTCGTGAGAAATACACCCAGTGGTCAGAGATTATAAATATAGGTGAGAGCTGGACCACTGATTGTAACACAACACTACCTATGGGTAGCACTATAGCTTTACATAGAGAGACTTTCAAGGAAATAAGATATTATATTTTCACTTTAAAAATACATTATTCTGTTAAAAAGGAGCAACCATCGGTTGATAAGACCCTAGGACCAATGGTCCCACTCTTTTTGGGCTGTCCTGATTTTGGATTCCTCCTATGTGTGAAACTCACCTTCTCCCCAGTCCAATGGCGCATGAATGAGCCTGTTAAAGGTTACAAGAAAAAAAAATTAAACTGGGATCCTGCGCTTTTCGCCCAGTGCTTTGGGTCCTGGGCGCCGCCATCTTGTACAGGCAGCACATAACAAAATCCCCCCCTCTGTGCGTGGCCCCACCTGTCCTGCCCATGACACTTGGATAGGTGTGCGGTTGTGCCCACAGAATGGGGGATGCCGCTCTGTGCACCATCTGTGTGGCTGCGGCAGGAGCGTTGCTAATGGATCCGGGCGAGGTTTTGCTGTTTTTTCCCCCTCACTGCTTCAGTGCCAGAGATAGGGGTGATTGGAAGGATGGATTTAATAAGAGATCTTTCTTTCACTGTAAAAATGTATTATTCTTGTAAAAAGAGCCTCTAGGTTTACTTACAGATAGTTTGCAGAAGTTAAAGCGGAACAAAACCATTGCGGACTGTCCTGGGTTCTAATAGGCTCCTGGGCTTTCCCTGCGGCATCCTAAACCCCGCAGGTCGCCGCAAAGTTCACCTTTACTCTCGCTCCCACAGTGAAGCAAACAATGCAGGCCACCTCCCCAGCATCTCTGGGCTGAGACGTGCTCCTGAGCTCATCCATTCAGATAGGCTGGTGACGGGCGTGTGCCCATGTCTAAAGAGAACTGGGGATGTGGCTGCTCCTGAGCTCTGCGTCTAAACAGAGCCGTATTGCCGATCATTATTATGCACAGCATATATCGCTGATTGCACAAGAGCTCATGCATGCGCTGTGGGACCAGGGAAAGATATGTTTATATGGGGTTTCATTTAGAGGATCATCCCAAATACCATCCAAGTTCCACTTTTAGGAGGGATTGTTTCTGTTCTGTAAAAATATAGGAATAACCAATTTAATGAGGTATTCTCCTTACAGTGTAAAAATACAAAATTGACAAAACACATTTACTGCATTAATAGTGCATTCTAGAATTATTGACTAGTTAAAGAGGGCTTCTTCTGTTCTATTGTCTTACATTCTGAAATGTATACGTTGTATGAATGTGACGTCTTATCTGCAAATATATATATATATAGTGAGCGGTTGGGCGATCATCAGTGACACAGACAGCTGTTCTTAAACAGCAAAACGGCTTTATTTAGCAAATTATCGCTAAGTGCGTAGATTGCAGCATAAACGCAGTAAATCAAAAGTGTTTACTTCACCAAACAAAAGCAAGTCCAGGGCTGTCACTTCCAGGTAAGTCCAAATCCACTTTACAGGGCGTACCAGCCCTCCGCTGCTCATCCCCACAAGTCCACAGTTAGGGGGCGCAAAAGCCAAGTCCTTCGGCTTGCGTACAGTCTCTTTCCTTCACCAAGGTGCACCTCAGCCTGGGCTCCCTCCTACAGGCGGGTCAATAGACAGGCCGTGTGTTTCCTTCTTATTCAGGCTTCCCCTGCAATCAGCCTGAACACCTGTGCACGGCCTTAGATCATGGAACAAACCTGAAAGGGGGGGAAAGTGACCTGGGTCCTGAAAACCCGGCACGGGTCGTGCCTTACACAGCCTAGCAGGGGAGAAATGCACATCATTTATGACATTTTTGTACAATTTACCACATATCCCTCCCCTCTTCGGTCTGACAATCTTCAGCGACCATATAGTGGGTTCGGGACACAACATTACATTCCCTGGCTTATGTTCCACTTTAAACTTCTCTCTTTCACCCGTGGGTACTATTCCCCGCACTCAGTCACCAGGATTAAAGGCCCTCACCCTGGTCGGCCTATTATATAACCTGTTTGGGGCCCCACGTCCAACGGACTTGACGGGGGAGGGTTACCGGTTCTGCCGGAGGTACTCCACTGTCGGCAGGAGGGTTACGCCTTTCCCACAAGGGCCAGAACAAGGGAAAATCACGCCCCACTACAACATCATAGACCAGGCGTTTTACTACGCCAACTTCATGGGTCACTGTCCCCGCGCGGGGTCTCAAACTTACCCACGGCTACAGGGTAAGCCACGATATTCCCATCGATGCAAAGCACACTAATCTTTCTTATTGGTTTACAACCACCACGCACCAGGTTTGCCCGGACCAAAGTTACCCAGCTACCTAAGTCCAATAGGGCCTTTAGTGGGCGACCATTCATCTTCACAGTCACCATCTGTGTCTCAAGCTCTGATCACTGACTGGTGGCACAACCGGGTTCTGCTAGCAGGGATCTTCTGTGGGCAGTGTCACATTCCATGGGCTCAGGGGAGAGGGGGCAATCCATGGCTATGTGTCCCCACTCTCGGCACCTCCAACACTGGGGACCCCGGAACCTCCTTGCCCGGGCGTCTTCCCTAGAATTAGGGGGCCTCTGGGGGTCAGGGACAGTCTTTTGCCCTCTCACACCGCTCCACACATCTCGAAGGGGAACTTGCTTACCCACCGGTCTGCTGGTCTTAGCGGTTGCTGGTGCTGCAGGGGCAACCTGAAGATGGTCCTCGGTCACGACGAATCAGTCAACCAAGTTGACCAGCTGCTCAGCAGTCTGCGGGTCGCCTTGAGCAGCCCACCACGGTAGCTTCGGCGGCAGGGTCCGAAAAAAATGGTCCACCATGACCTTCTCAACGATCTGCGACGATGTGGACTGCTCCAGCTCCAACCATTTCTGCACAAGATGAAGCAAATCGAACATCTGCGACCGAGCAGGCTTATCCACACCAAAAGTCCAGTTATGCACTCTCCGGGCCCGAGCCGCTGGCGTGACTCCCAGGCGAGCAAGGATCTCCATTTTGAGTTTAGCATAATCCTGTACATCTTGCTCCCTAAGGTCAAAGTAAGCTTTTTGGGGCTCACCTGCCAGAAATGGTGCAATCACGTCTGCCCACTCGGCTACTGGCAGCTGCTCTTTCTGCGCTGCGCTCGAACACCATGAGGTAGGCCTCAACATCATCCTCAATGGTCATCTTTTGTAGGACCCTCTGTACGGCTCTCCTCGCGCCACCTGTCTCAACCGGGCTTCTCTCCGGCTGTGAGACTTGAGCCATAACAGTCTCTCTAAGTGCAGCAATCTGTTTTATCAACAGTGCGCATGCACAAAGTCCACAATGTGCCCTTCACCCTTAGGAAATATTCTTACCAAAAGGTTCAAGATTAGCAGGCAGAAACATATGTCATACACTCTCCTATTACGCAGAGGTCGTCTTCCCAAAATATATGCTTGTAGGTCCTCTTTCAGTCTTTATACACCATTGGACTCAATGTAGTCCAAGAACCAAAAAAGGAAAGGAAAAGATATCTAGTGCAACTCTGTCAGTTAATGATTCAGGCTTTAATAAAACTCATATGCACTTACACAGTAATGTAGATTAATAGCATAAAAGGATTTCCCGTCTGAGAGGTGTTCCCCCAAGTTCCCACACGCGGCCGTCGTTGGGAAATAGAGATATTCACTCCAATCAACAAAGAGTAACAAGAGAGCCCACACTCCCCTGCCTAACGCATTTCATTGGTAAATCCAACTTTATCCAACTAAAGTTGGATTTACCAATGAAATGCGTTAGGCAGGGGAGTGTGGGCTCTCTTGTTACTCTTTGTTGATTGGAGTGATTTTCTCTATTTCCCAACAACGGCCGCGTGTGGGAACTTGGGGGAACACCTCTCAGACGGGAAATCCTTTTATGCTATTAATCTACATTACTGTGTAAGTGCATATGAGTTTTATTAAAGCCTGAATCATTAACTGACAGAGTTGCACTAGATATCTTTTCCTTTCCTTTTTTGGTTCTTGGACTACATTGAGTCCAATGGTGTATAAAGACTGAAAGAGGACCTACAAGCATATATTTTGGGAAGACGACCTCTGCGTAATAGGAGAGTGTATGACATATGTTTCTGCCTGCTAATCTTGAACCTTTTGGTAAGAATATTTCCTAAGGGTGACGGGCACATTGTGGACTTTGTGCATGCGCACTGGGATTACAGCTTCTTTTGGATCATACCGAGGAGCTGCGTATTAGTTGAAACACTGAACTGTTTTTGCTCTGTGCTTATTTGGTTACATTCTATTGAGGACTGGAGGGATAAGTGGTCCAGCACGTTTGAGCATTTTTAAAGACATAAAGTTATCTTCATATGTAATTGAACCATCATTATTGAGATTAAGCGCGGTGTTTTCCTGTATTTGATTTTGTTTTATCAACAGGCGGTTTGTCTCCTGCTGCGCTTGGTGCTGCTGTGCCAGGGGCCTGCTGCTGCTGTGCCATGGCTTGCTGCTGTGCTTGCTGCTGCTGTGCCATGGCTTGCTGCTGTGCTTCCTGCTGTTGTGCCAGGGCTTTCTGCTGCTGTGCCGTGGCTTGCTGCTGCTGGAGGTTAGCCTGGATCAGCTGCTTAATCACCTCCTCCATTTGAGTTTGGTGAGACATCTTAGTCGCCACTTTCACCCTCGACATCCAAAATGCAGTGCCCCTAGCAACAGTCACTGTGCCCCTCGCATCCTCCACCAATTGTGAACGGTTGGGCAATCATCAGTGACACAGACAACAGTTTTTAAACAGCAAAACGGCTTTATTTATCAAATTATTGCTCAGTCCATAGATTGCAGCATAAACGCAGTAAATCAAAAGTGGTTACTTCACCAAACAAAAGCAAGTCCAGGGCTGGGTACTCCAGCAAGCTGTCATTTCCAGGTAAGTTCAAATCCACTTTACAGGGCGTATCAGCCCTCCGCTGCTCATCCCCACAAGTCCACGGTTAGGGGGCGCAGAAGCCAAGTCCTTCGGCTTGCATAAAGTCTCTTTCCTTCACCAAGGTGCACCTCAGCCTGGGCTCCCTCCTACAGGCAGGTCAATAGACAGGCCGTGTGTTTCCTTCTTATTCAGGCTTCCCCTGCAATCAGCCTGATCACCTGTGCACGGCCTTAGATCATGGAACAAACCTGAAAGGGATTGGGGAAAGTGACCTGGGTCCTGAAAACCCAGCACGGATCGTGCCTGATACAGCCTAGCAGGGGAGAAATACACATCATTTATGACATTTTTGTACAATTTACTACAATATATATATATACAAAAAACAAGAATAGCCCAGATTAAAATTTAAAGAGGAACAATGGCACTCCCTTTGAGGCTTTTGGGCTGATTTCCCTTCATTTCCAGGGCATACTATATCTGGCATGAGGAAGTAAGCGGCGCCTAATGGGGGTGCGGCGCGCCCTTCAATCACTTTTCTTAGCTGATCTGATTTCAGGTCGGCTAAAGAAAGTATGAGTGAAGCACAAGCACTAATTGGCCATACACTGTGGGATCAATGGAGGGTACGTTTTTCCAGGCGATCCATGGTATTTCAAATCAGAAAACCCTGATGGAGAGGAACGATACCTGGGAGAGGAAATGCCCCAGGTGTTTTTCCTCTCTCACCAACAGGTATGCTACAGCTTTCTCATGATGCCTCCTTTGAAGCCAATTGAAGCCTGTTCTCCGTCTGCAGCAATCCATTTAGCCCTTTGCTTACTGCTTTATTCATTGTAAATCTGGGTATGCTACAGCTTTCTCTTGATGCCTCCTTTGAAGCCAATTGAAACCGATTTCTCCATCTGTAGCGATCAGTTTTAACCCTTTGCTTACTGCTTTATTCATTTTAAATCTGGGAAAGCTACAGCTTTCACTCTACAATGTTTGTAATTATAATTTGACTAATCATTGTGTAGACATGATATAATTTTATAGATATACCATATAAGACGCACCTAGGTTTTGGAGGACTCAATATTCTAAACCAAATGTTGTTCTAAAACACCCCATTACAGGCAGTGTTGCATTCCTCCATCCCAATTCTAATGGGCAGTGTGGCGTTCCCCCATCCCATTCCCCATGGGCAGTGTGGCATTCTCCCCTATCTCATTCCCATAGGCAGAGAGGCATTCACCCCTCCCATTCCCATAGGCAGTGTGGCATCCCCCCTTCTATTCCCATCGGCAGTGTGGCATTCACCCCTCCCATTCCCATAGGCAGTGTGGCATTCCCCCATCCCATTCCCCATGGACAGTGTGGCATTCCCTGTATCTCATTCCCTTAGGCAGTGTGACATTCCCCTCTTCCATTCCCATAGGCAGTGTGGCATTCCCCCATCTCATTCCCATAGGCAGAGTGGCATTCACCCCTCCCATTCCCATAGGCAGTGTGGCATCCCCCCTTCTATTCCCATCGGCAGTGTGGCATTCCCCCATCCCATTCCCCATCGGCAGTGTGGCATTCCCTCTATCTCATTCCCTTAGGCAGTGTGACATTCCCCTCTTCCATTCCCATAGGCATTGTGGCATTCCCCCATCTCATTCCCATAGGCAGAGTGGCATTCACCCCTCCCATTCCCATAGGCAGTGTGGCATCCCCCCTTCCATTCCCATAGGCAGTGTGGCACTCCCCCTCCCATTCCCCATATAGGCAGTGTGGCATTCCCCCCTCCTATTCCCCATAGGCAGTGTGGCATCCCCCATCCTATTCCCCATAGGCAGTGTGGCATTCCTCCTCTCCCATTCCCCATATAGGCAGTGTGGCATTCCCTCCATCCCATTCCCCATATAGTCAGTGTGGCATTCCCTCCATCCCATTCCCCATATAGTCAGTGTGGCATTCCCCCTCTCTCCCATTCCCCATATAAGCAGTGTGGCATTCCCCCCATTCCATTCCCCAAATAGGCAATGTGGCATCCCCCGATTCCCTTAATCAGTGTGGCATTCCCCCCAACCCACCAGAAAAAAAAGGTATACTTACATAAACACTGTTCCCGCTCTGGCTTCCAGCGCCGCTACTGCCTCTCGGGTGCTTGTGTCAGCACGGACTGACCAAGAGGCAGTGGTGGAGCCGGAAGCCAGACCAGGGATGCTGTCTGTCCCTGCTCTGGCTTCCGATGCCACCAATGACTCCGCCGGGGGCTGCCGAGTGTTTGTGTCAGCGCGCGCTGACTGAGGATCAGTGGAAGCCAGAGCGGGGACAGCGGGCGTGAGACAGATGTAAGTATACTTTTTTCACTTTTTTTCCCGCCCAATAAGACGCACTGACATCCCCTCCCCCACTTTTGGGGAGAAAATGGTGCATCTTATAGGCAGAAAAATACGGTAGTCTCCTTGTTTCTTAAGATTCATGTCTTTTTACAACCCCTCCACTTGTTTATATTATCTCTGGTCTTTCCCCTGTGATCAGTGAGGCCTTGTGCTTAACCCCACTCCTGACTCAGCTAGCAGGCTTTGGTCAATCAAGGCTTCATTTCACAATTAGTATTTACACAGTTTTGATGGCTGGGCAGAATTTTTACAAGTACTGAATTTTTATAAGTGCTGAGAAGAATTACACCCGAATTAAACCCGAAGAGAAGTGAAATATAGGATTTTGCTCGACTGAACCTTCACCCACTGTTCACAGTTCTGCCTGACTATTGTGCTACCAATCATCCTCAGAACCACACAGGCAATGCATCCCCCTGCTATTGGTAAGTCCCTCTTCATCTCCCCCTCACTTCTACATTCCCTGCATATCTCCTCTCATGAATTTCTCTGTCTCACTAAAACTATCTTTTTTTCATCAACAGCCACCTCTTCTTTCTCTCTCTGCTCCTCCTAGCCGGGGACATCTCGCCTAATCCAGACCCAGGTCTCTGCCTGCATCCTCCCTTCAACCCTATATCCAGAAGCTCTACTAACTTCCTCCACTGCACTACACCTCGCATCCGTAACCCTACTAATCTCATAAACATAACACCTAGCTTTTCCCCCCTCGACCTCCGTGCACAATGTGCTCAATGGAACGCTAGGTCAGTAACAAACTCACATCTGTCCATGATTTGTTCCTCACCAGTCCTGAGCCTAACAGAGACATGGCTAACCACCTCAGACACAGTCTCCCCAGCTGCCCCTTCATATGGGGGGCTACAATTCAGCCACACCCCAGGCCTACAAACAAACAAGGTGGGGGTGTTGGAGCAATGCTCCTTCAGCCCAGTCCCTGCCTTGCCATCATTATCCTTTCCTACCTTTGAAGTTCACTCTGTCCGCCTATACTCCCCCCCTGCACTTTTTCTTGACCACTTCTCATTCTGACTCCTTCACTTTCTCTCCACTGACATAGCTGCAATAATGAAGGAAGATGTCAACATACCTAATGACACGGCTAATCCTGCTGCTACCAGCCTACTCTCACTAACTTCCCCCTTTGGCCTCACACAATGGTCCACCTCTCCCACCCACAAAGATGGCCATAACTAAGACCTCCTTTTTGCTAACCTATGCTTAGTATCAAACTTCTTTTCATCCCCTCTGCCACTCTCTGACCACAACATGCTAACTCTGACCCTCTCTTCTACTCCCTCTACTTCTGCTACACTGGCAACATTTCACCGAAACATGCGCTTGCTTGACCTTCATTCATTCGCTGACTTCAGCATGCTCTTTCCTTATTCATGAACACAGACTCTGCAGCCTGCACTAATACCAAAACCTTAACTTCAACTCTGGACTCTGTTGCTCCCCTCACCCACAGCCACCTTCAACGTGCTAACAAACAACTATGGCTAAACATGAACATCTCTAAACTGAAACAGCTTTCCAGAGTTACTGAATGGCGCTGGCGGAAATTGAAATCCAATGAGGCTTTCCTTCTGTATTAAAAAGCCCTTCGGGAACTCCGGGCTGCTTTTCATCTTCTAAGCAAGCATACGTTACCTCTCTCATGTCTACAGAGGCCCGGAATCCCAAACAACTGTTTACAATGTTTGCCTCGCCCACTACCTCCTCTACTCCTCCCACCTCCCATTCTTCACTAACAAAATTGACATCCTTGGTGCTAGCTTAAATACGCTATCTACCTCACCCCACATGACTGCCCCTCTAACGACTTCCCTAACCCATTTCACTCTGCTATCAGAACAAAGACTGTACACCCTTATATCCAATGCCCGCCTCACTACTTGCCCTCTAGACCCCATTCCATCCCAGTTATTCTCTGCTTTTGACACTGTTGACCATCCTCTTCTACTCCAAATTCTGTCATCTCTGGGATTTTAAGACCATGCACTTTCATGGCTTTCCTCTTACCTTTCAGATCGCACATTTAGTGTGTCCCAATCAAACGTGGTTTCCTCTCCACACCTTCTGTCACTTGGTGTACCACAAGGTTCTGTTCTTGGACTGCTTCTCTTCTCAGTCTACACCTCAGGTCTTGGCCAACTCATAAACTCATTTGGCTTCCAATACCAGTTCTATGCAGATGACACTCAAATCTACCTCTCAGGCCTAGATCTCTCTTCTCTCCTATTCCGTGTTCCTCTGTATCTGACAGCTATCTCATTATTCATATCATCTCGCTCCCTCAAACTAAACATGGACAGACTATAACTGTTAAGGCATGATGCCTTGGAGGTATGCTGCACTCCTCTCTCTCATTCACCCCTCAGATTCAGTCACTTGCCACTCAGTGCATGACCTGATCATCTCCTGACTAGATTATTGCGACACTCTCCTTTGTGGTCTACGAACAATCTATTCTCAACTGTGCTGTTCTTCTCTCCTCTCGCTTCTCTAGTGCTGCTCCTCTATGTCAATCCCTCCACTGGCTGCCAACATCTGAGAGAATTCAATTTAAAATACTACCCTGACTATACAGAGCTCTCTACAATGGGACTCCAGCCTAAATTTCATCGCTTAACAACAAATACCAACCCAGACGTAATCTCTGCTCTGCCCAGGACCTTCTTCTATCCTCAGCCCTAATCACCTACTCTCACTCCTGCATCCAGAGCTTCACACGCGTCGGCCTATTACTCTGGAATGCCCTCCCTTATACAATCCGCTACTCCACAAGCCTTCAGACCTTTAAGGGTGCCCTCAAAACCCACCTCTTCAGACGAGCATATCACTTGGTCAGATCACTTGCCATTATACTAAGTATATATTACTTGTGACCTACCTTTTGTCTTCACCCTTATCCTTTATATTGTTAGCCGACAAGGGCAGGGCCATCTCTCCTATTGTATTTCAGTATGACTACTTATTTGTGCTTTAGTTGTTTTACCCTGTTTGTAATTGCACATTGTACAGCGCTATGGTGCTTTATAAATAAATAATAATAACATACACTGGGCTAGGACTCCTGACCTCTGTAGGATCTTCACAGGTCATCCTTCTTCAGCTGAATTCTAGCGAAATCTTTTTCTGTAAGGTTTGAAACAGGGAGCCTAATTTATCAAGTGTCCACACCAGCAAATACCACTCAGCACCTCAGAGGCACACAGCGTGCGATTATACAAACAAGAAACAGGCAGCACCGATGTGGCCGCCAGCCTGCGTCTGATTTATCACTAGTGCCGTATAGTTTGCAGTGCTGGGCGCTCTTGTTTAAGCTGCGCCAGTGTTATAGGTTAAGACCCTATAGAGCACAATGGCCAGAACTGTACTGAAGTGTTTTATGCTTATGAATAATATTACACACATTTATTTGTACAGAACTTACAATGTGGCTTGTCAATACAGGAAACACGTGACCTAGATGTTGCCAAATGTCATTTTATTTTTTTCTTGTTAACTCATTTTTCATGGCTTCCTTTGCTTACCAATGTGCAATTTGGACAACTACAACTTAAATTGCTGCCTAAACACACTGTAAAATGTGTCCCCTTTGTCCCTAGCAGTGATATTCTGTAACTGTAAAGATGAAACTGACCAGCACCAATAAAATACAGCTGTTTTTCTTCTTTTCTGCATGCCAAAAATGTATAAATACGACATGCAGCGCCTAAAAGAAGGAGGTACAAAGTGGCATCCACTGACGCTGTTATAATCCGCATTTGGGTCCAAGAGACACAGGCCGGCCAATACCTAGTGCAACAATTCCTGTCTGAATGGATGTGTTTGTTGCTTTTTTATCTGATTCCTAGATTTACTACTTTTTAATGTGTCAAGGCATAGGATGGTGGCATCCAGGCTGTTTCTAGGGGGCGAGCAGGGCGATCACCATGGGCGCCACAGCCATTGGGGGCACTCAGTCATCCTGTCAGGACCATTAATAGAGGTCCAGGCCATAAGACCAGTCCCTTATCCTCCCAATATTGGGCTCAGTCATGGCCGAGGCAGCATAGGATGGGTGGGGAGGGTTCAGAATTTTCTCATTCCCACACGGAGCACTGGTTTTCTTAGAAACTGCCCTGGTTGCCATACAAGCCTATCATAATTTTCCATGAACGCACTTGTTACAATGTGTCAGTAGCTCTGATTTGATCATTAGTCTATACAATGACTGTGTCCTATTATATCTTTTCAGAGAGGAAGGACAGTAGTATGCTGTGGATCAGCATGACCATTTGTTTCTTTGTGGCGTCTCTGGTTCTGTTTATCTGCTGTGTGAGGTGAGTACTTCTCCTTTGTGCAAAGCTGATGCACGGGTGGGTTGCGGCAGCTGTGACAGTTTGTTTCATTGTATCCAGCGTTTTTCCATGAAGAAATACACAGGAACTTGTATCTGTAAGCTAAAAAAAATGCCATGCTCACCTCAATGGTTACTTAATCCAACACAGCCCCAGATCTTGAAATACCCCTGATCTTCAGTCTACCTTTGGGCCCCAGCAGGTGTTCTCCTCACCAGGTCTGGCATCAGAAAACCATGTAGATCCTGTTTGGAGCTGGGAGGCAGGGGGTAAGTGGAGCTGGATCGGGGGAGATGAGTGGAGCTTGGAGAAAGGTGAGATAAGTCATGTGATGGGCTAGTAGCACCCAAAGGTCTGACAGCTCCACCGTTGCTATCAGGGCTGGCCCCTTGCAGCCCTGTACTGTCTGTACTGCATTGCTCCCCTCAGCTGGCTCCAGTGTATCCCGAATCGGCAATATGGATATGGAGATGAGGGTGCTCAGCTTGGCTGGTTAGTCTGCACGCCCTACAATCAGGAAGGGAGTCTGTGATTGGAGCTCAGGAGCTGGGGGGGGGGGGCATGCTTTCTGTGTGGTTGGGCTGTGCACTACAGAAACATAAATAAAAATACAGCAAATCCATTTTCTTGATTTATTACTATTGCCAAAACATCCCATTTATGTAAATGTATTGTATGATGAATACATAGGTGGAGTCCTGTCTTTAGTTCTGTTTTTCCTCTCTGTAACACCATGCTGTAATTGTTGCGAGCCTTCCTGTGTGTTGATCAACTTTTTTGTTTTTTGTTAATTTTTCTCAAATTTTTAGATTTTGGAGAAGTTTGTTTCCTCAGATTCCCAAACCGAAAGATGATTTGAAGGAGGCGTTCACCACCATCACCCAGCACCAGGTATCTCCTCACTGCCTGTGGGCTGGAGCCATTCTATTTACTCCCGCTGCTATTGTTACACCTCTAGGCATTGCCCTTTCCAGATTCCCTGTATGTATAGTGATATCATGCTGCGGGAGCACCCCTGAATACATTTCCTACATGAAGGGGTCTTGGAGGTCGCTGAGGCTTAGTACTCCTCATGACTGGCCAGAGTCAGGTGGTCTTTGGTGGCCGGAAGGAGGGACCCCCAGTTGGACGAGACTTCAGTAGAGGTGGACCGGGTAGGGGCCAAACAGTTGAAGTTGGGCATCTTGCGTGTATCCCTACATGCCAGGGTCCCTTTGTCCAGAAGAGGTGTCCGAATAAAGAAGGGGCACCCCCTTCAACCCTTCTATTGACTCTGCATGGTTACTGTACCATAAAATACTGAAACCTGCCTTGGATTGCTGCAAGAGAACCTTGTGACCTGAGAGAGTATCTAAATTCCCCTGGGCCACAGAGGTCCCTATATGGAAAGTGGGTCTAGTTCAGGGTCTGCCCACACCAGCTCTCACATGCATCCTCCCCGGGTGGCATCTCGAAGTGTGTGGATTTCCTCTCTACATTAGCAGCGTAATTGGGTTTAGGTCGCTCGGCAGATTCTATTACATTTTTAATGTTTCAAACATTTATTTCGGGCTAATTTTTTTGGTTTGTGACTTAAAGGGACATTCCAAGCATGAGTGTAAAATTAGTTGCTTTCTGCTTGCCCCCATACTTGCTTTAAAGGGTGGTGGAAGATGGAATCACTGGCTCCCCGCTATTGGTAAGTATGAAGATGCCGGCACTAAGGAGCTGCAGGGGGAGCACAGGACCTGCGCAGAAGAGCTACAGGTGAGTATAGACTTTTTTTGTTTCTGCCTGGACAATGGCTGTCTGAGGCAACCTATATAAAGGTGTCCCCAAGATGCTTAGGCTGAGGCTGCTGAGCCACCAATGATTGACTTAAAAGCATTACAGAGTACAGCTCTCTGATTCCCACTGAACCATTAATTAGATAGTATAAATAATAATAAAGAAGATCCAGCAATTGCCGTCCCTCCTGCAGTGCTAGCTAAGACGGCTGCCTCACATGGCAGCATTACAGGTGCACCCTTGCCTTGTAGCAGCATGAAGACACCAAGTACAAGGGACAAGGGAGATTGGAGAACTCATTATTTATCACCACTAGAACACCCAGATGCTGCTTATCACTGACAAGGGCCTTAGATTGAATATATTCATGATTAATGTTTCTAAATTTCCTATGAAAGTTATAGTCATTATACAATATTAGAAAGAGATTTATTCTAAGTATGTCACACACCCCGCTTCAAGATATCCATAACATGTGGGTAATACCGACCTGAAGTGGGCGTTCCTGCAGAGATGATAGCAAAAAAGAAAGCCCCTCCCTGATCCATAAATACCTGGGACCTCCCACTCATCACCCAGTTTTCCATCTCTGCAGACGGCGAGCAAGTCAGAAGATGATGTCTCCTCCTTGCACAGGGGGATTTCAGGTAGCCGGGATGACTCCCGGCCCGCTATTTATTTATTCCCGTTTGGACCTTTTTTCCCCAGAAATCCATATGCCTCCCAGCCTCGGCTGAGGGTCCAGGCGAGGGTATATCAGCACCTTAGGTGCTCAGGAGCTATGCTCCACCGTGAGACCCTATATGAGAGGGTAGGCGGTTACACCGGGTTGGTGACCCCGGTTTGGGATGCCCTGTCCCTTGATTGAATTTTCATTGGCCCTCCCAAATTCCCTTTTTCCTCAGTGGGGATGTTCCGCAGAAAGGTCACTACTCTGGACGGAGAAAGAGAAGACTTGGGGTGGTTGACCACTCCTCTTTCAGCCGGTTCTTGGCGCCTTTTTCTCTGAGGAGATTTCTCCTCACGATGTACCTGGGGGCGGGGCCGGTGTTGCGCGCGTCACCGCTGCCCGCCCCCATCTTTCCCCGGCGCCGCTGCGGAGCTCTGCATTGCGTGGGAGGAGGGGGGGCGTTGCTCGGCGTCGCGCGCGTCCCACGCTGACCACGCCCCCTTCTCCTCTTCTGTCAGCAGCATCAGGAGGATTTCTTCTTGGTCGCCATTTCGTGCTCCGCGGTTCCGTGAGTGGCCTATGGCCCCTTTTCTTTTCTTCCCTATCCTTGTGCTGTATGGGTGTCTTGGCCATAGCCTTATTAGTCCTTCTGTGTCTTCCAGGTGGTGGTTCAGGAGGATCTCCAGTAGCATTTAGGGGGTCTCTCCCGATCCTAATCACTGGGTTCATTATTGCTCATAAATCCTCCCACTCGGGACATTAAAGGGGCATCCCGGGTTGCCTAGTGGCGTAATTCCCTGGGTCATAGCGACTATCTATGGAGGCATCCCCGGATACTGGGCTCGGGGCCCCTTCGGGGCATCCCCGGAAGTGTATGTTGTGTGGGGTATCCATTTCTGGGGACGATGTACTTCTGTGTATACCATGTGCACAGCAGACTATCACGCGGCAGTCCGAAACCCAGGCGTCTGGGTCAGCACCGCCAGTCGCTTCATCTCCTCCTCCCACCTTGACACGCACCCCGTGTGACGTTGTCATGGGCCGGGAGCTGCAATCTGAGATGTGTGCAAGATTGGCTAACCTTGAAAAAATTATCTCCAGCTCGGTTGCCCGTAAGGCCCCGACTAAGAGAAAGCATTTGTCGCCGGCTCCGCTGGTGGAGGACCAGGAGGATGTTAATAATCTGGATTGGTCTGATTATTCCCCGCTAGAGGAAGGGGAAGTTTATGAGGATTCTGATATTTCGGACAATGAGCAGTCCTTTGGCGCTGATGCCGAGCTTGGTGACTTGGGGAGATCCTCCGATACTCCTCACGCTCTGGCTCTGATGTTAGAGGTTCTGAATATTTCTCCTCCTGAGGAGGTGTCACAGCAGAAGGGTGAATTGTTTGAGGAATCCAGGCCGCGCTTGGAATTCCCTACACAAAGGCATTTTGACAAAATTATTGCTAAGGAATGGGACAGGCCGGCTCGGCTCCCTGGCATCCCTCAGGGTTGGGATAGGAAATATCCCTTCCCTTCGGAGGCGATTAAGCGCTGGGCATCTCCCCCCGAGGTGGATGCACCGGTTTTGGGGTTGTCCAATTCCTCGGTTTTAAATAGACCTGATTGTTCCATTCTCAAGGATGGAGAGGATAAACGTATTGACCAGATGGCTTGTCATGGTTTTGCTAGCGTTGGGTCAGCCATGCGGCCCGTTTGCGCGTCGGCACTAATGGTGTTGGCTGCCAGGTCCGTGGTCAGGGACCTGTTGACTTCTTCCGGGCTGCGTCCTGGTAGTGCTGAGTTCCTTAGCCTTAAACGGTGTGAGTTGTTTTTATCCTTTGTGTTGACAGCCTTGGATGACACTTTGATGATGTGTGGTAGGACATCGGCGCTGCTGGTCACTATTCGGCGCCCGGTGTGGCTGCGCCAGTGGGCGGCAGATTTTATGTCCAAGAAGTCACTAACGGCTCTACCTTTTGTTGGATTACGGCTTTTTGGAGAGACATTGGACTCTGTTACTAAGGGTGGTAGGTTACCTCAACGCAAGAAACAACGCCGTCCCTTTCGGGGGGGCGCCTTCCTTTACCCCCTCCTTTTGTGGGGCCAGATCTGGCAGGGGATTTGCATTCCCCTCTTCCAGAGGAGATTCTGGGAGCAGGGGCAGAGGACGTGCCCGTCCAGGATACAGTTGGGGCTCTAAGCCCAAGCCGGCTGCTAAGCCGGCTCAACAATGAGGGGGCGCCCTCACCCATGCGGGTGGGGGGACGGCTGCGACACTTCTCCCAGATCTGGGATCAAGAGGTCTCGGACAGATGGATCCGGGAAGTGGTGTCTTCCGGTTACAAGCTGGAGTTCGAGCTCCGCCCCCCTTCCAGATTTTTCAGGTCTCGGATGCCTTCGGAACCTCTAGCGGCGCAGGGGCTCCTGTTGGCAGTACAGAACCTTCTGGACATGGCTGTCATTTGCCCAGTGCCCCCTTCGGATCAGGGCAGGGGTTTTTATTCCAATCTGTTCACGGTACCCAAGAAGGATGGATCGGTCCGACCCATCTTGGATCTGAAGTTTCTCAACAGGTTCATCCGGCCACGGAAATTCCGCATGGAAACGCTGCGTTCGGCCATTCGCTCTCTTCGTCAGGGAGACTTTCTGACGTCCATAGACATCAAGGATGCTTATCTACACGTCCCAATTTTTCCAGCACACCAGAGGTTTCTCAGGTTCGTGGTGGAGGATCGGCATTTTCAGTTTGTGGCACTCCCTTTCGGTCTCACCTCGGCTCCTCGGGTGTTCACCAAGGTGCTAGCGGGGGTGATGGCTCTGCTAAGGGTTCAGGGTATCCGCATTGTGCCCTATTTGGACGATCTTCTGATCATGGCCTCCTCTTTCAGCCAAGCGGAGTTGGACACCAGAGTGGTGGTGTCCACTCTGGAGAGGTTCGGTTGGGTGGTCAACCACCCCAAGTCTTCTCTTTCTCCGTCCAGAGTAGTGACCTTTCTGGGAATGTCTCTGGACACTTCGCAGTCCAGGGTGTTTCTGCCCCAGGCCAAGATTCTTTTGATTCAGGAGTTAGTTCGGCTTCTCTTGTCGGCCCCTCGTCCAGCCATCCGTCTAGGGATGAGGCTGGTGGGGTTAATGGTGGCCTCATTCGAGGCGGTTCCCTTTGCGCAGTTTCATACAAGGACACTTCAGCTTCATCTGTTGAAGGTTTGGGACAAGTCTCCTCTATCGTTGGATCAGTCCTTCCTGATGACTCCCCGAGTTCGTCGATCCCTGCAATGGTGGCTGGGGTCAGTCAATCTGTTGAAGGGCAGATCTTTTCTGGCTCCACGTTGGGAAACTGTCACCACGGATGCCAGTCTGTCAGGTTGGTGAGGTGTTTGGAAGGACCTCCAGTTTCAGGGTCTGTGGGGCCCGCAGGAGGCTCACGAGCCCATCAATGTTCTGGAGTTGAGAGCCATCAGGTTGGTTCTGTTTCGCTTGACTCATCAGTTGCGGGGCCTGCCTGTTCAGGTCCGGTCGGACAACCGGACGGCGGTGGCTTACATCAATCACCAGGGGGGGACTCGCAGCAGGAGTGCCCTCAGGGAAGTGTCTTTGATTCTGGACTGGGCGGAGAGCCACGTCCCGTGTATCTCAGCAGTCTACATTCCGGGAGTGGAGAACACGGAGGCGGACTCTCTGAGCAGAGCCTCCTCTCGTCAGGGGGAGTGGTCTCTCAGTCCTGCGGTGTTTCGTTCGATCTGTCTCAGGTGGGGGTTCCCAGCGGTGGACCTCTTTGCCTCTCGTCACAATCACAAGCTTCCAGTCTTTATGTCTCTCTCGCAGGATCCTCTGGCTCTGGCAGTGGATGCCATGTCTCTGAACTGGAGGGATCTGGGGTTTCTTTACCTGTTCCCTCCGTTTCCAATGATAGCCAGAGTGGTGCGCAAGCTGGCCCTGGAGGGCGCGTCGGCGATTCTGGTGGCACCAAGGTGGCCAAGGCAGGTTTGGTTCGCAGACCTGGTAAGACTGGCAGAGGATCAGTTCGTTCTGCCTCTACTGCCGGACCTGCTCACCCAGGGTCGGCTGCGCTATCCCAATTTACCTTCGCTGGCTTTGACGGCGTGGCTGCTGAAACCGCCATCTTGAAGGAGGAAGGTCTTTCTGACGCGGTGGTTCAGACTCTTATTAGCGCCAGGAAGCGCTCTTCCTCTACTATTTACTATAGGACTTGGAGGTCCTATATTGACTGGTGTGAAAGTAGGTCTTTCTCTTGTCGGGAGTTCTCCATTTCCAGAATCCTGGAGTTTCTTCAACATGGTCTGGATCTGGGGCTTCAACTTAGTACCTTGAAGGGGCAGGTTTCTGCCCTGGCGGTGTTCTTTCAAAGGTCCTTTGCACTTCATCCCTTAGTCAAGACCTTTTTCCAAGGAGTTACGCATGTACGGCCTCCTAGGAAGCCTTTTGTTCCAGTTTGGGATTTGAACCTGGTTCTTTCTGCTCTTCAGGGTCCTCCGTTTGAGCCCTTGAATGAGGTTGCTTTGTCTTCACTTACTCAAAAGGTGGCCTTTTTGGTGGCTATTACTTCAGTTAGGCGTGTTTCTGAGTTGGCAGCTTTATCCATTAAAGCTCCGTACTTTGAAAGGCATCAGGACAAGGTTGTCTTTCGTTTCAAGCCGGATTTTCTTCCTAAGGTGGTCTCTGTCTTTCATCTGAATCAGGACATTGTTCTGCCTTCTCTATGTCCTAATCCCAGCAACGACAAGGAAAGGGCGCTGCATTCCTTGGATGTAGTTCGTGTTGTGAAATATTATCTGGTGGTTACGTCTTCCTTTCGTAAGACTGATGCTTTTTTTGTGGTGCCTTTTGGGCCTAGGAAAGGTTTGGCTGCTATCTTGAAGCGGGGTGTGTGACATACTTAGAATAATACCATTTTGTGAAATACTCACCTGTAAAATGGGTATTATAAGTATGTCACACACCCCGCTTCACCCGCCCTTCTTGTATTCTGGATCCTTTATTTTGTGAACTTTGCGTTGTTATGACTTATATTTGCCTCTTCCTGGTCCCTTACCTTACTGCTTCTATATACTGGGTGATGAGTGGGAGGTCCCAGGTATTTATGGATCAGGGAGGGGCTTTCTTTTTTGCTATCATCTCTGCAGGAATGCCCACTTCAGGTCGGTATTACCCACATGTTATGGATATCTTGAAGCGGGGTGTGTGACATACTTATAATACCCATTTTACAGGTGAGTATTTCACAAAATGGTATTTTTTTCTATGCTGGAGTCGGAGTCAGGACCTTTCTTCCGACTCTGACTCCAGCCAAAACTAGTTCCAACGCCACAGCCCCGCTGACAAGTGTAATTTATTGAGAGTTGCGTAGGCTTAATCACTGCTGAATAAAAGTCACAGCCCACAATAACCAGTATGAGGTGACCAGAAAGCAAATTGACTCAACCCTTTGTTGGTACAGTTTCTTTAACCCCTTGTTAGCCGGAGCTTATTACCCCACCCTCCACTTCATTGTTCCGTTGTCTCTCCCCTCTAGGCTCTCATGCGTTCCAATTCCTGGGACACCGAAGAGGTCATCAGTTACCTCGAGGTGATGAACTGACACAAGAAGCCCCACAAGCTGGCTGTAGATTACATTTCTGTTATCCAAAGAGCAGGCCTAGGACCCTCCCTGTGTTCAGAAATCTAAGACATGGGGTTGGGGCAACAAGGACCAAACTAAGAACTTTGAACCAGACTCTCAGGACCAAAACCAAGAAACTGGAACCAGACTTTGAGGACCAAACCAGGAATCTGGAATCACACTTTGAGGACCAAACCAGGAACCAGACTCTTAAAACCTGTGAGTGTCAAACATGAGAACTGGCCAGAGAGAGTTATTTCAGAGATCTTTTAGACATTTGGCCCGTCAATGACTGAAGATTTCTTTTATCCCATGTCATTGATGGGTGGGGTAGACCCTCCTAATTGTCAGAAGGGTTCGGACATGTAAATGATCTCGGTCCAAATGTCTACCATCTTGTCCAAGCTCCATGCATTCAGCCAATCATGCCATACCACCATAAAGGGGATCACCATCTAAGGCACCCACCACCCCAGGGCCACCCATTCAATTCAGGACCCAAGAACCCCTTAATATTATGCCTGTTGAAAGACTTATCCAATCGCTCAGTCTGCTTACGACATCAGGGCTCAATACTACAAACATACTCCATATCATAACACCAACCTATTCTGTCCAGTGCCTCTATAACAACTTTTGTTCCACCTGAACCATTTTGCCCCATCTTTGTCTGGATGCACAGTTGAGTACTACAATGCTATGCCACCATCCCAGAAGGAGGAATAGCAGGAGATCTGCATCTGGTGTTAGCAGAGCCACAGGATTTTTTGGGCCCCATATAGCTACAGCGCAAGATTGAAAGTGCAGCTGTCTTGGGGCACAGCCATCATATTATAAGGTTGTGGGTTATGGGGGAAGAATTCAGAAATGGTCTCTGAAATTTTGAAGCAGATCAACAGCTTGGTTTTCCTGTCCTGATGGTGGCCCTTGGTGTCAGGCTGTGGCTGGACTGTGCAGGCATAACTCCAGTAGGGGGCCCAGCCAATCACCAGCAGTATATGGTACCCAGCCAATCATCCACAGTAACTGGGGCCCAGACTAGCTCATGGCATATTACCTGTTTTTCAGTACTCTGTTATATTTTCGGCGCCAGCATCAACCAACCACATTCTGAAGCCCATAATGCTGCCTTGCTGAGGTGCTTTGTGACACATGTTAAAGGATTATCGAGGCTGCAAGGTGGGCCAGAGGATGGTATAGGTGCTACTGTAAAGTATAAAGGCAGGGACATGTAAGTGGGTCACAGTGCCGTATGCTTTTTCATTGGTATACGGGGGCCACCAAATAGTACAAGTAAGCCTCGTGGTGATAACATTGGGCCCTTGGACACTATGGGGTGTGTGGTGGAAGGGTTCAAGGGCACACGATGGAGATTAGGAGGGAGACACAGTTACATGAGGGACCTCTTTGATATTTGAGTGGGTCACCTGGCTGTATAAAGGGGCCCCCAGGGAGGCAGGAAGATGGACCATAAAGGAAGTTTAGGGAAAGCCCAGCTGGTCAGCTGTAAAGGGCCCACACATTACCAGCCCTACAGCATGGTTATAGAATGTCCAATACTAAAGCTGCCATCTTCTGGGAAGATTGGATTTTTTTTTACTTCTAGGTATTGATTAATTCAGGGATTTCACAAGGCCCGTAGCTAAGGCCTTACCCCCCCCCCCCCCCAGCATTAAAGTGGACCAAAACCCATGACTCCTGGCCTTAGAATTGAAAAGACTCCAGGGGGCATCCCGATTGTAAATGTCTGACTGTGTAAATCCCCCAGGGATCGCCTATAATATTACCTTCGTTCCTCAAATCTAATAGTGCATGTGCGGGCCTCCATGGGCATCGAGACACCCAAAGGTCAAATCAATCTGCATTCTTTGCTGAATTCTGATGTCAGTAGAGCCTTTGGGAGCTGGATCAGAATAAGACTTCAGATGGTCCTGGGGGTTCACACACATGGGGGGGGGGGCAGATCAGGTTTGTGATCTGATTATAATTCTAAGCAGTGTGGGGCCCAGTGAGTTCCGTATTTTCCTGGGGCCACGCTGTCTGCAGGGAGCAGCACCATGTGCCAGAACTGTAGGTTCCACAGGGTGGACCTAAGGTGTCAGCACCTCGTTTCCTCAAGCACGTTTTGCACAGCGCGCAGGGGGTAAACCATGTGCTGGAATCTTAGTTCCACCCTGCAAAACCTACAGCACTGGCCCTTGGTGCTCCCAGCAGACAGCATACAAACACTGCACATTGCGGCAGCTTAACATAGGCAGCTTACATGGGGCCCCCTACTCCCATGGGCCCCTGCCTCTATGGTATGTACGCCCCTGGACTCATCAATAGTCGCTGTGAAGCTTTTGGACTGTGTAGTGTCAGCATTGTGTGTGCTGTAAATAATGAGCTGCAGGTAAGCTAAGTATGATAATAAAGCTCTCTTCTCTGATTGGTGGAGTTTAAATCTGTTAATGGAAGGCTTCATTGTTACTCCGGTACCAAGATACCTAATGTGTGTGTATGTGTATTTGATTTATAAAAGGTGCTTAAAGAGCACCCTTGAGAAAAATGCAAAAAAAAAGGCTACTCAACATTACCCTCTTGTAGCACATTTCTCCAGGTCTGGCTCTTTTTTTATTTTGGTCTGATAACTGTTCACATAAAAAAAGGCAGCAGCGCTTACTTTTTTTTTCATCTCAAATGGCTGATTTCCACTCCTGGAATAAAATGGCATTAAATCATTTTACACCCTGTCACACCATCAGTGGTGGCGGCCACTGGGAGCACCTTCACTGCTCTGACAGCGACCAAATAGTTGTGCTCACCTGCTTAGCAAATCCCTCTGGCGCAGGATAGAAGCCGTATCAGGGCTCCACATTTTGCCCTCCTTTCAATTTTTTGCCCTGGGACCACACAAAAAAGTGGTCTAACACCCACACTGTCCCTTGGTGCTCCCAGCGTGAGCTAACGCGGCAAATCACAGTGGTCCCGCAGCTGTTTCTGACTAAAGCAGAGCATGCTCATGACTCATAACGCTGCACCATGACACCTCCTCTGCTCAGCTAGGATGCAAAAATTGAGACAAAGAAGGGGCATCTCTTAAAATACACAGACATATAATTGGAGACTTTTGAGATGCTGTGAAAAGGCTCTTTTGATTCTGTTGCCAAGGGGGAGAAAGTTAGTGAGGGCGTGGACAGGGGTTATTCACTAAAACGCCACTCTTTATTTTCATTGCACAATGATGGGCAACAAAAATAGATTAAAAGAACTACAAATAGAAGCACACCTTACAACTATATTTCTGATGCAAAAAGTTTAACAAAATATTTATTTATAAATACACAAGAATGTAGGTCCACATGAAGGATACTATTTACACAAAGTCTGGGAGACACCAATAAATTTAACACACTGCATAAAGGGGAAATTATGTACACTATATACAATAGATTATATGATTGAGCTTCCGAATACTTGATTGAAAATGCAACTTCAAGTAATGCCCCAAAGGCAGGAGATAGTATTCGGATGGTGAAGCAGGTAATGGGTTAATTGGAATCTGGTAGATGAATAGGAAGACTATCTATGTATAGCCTGTGATATGAGAGCTTTTTCAACTGTTCAAATAGTTCTTATCCAATACCTGATAGAAAGTTCAGAGGCACTTGAGCTGAATTTGAAGTCAGACAACTGGTCTGCGCAGGGTTAACAATGCAAGCAGGGAATACATCCAACGTCCTTTCTGTTAATGGCTGCTGCTGTCGCTGACACGTGTTTCGGAGGTGTGCTCCTTTATCAAAGCGTTTGCTGGAGAGAGCTGTCAAGTGTTGAGAAGCGTTGCCTGGCTGCTGTCTCTTGCTATAGCCATTTAAATCTAATGTGTGCGTGCGCGAATCCCCCTGGGCCGGCCCGTGTGACGCGGCCGTGACGCGAACGTAGCTCGCGTCACGGTGCGTCACTTCCGTTGACGCGTCCCGACCCAGCGCACGGGGCGCGTCGAGGACGGAATCTGGAAGCGGAACTCTAATAGGTGAGTATTGTCCTGTGGGGGGAGCTTTGTGCGGGGGATCCGTCTGCAAGGAATAAGGACAGAAGAAAGTGATAAGCATTAGGCATATTTGCGCATAAGAATACAGCACATTGTCATCATCTTTTGTGTACAGCATATTCATTCCATAACGTATAACAATGCTCAATGCTATGATTAATAAGGCATATCAATGCTAAAAACAATTATGGACAATAAATCTGTGATTGATATTGCAGATAGTGCCCTTGTGGGGAAAACATTCTATGAAACGCCATTCCTAATGTAATGATAGCTGTTAGTGAATTAGCCCTTGGTAACCGGTGGATAATACTAAGGGTTGCCAATGGTAACGGGTATAGTAAGTATAACGGTAAGGGGCCTAGTCTGTGGTGGGTTACTAATGGAAACAAATGCAATAGGTATAATGAGAATCGGTTGCTATAGCAACAATAATGCCTAGCCCAGGGGCAATGGATAGAGATTGCCTCAATGGCTATTTGTGATTTAAAAAGAATTTGTTGTGCTAAGGCCTCCGTCATATATCTAACCCCAAATGGAGGAATTTTAAGCTATGACTGAATTTCATGATTTACCTTAAGTAAGGCGATAGGTATATAATGGAGTGAGGCCCATATTGTAGAAAAAGGTGGCTCGGGCAGGAGATTAGCTAGTAAAATAAAGAAAATCCAGTTAGTTACAAGTGCGACATAAAAGTGCAGTGATTCAGAAGAAGGGGGAGAGGTCGACGTCCTCATTCATGCCTATTGGAATTTTAGTGTTCAGTTCATAAATCCAGTGGAGTTCCCGTCTGGATAATCTATTGGACATGTCACCCCCTCTCTTATGTGGTGATACTTTCTCGATCACCAGGAATCTCAATTGCGACACCTGGTGGTTGGCTTCCGCAAAATGTCGGGCCACTGGGGAGGTGAAGTCATATTACGTCGTATATTACTACGGTGTTCGCTGATTCGTGTTTTTACTGCTCTCTGAGCCTGACCCACATAGGCCATGCCGCACGGGCACTTGAGTAGGTATATCACGTTGCTTGAATTGCAATTATGGAAATCCCTTAAAGTGTATGTTTTGCCCGTGGATGGATGATTAAATGTGTTTCCCTTAATGACTGAGTTGCACTGAGCGCAACTGCCACAGGGGAACATGCCTACCGGTTTGGGGAACGAGCCCAGCCAGTCACCACCTGCTCTCTGTTGGAATTTGTGTGATGTGTCCGCTTGTATGAGCGTGTCTTTGATATTCTTGGACCGTTTGTAAGTGAACATAGGGCGGTCTGAAAAGGTTGTACTTAGTCTCTCGTCACATGTTAGTGTGTGCCAATGTTTATTAATAATTGAGCGTACATTGTTACTCTGGCTGTTGTAGGTCAAAATACAAGGTATGCGTGTGGATGGCTTTTTAGGTTTGTACTGTAAGAGTGACGGCCTGGGCAATGAGACTGCTTTCTGGAGTGCTGTGTTTACATGTTCAGGGGAATAGCCTCGTTCTCGGAAATCTTGGGCCATTTTACTTGCTCTCATGTGAAATGTATCTTCATTGTCAGTTATTCGTCTCAGCCGGACAAATTGACTATATGGGAGCCCATTCTTCAGTTTCTTAGGATGGTAACTACTTGCGTGCAGATATGTGTTACGGTATGTGGGTTTTGTGTAGAGGTCTGTCTGTAGGGTGTTGTCATGGAGTTTATCCCACACATCGAGGAAATGTACCTGTGACTGATCTGCCTCCATAGTGAAGGAGATAGTAGGCCAATCATATCACTCAATCATATAATCTATTGTATATAGTGTACATAATTTCCCCCTTATGCAGTGTGTTAAATTTATTGGTGTCTCCCAGACTTTGTGTAAATAGTATCCTTCATGTGGACCTACATTCTTGTGTATTTATAAATAAATATTTTGTTAAACTTTTTGCATCAGAAATATAGTTGTAAGGTGTGCTTCTATTTGTAGTTCTTTTAGGTATTACTGGGGTTCATCACCCCATATAATATGAATGCACCCATTTAGCTTCAAAAAACCTCACTTCATCAATTTGAGTGTGCTTACCACTTTGTACTAAGCAACAAAAATAGATTAAAAATAGAAAAAAATAAAAGTAGCTGTGGCAATTCTGCTCTGGGGGTCTTCTTGGTCGACCATGGTTTATATAAATGAGGTGTCTGTGTGGCAGGAATTGAACACTCGCATTCACTCTAGTGCAGGAATTGGATGTTGGGTTAAGGCAAGCTCCCATCTGTACAGAAATGTAGGCAGTGCATGATGATGCGCATTCATACAATGGGATCCCCAGAAGTCCATTCCTGGGGGCAATGGCAGCACCAGGACCCCTGCTCTCCTTTCTGTCTGGCTACGTTTTGCCTCTTTAGCCAATAGGGAGGCCCAGCGATAGGGCTAATCAGTGCTCTTTGTCCAAGCCAAAAGCCCTGGAAGCTGTGGATGCCACCCACAGTAGTATTTGAATTGGCACCTTGCCTACATGTTGTTACAGGTACTAGTTGGACAGATATAGCTCCATGGCTGGCCTTTGGGCTGACAGCAGGCGACCCCATTCATGCAACTCTTAGGAGGCCGCTCTTAGATGGCTAAGCAGGTCTCCCCAGAATCCCTTTCCCTGCAGCACTGAATACACAAGCTTTCCTCTATCTAATTCCTATGCCATTCTATCCATTTTCCATTTGACTCTACCCTATCTTTTCTCCTTCCCTGTTTCCATTTCTTTTGCACATTCCCTCCTTTCCCTCTTTTCTACATCCCCTTCATCTTTCTCTTTTCACATTTAATCAGCCCATTTTTAGATCCCTGTTTTCACGTTCTCTTCATCTTTCTCTCTTTTCCGCATTCCCTCCTTCATTTTCTCTTTCCTACATTCCCTCCTTCTTTCTTTATTTCCTTTCTGTAATTTAGACATTTCCCTTTTTTCCACATTCCCTCGTCCTTATTTTTTTCCACATTTTCCTTCTCACGTCTACCTCTCAATTTCACGCTTCTATCTTTCTCTATGTCCTGTATTTCCTCTGTATTGTTTGTGATGCCCTCTGTGTGAAACCCTCGGGATTGCCAAGCAATGGATCCTAATGCAGATGTGTGAGCTTCCAGGGCAATCCACAGCATTCCTCTCTCTGATGTGCGCACCTTCCACCAGCGTTTCCGAATGGCTGCCGCTGGCTGTGCACAGTAGACTGGAGCAGCCAGGAGGAGGCGTCTGGCAATAGGATTGGAGTGAGGCAAGGGAACAGGTTTGCCTGTAAAAGGCACAAAAAACCCAGGTGATTGAAAAACCATAGGTGATTGGAAAGGCTGCTGTGAGTGGTTAATGGATAAACCTCTTATTTTTTCTGTGAAATATTGGGTATGATTAATGTAACTTTTGATAACAACTCAGGTCCAGGATTTTTTGCTGCATGTGTCATAGAAAATTAACCCTTTAGATCCCAGTGGCCTGACAAAAATAAAGAGAAACAATGGGAGAAGGGTCAGCTTGGTGGTCCTCCAGGTTTTACTGTGAATTGCCTCCTCTGTTTCTGGCTCTTTAAAAAGAAAAAAGAATCTGACCACTTTGTCCAGGGAAGAGAAGATCCAGAATGCTTTATCTGTATCTCTGCGGCATTGAGGCGTTGTCCTGGAACTAGGATGTGGGGCTGTTATCCAGAGTGATGCAATATGAGCACTATGCAGAGCTGGATCTAGGATTAATGTCACCCTGTGCAGCACATACACATACTGTATACACAGTGATAGAGACAAGAAGGCAAAAGAAGAAGGGTGTGAGAAAAGTGTGAAAAAGAGAGAATGAGTAAATATGGAAGAAAGAGGGAGAAAGGGGATGTGGAAAAAAAGAGAAAGACAAGGACATTTGGAAAAAGAAAGAGGGAATGTAGAAGAAAAGGATAATGAGAAAATATGAAAAAACAGATGGGGGGGAGGAGAAAATGTGGAGCAGAGAGAGAAGAGGCAATGTACAAAAGAAAGAGGAAAGAATGTGGAAAAGAAAGAGAAGGAGCGAATGTGGAAGAGAGAGAGAGAGGGGGGAAACACATGTGAAAAACAAAGACAAGTAGGAATGTGCAAAAAATGAGTAGGAGAGAATGTGCAAGATAGAGAAGGAGGCAATGTGGAAGAGAGAGAAGAATGTGAATAACAGAGAGAAGGAGCAACTGTAGAAGAGAGAGAAGGCGTGAATGAGGAAGAGAGAAAGAGAGAGGGAATATGAAAAAAAGAGAGAAATGAGAAAGAGAGAGAGAGAAGAATGTGAAAAAGGAGCAAATATAGATGAGAGAGAGGGTGAAGAAAAGAGAAAGAAGGAGCATATGCGGAAGAGAAAGCAAGGGAAGGAGAGAATGTGGAAGAGAGAAGGAGCTCACGTGGGTGAGAGAGAGAGACAGCGTGGAAAAAAGAAAGAAGGAGCAAATGTGAAAGATAGTTTGAGTGAGAAGGAGTAATTGTGTGTGTGTGGGGGGGGGGGGGAGCAAGAGAAAAAGTGAATGTGGAAAAGAGAGAGAAATATGGAAGAGAGAGAGACATGTGGGCATCTCACATAAGACTGTAATGACTTAGCACTGCTTAGAAGGCTCTTAAACATTGTGTCAACATTGTAAACAACTCTGCCAGCCAGGGCCACTGACTTATATTGATATATGACATTCACCCCCTCCAGCAGCTGGTCATTTTATTTACCGGTAATTTATATTTTTTTAAAATAAAAGCTCAACTCCAGCCAATTTTAGCCACTGCCCTTTTACTTCTGTGTGTGTTTTATTTTACATTTAACCCTTCGTGAACTTGTAAGAGGTCATTGAGTACCCTATACCAGTTCCCAGGACAGGAGGGGCTGGCAAGTCACCTGCCAGCAAGCGAGTCACTTACCATAACCCCCAAAAACCCAGGGGGGTGCAGAAGAGCCACGGCCCATATGGGCTGTGCGGGCTGGTATCCTTCAGGGCTGGGGGCTGGATGCTCGGCCTCCGCGTCCTGGTCTACCAGCCCCCATAGCTGGTGCCCGGACTGGTTTTGCTTGGCTATGGGGGATCCCACACTGTTTTAAAAACATATATATAAGACTTGCTGGCAGGTGACTTGCCAGCCCCTCCTGCCCTGTGAGCACCAAAAAAAGAAGCACACACTCAGAAGTAATTTTTCCCCCTACTTACCGCCAATTCATCGCCGATTGCTGGAGTACCACGGAGTCCGCCGCAGCTTCTGACAGCCGGAATGATCTTGAGGATCTGTGTCCCTAGCCCCACACCCGGCTTCCACCGATCACTACGGCATCTTACATCTCGCTCCTTCTGCAGGGGAGACTTTAGCTCACCAGTATAAAAAGCCCCTACAGCAGGGAGTGAGATGTGATGAGCCCCCAGCGCGGGGCAGAGGTTGTGGACCCTCTATCCCGCTAAAAACGCCATGGCCAGATGGAGGATAAGGTAAACCCGATTTTCTCGGGGGAATTCAACAAATCTCTAGTATTCACTAAATTGATCCATCAGTTTCTCTGTAGTCACAGCTGGATGAAACCCCTGATTCTAAATACCAGTAAGCTGATAAGCTGGAATGTTAATGAATAGCATCCTCCGGAAATTAGATTGTTGACACAAACTGAGGGACTTGTCACTCACCTAGTTCTTATCCACTGTGCTCTCTCTTTCCTGAGTAATCAGCACTGCTGTGATATGTGGGGGGGTCATGGCACCCTCCTGCTTTGAGACTGCACCTAGTCTATAGTAAGCAGACTTGTAGTCAACTGACTACTATAACATTTGGTCTATGAGACATATTTCTATCTATTTCCTATGAAAATCCTAAAGTTTAACCGAGCCACAAACCTTCCATTCGAATTGTTACAATCTTTATCAAACAAGGGTACATGTGCGGTGGACAACAGGGTTAAGGGCATACATTTGTAGGCTGGATGTTTTCAGAGAGAGAGATGGTCAACCTAAGAGATCTTTAGGGTGATATAGGTCTAGCAAGGTGGAAAGCAGTTGCAGCTAAATAATTAGGGGTGTGGCCCCACTGCTGAAGCTCAGGGTCAGGGAATTCCCAGATTGGGATCCCCAGCATGGGAAAATGGAAACTGTCATGTCCCACGACGTGTGTTTTATATTACCCGGGGTAACTGTTTAGTATAATGTTTATTTACATAGGCTAGCAGTGTGCCTTTAATTCCCCTTGTCCCTTCCTGGCCCCCGTAGTCTTGCTGTAATGCAAGTAACTCCTCCTTTCTTCCCCTCTCCCTCAGCCATTTCTAGTTTTGCATCCAAGCAGTGCACACCTGCTGCCCCCTGCTGCAGACTACAGTCTTTTTACCTGCTACTGTTATGGGTTACAACCCCAATTTCCTGCTTTATTGAAGATTCCTGCTGTAAGAAGTTTTGATGCAAGATTCTGCACTGAAGTAAAGCTTTTGAAATTCACACATCCAACAGTTGACTAAGCTATCTGCCAAGCCTTATGGAGTAAAGAAAACATCCATCAAAGACACAGAACATTGAGCTGTCTACAGGATTCACGTTACTGCCATCTAGTGAGTCAGAATAGATACTGAGACTAACCCGTACTGTAAGGAATCTGTTTTAATGAATAACGAATAGTGACAGTAAATAATAATAAAATACAGGCACAAGAGAATGTAATGGGGGTGATTGAACAGGATGGAACAGAATAAAGAGGTTTTACCAGGGGTGCAGGTGTTTAGCCAAGTCCAGGAATAATAATCACAGCAACAAGGTGCAGACAGTGAGCAGAGAGTGTCCATAAAAGTCCTTTTTGCCAAAGTCCATACAGAGTCTAGAAACAAGCTGAGAAGCAAGGTTCATAAAGCATCCTCTAACCAGCAGCTCAGAATAACAGTTAATGCACATGCCTCTGGGCTAAGGGCTGGCCAGCTAATAAAGACCCAGCCTCCTCAAGCCCAGATGCTGGCTAATGACCCCAGACTCTGAATGAACCTGCTAGCAGACTGGGGAACGGGCCAGCAGGGACAAAGAGTAACATGGGGAAAACAGGAACAGAGCCACCAGCAGGTGAACCAGGGGAGCTGCGAGGCTCAGGGTAAGGTGGAACCCAGAACCTTACACTCAGTAATATACAAAAATGCAAATAAATTGTGATAAGTATACTAGAGTGACCTGCACTCATATTCAAGAGAAACGTTGACTTGGTATTCCTGGATAGGACTTCAGGGTTGATAATAACCTAAAACGTGGTTTTCGTCACCTCATGCTGTTCTGATTCCCAAGGAAGCAGCAATGCCGAGATACGTGTGGGGTCCTGGCACCTTCCTGCTGCTTAATACTGCTACAATACAAGTAGACTACAGGGGATTCATACTGAAATCCTGATTGCCATCATGATCCCAGCTACTGCAATTCACCAACAATTTAAGCTGTACAATCTCATCAAAGCGATGCCCATGTGCAGTGCACAACAGGGTCAGGGGAGTATGGACATTGAGAGGACATTTTTAGGGTGGTAAAGGAGCAGCAAGGACAGGAAGTATTTGTGGCTTGATAATAAGAACTATTCAGTTTTTATTACACAGTAGCTAAAATGTTAAGATTTCGAAGGCCTTGATTCAATAAAGGTAGAAAAAAATTCTCATGGTAGTAAAAAATTCAATTCATGAGAAATAAGCCTGAGAATGTCACTGTAGCTGAATCACCAGAAAAAAAGACAATGAAAGGCAATGGTACTTTTTACTACTAAGGAAAAGTAGAGAACTTTTTACACTGTAGTAAAAAGTGCCATTGACTTTCATTGACTTTTTTCTGGTGATTCAGCTACAGTGAAATTCTCAGGTTTTTTTCTCATGAATTGAATTTTTTACTACCATGAGAATTTTTTTCTACACTTATTGAATTGAGCCAATATGTTTGATTAAAAAAAGTGTTCCTGTCATGGAGGAGGCAGTCATGTTGGGTTGAGGCTATGCTCAGCCTATACATCCATCAGAGCTCTTGAAGCTGTATCAAGTGATGCTGCTATTTCCCATTGAACAAAATAACATCTGTAGTTTTGTTACCAGTAGGCAGTCGCTAAAATTGGTTACCATTTCATGTTTTGACACATGCCCAGGCTTTACATCTATAAAGCTCTTGTAGTGGTTTCAAGCAATAGAGAGCTGATGGGAGGAATGACAAACGTATGAGGCTAAAATTGGTTGGAGTTCAGCTTTCATGTTTTGAAAATAGTTTTCTTTTCGGATAAGTGTTCCAGTCATGAAGGAGGCAGCCATGTTGGGTTGAGGCTGTATATCTAAAATTCATTTTATATGAGCTGATGGGACAAACGACAAGAATGTGTTGAACTCTCATGTTTTTTATTTTTTTTAAATAAAGTGTTCCTGTCATGAAGGAGGCATTAAAACACTTGTAATGGTATCAAGTAATGCCTCTATTTCCTGGCGAGCTGATGAGATGAATGACAAGAACCTTCCTTACAAAACAGCACCTATAGTTTTATTGGTTGGAGTTAAGGTTTTATTTAAAAAAATGAAAGTGTTTCTGGCAGCCATGCTGGGCCGATACAATGCGCAATATAAACGTCTAACAAAGCTCTTATGGTTCTATCAAGAGAATTGGCTCTTTCCTGGCAAACTGATTGGGGGACCGTTAAGTGCAGCTTACAAAATGATATCAGTTGTTTTACTAGGCAGCGACTAAAATTGGCTGGAGTTGAGCTTTCATGTTTACCAAAAAAAAATGTCATGAAGGAGGCAGCCATGTTGAGCTGAGGCTATGCCCAGCCTATGCAAATATCAAAACTCTTTTTACTGGTAAGCTGAACACTTTAAAATCTTGAAAGAGGGAGCCATATTGCAAGGATGTCAACCTGACTCAGTTGAATAATAGTGGGTCCAGCACTGAGCCCTGGGGTACGCCGCTTACAACCGGTAACCATTCGGAGTAGGTATCATTAACCACAACTCTCTGCACACGATCCTTCAGCCAGTTTTCAATCCAGTTACAAACTGCGTTTTCTAATCCTGAAGATCTCAATTTCCCCAATAAGTGTCTATGGGGGACAGTGTCAAATGCTTTTGCAAAATCCAGAAAAACTATATCCACAGCCGCCCCTCTGTCCAGGCTTCTACTCACCTCCTCATAGAAGCCAATCAGGTTAGTCTGGCAGCTTCTGTCCTTAGTAAAACCATGTTGGTTGTCACTTATAATATTATGGATAGTTGCATACAGGGGCGGACTGGGGTTAATAAACGGCCCGGGACTTTTTTGTTCACAGCCTTCTGCAGTGTGTCTGGCCCCATATAATACACCCCCCCCAATAATAAGCGGTGTGCAGAATCGCCCCAATCACTCCATAACAAGCAGTGCAGTGGAGAATCCCCCCAAATCACCCCATAACAAACAGTGCAGTGGAGAATCCCCCCAAATCACCCCATAACAAACAGTGCAGTATAGAATCCCCCCAAATCACCCCATAACAAACAGTGCAGTATAGAATCCCCCCAAATCACCCCATAACAAACAGTGCAGTATAGAATCCCCCCAAATCACCCCATAACAAACAGTGCAGTATAGAATCCCCCCAAATCACCCCATCCCCCCCCCCCCCCCCCTATTTTACAAATACATTTTATTTCTTTATGAAAAAAAATCACTATTGAGATAGTGGTCCACCCCCCCAGGGCATCCCAACCCAGGGTGCTGTGTGAAACCCATCATGGCCAACCCTGGAATCTAACTGATTCCATGGCTAGCCGCTAGCCTTTCACCCGGGGCACCCCAGAATGCATAGAAAGCATTGGAAAGGCAGGGGCGGGGCTGACAGGGATGTTTTGCTGGCACAAGAAAACCTCTCTCTCATGGAGTCCGCTGCTCTCCTCCTCTGCAGGCATCACACCGCTGTAACTGGCCAGGACGCGACCCCATTCCTCGACACTTGCCGGGGGGGGGGGGGGGGGGGCACGGCTGACGTCACAGCAGGCACAGAAGAGAGAGTAATTCAGCAGCAGTGCTCTGCAATAATGGTCAGGACTCTGGCCTTGTGGCGCCTGACCCTCATTACCGGCTCTGCAGCTCACTTTCCCATTTGCTGCCATCGGGGTGGGCCCACTTCCCGGAGCACTGGGGCCCGATATATCAGCCCTGCACTTCCACTCTGGCCGTCTGCTCTCTGCTGTCCCCTATGGCCAGTCCGCCCCTGGTTACATATTCCTGTATGTAGTCCCTTAAAGCGGAACAAAACCTGGGAATTTCCCAGGTTTTGGTCCTTTCACCCATATAAATTCACCTCTCCTCGGTCCAACGACGCATGCACAGGCGGACAACGAACGTGCTGCCGCATCCCCTGCATCCCTGGCCGTGTGCGCGCTCCTGCCCCAGTCATTGTGAATGGCTGGGGTGGGAGCGCATGCCTGATGCTAAGGATGCAGGGGATGCCGCAACACATGCTTCCCATTATAGTCAATGAGAGCAGTTTGCCAAAAGATGTAAACATAGCAAATGGCTCTCATTGGTTGAGCATAACTGAGCAAACTGGTGGGGTATCACACAGTGGGGCATCCCCAATGGGAAAATGAGAGCGGTCTGCCAAATTCAGTTCATCAGTTCAGCGGATTCATTGGATGAAAGCGCGCATGCGTCGTTAGACCAGGGGAAGGTGAGTGTATGGGCACCTGGGGGGGGTTCCCACAGCGCAGCATCCAAATTCAGAATGCCCCGGGGGAAAGCCAGCAACCGGCCCTGGCTGCTGGTGGGTTTATTCTGCTTTAAGAGCCCCTCAATTTTCCCACAATGAATGTTAAACTTACAGTTCTGTAATTACCCAGAGGGGTATTAGAGTCCTGGCACCACATTTTCCTTGCACTAATCCCTTGGCACTATACCAGTTGTTAGTGAGTCTTTAATGCTTAAGAATTGGGGTATGAGGTAACTGAGCTGAGTTCTTTAAGAACTCTGAAGTCCATCTGGTCCTGGAGTCTTATTTAGTCTTTCTTGGATCGTATACATGTTTAGCTTGTTGACTATTATACTTGGGCTATTACTATCAGAGGCATCTCCTGTGTTGGCTCCTTGCTCCTCTCTTGTGTACACAGAGCTAAAGAATCCATTTAACAGCTCCACCTTCTCTTTATCCCCAGCGATTATTTCCCCATTATCATTAATTTTGTTTTCTTTGAGTTTATATAATGTTTATGGTTGGTTTTGCTTTGTTTGGCCACATCTTTCGTTTTGTGCTTTTGCCAACCTTATTTCTTTCTTACATTCTTTATTTACTAATTTATATTCTTCAAGTGTTACAGCTGAGAATTCAGCCTTGTAATGTTTAAATGCCCTTTTCTTGTTCCTTATTGCTCTTTTAACTGCAGGTGTCAGCCATGAGGGGTTACATTTTAGCCGCTTATATTTGTTACCCGTAGGAATACATTTTGCAGTGTTGGTACTCACTATTGATTTAAAGCACTCCCATTTGGAATCTGTTTTCTTATTCCTCAACAGATGCTCCCAGTCAATTCCCTGGAGTGCAGCTCTGAGCCTGGGGAGTCTGGCCTTTCTAAAATTCAGTGTATTCTAAGCATACAGCACGTCCTGCTCCAGGATAGTAATAACATGTGCCTCAGGCGCCGTGCACTGCAGACATATAGAAAACAAGCTCCTGCCGGCCCTACATATACCGAGGGACCTCCCACAAATCCCAAGATTTCTCTGCAGTGCTGGAACTGCGAAGACATGAAGTATCACACTCTCGCAGGCGAGCAGGCCTTACGGCCCAAGGTCCTGTGGGACTATTTCCACCCGTCCTCTTCAGAAGAAATATGCCTCCCAGCCTGGGCTGCGCGGGTCGGGTGAAGGTAGGCAGCACCTGGTGTGCTGAACGGAGCCATGCTCCACCGCAATCCCCCTCCATAGGGTAGGCGGTCAGGCCGATGGTGAGCCTCTAGTGGATGCCCCTCCCGCAATCTTGCCAGTGCCCCTCACAGACTTAGTCTATGGACACCGTCCGCTTCTCCCTCGCATCCTCCCGTAACTCGGGGGAAAAGAAGGGGGGGGGTATGTGTGGCAGCCCTAGTGCTAACTTCACTTTAGACCTTGGTTTTTTATTCTTGGGGTCAGTGTCGCGCCTTGATATACACTGCGAGCCGTCTTTTTCATTAACAATCTGCCTAGTCGGCAGCATCATTACAGCATGTCAGCATTTAGAAGTACGCCTTAGTCTCAACTGTTATACGTTTTTGCCGTTGGTTAGAGCTTTGCGCTCTTTGGGGGAGGCGGAGACTCGGCATGACGCGCTTCGCGTCACAGCCCGGCCTGGCCCACCCCTCAAGGTTCGCTGGCGCCATTTTCTCTATCTTCGCGCGCGCGCGTGGTGTGGTTCGCCTCCTCCCTTGGTCATGTAAGTGCCCTCCGGGGCGGCATGGTTCTATGTTTTTCAGGCTGCGCATGGCACTCACTCCACCCCTCTTGTCCCATTATGTCTTTCAGACGCCAGGACTTCGGTGGCTTCCCCCGGCCTAACATATATTACAGCGGGTCCACTTTACAAAATCTCCCACATTACTAGCGGGTTTTTGGGGCATCCAGGGTTGCCTATTGCATAAATCCCTGCGGTCATACTGCTCTGATAATCACCATATGGAGGCATTTCAGAGGCATTATGTAACCGGGGTCCCTCCGAGACATGACCGGCTGTGTGCAGGTGCTTTCTGGTGCTGGATGCTGGATTGGCGGAGCGTATGGACCCTGGTAAATAGCGGTCCCTGACGCCTCCTGGCTCCCCGGTTCCTGACGATACCGATGACTCTGCTGATATGCAGGACCCTGACCCTTCTGAGGAAGGTGAGCTATTATCAGATTCGGGCTCCTCGAACGGGATGCCCGGGGGCTGCGATGATTCTGAGCCCGGTTCTTGGGGTCTGTGTGACACAGATGAAATTCTTATTAAGATTTTTGAGGTTTTGTCAATCTCCCCACCTGGGGAGATCCCCAAGCCTAAGAAGGAGAGTTTCCATACAGCGCCGCCGCGCTTGGAGTTCCTAGAACAGGAACATTTCCAGAATCTTATATCACAAGAATGGGAATCGCCTTGTAAGCTTAAAGGGGTCCCAGGGGTCTGGGAATGGAAGTACCCTTTCCCTCCTGATGTGGTTAATTTATGGTCAGCTCCCCTGGTGGTGGACGCACCGGTTATAGGGGTCACAACCCCCCCTTTCATGACGGCTCCTTTTTACCGTACCCTTCGGGATGCCGAGGACCGGCGCATTGACAGACTGGCTTCCCACGCCTTCTCGTGTGCTGGGACGGCTCTGCGCCCGGTTTGTGCCGCGGCCATCACTGCGGTGGCTGCCAGGACTCTTGTCAGAAAAATACTAGATCACCGCCCTGAGGACCTCCCTTGGGGGGTGTTTAATGCGCTATCAGACTGTGAAGCGTTTGTGAAGTTTATTCTATCAGCACTGGATGACACCATTAAGATGTGTGCTAGAACCTCAGCCCTTGCGGTAGCCATTCGCCGCCTGGTCTGGCTGCGACAGTGGGGTGCTGACGAGGCTACAAAAAAGGCTCTCACTTGCCTTCCCTTATTGCCCCTATTTGGGGCCCTTTTGGACCTTTTTGGTAAAAAGGGTAAAGCACCCTTGCGCAGAAGGCTGCTCCGGCCTCCACGAGGCAGGGTCACCCCTCCACCTCCCTACGTTAGTGTCAAACGCGAACCTGAGGTGTTCTTCCAACTGTTCGGTGTGGATTTCCACCATGGGGTGGGCAGGCAACGCCCTGGGCCTTCTGGCAAGACTAAGTCCAAATCTGCCAAGACCTCCCAAGCATGAAGGGGCGCCCTCGCCCTTCTGGGCGAGGGTACTGCTGCAGCAGCTGTCTCCCATCTAGGAATATACCTTCTCCTTCTGGTGGTTCCAGGATGTAATTCCCCTGGACACAGGATGGCTTTTGCTGGGCGGTCCCCTTCAGTGCTTGTCAGGGTGCTTCTAGTCCCTGCTTTTCTTTCAGGAATTGGCGCAGGCCGGACTGGGCCAACAGTGTTTGGGCTTACTTACAGGTTGCCCTTAACGGTATGGGCCTCTATATTATCCTTCCTGCCTCCCTCAACAGTATGAGGCAGTCTGGGCCACGTTGGCCTATGGCAGGCTTGGCAATTCAACCTTCACAGGTAGTCCCTATATGACACCTCTGTCTGGGGTCACGGGCCCCTGTGCAGGGGGGGCTTTCGGCCTCTTGTGAAGTACTAGATCTTCTTAGTTTCCCTTGTGTCTGCTGGACACCAAGACCATCTAGATAGTGTTGCAGGACCAACCCTGCGGATTGAGGCAATATTTGGGGCCTCTCTCTCTCTCGTTCCCAGGCTACTCGCCATGGCGTGAATGGGGTGATGTCTCTGACACACCTGGGGGGGGCGTCTGCGATAGGACCTACCGGGTCGTCTTCCTTACTCCCCAGTCTCTGCATCAGGCCGAGTGGATTGTTCGGCCGGCGGTGTCCCCTGGGAGCCACTGGTTGGTTGCTCAGTCACCTCAATCCCTCATGGTCCCTTATCCGCTATCCCCCATTCCTGGGATTTGGTTCAGGCTTGAAGCCTTCTTCTCTGGTAATAAGGGGACTCTTGGTTACGGGGGCTCTGCCCCCCTTTACTGGCGTCTTACCTTCACCAGGCGGGATGGCGGCTGGTGGGCCCGTTGGTGGCCCATCTAGATGATGTCACTTATATACTGAGCCCTTGGGCTCTTCGGCACAGTAGGTTATCGGACTTACATATGTTCCAGCACCCTGGTGCTTGGTCTGTGCTCATGCCCCCTTGGTAAGGTGGTTCCTCTTGAGCTTCTCATATTTAAGGGCCCCGTCAGGGGGCACCCCCCTTCCCTACTAGCATCTTCCAGTGAAAAGTTCACCCTGGGTACCAAGTTTCGCAGGTTTGGCGGGGGAGGGGAATTTCTTCCACGATCCCCGTGGTTTCTAGGTAGGGTCCCCTAGAGGGTCCTTCTTACCTGCTGGTTTTGTTGAAACGGTGTGCCCTCCATTGACTCTATATGGCTGGACTTCTCCCACTTTAGGATCGGTCGGTTTATTGGGGGACTCCTGGTCTGTTGAATGACAATGGCCTGTTTTACTACTGGTCTAAAGATTGAGGTGGGATGCTCCCTCTGGAGGGTCCCTGATCCTGCCTTGGGCAGGGGTCTACTTCCCCTGCTTTCTCAGTGGTATTCGCTTCAATGGATGCTCTTAGCGGCAGGTTATGCTATCCTGGTGTCGCCCGGGGAGCCTAGCGTGGCTCTGTTGGGTCTCCCTCCTGACACAGGGGCTCTGCCCTTGTTTTTTTGCTGTCCCAGAATATTCTGACTCGGGTCTGAGGGGCTGAGTATTTTAGGCATAGACTTGTTATTTATATGCCTTCTCTTCATCACCCTACTTGTGGGCTCTGCGCACGGTTGGCCTGATAGAGAGTCCCGTGAGATGGATGGCCTGGGTGGCCTTGTGAGCTGTGCTTCGCAGATGCCTCTGCTGAAGTCTGCTGACCTGTTCGCTCTCTCAGGAGTGCGGTTCTGCCCTTGTCAGGTCCCTTCCCTTGTCCCAATATAAGGTCCTGTCTGGGGATTGACAGCTGATTCATTCACCCCTTGGTGACGGGCCTTATCTTCTGGATGACTTAGTATGAGGGGGGGCGGGAAGCAAGCCATATTGATTGGCATGAGCCTTGGTCTCTTCCCTGTTAAACGTTCTCGGTTCCCAGGGCCTTTAAAGTCATTACAGCGTAAGTTGGGGTTGGCTCCCCATCTGGGGACTCTGAAGGTGCAGGTTCTGTCCTGGCCTTTCCTGCAGGAGTTTGGTTCTGTCGCCCTCGTGGGTAATTCCTTTGGGGATTGCTTAGCTGAATCTCCCAAGTAGTCCCATGGTCCCTGTGGGGATCAATTTTCATCTTTACCTTGCGGATTTTCCTGGGGACTTTTGCTGGACGCTGTCTGAGCTGCCTGGTAGTCCAGGTCGCTTCTCTGGGGCCTCCTGACTCCGTCAGACGTGTGCCTAAGAAGGTGGATCTGGTTACTTAACCTTGGCTAGATGTATATATATATATATATATATATACACAGATGTATATGGCTACAGGCACCCCATACCTTGGGGGTGTTCCTTCTTACGGCGGGGTCTGAGTGGTCTGTAGGATCAGCGTTTTAGTCCTTTAGTCTAACTATGGACTTTATTCTTAATAATACTTAAATGAGGGGCTACATTCCCTCTACGGGTGTTGCACTTTTCCCCATGAGGGTTTTCATGGCCCTTAGGGGGACTGATGCTCTTGGTGTCTACGGGCGCCTCTTTATGTATGCGCCTGACATCTCCTTCCAGCGCCGTTGCGCCCTTGGATTAGTCCTTCTGGATGTTCCCTGATCCTGAGTGAAGCCTTGGCTTCGTGATAATTAGGGGTCAGTATTCCCGCCTTGGTCGGGTGACCTGTTATGTTTCCCTTAGGGGGTGTTACTAGTTTTGCCATGAGGCTTCCTGGCCTGTGGGCTGGTTGGGTCATTGCACTGACCTATATTTCTCTTTAGGGGAAAGATTCTCCCCTTTTTTCAGTTTATTCCGTTCTATTGGTGCCTGGGTACCACTGGCCCTTCAGCGCCAGGGTTGTTTATGTTGTTTAATGCCCTTATTCATCAAGCGATAGCGCCAGGTAGTGTCTGACGAGCGCCAGGTAGCGGCAGCTAACGGCGACTACCGACTCAAGTACGCCCGGCGGCGGTCACAATGACGCATTTATCAAGCAAAATGAGGCTAGCGCCGGCGAGAGCGACGGCTAGCGCGGCATTCATCATGAAGCCGCCTGGACCGAACAGCGCCGCTGCAAATTCCCTCACAGCGCCAGGTATGAGCTGTCGCTCCCTGGCGATGTCCAATGCATTTCAATGGAGCAATCTATAATAATTCATGATTAATTGGTAATATTTTTTTTTTTAATTTTTTTAATGTCAAAAAATCGGAGAACACTTCTGCAATGTTAGGATTTATTTTGAAGTAAAAAAAAAAAAATATGTGCAGAATTGATCTAACAGGTCTGAGATTAATGTATTCATATAACAAAATGATTCTAAAAACATGTATAATGTTACTTTCAAAAAATATGGTTGTTTAGGGGTTAAAAACTAGTTAATACAGATCGCCGCAAGCGCTCTGGGGTTTAAACAAGGAATGGACAGCGACAGCACATTCGGAGCGTGATTTTTTGATGAATATGAAGCTCTGGCCATTCGTTGTCAGGCGCTCACATACAACGCTGGACCTGTGAAACAGCGACACCCCAGCCCGTATTCAACATTACCGCACACCGACTGAGTCGCTGTCATCAAGCTAATGCCGGCCAAGCACAGCGAATACTGGCTGGCGCTGAAAAAATCACGCTACAGTCGCTCATCTGTCGCTACCTGGCGCTATTGATGAATCGGCCTCTAAGTTGCTAGACTTATGGCTTGTCTCTGTTCATACCTTCTGGTCTTGTTATGAGACTGACGTTAGACCCTTTGCTCATGTCATGCCCGTTGCAAGTTTTGCAGGTGACAGCGCCTTTACTGTCCGCTGTGCCTTGTTTTTTCCTGGGGATCCCACCCTGCTTATGGACACTGCTATTGGATGTCCCACATGTTATTACTATCCTGGAGCAGGACGTGCTGTATGCTTAGAATAATACAACTCTGTGAAGTACTCACCTGTAGAGTTGGTATTATATGCATACAGCACGTCCTGCTCCACCCCACCCTGTTTTCACCTTGTTCTGGATCCCCTATATGGTGATTGTTATCAATAGATATTATTACCAGTTTTTCTGGGTGGTTGTTCCTCCCGGCTTCTCTTCTCACTGCTTTTCAATGCTGGGGATTTGTGGGAGGTCCTTCGGTATATGTAGGGCCGGGAGGAGCTTGTTTTCTACATGTCTGCAGTGCACGGCGCCTGAGGCGGAGGATTACCCACATGTTATTACTATCCTGGAGCAGGACGTGCTGTATGCATATAATATCAACTCTACAGGTGAGTACTTCACAGAGTTGTATTTTTTGCCTTCCCAGGCAGAAATCTTTCTTACAGTTTATGTTAAATACAACTACATTGTGGTCACTGTCACCAAGATTTTCACAGACTGTTACCGTCCCTATCAGGTCATTATTATTTGATATTGCCAGATCCAAAAGAGCATCACCCCTAGTAGGTGCCTCCACGAACTGATTCATATAGTTATCTTGTAGCAAGCTGAGAAATGCTCTCCCCCTTGTTGAAGAAGCAGATCCATGTCTCCAGTCGATTCCTGGATAGTTGAAGTTCCCCATCAGCACCACTGTACCAGCCTGTGATGCATGCTCTATCTGTTTATGCAGCTGACACTCTATTTCCTCAGTTATGTTTGGGGGCCTATAGATTACACCATTGTATTTTAGCATTCTTTACATCGCCCCCTACTTCTACCCACAAGGATTCTACGACCTCACAGTCTTCTGCTAGTATCTCCTCATTAATATAGGCTTTGAATTTTTGCTTTACATAGAGGCACACTCCACCCCTTTCCTATTTCCTCTGTGTTTCCAAAAGAGAGCAAAACCTTGAAGATTTAATTTCCAGTCATATGTGGAATCCAGCCATGTCTCAGCCACACCAATAACATCAATATTTTCTTCCAGTACCAGAGCCTCAAGCTCCCCCACTTTACTTGCCAGACTTCCGGCATTTGTGATAAATTTCCATCCAGTTTTACATATTGATCTTTAGTATCACTAGCTTATGGAGTATTGTATCCACCTAATTTTTCACTGCTGGTTTGCAAAACATGGATCTCCTTATCCATCATAGAAGCCCCCCCCATGTGTTTATTCATAGTTAGGTCTAAGCATCAGAGTGATGAGGTTACCTTTTTTCTGCATTAACAGCTTGTTTGTCTGACTGCACAGATGGGTTAAAGGTGGGGTAAAACTCCTATGTGTGTGCACCCCCCACCAAAAAAAACAAGTAAAAAACTTTTTTTTGCGCTATCTAATGGACCCAGAAACAGCTGCCTGTGTTTGGTGCCACAGTGTGCAGCCATTTCTTGGCCCAAATTAGAACAACACAAGGAAAGGGGTAAGTGGCTACGCCTCTAGTATCAAGTGATGCAGCTGTTTAATGGAGTGCTGATAGGATGAATGATGAGAAGGTACATTCCAATTTGGCTAATATTGGCTGGATTTTGGCTTTCAAATTCATGGCTTTCATGGAAGACTGAGGCTATTCCCAGCTTAGACATCCATCAAACCTCTTGAGGACGTATCAAGCGAGGCAGCCGGTTCCTGTGCGGGTGATAAGACTAATGACGAGAACGTACAGTCCTGCTTACAAAATAACATCTGTAGGTTTATTAGGCAGTGGGTACATTTTCCAACACTACATTTTTTTGTTCATAGGGCTGAAAAAAAAACTTTAGACATTAACAGTTTTAAAGGAATACTCTGATCAAACTGAAACGTACTGTTCCATGGGAAATTCAGAGGAACTGCTTGGGGCTTTTTTTCCCACCTGGAGAAGACATGGCCACTCCGGTGCTAAATCCTCTGCTCAACCCTGAGCCAATAATTCCGCAGTCTCTGGGATTCCTTGCTCTGGCCAACCCAGGTTCCCAGTTGAAAATGCAAGCTCGCCATCATACAAAATGCAACCACAGGCAATCCTGCCCCACTTTCATACGCTTTAAAGGATAATTACACTTCAAACATTTTGTTCTTTGAATAAATTCCAGAAAACTGAGCAGCTTTGCCAATACAATCCCTTACCTTACTGCTAAAGCACTGCTTACTGCTAAAACAACCCCTACTGAATAGGAGGAGAATGACAGCTCTGGAAACACTGATAAACCACACCTTCAGCATCATTTAATGAAAACTATGTAAAATGAATGTATTGTAAGCTTTAAGCCACTTAGGGATTATTCTTTCCGCCACTGGGCTACACATCTGTTCAGGACTTTAGGATATGGACGCCACCATCTTGCCTCAAACACATCACATACTGAGGAGAGGATGGGGCGGGTTATAGCTGTGCTTTACACAGACAGAGCAGAGCTGGGGTCAGGAAAAGGGCAGCAATCCCAGAATGCAGAGCAGCATAGTCAGAAGACACTTCCGGTCTGCTTGAGACTCCACGGGCCGCCATCTTGGATGTTTAAAGGCTCAGAAAAGGCAGTAGGTGCATGAGGGATGATTTTTAATGTGGCCAATCTGTATCTACAGGGTGGGGAAACATACAAGAATATATTCAGGGTGAAGGCCTGGTTTAAAGGTAGACAGAGGTAAGCAGTTATATTAGCAAAGTTGCTCATTTTCTTAGTCTATATAAAATCTCATGTGTCTCAGAAGTTCACTCATCCTTTAAAACCCAACTCCAGCCAAAATGTTTATTTTAGAGGGTTAGAACTAGAGATGAGCGAACTTCTCAAAAATTCGATTCGGGCGATTCGCCGAATTTCTCAAAGAAATTCGGGTTCGTCCGAATCGAACTTTAGCGAATCACTTATCTCTGGCGGGAGCGGGGAGGCCGGCTGCGCTGTCAGCTGTCATCAGAGGACGCGTTATCAGAGGAAGCCGGCTTCCTCTGATGACGCGTCCTTTGATGACAGCTGACAGCGCAGCCGGCCTCCCCGCTCCCACCATGCCGGCATTTTTTTTTTTTAATTTCAGGGAAAATTCGGTCAGCACGAACCACTAAAAATTCGGGTTCGTGCTGAATCGAATTTTCCCTGAAATTCGGAGCAAATTCAGGTTTGTTAGAACCGATTCGCTCATCCCTAGTTAGAACCACTTTGGTATTTCATTTGCAGCTGGCGAGATCTAGGCTCACTTCTTGTCTCTGAAACCAGGATGTTCACATGACAGCAAATCCACAGGTGTCATTGGGAGCACAAGGTACACAAGGGTTTCACACAGTGGGGCATTCCTAATTGATAGCGAGAACCTGAGGTTTTGGTCCACTTTAAGATGGACCTAAAGTACCAAATGACTTTAGGTCTGTTTTTGCATTGGAGCATCCCAATTTGGGTTAGGTATTTCTAAGAAGCCTAGGATTACTCACCTGATTGGTGCTCCCACATTGCTCTCACACCCCACATGACCTCAGACGACCAATGGGGTTTAGCAAACATCACATGCACGCCTATCCAAGACCCCGATTGATTGGCAGCAGATAAGGGAATGTTTGGATATAGTTGCTGCAGGTCTTCCTAGGGATCTGTAACCAGAGGGGCACCCCAGATTAGAATGCTTCGGAAAGTGGGCATTAAAAAGACCAAACATGTTTTGTTTTTTTTTTACGTAACCTCTCTGTATAAACCCCACTAACTGTGCCACCTTTAACTGTCTTACCTTACTGGGGGACCAGAATGTGGTGTACATACAACCAGATGACCTTTTCTCTCCAATAGGAGATGCAGCAGATGTGTGCAAGCTATCAGTCCTCCAGATGAAGGGAAGACACTAGGGGTAACTAGGGCAAGGGGTGGAAGGAGGGGGTCTCCTTGGTATTCAGATAAAGCCTGTTCTGCAGGGTCTGCTTCAATCCAGCAGCAAGGCATCACTTGGAATGCATAGTATTCTCAGGTTGGGGAAACACCTAGAGAAAGTTAGTCAGAAGATTTCCTGGAACAGGTCAGAGGTTTGGAGTTTCCAGGGCTGCAGCCTCAGCGGGAATGTCAGTGAAACAGCTTAACAGTCAGAGAAGATAGAAATCGCTTTGCAGAATAGTGTATGTACCCCCCATAGGGCTAACTCCAACCATGCAGGCCCATGCTGCTGCTACAGGGCCTTGTGGTCCATAGTTACCCCTTCCAATCGCCCAGCTTGAAGTGGAACAGGTACTAAACTACCGTTATATACTCCCCTGAGATCGGACCGTGATCTGGACATGGGATGAAATGGATGGAGGTGGACGATTCCCTGCCTCTGCTCTGATAACAGAATGGTCCCCAACCAGCTGCTGTAAGCTGCAGGATACAACACATCACTCAAGGGTGGCCACATTATGTAACATGTATAAATCTTAGTGGTAGTCCATGATTAAGATAAACTCTAGATCAGTGTGATATTCAACTGGTGGACCTGGGTCAGAATGCGGACCTCAGCACCAGAATTCCCGTCCCCTGACCTGACAGCCCTGCACTCAGTATGTAATACTGTGGGGCCCCCAAAAAAAGCTCCCCCATCATTCCCTGTAGGATTTTTGGAGTGGGGGCGAGCAGCCTTTTTTAGTTTTGCCTGGGGAATCTATAGGCTCTCCCCCCAGTGTGCTGATTTCTAACAATCCACCCCCCCATGCTAGACCTTCACCTCTCACTGTATGCCTTTAAATGGACCTTTACAAGAAGTGGTTGCGTACCCCTGATCTAGATTGATATTACAGCAGAGGTGAGTAGATACCCTCTTCTGGTTTGCCCCGTCCAGTGTTACTTTGACATATATGATGTTGTGGTTGTAGGGCCTATTTCTTAGTGTGCTTCGCTCTGTTTGACGTTGTTGTAGTGGTCCTATAGAACTAATAGATGCACAACCTCGCAACAAGGTGGCATCTCGATTTGGGATGCCCCACTGCCTATCCCTCCCCTAAGAAGCTCAAGATTGGGCAGCTCATACTCATCACCTCCTCTTTCAAATTCCCCCCTTCCTGTCCGCTGTCCTGAGTGACTGTTAGCAGCCTATTGGGTTGTGATACATCACTGTAAGCCCCCTGGCATAGCAAACCCAATTGCCTGCTGGCTTTTTATGAACACCAACCAACCCAGGGAACGTAGAAGCATTGGCTGCCAGGTCTCGGGTTACCCATTCTGAGCTGGTGAGTGAGTGACTAGAGGCCATTTTTAAAGGGGACCAAAACCAAGGATTTTGCCCTAGACCGGGTTCAGTACCTTCCTCACTCCCACAGTGTATGCATTGGCTGCCTCGGGATCAGGGAGCTATTATCTGGAGGTGGGGAGCCAGGCATGACAATGAGGAGGCCCATGCATGCGCCATGATAGCCAGAAGGAAAGTAAGATTCTGGAGAATGCAGGAGTGGGGTTTAACTAGTTCTAGATGGTTTTGGTCCATCCTACAGACATTAAAGAAGACTCTGAAGAACCTCAACCCACCTAATCTACATTTAGGAGATAGAAAACAGATGCAAACCACAGTGCCGCTCGTTTCCTATTAAGGGAGGTGCAGCTGCTGCATGTGTGTGCAGCTCTTTCCTGCCCCCGCAAAGAAAAGGTGAGTGTCTCTATAATGCAGGGCTCACTCATGGCATGAGAGGTAGGATAGGCTAGTGTTGTGACCCTGTGACATAGGTCAGTTTAAAGCAGACCTATACCCTGCACTGGCACTTGTTGCAAACCCACCATGCAGACATCCCAAGCAGAGAATGCCTATCTACGAGCAGGAGCAAAGTGCACCTTAAAGCGGACCTTCACTCTGAATAAGAGTCTATCTTATATGTTTCCCACACCCTGTACATACAGATTGTCCACATTAAAAATCATCCTACCTGCATCTACTGCATGTTATGAGCCTTTAAACATCCAAGATGGCGGCTCATGGAATGTCAGGCAGCCTGCAAACAGGAAGTGCCTTCTGACTGTCCTGCTCTGCATTCTGGGACTGCTGACCTTTTCCTGGCCCCCAGCTCTGTTCTGTCTGAGCAAAGCACAGCTATAACCCACCCCCCTGTACTTTATCCCACTCTCCTCTCCTCAGTAAGTGTGATGCTTCTGAGTCAAGATGGCGGCACCCGTATCCTAAAGTCCTGAACAGAGTTGCAGCCCAGTGGGGGAAAGAATAATAATTAAGTGACTAAAAACTTAAAATATATTAATTTTAGATGCTTGGTAATTGTTTTGTAAGGGTTTGGGTTTTTCAATAAATCATGGCGAAGGTCCGGTTTAATTTACTCACTGCAGGTAAGTACACATGCCTACGTAATATTTATGCTTTAAATATTTCTTTTTCAAATGAGGCCACACCTACCAGTATCAGTATATCTGCATGTGCCCAGAATTGTTCTGACTCCAATAGGGGGCTAACCGGGGGGAGTTCTGACTCCAATAGGGGGCTAACCGGGGGGAGTTCTGACTCCAATAGGGGGCTAACCGGGGGGAGTTCTGATTCCAATAGGGGGCTAACCGGGGGAGTTCTGATTCCAATAGGGGGCTAACCGGGGGGAGTTCTGATTCCAATAGGGGGCTAACCGGGGGAGTTCTGACTCCAATAGGGGGCTAACCGGGGGAGTTCTGACTCCAATAGGGGGCTAACCAGGGGGAGTTCTGATTCCAATAGGGGGCTAACCGGGAGGAGTTCTGATTCCAATAGGGGGCTAACCGGGGGGAGTTCTGATTCCAATAGGGGGCTAACCGGGGGGAGTTCTGATTCCAATAGGGGGCTAACCGGGGGAGTTCTGACTCCAATAGGGGGCTAACCGGGGGAGTTCTGACTCCAATAGGGGGCTAACTGGGGGAGTTCTGATTCCAATAGGGGGCTAACCGGGAGGAGTTCTGATTCCAATAGGGGGCTAACCGGGGGAGTTCTGATTCCAATAGGGGGCTAACCGGGGGGAGTTCTGACTCCAATAGGGGGCTAACCGGGGGAGTTCTGATTCCAATAGGGGGCTAACCGGGGGAGTTCTGACTCCAATAGGGGGCTAACCGGGGGGAGTTCTGACTCCAATAGGGGGCTAACCGGGGGAGTTCTGATTCCAATAGGGGGCTAACCGGGGGAGTTCTGACTCCAATAGGGGGCTAACCGGGGGGAGTTCTGACTCCAATAGGGGGCTAACCGGGGGGAGTTCTGACTCCAATAGGGGGCTAACCGGGGGGAGTTCTGACTCCAATAGGGGGCTAACCGGGGGAGTTCTGATTCCAATAGGGGGCTAACCGGGGGAGTTCTGACTCCAATAGGGGGCTAACCGGGGGAGTTCTGACTCCAATAGGGGGCTAACCGGGGGAGTTCTGACTCCAATAGGGGGCTAACCGGGGGAGTTCTGACTCCAATAGGGGGCTAACCGGGGGAGTTCTGACTCCAATAGGGGGCTAACCGGGGGGAGTTCTGATTCCAATAGGGGGCTAACCGGGGGAGTTCTGATTCCAATAGGGGGCTAACCGGGGGAGTTCTGACTCCAATAGGGGGCTAACCGGGGGAGTTCTGACTCCAATAGGGGGCTAACCGGGGGGAGTTCTGACTCCAATAGGGGGCTAACCGGGGGGAGTTCTGACTCCAATAGGGGGCTAACCGGGGGAGTTCTGATTCCAATAGGGGGCTAACCGGGGGAGTTCTGATTCCAATAGGGGGCTAACCGGGGGGAGTTCTGACTCCAATAGGGGGCTAACTGGGGGGAGTTCTGACTCCAATAGGGGGCTAACCGGGGGAGTTCTGATTCCAATAGGGGGCTAACCGGGGGGAGTTCTGATTCCAATAGGGGGCTAACCGGGGGAGTTCTGACTCCAATAGGGGGCTAACCGGGGGAGTTCTGACTCCAATAGGGGGCTAACCGGGGGAGTTCTGATTCCAATAGGGGGCTAACCGGGGGGAGTTCTGATTCCAATAGGGGGCTAACCGGGGGGAGTTCTGATTCCAATAGGGGGCTAACCGGGGGAATTCTGATTCCAATAGGGGGCTAACCAGGGGGAGTTCTGATTCCAATAGGGGGCTAACCGGGGGGAGTTCTGATTCCAATAGGGGGCTAACCGGGGGGAGTTCTGACTCCAATAGGGGGCTAACCGGGGGAGTTCTGACTCCAATAGGGGGCTAACCGGGGGAGTTCTGACTCCAATAGGGGGCTAACCGGGGGAGTTCTGATTCCAATAGGGGGCTAACTGGGGGGAGTTCTGATTCCAATAGGGGGCTAACCGGGGGAGTTCTGACTCCAATAGGGGGCTAACCGGGGGGAGTTCTGACTCCAATAGGGGGCTAACCGGGGGAGTTCTGACTCCAATAGGGGGCTAACCGGGGGGAGTTCTGATTCCAATAGGGGGCTAACCGGGGGAATTCTGATTCCAATAGGGGGCTAACCGGGGGGAGTTCTGATTCCAATAGGGGGCTAACCAGGGGGAGTTCTGATTCCAATAGGGGGCTAACCGGGGGGAGTTCTGATTCCAATAGGGGGCTAACCGGGGGGAGTTCTGACTCCAATAGGGGGCTAACCGGGGGAGTTCTGATTCCAATAGGGGGCTAACCGGGGGAGTTCTGACTCCAATAGGGGGCTAACCGGGGGAGTTCTGATTCCAATAGGGGGCTAACTGGGGGGAGTTCTGATTCCAATAGGGGGCTAACCGGGGGAGTTCTGACTCCAATAGGGGGCTAACCGGGGGGAGTTCTGACTCCAATAGGGGGCTAACCGGGGGAGTTCTGACTCCAATAGGGGGCTAACTGGGGGGAGTTCTGATTCCAATAGGGGGCTAACCGGGGGAGTTCTGACTCCAATAGGGGGCTAACCGGGGGGAGTTCTGATTCCAATAGGGGGCTAACCGGGGGGAGTTCTGACTCCAATAGGGGGCTAACCGGGGGAGTTCTGACTCCAATAGGGGGCTAACCGGGGGAGTTCTGATTCCAATAGGGGGCTAACCGGGGGGAGTTCTGACTCCAATAGGGGGCTAACTGGGGGGAGTTCTGACTCCAATAGGGGGCTAACCGGGGGAGTTCTGATTCCAATAGGGGGCTAACCGGGGGGAGTTCTGATTCCAATAGGGGGCTAACCGGGGGAGTTCTGACTCCAATAGGGGGCTAACCGGGGGAGTTCTGACTCCAATAGGGGGCTAACCGGGGGAGTTCTGATTCCAATAGGGGGCTAACCGGGGGGAGTTCTGATTCCAATAGGGGGCTAACCGGGGGGAGTTCTGATTCCAATAGGGGGCTAACCGGGGGAGTTCTGACTCCAATAGGGGGCTAACCGGGGGAGTTCTGATTCCAATAGGGGGCTAACCGGGGGGAGTTCTGATTCCAATAGGGGGCTAACCGGGGGGAGTTCTGATTCCAATAGGGGGCTAACCGGGGGGAGTTCTGATTCCAATAGGGGGCTAACCGGGGGAATTCTGATTCCAATAGGGGGCTAACCGGGGGGAGTTCTGATTCCAATAGGGGGCTAACCAGGGGGAGTTCTGATTCCAATAGGGGGCTAACCGGGGGAGTTCTGATTCCAATAGGGGGCTAACCGGGGGGAGTTCTGACTCCAATAGGGGGCTAACCGGGGGAGTTCTGACTCCAATAGGGGGCTAACCGGGGGAGTTCTGACTCCAATAGGGGGCTAACCGGGGGAGTTCTGACTCCAATAGGGGGCTAACCGGGGGAGTTCTGATTCCAATAGGGGGCTAACTGGGGGGAGTTCTGATTCCAATAGGGGGCTAACCGGGGGAGTTCTGACTCCAATAGGGGGCTAACCGGGGGGAGTTCTGACTCCAATAGGGGGCTAACCGGGGGAGTTCTGACTCCAATAGGGGGCTAACTGGGGGGAGTTCTGATTCCAATAGGGGGCTAACCGGGGGAGTTCTGACTCCAATAGGGGGCTAACCGGGGGGAGTTCTGACTCCAATAGGGGGCTAACCGGGGGAGTTCTGACTCCAATAGGGGGCTAACCGGGGGAGTTCTGATTCCAATAGGGGGCTAACCGGGGGAGTTCTGACTCCAATAGGGGGCTAACCGGGGGAGTTCTGATTCCAATAGGGGGCTAACCGGGGGGAGTTCTGATTCCAATAGGGGGCTAACCGGGGGGAGTTCTGATTCCAATAGGGGGCTAACCGGGGGAGTTCTGATTCCAATAGGGGGCTAACCGGGGGAGTTCTGATTCCAATAGGGGGCTAACCGGGGGGAGTTCTGATTCCAATAGGGGGCTAACCGGGGGGAGTTCTGATTCCAATAGGGGGCTAACCGGGGGAATTCTGATTCCAATAGGGGGCTAACCGGGGGGAGTTCTGATTCCAATAGGGGGCTAACCAGGGGGAGTTCTGATTCCAATAGGGGGCTAACCGGGGGGAGTTCTGATTCCAATAGGGGGCTAACCGGGGGGAGTTCTGACTCCAATAGGGGGCTAACCGGGGGAGTTCTGATTCCAATAGGGGGCTAACCGGGGGAGTTCTGACTCCAATAGGGGGCTAACCGGGGGAGTTCTGATTCCAATAGGGGGCTAACTGGGGGGAGTTCTGATTCCAATAGGGGGCTAACCGGGGGAGTTCTGACTCCAATAGGGGGCTAACCGGGGGGAGTTCTGACTCCAATAGGGGGCTAACCGGGGGAGTTCTGACTCCAATAGGGGGCTAACCGGGGGGAGTTCTGATTCCAATAGGGGGCTAACCGGGGGAGTTCTGATTCCAATAGGGGGCTAACCGGGGGGAGTTCTGATTCCAATAGGGGGCTAACCGGGGGGAGTTCTGATTCCAATAGGGGGCTAACCGGGGGGAGTTCTGACTCCAATAGGGGGCTAACCGGGGGAGTTCTGATTCCAATAGGGGGCTAACCGGGGGAGTTCTGACTCCAATAGGGGGCTAACCGGGGGAGTTCTGATTCCAATAGGGGGCTAACTGGGGGGAATTCTGATTCCAATAGGGGGCTAACCGGGGGAGTTCTGACTCCAATAGGGGGCTAACCGGGGGGAGTTCTGACTCCCGCCCTTTATAGCCATGGTTACTCTCCTGGCTACAAGCAAGCAGTCACTGCTGACCTTTCTTATTGGAGTCCAGCATGATTTGCAATAAGAATTCACCCTGTAATAAATGTTTATTGTTTAAAATAAAAGTTTTTTTATAAAACAAGTACAAACCAAAAGTCTAGAAATCATCATTTTATTATCCTGTAAACAAAAAAGGAATCGAGCCACCCTCTATCACCCCTCTGTAAGTGAACATGTACTGGGATGAACTTATAAATGGCCATTTACCAGCCTCTTCCATGGAGCTTTCAGCAGGGCTGCCATTGGCTCAATGGCTTCCATGTGACCCAGACGAGGAGCAATCAGGGCAGAAGAGGCAGTAATCCTGTGTGGGACCCAGCCATGAAGGGGGACCCGAGCCCTACCCCTGATAGCAGCCCTGCAGCAGTTTCTGCTCTGGGCACACCAGGCTGGCTGCAGCTCAGCTTTGCCTCTCCTCCACCCCCCAGGCTCCATTCATTTACCCACCTCCATCCATCCACTCCCTCCTACCCCCACTTGGGACCGAAACCCCAGCAATGGCAGGGCATGGAGGTAAGCGTTCCAAGGAATGTTTAAAAAAAAACAACAAAAAAAAAAACTATGATGCAATGAAAGTGTTGTGCTGCTTTGCATATTAGGTGGCACCCATCCCATGACAATAATTAGGGACCTCTGCTTAAAAAAACTAAAAAAGTTGGGACATTTTATATACCCTCTATTCATATTATATCAAACCATCCTCTATGCATAATATACATTATATCGCCGACAGGTACCTTTATACAATCTCTATTATATATACTGTATATATATATATATATATATTTATATTAAAAACTCTGACTTGGATACTTAACAAAATGTGTTATTGAAGGGGAGATTTTATAAATGAACTGGAGGTTTTAATTGTTTTTTGATTGTTTACAATAGACAGGCAGCATCTTGTCTGAGGTGCTACAACAAAATAGATGGCAAACTCCACTTGATAAGGCCTAATGTCACATTAGAAACATGGAATTTCGACTGCACATGGCTAGGTGAGGGAGCTTTATCAGCTTCTCGGGAGATGGCCGAGAATAAACACCCCTCCAACTAGAGGTGGCCATGTTTGACTTTCGATATAGATCTTGGGTGTCATATCTGGATTTATAAAATAAACAGAGTTGCTTAAAGGTAATGGGGTGTTTATGAAGGTCCAACATCTAATAACTGCCCATAAGAAAGAAAGCCACCACTAAAAAGAAGCGTACACTAAACCCTGTCCCTACATGATCCAGGAATTTACAATCAAGTCACATTAAAATTAGCAGCAGATAATATCCACAGTGACCACTGTGTGCAGCAGGGCAGCAGCTTGATGTTCTGGTAGTGACTCAAGTAAGGTGCTGGAAGGTTGTCACAGATATTTGGAGCCATGCTGCATGGCTGGAGGATCCATAGAACCAACAGGATGACCGAGGTGTCCAACAGATGCTCAACTAGTGGATAAGGGAACCAAGGGTAGTGCTTGAAAGTCTTGGTAATGCTCTTCCAACCAATGACATACATTTTTAGCCATGTCACATTGTTTTGTTTGAAGATCCCATCCACCCCCGGGAAGACATTCTGTATGAATGACGTGATCTGCAAGTATGGATTCATACACAAATCAGTTTAGTGGCTCCCACGTGGATGAATGGGCCCAGAGAATACCACCAAAGCATTACCCAGCCCATAATGCTTTCTTCTAGCAATGGTTACAGGGTGTTTTCTCTCTGATGTTTCTTGCATGACACCCCAATGTCTATCTGCCTGGTAAAACAGAACATGACTCATCAGAGTCAGAGGGCAACCCTTTTTGCAAAGTAGTGGAGGCCCAGTTTAGATACTGCTGTGAAAATGAAGCCTCTTCTGTCGATGCAAAGTCTACAGACGGGCAGTAACGAGCCGTCTTCTTCAAAACTCCATATACAGAAGGAATGGCTAAATTGTTGTTTCTGACACACGTCTGGTAGTCCCCTGGCTAATTTTGGTAGTGGATTTGGCTTTCATCACAGCAGCACGTAAACAGATCAAAACTACTCAGTCTCTGAAATAACTGCCACCCTTGGCCCAAAAGCCAATAACTCGAATAAATCGCCTCTTTTACCACTGGCGCCAACACGATATATGTTTACAGACAGCCTAACACACACACTACGAGCCAGCTCACAACATCTGACCTCCTTCATAAGCTACACATTGCTGACTTCAAAAGTAGGAAGCGCTCATGATAATATGTCGTGACTGTGTATACAATCTGTTGTAACAACCCTATATGTGAAGAAAAGGTCAGAACCTTGCATGCTTGGAGCTTCCAAAATTGTCCTTGGAAGGCTAAGATAAAGTGGGACTCAAGTCTTGTCTACTGAAGGACAACCCCATCAATTATTATTGTCAGTGCTAGGTAAATAAAAAAGGTTTAAGTGAACTTCTAAAATATTTAGTTTCTTCCTCAATTGTCATGGCTTTCATGAAGATGAAGGCCCTCAAATACCTTCCCTGATGACATGAAGGCCACATTAATTCTTTTGTGTACTGTCCTTACTTCTTCCCCTTACATTCAGCTTAGCTTGCTTGGAAGACTAAGATGAAGTGGGACTCAAGTCTTGTCTACTGAAGGACAACCCCATCTGATTATTAGTGTCCATGCTAGGTAAATAAAAAACAGCATTTGCTGACTTCGATCCCATTTGCATGATTCGGATTCCATTAATATGCTATTAATCAGCGCAAATCTGAAGGCCAAATTATTGTTCTTGGAAAACCAGAACACACAAAATATGCTATAAGAAAATAATAGTTCTTTTTTTGTTAAGCAGGACAGTTTTGTTCTTACTTGCCTTAAATCAGTGGCTCACATCACTGTCTATTGTCCTATTGTCTATTTGTAGAGGACACTTTTAATCTTCATGGGTTCCATAAGGAAACTAAGTTAAAACTTTGCTTTTAATCCCCAATTATCGTTAAAAAGTTCTCAATTTTAGGTAGGTGTACCCTGTATCAAGCCGATACTATCAGTTTGATACAGGGTACACCTACCTGAAACCTGGAATTTTGGAGTGGTCACTTTAAACCTAATTCTTATTGGATGGATTCTTCAAATTTTTAATGATGATTAAAATCTAAGTTGTAACTTTATTTCTTTGCCTGGATAGGTGCAGGGATATCCTTCTTTGTCTTGCAACCTTGTTCTCTTATCTTTGGACCCTTAAGCAAGGGGTCCTTCCAGTTGTCTTTCCACTCGCCACAGTCTACTAGGTGAACAACCAGAACTCTTTTTGTTTGCCTTGCAAGAAAACATGGTTCTCCATGCAAATGCAAGATGCCTGTAGACTTTTGGAAAGGCCTCTACTCATTGTCCACAACATATTATGGTCACTTCTATACAATTTGCATGCATGGTCAAGATCTCTGTGGTCTAAAGAAAATGTCTTCTAAACTGCAACATTTCTGAAAAAAAAAACAAGATTCTTTTGGTCTAGAAGAAAATCAGCATTTTGTACCAAAGCTGATGGACATATGCAGTCTATCAATGATCAAAAGCAGTGGTTGACCCCAAAGAATATGATTAATTATAAACAGTACCAAAATAAGTAGACCATAGGACCTTGTGGCACTTTTAAAGCAAGAAGTGATTAGTTTTCACTTGTAAAATAATATACCAGACCAGTCAGACACCCCCTGAAGGTTTGCCTTGGAACATTGCAGTGTACCCCCTGGGGTACATGTACCGCAGATTGAGAAGACGTGACCTAATGGACAGCGATGTCTTAAATTTAGATGCGTGGCCTAAATCATTGCAGTCTATTCACAGCCATGTCAAAGCAAAAAGAAAAGGTTTGCCTACAGCAGTGGGCTCCATGAACTCCAAGAAAACAAGGTTCTCAAAGCCAATACAAGAGAAGTTATGTGCATAATGTACAGGGGTTGCCTATAGACTTTTGGAAAGCCCTCCAGTCCGTGTCCATGCTGGATTATTATCACCTCTATAGAATTTCAAGATGGTTAGGACCTTTGTGGTGTACAAGAATTCTTCAAAACCTGAACTGTTTATATGACCAACACAAAATCCAGCCATTGATAGCTATCACAACTTTTTTGTCTGCAAAGGTCATATTTGAAGCTCACAATCAATGAAGGACACAAATTCAATTCTAGAGATGAGCCAATCTTCAGAGATTCTTTTTGTGACTATTAGCCAAGATCTGACTAGTTTCGTGTCCAAATCAATGTAGAAAAACTTAAAAAAGTATCAGATTCACCTGCAATGAATGATCCAGATTTTCACGGAATGCAGACCAAAGAAGATCCTCACTTCATCAATTTGCTCATCCATACTCTTCTATTTCCATAATCAATCCATATGTCTACTATCTCTGTAGGATATTGGTTCCTTAGTCTCCACAAATATTTAGAGTTTCACTAAAATATTTAAACACAGACCCGCACAATCCCTTTCAGAATTTTTGTTGCAGGTCAACAAAGAATAGTCTGTTCTCCTAGATTTGCTGCTGAACAGTAGACCTCATCTCCTCACCATTTACCAATGTATTAGTCTTCTCTCCAGACTGAACATCAAGACCTTTTTCAGTGCTGCCTAATTCGTACCAAGGCTGACCAATGAAATCACCTATTGCTTCCTATTCAAACTATTTTTTTCACAAAAGGTCAACTTCTAAAATATATAATCTCTTCCTCAATTGTCATGAAGATGAAGGCCCTCAAATACCTTCCCTCTAAAGGATGACAAGAAGGCCACATTACTTCTGTCTGGTCTCCTCTACACATCTAAAGATGCTACAATTCTTTTGCTTACTGTACTTACTTCTTCCCCTTACATTCAGCTTAGCTTAAAGGAAATCTATCATCAAACACCTGTGAAATTCAAATGTTATTATATGATATTATATCATTTTTACAGGTGTTTAATAATAGAAAGATTATTTGCCACTTACCTAAAATGGCCCACATTTAAAGAAAAACTTTGGAGGCTGTGGCGTCTAAAAAACTCCTGGGCCATGCGAGTCCCACTCCTTGGGGTATTCCGAATTGGCATGCCCCGTTGTGTGTAACCCCCCAGGGAACCTGCTCCTGGAGCCCTTGCCACGGCTCGGCGCTGTGGTTGCACACTCTAGCTATGTGTGTACCCATGCCAGGCCTTTATGAATGGGCGTCGCAGTCTCGCCCACAGCTACAAACTGAGCAGGGATGTGGCCGGCGGCGCACTGGGCCTTCTGCTACTTATCCGCTCAGCCTGCTTAGCCGCTAGCAGAGCGGAAGGGAAATTGTCCCGCTCAGCCAATCAGCGTGCTCAGGTTTTGGCCGTGCCTGCGCCGTGGGAATGTCAGGAAGATGAGTTTTAGATGCGAACTGGGGGGGGGGGGGGGGTACAAAGTGGACATATACTGTAAGATAAAAGACATTTCTAAACCAAAGACAGGTCTCCACTACATTTACACCAGACCCTGTCCCAACAAATCACAGGTCCCTTTCCCATATTCTTGGTGGACCTCCTCTATACAAAATTCAACTCGTTAACTTGTAGTCCACTGATTTTTTTTTCCGTCTGTTAACTTCGACTTTAAAATTGGATGATGTTGGTGCTTCATGTTTATCAAATAAAATATCAATGGATCTCTAGATGGAGAAGGAAGATGCTTGGTGGATATCAAGATTATGAGATGGTTAAGTGCATATCAAACCCGTGTTGAAGAAGACCTTTCTCCAAAGTAAGTTTTTGTGCCTCTTTTTACTGAAAGCACTTACTGAATATTTTTGAAGACATTTCAAAACACAGTCTCAGAGTTTGTAAAATGTCTAGAAGAATACCCAATAAGCCTGGTCGCTTTTGTTTTTGTTCTGACCCATACCCCAAAGATCAGGATGTTTGAAGACCACTACAAACTTATGTTGTTTGACTTCCCAAAAACGTCAGATAAAGTTGCAGTTCCCAGTCCGGGATATTAGATCGCACTCCTTCGCAATCCGTTGAAAACGACGTGGACGTTTGCTTTTGAGAAGCCACCATTGGGTTTAGGATGTGTAGAACATAGAAACAGATTACAATCTATAAAATAGTCCTGGGTAATTCATTGTTACATAAGGAGAGGAAGGACAGAAAAGATTTGTATGACACCTGCAGCATTTTACAGCAAAAAACGTAGATATCTACATCATGTTAACCTTAAAAAACTCTATAAAACACTAGATATTAATAATAAAAAATATGCATATACGGCATGTAAACTGCTTTGGTAACATCATATTCCAGATGTCGTCAGTGCATAAGAACCCCCCCAAGAAGAGGAGAGGAGGAAGCTCAATAAGCTGAGGGCTATCTCCGGATATTTTTACGGAGCCTTCGCTGTGGAGGATAATCACGGTCCACTGTCCGAGAGAAAAGTATGAGTCTCTGGGGCATCCGTCAGGCTCAAGGTCATAAGCTGGAGCGTGCGGTGAGGGATATCATTAAGGTGCTGATGGCGGATAAAGTGCAGGCGTTTGATGTGGAAGCACCCGACCCTTGTGCGTAGGCATCTGGAAGACAAGCAGCGGACAATGTTGTTCTATACCACCATGGATGCTTAGACATGTGCAGGACAATTACTTATCAATATCATTATGTGTGATTGAAAGTACAATAATAGAAATCCACATAAATACCCTACCTACATAAATAATAGAAAGCAAGAAGAGGGGTCACTAATACATAAACTGACCATTTCTTGGGGTCCTCAACAGTTTAAACCAGTTTGTGGGTGATGGGTGTGGTTTAGCATGTGGCTTAATTACAGGTCACATGCCCTAAAAATATTTGGTCCATAAAAGTTGTTGGTGATTGAGCCAATGCCCAGTTCATACATTCCACTGCCACCATTCAGAGCAGTTGTAATCCACCCAGACATCAGGTTTTCAGAGGGACAGGGGGCTCCAAAGAGGGACAGTCCCATCAAAAGTGGGACATCTGGTCAGTTTAATTATACACCCAGCATAAAAAAATCAGGGGAGTTTGTTATTCTTACTGGAAGGAAGAAGAATCAGGAGTGACAGGTTTTAAACATTCTATTACATGGGAGAACTGTTCAACCCTAATTTTCCCTAAGCTATCCTGTTCTGCCATGACATCTTATTGTTGTTGCAATTCTTCTGATGTATGTATATGCTTTTACCCATTATGCACTAAGTTGGGCAGATGTAAAAGTAGTTAAAGTTACATATATCTCCATCTGCCATTGCTCTGCAATGCTATCTCCTCAGCACCATGGACGTGGGCGTGGGGGATCCCTACCTGTGCCACAGTATCTTTCTTTACAATACGGGGAGGCCGATTCATTAATAGCGCCAGGTAGCGACAGATGAGCGACAGTAGCGGCATTTTCAGAGCGCCCGCTAGTAGTCGCTGTGCTTGGCCGTTGTTCTGTAGTTGATAGCGACTCAGTCGGTGTGCGGTAATGTTGAATACGGGGTTAGGAGTCGCTATTTGACAGGTTCCGCGCTGTATGGGAGCGCATGACAGCGAATGGCCAGAGCGAACGGCTCCCAGCATATTCATTAACAAATCACGCTCAAAAAATTCTTGCGCTGTGAAATGCTTGTTTAAACCCCAGAGCGCTGCCGGCGAAGGGTTAAAAGTAGTTTTTTAACCCCCAAACAACCATATTTTTGGAAACAAAAAAAAACAAGTTTTTAAAAACATTTTGTAATATGAATACATTAATATCAGACCTGTAATATCAATTCTGCACAAATTTTTTTTATTTCTTTATTTTTTTTTTACCTTAAAAAAAATATCTAACATTGCAGAAGTGGTGACAGAATTTTTGACATTTAAAAAAAAAAATTATTTAAGAAAATTTAAAGATAGCTCCATTGAAATGCATTGGAGAGCGCCAGGTAGCGAGAGGTCATACCTGTCGCTGTTCAAGGTCGCCCGCTGGCGCTGTGGGGTGAGGCTGGAATAATGATGAATGATTCGCTATCTGGCGCTCTGTCAGTCGCTAAGCAGGATCGGCTTGATAAATGTGTGATTGTGGTGGGGTGCCGGCGTTCTCGTGGCGGTGACCGTCATTACCGTTCGCTCACCATTCGCTACCTGGCGCTATCCCTTGTTAAATAAGGGCCTAAAGCTTTACTGCAATCGCATGGCAGATCTGCCTCTGTCCATGATCTGATCAACGTTTGCACTGATCGTTTGAAAAGTTCCTTGGGGGATTCCCAGGCTGATTTTTGGCCCCAGTCTGCCCCTGGAGGTGAGCAGTTCTCCCCTGTAATCTGGAATGGTATGCTAAAATTTTAGGGGGCAGTTGTGGCCTAGAGGCAAGGGAGCGGACTTGTGACCGGAGGGTGGCAGGTTCGACATGACCAAAGTGCTCTTGAGCAAGGCACCCAGCTCCCCGGGCGCCGTAATCAGGGCAGCCCACCGCTCTGGGCATGTGTACACTCACTGCACGGATGGGTTAAATATGGAAGATGAATTCCTATGTGTGTGCAAGCATACAATGGCGATCTATGCATTATTTATTTTTTAAAAAACCCAGTCAACAGGATTTTATTTCTACCAGTAGAACAAAATCTTAATGAAATTTGCTTTCACTGTAATACGATGAACCTCTTTGTGAGGAATAGGGCAACTTTATATTTAATTTTATTGCTGATACCCTGTTCTCCCCTTTAAGATTGTCTGTTCTTAGCAAATGTCACCGTCACAACAGCCTGCTAACACAAGCCTGGCAGGAATAGGAGCCGATATATGGCAATAAGGATCTGACACTCAGAAAAGGCAGTTCCAGGTTAAAAGCGCCCCTGCGGTTTCCCTAACACCTTTGTCAGATAGCGAGGGGCCAGAATCCTTCCTAGCTGGGGAGATGTGATAGCAGATGGTGTTACAAAGGAATTCTCCAGGACTCGTGTTTGGGGAAGGAGCAAGGGGCAGAGACCAGCGCTTAAAGGTAGGCCTGAAAGGCCAACCCTTGGTCACCATCTGGGAAAAGTCATGTTTCAGTGTTAGAGGTATAGGCAGGCTGTGCCATACTTCTCTGGGGCCTGCTCCACTGCACATCAACCTATCAGAATGCATTCTAAGGTACTGTCATCTGTTTTGTATCTCTGCTTACCTGTACATTGTATCCTGCTTTCTCAGACTGCTGTTATAAATTCCATCACTCGTATTGTCCTGGTGTGCGCCAAAACATTAAAATCTATAATTAATTTGAGCTATATTTAATTTGAGCTTGTTATTTTGCTCTGATCGGGAACTCACCGGTCTAGCCTTTTGGCGTAATACCAGCCATTGGCAGGCTAACAGACTGGGATAAAGGATTGCGTGTGTGGCTGTGGCGTCAGTTGGGCTCACGAAATACGCGTTTTACTAACACTCTTTTTTCACCAAAATCCCACATCTCCTGTGTTAGATATAATTACTTTGTGCTGTGTCCTGCAGACACCTGCATCACAAGCCATTTTGTTTCCTAAACACCTGTCATGGCTGTGTTTGTGTATAAGGAAATGACAGGTACACACAAGAACTGCGCTTGAAGGCTTTGTGAGTGACAAATGCTGCTCAGACCTGGTGCCTTCTGCTGACATCTGTCAATTTCTGCTGCACTGGCACTTTTTTTAAACTCCAAGTACTAAATCAAAAGTAAATAAAGTGTATTAGCATTTTTTAGCTGAACAAAAACAACTTTGGCCAGCCTTGGAATGTAAACGTTTCCAAGGCTGCCCGCTGGCCTTCTGTGGCGGCATCCCAAATCGCCACTGTATCGACCCCCCCGGGAGGTCGCAGCCTCATCTACTTCCTGGCACCCTTGCCAATGTAAACATCTGACAGTCTCATCCCTTCATCTTTTGGCTGTGAGCCCGCTCCAACACCCAGTCATTCAGATAGGCTGGGGACAGGAACCCGCGGTGCTGCTGGAAATGAGCCTGCTGGGATCCCAATTGCCGAAGCTCTGCATGTAAACTGAGCCGTTTGTCAAGCATTACATATGCACAGCAAATGGCTCTGATTGGATGAGGGCCCGTGCATGTGCCAAAGGATCGGGAAATGGTAGTTTTGTATGGAGTTCTGACGGGTTTCACACAATGGGCATCCCAATTCTGTATGCCCCCCCCCCCAGGCAGGGAACAAAAAGTTTTGTTCTGCTTTAAAGTTAATGATAGTTGCCCTTTATAGTCCCTGTACAGGCAAAAATTAATTAATTAACAGTCAATGCCCACTTTGGTCCCCCAAAGCTGTTCTGTCCTACTCCATTTTTGTTGAAAGCACTGGGTCCTGAAATTGGGTCAGCGCACCCCCTACAAGGAAAGTGCACCAAGGCAGAGCCTCGCGTGCCCCTTCTGTTAAAGTGAAAGGAGCGTGGCTCACTCCAATCACTGTGATGCAGGCTTGGCCTTGTCTACCAATTTGCTTGTAAAGTACAAGCATCCAAAGCACCTCCATGCATGTGTGCCAAAGGTCTGGGAACTCGGGACCTGCAGCCAAAGTTCTGTTCAGGTCCCTGGGCTTGACCCAAAGCTAACTGAAATCAATTGGGACCTGACCTTGGGGGACCAAAAATGGCTGTAAAATGGGGGAAGCAAGGGCTAGAGAGATGCAAATCAAGGAGAACACCAGGACGATTGCCCTGCACAAAAGGGCTATGGAAAGTACTCAAAATAATAACAGAAAATAAAATAAATAAATACAGTACATAAACAAATAAATATTAAAATATACATTTTTTATGGGTGATTGCCGTGCACATAATGGGAAAGGGAAAGTGCCCAAAATAATCCCACAAAATTAAAAAAAAAAAATAAATACAGGAAAAATCAGGGAATAACACCTTGGAGATTGGCCTGCACAAAATGGGGCAAAGACAGTCCTAATATTATGTATACTTTATTAAAAAAATAGAACCCCCCCATAATCCATAATCCTATAACAGGCTGTGTGACAGATTCCCCCATCACCTCATAGCAGACTGTGTGACAGATTCCCCCATCACCTCATAGCAGACTGTGTGACAGAGCCCTCCATCACCTCATAGCAGACTGTATGACAGAATCCCCCATCACCTCATAGCAGACTGTGTGACAGAGCCCTCCATCACCTCATAGCAGACTGTGTGACAGAGCCCTCCATCACCTCATAGCAGACTGTATGACAGAATCCCCCCATCACCTCATAGCAGACTGTGTGACAGAATCCCCCCATCACCTCATAGCAGACTGTGTGACAGAATCCCCCCATCACCTCATAGCAGACTGTGTGACAGAATCCCCCATCACCTAATAGCAGACTGTGTGACAGAATCCCCCCATCACCTCATAGCAGACTGTGTGACAGAATCCCCCCATCACCTCATAGCAGACTGTGTGACAGAATTCCCCATCACCTCATAGCAGACTGTGTGACAGAATCCCCCCATCACCTCATAGCAGACTGTGTGACAGAATCCCCCCATCACCTCATAGCAGACTGTGTGACAGAATCCCCCCATCACCCCGTAGCAGACTGTGTGACAGAATCTCCCCATCACCCCGTAGCAGACTGTGTGACAGAGCCCTCCATCACCTCATAGCAGACTGTGTGACAGAATCTCCCCATCACCCCATAGCAGACTGTGTGACAGAATCCCCCCATCACCCCATAGCAGACTGTGTGACAGAATCTCCCCATCACCCCATAGCAGACTGTGTGACAGAATCCCCCATTACCTCATAGCAGACTGTGTGACAGAATCCCCCATCACCTCATAGCAGACTGTGTGACAGAATCCCCCCATCACCTAATAGCAGACTGTGTGACAGAATCCCCCATCACCTCATAGCAGACTGTGTGACAGTATCCCCCCATCACCTCATAGCAGACTGTGTGACAGAATCCCCCCATCACCCCATAGCAGACTGTGTGACAGAATCTCCCCATCACCTCATAGCAGACTGTGTGACAGAGCCCTCCATCACCTCATAGCAGACTGTGTGACAGAATCCCCCCATCACCTCATAGCAGACTGTGTGACAGAATCTCCCCATCACCTCATAGCAGACTGTGTGACAGAATCTCCCCATCACCCCATAGCAGACTGTGTGACAGAATCCCCCCATCACCTCATAGCAGACTGTGTGACAGAATCCCCCCATCACCTCATAGCAGACTGTGTGACAGAATCCCCCCATCACCTCATAGCAGACTGTGTGACAGAATCCCTCCATCACCTCATAGCAGACTGTGTGACAGAATCCCCCCATCACCCCATAGCAGACTGTGTGACAGAGCCCCCCATCACCTCATAGCAGACTGTGTGACAAAATCCCCCCATCACCTCATAGCAGACTGTGTGACAGAATCTCCCCATCACCTCATAGCAGACTGTGTGACAGAATCTCCCCATCACCCCATAGCAGACTGTGTGACAGAATCCCCCCATCACCTCATAGCAGACTATGTGACAGAATCTCCCCATCACCCCATAGCAGAATGTGTGACAGAATCTCCCCATTACCTCATAGCAGACTGTGTGACAGAATCCCCCCATCACCTCATAGCAGACTGTGTGACAGAATCTCCCCATCACCCCATAGCAGACTGTGTGACAGAATCCCCCCATCACCTCATAGCAGACTGTGTGACAGAATCCCCCCATCACCTCATAGCAGACTGTGTGACAGAATCTCCCCATTACCTCATAGCAGACTGTGTGACAGAATCCCCCCATCACCTCATAGCAGACTGTGTGAAAGAGCCCTCCATCACCTCATAGCAGACTGTGTGACAGAATCTGCCCATCACCCCATAGCAGACTGTGTGACAGAATCCCCCATTACCTCATAGCAGACTGTGTGACAGAATCACCCCATCACCTCATAGCAGACTGTGTGAAAGAATCTCCCCATCACCTCATAGCAGACTGTGTGACAGAATCTCCCCATCACCTCATAGCAGACTGTGTGACAGAATCTCCCCATCACCTCATAGCAGACTGTGTGACAGAATCTCCCCATCACCTCATAGCAGACTGTGTGACAGAATCTCCCCATCACCCCATAGCAGACTGTGTGACAGAATCTCCCCATTACCTCATATCAGACTGTGTGGCAGAATCCCCCCATCACCTCATAGCAGACTGTGTGACAGAATCTCCCCATCACCCCATAGCAGACTGTATGACAGAATCTCCCCATTACCTCATAGCAGACTGTGTGAAAGAGCCCTCCATCACCTCATAGCAGACTGTGTGACAGAATCTCCCCATCACCCCATAGCAGACTGTGTGACAGAATCCCCCATTACCTCATAGCAGACTGTGTGACAGAATCCCCCCATCACCTCATAGCAGACTGTGTGACAGAATCTCCCCATCACCTCATAGCAGACTGTGTGACAGAATCTCCCCATCACCTCATAGCAGACTGTGTGACAGAATCTCCCCATCACCCCATAGCAGACTTTTGAAGAACAACCCACATCATCCCATAGCAGACTTTTGAAGAACAACCCACATCACCCCATAGCAGACTGTTGCAGAACAAATCCCATTATCCCATAGCAGACTGTGACAGAGCTCCCACATCATCTTTTGTAGCAGGCACAGTGCTGTGTGTGCCTGTCTGCTTGCTGGCTGTGCTGTGAGCTCTCGCTGTCCCATCCCCATTGTAGGCCATTTGATTAGATCTGGTTAGGGGCGGGGGCAACAAGATGGTCGGCCTACGTGGAGGGATAGAAGCTCAGCAGCCCATCAATCAGCTTCAGTGTTCGGACAGAATGGCAAACCCCAGCACAGGCTTCTAACTGAAGTCTGTGTTCAGGGTCGGGAACTTGAACTTGAAAAGTTCAGCACGAATCTGAATTTTGCGGGTTCGCCCATCCCTAATCATATTCTTTTATTATCCCACCGCCTCTACTCACTGGATATCCGACGAATGCGGACAGGTTCACTGCTGCTGCCTTCTCCTCCTTCACTGATTGATCTGATTTCAATGACGTACTCCTCATCATTTGGAAGAGACAGCTCGACTGATGTCTGGTTGGTCTCAATCATGGCTGCTCCTCCATGGCGGTACACCTACAAAAATACAGATGAGGTGACACTGAGTTACCTTTTAAAACTCCTTGTAGTCTTGGACATCTAGAACTTCTCATGTTCACTTACTCGGTACCCTTTCACCTCTGACTCATCTTCCTCAGCGGTCACCTGACCCCAGTTAATGATAACTTTGGATTCTGAAATGAACCAGGTGACATTTCCAGGAGGTTGGCTTGGAGCTAAGAGACAGAAAAACAAAAGTCTCAGGAAACATAGACATAATAAATTCTACATTATACCATATCCACATTCCAAATTACAAAGTTGTCTCCAGCTAAGATCCTCCCTTACATTGCATCTCTAATCCATGGACACCAACCCGGAAGAAACCTCTGCTCTGCCCCTGACCTGATCCTGTCTTCTACCCTGGACGCCTACTCTCTCATGTGCCTCTACACTTTTCTGGAATGCTCTCCCCTAATAACTGTTGGAGATACCACAGCTTCCTCTTGTCACTGTGTGTGATTTACAGTTATAATGTTTGAGTTAATGCAATTTACAGTTATGACAGTAGATGGCACTGTTGCATATATCATTTATCTGCAGTCTCTGGTGTGCATTTTATACTGCATGTTGTATTGCCTGTATATTGAACTTGTTGATTTCTTTTTCTTGTCTGTATGATTCACCATGTTAGAGGTGACCTTCTTTTACAGCATGCATGCAGTTTGTGTTTTGTCACAATGTCTGTCTAAATTGCCTTCAGCACTTACACTCATGTCAGCTCGTTAGGACATAGCTCTTTTTGCTATTGTGTCGGGTTTTTAAAGCATTTGCTTTGTAATTTGTAGCCTCTTGTTTGTAATAGTCTATGTACTGTATTTTTTAGGTACACTGGCCAGATGTCCCACTTTGATGGGACAGTCCCACTTTGGGGCCTACTGTCCCTCCAAAAACTCTGGAAATACCTAAATATCCCACTCTTCTGACATCAGGAAGACTATCCCACCAAATGCAGAATGCTTTATGTCTAGGTGGTTTACAACTGCTGACATTTTGTGTGAATAGTGGTAGTGGAATGCATGGACTTCTGAGCATTGGCTCAATCACCAACATCTTTTATGGACCAAATATTCCTAGAGAATGTGACCCGTATTTAAGCCACACACAAAACCACACCCCTACCACACCCATCGCCCAAAATCTGGTTTAAACTGGCCCACTTTGAGGACTCCAACAAATGGTCAGTTTAGATTTTGGCTACATTCACACCTGTCCAACCACGTTTGCAGCCTTTGTTCGCGTTTTGTTCGCGTTTGTGTTTGCATCTGCAATATAAAAAAATCCCTGTTCTTGGGTCCTGTGCCCTGCCTTCCTGTCGATTAAATCCCATTAAAATCTATGGTGCTGCAAAACGCATGTGGTGCCGCATGAAAAAAGCACTTGCATTCACATATGTGGCTACATAGACTTTAATGTGATGCGCTTGTGGCCCAGAAGCCGCAGGCAGGACTTTTTGCGGCTGTGTTTTCCTCCTCCCTGCAGCATTAGAGAGAGGTGTGAAAGGGACCATAGAGGTGCCATTGTTACTATACTGCAGTGTATGCCGCAAACAAATAAATACATGACTGGTGTGAACGAGGGCTTACCCGTTCTGTAATTACTAGTTTATAGCTCTACAGAAAAAGATGGCATTATACAAATAAATGTGCTATACAAACAACAATAACATTTCCTGCTTGTAAATTTAGCTTTTTAAAACTTGTGGTGTAGATATACATAACCATATCTCAAGTGCCTAACTAACTACACACATGAGAGCCCTGCTTACACATGAGCATGAGTTGGGGGCTGTGCAGGAATACAGGCACACTGCAGTGGTGCTGGGAGCTTTCTTATGATCAGCCCATCCAGCTAGAGGGGGATTTTATCTGTTTCCACACAGAATAGAGAATGGAGGAGATACAAAAGGTCTCCAACTGGGCTGCGGTGTGCATCTCTGGAGAGTGTGATTTGCACACAGGGCAGTCTGTCAACAGCAGAGCTTAAAATGTTGCTATAAGCAGCCCACACCAAGCAAAGAGAGAGATATGCCTCAAAAAAAGAAAGTATTTCTTTCATACTGCACACACACACTGAAAAAGGAATACCACAGAGCATTTAAACAGTTGAAACAATGTTTTTAAGAGTTTTCTGCTCTGAACAGAGTAATGATGAGGAATTACAATGATGGCTTTCTACTTCTGGATAGAAATAAGGGATAATTGCTCAGAAATTTAAATACATTTTGACTGTGGGACTCAGCAGAACTGTCGGGTTTTTAGAAAGGGGGCTTTAGGGAAGCAATTTTATAAGCTTTGATTTTTTAATGCAACCCCTTAAAGTGGAACAAACCCCTTAAAACTTCCCTGGTCCCCATGCCCTCTCCACCCGAGTACCTTGACAGTGGCCCGGTTTTAAAGAAACAGGTTTTTCCACAGCGAAAGCCACATTGTCTGGCGGTTTTGGATCACTGATTGGCTGATTTCAAGACTGCAGGATGATATGTGCCAGCTGGCTGGCCACAACCCTGGCTTTCTTGCCGAGTGCTCACGCTCCCAAGCCCAACCTATCTGAATGGGGGTTCACAGAGCGGGGCATTGTGGTATAAAATTCCCAGGGGGCTTTGTGCTGCTTTAACTTAAAGTGGACTAAAACCCACAGAGATCACCCCAGGAATCTATAAGCCATGGCCACATCCCTGCTATCCCTCTAGCAAGGCGCGTGCCTGCACCAGACATTTGTGAATGGCCAGCGTGGGCGCTCCCTGTTCGAGGGTTGTGGGGGATGCTTGCTTTAGATGAGCTGACGTGAGCAGATCTGAGCACGCTGATTGGACGAGCAGCTGCTCATGCGCCCTAGGACCAGGAAAGGGTGAGTTTGTTTTGGCGACCTGGGGGGTTTCACACAGCGGGGCACCCCCTGATCGGGGCAAGGACCAAAACCTAGGATAGTCAAAGTCCTGGTCCACTTTGGTTTTGGTCCACTTTAATTCTTAAAATCGAAAAGGGCCTTCATCATGTCTTCACCGCAGCTGTTTCCTCCTAATCCGATGATTTGAAATGACCCCATTTTTGAAAATGGACACTGTGGTGGGCACAAGCGCCCCCACATCACTTAACTGCCAGCCTACAGGCAAAATCCCATGGAGTCCTGAAGGCCGGATTGGTCCCAGCTTCAGTGTTGTTGCCGTATAGCACGCTCCTCAGCCTGTCGCCATAAAAACTCCCTCATTGATTGGCAGCAGGAGTCATATCACATTATCTGTTATAAATGTCCACTGCTATGTTTTTCTTCAGCAGTGGAGACTCATATGCGCGACAGGGGCGAGACGGGTCAGCGATACCAACTTGGAACTTGCTGCACCTAGACTGTCTCATTCTGCAGGACTACGATGGATCGAGCATGTAGTCTGGCAGAAAAAAGCAATTCTGTGAGTACTCACCTGTAGAATTGTTTTTGTTCTTGCATGGCACGGCCCGCTTCGGTATTCATAACAGTTGGGTTATTCCGCCACAAGGTGGTGCAGTGGTACTGCAGAAAAGCTGTGGCTTGTCCTGGCTCCCTATAAAAACGGGCTTAACCATAGAGTTCCCCAGCGTACACAAGCGGTGAGACAAGAAGCCGGGAGAGAATAAGTAAAAACAGAATTGCTTTTTTCTTTATTGCATGGCACGACCCGCTTCGGTATTCATAACAGTTGGGACATCCAAAAGCAGTGTCCATAGTAGGGTGGGATCCCCAAAGAGTAACGGCCAGTAGTTCAAGTCACTACCGCCTGAAGCACCTTGCAGCCAAAAGCAGCGTCCGCTGAGGCCTTAACATCAACCTTGTAAAACTTGGAAAAAGTATGAACAGAAGACCAAGTTGCGGCCTTACAAACTTGTTCAACAGAAGCTTGGTGCTGAAAAGCCCAAGAGGCACCAATAGCACGAGTGGAATTAGCAGTAAGGTGGAAGGAAGGTTCCTTTCCCTTAGCAGAACAGGCTTGAACCACCGCCTGATGGATCCACTTGCTGAAAGTGGATTTAGCCGGAGGTAAAACCTTTCTAGGTCCAGAAGTGAGAACAAAAACAGCATCAGACTTCCTGAAAGGCTCAGTGGCGACCAAATAAAACTTCAGAGCCCTGACCACATCCAGGGAATGCAGAGTCCGCTCCTTGGAATTAGCAGGATTAGGACACAATGAAGGCAAGACAATGTCCTGATTAATATGAAAGGCAGACACAACCTTTGGCAGGAAGTCTGGCTTGAGCCGGAACACCACCTTATCCTGATGCCTCTCAAAATAAGGAGGTTTGATGGAAAGTGCCACTAGCTCAGAAACTCGCCTTACAGAAGTGATAGCCACCAGAAAGGCTACCTTAAGAGTCAGAATAGACAAGGTAGCTTCACGGATAGGCTCAAAGGGAGGCCCTTGCAGAGCAGACAACACCAGATTCAAATCCCAGACTGGTAGCAAAAAAAGTTTAAACCAACCGGTGATTGGCAAAAGTTCTTTGGAAAAAAATTGCCAGAGCTGAAACATGGCCTTTTAGGGTACTAAGTTGAAGGCCCTGATCCAAACCATGTTGCAAGAATTCCAGAATCCTGGGAATAGAAAACACCCGACAGGGAAGAGACTTGGACTCACACCAGGCAATGTAAGCATGCCAGATCCTGTAATAGATAAAGGACGAGGACTTCTTCCTAGCCCGAATCATGGTATCCACAACAGAAGCAGGCAACCACTTTTCCATCAATATGGAGGTTTCAGCAGCCAAGCCGTTAAAGCCAGAGTTTGTAAATTGGGATGGCGTAGCTGCTCCTGGGTGAGTGGATCCTTGGGCAAGACGTGCTGGTCTACTGCCAACCGCACGACGTCTGCGAATCAAACTCTTCTTGGCCAACAAGGGGCCAACATCTTGTGCATGACCCTGCCCAGGAGAGGAAACGGAGGGAACACATAGAGAAGCTGAAACTCCATCCAAGGTATTGCCAAGGCATCCGTGGTGAAGGCCAGAGGATCCTGAGACAGAGAGACAAATCTGGGAAGTTTGTGATTGTGACGGGACGCAAACAGGTCCACGTCCGGCTGACCCCAGCAGTGACAGAGGGAGAGAAACACCCGGTTGTTGAGAGACCACTCCCCCAAACGAGACATCTCCCTGCTCAGGGAGTCCACCACCTGGTTCTCCACCCCTGGGATGTAGACCACTGAGATGCAGGGAACATGCTGTTCGCGCCCAAGACAGAATCAGGGACACTTCCTTGAAGGCTCGCTGGCTCCGAGTCCCTCCCTGATGGTTGATGTAGGCAACCACCGTCTGGTTGTCTGAGCGAATCTAAACAGCCCGACCACGGAGGTGAGTGGATAGGTGAGACAGAACCAACCTGATCGCCCTCAGTTCCAGGATGTTGATGGAAGCATGGGCCTCTTGTGGGCCCCACCGACCCTGGAACCTCAGGGACTTCCAGAAGTCTCCCCAGCCGGTCAGACTGGCATCCATGGTGACCGTTTCCCAGCAAGGGGGCAGGAAGGACCTGCCCCCCAGAAGGTTCCTTGAGTCCAGCCACCACGAGAGAGACTGTCTGGCCAGGGGAGACAGAACAACTTCCTGATCTAGGGACACAGGGTCCCAATCCCAAACTGACAAGAGGTGCAACTGAAGAGGTCTCATGTGAAACTGAGCAAATGGGACTGCCTCGAAGCAGGACACCATCAGGCCCACCAACTGCATCCCCTGATGGATGGAGGGATGAGGACACAACAACAGAGCCCGAGCCTGCAGCTGAAGACCCTCCACCTTCTGCTGAGGAAGGAACACCTTGACCTGAGAGGTATCCAGAGTCATGCCCAGAAAGGTCCAACTAATGACGGGGACAGAGAAGACTTGGGATAGTTGATCACCCAGCCGAAAGACTCCAGAGTGGATTATTATTATTATTGTTTATTTATATAGCACCATCAAATTCCATAGCACTTTACATGGTATGATTACAGACAGGGTAAAACATATAGTACAGAGAACAATACAAAATTAGATGCCACAGGTTAAAACCAAGTGTTGTGAGCACAGGAGACAATAGGGAGGAGTGCCTGCCCTTGTGGGCTTACAGTCTACAGATGGGGGTGGAGACAAAGGGGCGGGGTCACAAGTGGTAGAGCTTGGGTATGGCCACATGTGCCATTGAAGTTGCCTACGCCAGGTCATATGTTTGTCTGAAGAAGTGAGTTTTGAGGGCACTTTTAAAGGCTTGGAGTGATGGAGAGTGGCGGATCGAGCTGGGAAGGGCATTTACAGAGAAGTGGAGAAGGCTTGAAGGCGGGAGTGCGAGGAAGTAACCAAGGAAGAGGACAGGAGAATGTCAGAGGCAGAGCGGAGGTTGCGCTTGAGTCGGTAACACTGGATCAGAGATGAAATGTAGGAAGGGGCCTGGTTAGAGAGAGCTTTGTAGGTTAGCGTTAGAAGTTTGAACTGAACTCTATGTGAGACAGGTAACCAGTGGAGGGATTGACAGAGGGGGGTAGCACTGGAGAAGCGAGAGGAGAAGTGGATGAGGCGAGCAGCAGAGTTTAGAATAGATTGGAGGGGAGCTAGTCTGTTTGTTGGCAAACCACAGAGGAGGGTGTTACAGTAGTCCAGTAGGGATATGACCAGGGCGTGCACTAGCATTTTAGTGGTGACAGGTGAGAGGAAGGGACGGATGCAGGAGATATTTTTGAGTTGGAGGCGACAGGAGGTGGCTAGGGAGTGAATGTGAGGTGTGAACGAGAGAGAGGAGTCCAGAATGACGCCCAGGCATCGAGCTTGATGAGTTTTTTTTGAATTGTAAGAGTATTTACAGAAATTGTGGTGTTAGAGAGGGGAGGGGAGTGAGATGGTGGGAAAATGACCAGTTCTGTTTTGTCCATGTTTAGTTTAAGGGAGCGAGATGTCATGAAGGAAGAGATGGCTGTTAGACAGTCAGGAAGGCAAGAGAGGAGAGAAGAGAGATTTGGATCAGAGAGGTAGATCTGAGTGTCATCTGCATAAAGGTGATATTGGAAGCCTAGCGAGGTTATTAGTTGTCCGAAACCAGAAGTGTATATTGAAAAAAGTAGGGGTCCTAGGACTGAGCCTAGTGGAACCCCAACAGACAGAGGCCGGGGAGAGGAAATGGTGTTTGAGTAAGATACACTAAATGTGCGGTGAGAGAGATAGGAGGAGAGCCAAGAGAGTGCGAGACCTTGGATTCCAAGAGAAGAAAGAATATTGAGAAGCAGAGCATGGCCGACTGTGTCAAAAGCAGATGATAAGTCGAGAAGAATGAGAGCAGAGTAGTGGCCTTTGGATTTGGCTGTCAGTAGATCATTGGTGACTTTGGTGAGTGCAGTTTCGGTAGAGTGACATGAGCGGAAACCAGATTGGAGGGGATCTAGGAGGGAGTTTGTAGACAGATAGTTGGTAAGTTCTGTATGGGCATGCTGTTCAAGAAGCTTGGATGAGAAAGGGAGCAGAGAGATTGGGCGGTAAATGGGGAGGGCAGAGGGGTCCAGAGAGGGTTTTTTGATGAGTGGAGTTATAATAGCATGCTTATAGGTGGAGGGAAAGGTACCAGTGTAGAGGGAGAGGTTGAATAAAGATATTAGGGTTGGAATGACAGATGGAGACAGTTGAGGGATAAGGTGGGATGGAATGGGATCAAGGGAGCAGGTGGTCAGGTGAGCCTTTGAGACTAGGGAGGAGAGACCTTGAGCAGTTAAAAGTGTGAAATGAGTTAATGAGTGGGGCAGAGGGGATGTTGGTAGGGGAGAGGTGTTCTGAGGGGTGAAGCCACTTCGAATCATGTTGATTTTATGTTTGAAGTATGTGGCAAATTGCTCAGCTGTTTCAGCTGTTAGCTGTGAGGATGGAGGAGGTGGCGGTGGGCAGAGAAGGGAGCTGAAAGTGTTCGAGAATGCCGTTTCAATGTTGCAGTGTTAGTATTAAGCCAAGGTTGTCTATTTTTGGCCTGAGGGTGGCTGTAGTTAAGGGGAGCAACAGAGTCAAGGGCAGCAGTTAGTGTATTATGGTAGTATGAAGCGGCAGTGTCTACATTGGTAAATGAGGGCAGGGTGTGAAGGGGATGTAAAGCATCGGAGAGAGATTGAAGGTCTAGGTTTCCGAGGCTCCTGCAAAGATTAGCAGGTTTATGTGCGGGGGGGTTAGTGGTAAGGGAAGAGAGTGTTAGTGTTAGTAGGTTGTGATCAGAGAGGGGAAGTGGGGATGAGGCAAGACTGGATACAAAGCAGAGGTGAGTAAAGAGTAGGTCGAGCGTATGTCCATCTTTGTGGGCGGGGCTGGTAGACCATTGTTTGAGGCAAAAGGAGGTGGCTAGGGATAACAGTTTGGTGGTTGCAGGGTTGTTGGTTTCAACAGGTATGTTGAAGTCCCCCATGATTATAGCCGGGATGTCAGAGGACAGGAAGTGGAGAAGCCAAGTTGAGAAGTGGTCCAGAAAGAGAGTGGCAGGTCCAGGAGGGCGATAGATAATGGCAATATTTAGGTGACAGGGAGAGTAGAGACGGACACAGTGAACTTCAAAAGAGGGGAAGGAAAGGGAGGGTAGGGCAGGACTTGGGTTAAATGAGCAGTATTCAGACAGAAGGATGGCAACACCTCCACCCTGTTTGTTGCTTGATCTTGGGGTGTGGCTGAACTGTAAGCCCCCATATGAGAGGGCAGCGAATGAGACTGTATCAGAGGGAGTGAGCCAGGTTTCAGTGGATGTCATTTGAGTGTCCCGCTCGGCCTGAGGAAAAGACTCGGCCACAATCAGGATGTCGTCCAGGTAAGGAATGAGGCGGATACCCTGGTTCCTTAGCAGAGCCATCACTCCCGCCAGCACCTTGGTGAACAACCGAGGTGCCGAGGTGATACCGAAGGGTAAAGCCACAAACTGGTAATGCTGATCCTGCAGCTCAAGCCTTAGAAATCTCTGATGACCTGGGAAGATAGGCACATAAAGATAAGCATCCTTGATGTCCACAGTGGTCATGAAGTCGCCCGGGCGAAGGGTACTGACAACAGAGCGCAGCGTCTCCATGCGAAAATGCTTGAATCTGACAAATTTGTTGAGGCCCTTCAGATCCAGAATGGGCCTCAGAGAGCCGTCCTTTTTGGGGACCGTGAAATGATTGGAATAGTACCCCTGACCTCTTTCTTGATGAGGCACCAAACAAATGACTCCGGACTCTAACAGGCAATGAACCGCCAGAAGCAACCCCTGAGCGGACATCCGGGATCTGATGAAGGCTGCAAACTTGTAACCGGAGGAAACTACCTCCTGAATCCACCGCTCTGAGGCATGAAGCCTCCAGACGTGAGCAAAGAGCCGAAGCCGTCCCCCACCCGGACTGGTGAGGGTGCCCATTTATGCCTGAGGGGGCTTGGGAGAGGGTTTGGGCTTAGGATTCCAGGAGAGACCGGGACGACCACGGGTTCTGCCACAGCCCCAAGAATCTCTGCGACCACTGGAGAGGAAGAAACTACGGCCCCCTCTGGGAATGCGAAAGGAAGGGAGGGGGGCAGAGGACCCCCGAAAGGGCTGAGACTGCCTCCTACGCTTAGGCAGCCTCCCATCCTTGGATAGAACATCAAGACGTTCCCCAAACAGCCACAGCCCCACGAAGGGGAGGCCAGCGAGAGCTTTCTTAGCTGCAGCGTCAGCTGCCCACTGGCGCAACCAGACAGAGCGGCGCATAGCCACCAAGAGCGCAGAGGTCCTTCCACACAGCCGCACAGCATCATCCATAGCAGTAAGGATAAAGGCCACAAAATCAGTGCAAAGTAAGAGAGTCCTATATTCCTCCCCCACACTACCAGCTGTTGTGCCATCAATGAGACGCTTAAGTAGTTTCTTAAGGGCAATAGCAGTAATGGCGGCAGTACATACAGGGCACAAGCCAGCCCCCACACAGGTAAAAGCATGCCAGGCCACTTGATCCATGCGCCGGTCCTCTCTGCCCCTCAGAGTGGTAGTGTCAGGGGAAGGCATGCCCGAAGTATTGGACAAGCCTAGCACGGGAGCGTCCACTTCAGGGGGAAAAGACCACCTCTTAACAAGATCAACGGGAAAGGGATACCTTTTATCCAAACCCTTGGGCACAGCAGGCAACTTGTTAGGACGTTCCCATTTTTTAAGCACCAAGGTGGTAAAATGTTCCTACTCAGGGAACTCTAGACACTGTTTACCAGGGCGAAAAAGCTCCCCCTGCTTTCTTTTAGCTACCTCAGGGGCAGCAATGTGCAAAATTTCAAAAATATGTGACAGCAGATTATCAGTGTCCTCAGGGTACCATGATTCCTCTCCGAACGCAGACCCAGGGTCACTATCGCAACCCTCCTGCTGGTTCCCAGAGGAGTCAGAATCCTGGGAGAGCTCCCCATCTTAAGGAGGTGACTGCCACCAAGATCATCAATCTCCACATACATCTCAGTTAGGGGAGCGGGCCTGGGATCTCTTCTTGCCAGAGGCCTTCCTAGGAGCATTCCTGGCAAGCTGCTTTTCAATGTTAGCCACCCTCAGAGCCAAATCAGAATGTGACTCCCTGCTAATATTCCCCTCACTGGGGCCCACCTGCAGGAGCGGGGGAGTAGGTGAAGCCGAGTGAGGCGCAGAGCTGGGAAGCGAAGCAGGCAAACCAGCTTGAAGCGCAAGGACACTTTCAGCACACGGCACGCACACCGTGACACTGTTACACACAGGGGATACCCCACACATGGAACACAGCCGTGCTTGCCCTGAAGGGCCCCCATGCCTGCTATCCCCAGAAGCCTCCATATGGTGATTAGCACAGGTGCAATAGGCCATCAGTGGGTACAGGCTTAATACAGAAGCCACCCGGGATGCCCTCCCACGGGAAGCCCCCAGAAGTTAATAAAGGGGGGATGAGGGGGAGGAAGGAGTGGAGCCAGGAGAAACCACAACCCAATGGTATCCCGCCTGAAAGACATAAGTAAAATCACACATAAGCATCCCGCAACAAAATACCCCAATTCAATTAAAAAACCCTGCAAGGGGGGACTCACAGACCAAAGACACCGCGGGGTCACACAGGCACAAACCGCTGAATTAAGGTGACCCACCAGGGAAGCAGCGCTGCAGCCAGGAAGGGAGAAATCCAGACGCGCAGCTTGTCCAAAATGGCGCCGGCAGAGGTACCTCAATGGGCGGGCCGCGGGGTGAACGACGCGATACGCGTCATCACCCGGCCCCACTCCCCCCGAAGAGTGCGAAACTGCGCTCACATGACCCGGCCGGTGCCATGACAAAGCAAAATCACCTCAGGTTATAGCGCCCACAGCCGCGAAATGCAGTAAAAAGCGGCGCGGCAACTAAGAACTCGAGAAAACACACCAAAAAACACCACAGATATGACTACTCGCCGCTACCACCCCCCCTTTCCCCCCTCAACCAAGTTAGAGGGGGGGAAGAGAGGGAGAGGCGAGAAAGCAGTGGTGAGCAGCCATGATCAGTGAGGGGGGGGGGGGCGCGGGGGGGACCCAAAGGAAAATGAGGGGACACAGTCCCCAAACTACTTACCCCCTCATAAGCTAGGACAGAAACTCTGCATCCCTAATAGGCTGACTACCCTTTGTGTTACAGGGTCTGCGGCTTGGAGCCTTCACCCGATCTGTCAGCCAAGGCTGGGAAGCAGGGAGGGTCCAAAATAGATGGAAATAGACTTGCAGGGCCACAGGCTTGGTTGCCCCGCTCACCTGCGCAAGAGAGAGAGCCATCTGCTAACTTCGCAATCCACTGCAGAGGAAACACTGGGGAACTCTATGGTTAAGCCCATTTTTATAGGGAGCCGGGACAAGCCACCTTGTTGCAGAATAACCCAACTGTTATGAATACAGAAGCGGGCCGTGCCATGCAATAAAGAAAATTAGGTTTATTTTTTACTTGCCTTGTCTGTCGCTTTTAATGAGAACAATAACATATTCTAACCCCTTAACTTAACACTGCATCTTACAGTGCGGAAAGTTATAAAACTCTCACTGGGGTCTTGATTCAGTAAAATTATTGTTTTTCTGCTGTACAATGTAAGCATGACAAACTCCTGCTGTTACATTAAAAAAAGCCTGCCAGCTTTCTGCTAATTACATTGTAACATTAAGACACCCAGCTGTGTTACATTGTATAGAAAACATGCACCAATGCAAGCAGCTCACAGCTGAGCTCTCTGCAGTGTGTGAGTCCTCTCTCTACATCACGCTGCTACAATGGTGCAACATCTGACCACATTTAACCACAAAATCTATCCCCAACCCCTAACATTAAACATAGTTTCTCCATTTTTCTATCTTAATTAGCAGACTTTCACAATACAAGAATATCAGTGCAAGAAACTTTTGCCAAAACTAACAGGAAAAGATGGTTGAAGAAAGACAGAAAGAAGAGAAAAAATAAAAGAATATGAAGCTGAAGGAAGAAGACCAGTAGGAGGAAAATTTGCCAATTCAAAGAAAGGAGGAAGGAAAAAAGGCAAATCGGGTGACAATTAGTTGAAAAACTAGGAGTAAAAGCCATAGGATAAAAAAATGAATGAATTGAAAAAAAATAAAGAGAGATATAGAAAGACAACAAGCCGTAGTAGTAGTAGATTAAGATCAACATAACAAACCAATAAGAAGTAAAAGAGTGATGGCAAAGAAATTAAAAAGTTAAGATGAAAAAGATGAAAAGCAGGGGCAGGCTTATTATTTCTGGGGCCCCATGCAAAGTTGTGTCGTGGGGCCTTAATCAAAGACAAATTTTGTATAGCGAACTATAATATTAACACGCCTTGTTGGGGATGTAGCTGTGGCCTGCTCATGTGCTGTGGGAGCGTGAGCGAATCCAGAGGGTTTCACACAGAGGGGAATCTTGGCATTGTCCTTACTTTGCATAGGGAATTGTCCAGGGATTGCCCATATGGTCGCCCGATTTCTACTCCCTGTGGCATCACAAACTCCGATTCCCCACTGTGTGAAACCCCATTAAATCGCAGCACCCACTCACCTAACCTTGTTTCAATGACGCATGCGCAGGTCACGGCCTCGCTATACCTTTAGCTAGACACTGATTCTACACTGATTCTGCAGCAGCCGGCTCACATAAGTGTACATTGGCTTCCTCTCTGCTGCACATGCTGCACACTCTGCACTGTGTTGAATGGCACCCCTAAGATGTTATTTTTTTTATTTTTTTAAACAAAAAAGTTGGCCTGGCTCTTGGCCAGGGGGCCCCAAGCATTTGTTTGGTTTGCATGGTGGTTAAAGCGGACCTTCACTCTAAATAAGAGTCTATCTTATATGTTTCCCACACCCTGTACATACAGATTGGCCACATTAAAAATCATCCTACCTGCATCTACTGCATGTTATGAGCCATTAAACATCCAAGATGGCGGCTTATGGAAGCCGCCATCTTATCAGGCAGCCTGCAAACAGGAAGTGCCTCCTGACTGTGCTGCTCTGCATTCTGGGACTGCTGACCGTTACCTGACCCCAGCTCTGCTCTGTCTGAGCAAAGCACAGCTATAACCCGCCCCCCCTGTACCTTATCCCACTCTCCTCTCCTCAGTAAGTGTGATGCTTCCGAGTCAAGATGGCGGCGCCCGTATCCTAAATTCCTGAACAGAGTTGCAGCCCAGTGGGGGAAAGAATAATACTTAAGTGACTAAAAACGTAACATATATTAATTTTAGATGCCGGGGAACCATTTTTTAAGAGTTTGGGCTTTTCATTAAAACACGCTGAAGGTCCGGTTTAAGCACACCTCTGTGTAAAAGTAGTAGTAGTGAAAAAAAGGGGAAACAAATTGTAAAAAAGGAAGCAAAATAACTAAGAGGTAAAGGATAAGGAGACAGGGAAGGTCAGTTTGATGGTGGGCAGAGAAATCCATTGGAAATGTACAGAGTCAGGAATAGAACATTTCTTTTTTGCATATTAAAGGACAACTATAATTAAATACCAATGAAAATGAAAAGCTATTATATGACGGGCTGCAAGAAATATTTAACTACTACACTTTAAAAACAAACTCCACTATGTACTTTTGTACATGGGGGGGGGGGGGGGGGGTCATTTCTAAAGCCTATAAGCCTATGTAATAGTATTTCATTTTCTCAGGTGTTTGTTAATAGTTGTACTGGTGACATTAACTTCCTCTGTGTGTGCCCATAAGTGGCACATAGAAGAAATAGAGGAGAAGAGAACAAGAAGTAGAAAGAACAAGTACGAAAAATAAGTTAGAACAGGAAGAAGTCAATGAAAAAAATAAGGCAGAAGAAAAATTTGAAGAAACCTAAAAAATGGAGAACAGGATAAAAAACAAGAAGAAAAGGAGAAAGTAGAAACAGGACGAGGAAAGTAAAAACAGAAGAAGGAGCGGAGCAGTACAGAGAGATCACTGAACACTCAGACACCAAGTAGGTAACTTAAACCCTCCCTGGCAACAAAGAAGTGCCAGTACTTGATTGACACTCACGTGGTTTTCGGGTGGTCACGTTGGCAGTAGTACTAGCAGGGCCGGTGCCGGCACTATTGTATGCCCGGACATTCAGGTAATACAATGTGTGCCCTTGTAGGTTGCTCAGTTTGGTTGATGTTTGGTTTCCCAAGGTTCGTAATTTCCTTGCGTCTTTCTCCTTTTGGTTTTTCTTCCAGTAACGAACCTGACAGATAAATAAGATGCTTTATAGAGTGCTCAGAGGAAGGTCTTCATTTACCAACCAGTTATGTTCCTAGAAAAAGAGGTAAAAGGAGGGAAGGCCTCACCTCATAGCCCTGTATCCTTCCCTTGGAATGGCTAGGGAAGACCGCTATCCATGACACCTCGATGTCCCAGGCGGTCAAACTCCGAGCAAAAACTCCTGCAGGGGCTCGGTTGGGCTCTACACAAGAGATGGATATATATTAATGACAGTGCTTATAAGTTAGACAGTTACCTATTATTTAAATGGAGCTCTACGTTAGAGTAGGGTGCCTTTCTATAAACACCCCCCTCCCTCATCCAACTTTGCTTACTTTGGATGTGTTTTTTGTGATCGTTACCCTTTCCCTGTTATGGGACCAGACATATAGAGATGAGACCGTGGGGCCTGTTTTGGATCCAAACTGATTTAGACTTATCGACCAGCTTTGTATCTAAGGCCTTGATTCACAAAGAGTTGACAAATCACCAGATAGGAAAACAATGAAAGTCAATGGCACTTTTTTTACTCCTCAAAAAGATATTGAAGTTTTTACCTTTTTTTACCTGTAGTAAAAAGTGCCATTGTCTTCCTATCAGTGACATTCTCAGGCTTTTTCCTCATGAATTGAATTTTTTACTACCATGAGAGTTTTTTCAACTCTTTGTGAATCAAGGCCCAAGTATGAAAAGATCCTCACTCCCTTTAATAGAAAGTCGTCTGGTTTCCACTGTGTCTTATGTAGTATAGTGCTTACGACACTGGAAAAGTAAGTCAGGCCAATGATTCAAATCCAATCTAGCATCTCTTTACAGCTTATAATACTTCCATCAGCAAAGACAACATGTATTTAAACCTCATCATAGCCAGAGTTATAGTAATACCAGTTACTGGCTATACCTTTATATTTATACCTTTATATTTAGTTTAGTATTATATTAATAGTTTTACATTAACTTTGTATTTTCTGATATATATATCTAGATGGTTAATGGAAAAGAGATAGAAGGCAATCTATTCCTAGTCCAGCCCAGGACTTTTTTGAAGACATTTTCCTTGTTAGGAAGTGCAGACCTGGAGAGCCTAAGTGTTCTGATCCAGCGAGAAGTGGACTGGGAGAGGCTTCGGCTGAAAGAATGGAAGTCTCAAGTTGAGGATTGGAAGCAGAGCCAGGGGACAAAACAGTGGTAAAGATCAGCTCAAGGTAAAGGTGAATGTAGATGGTGTTTTATTAAACAGCGAAGGATGTTCAAGTGTTTAGGGAGTGCCTGGATACGCAGTGATTTTTTAAAACTTATATATATATATATATACACTATATATATTTAAATGAAAAGTGCAACTCAAAATAATATTTTTGTGATTTTTATAAATATATAAAGAAAGTATTGTGTCTTATTTTAAAAATGTAACAGAATGTCTTTGCCATAGTGCCATCTTTTGGGTGTTACTGGCCTGCACATTTAGCCGCTCTCACCTCCCACGTTATATATATTCAAATGAAAAGCTTACTGGAAGTGCAACTTAAAACAATACTTCTGTGATTTATTATACAATAAAAAGATGCCGGTATTGAATCCTCAACTTTGTTGTGATCTATTTACTGGCCCAGTTTCTAAAATGAATCCTATACCCAGAAAGGTATAAGTTTATGTTGTCACCTTCTATCCCCAGTCAAGTGCCCCAAAACAACCCGTGTTTCTGTCTTGACTAAAGCCTTTGCCCAATATTAATAAAAACAATAACAGGAATCAGTAGGATGTTGGAGTGGCAGCCATTTGGGCCCCTGGCAGTGCATCAGTGACCCCTGGTGCTCTACAGTGATAATTCAGTTACACAAAGCTCTGTATTGAGGGTCAGCCGTATCAGTTATGGCTGATCTGGTAGCAATACAAGCTAAACTGCCAGATACACCTCATGTGGCAGTTTAGCTTGTAACTGAATGCATCATCAGAAGAAAATGGTTCTATATAAATAACTAATAACAATAGTGATTCTCACCTTCTTCGGCAGTGTAGACTACGGTCAGGGGGCTGAAGGGTCCCTCTCCTCTGTTGTTGAACACTCCGACCTTAACCTCATATGGAGAGAAAGGTGGGAGGCTCTCATTCTTGTAGGTGTATTTAGCAGCATCTGCTGAGGCCACAACTGTCTGCATCCAACTAATCGTCCCAAAGGGCCGAAATGCCACCACGTAACCAAAACCCCCGCCATTCTGTAACTCTTCAGGGACTGGCTGGAAAAATACATTTTGGAAAGACCAATATTATTGATATGGAATTGCTTCAAATGAACAAAAGTCATTTTATATAAAGAAAGTATTGTGTTTTATTTGAAAAATGTAACGGAATGTCTTTGCCATAGTGCCATCTTTTGGGTGTTAAATGTATTATTACATGGCCTGTAACATTGTTCCTGCACATTAAGCCACTCTCACCTCCCACGTTATGACAAGCTCATTCTTGCTGCCGCCTCCACCGCTCACATTTGCTGTGGTCACCTCTGGTACTGTGTGCAAAACCCAAAACAAGAGAAGATATTAGATACAATTAAATGGGATTAGGAATCTGCTGATATTCCCATGATAGTGAAAATCCTGGTGATTGGTTCAATTTAAGTGCACGCTTTTTTTTGGCTTCTGACACTACTCTGACACATAATATACCTCTCGCACCAGATCTCCCTTCCCTTCTATTCTATGTTCCAAATTGTCTAGCTCTCCTCTCACCTCACAATGATGTCACCTCGCTTCCTCAAACGAAATATGGACAAAACAGAGCTGGTCATCTTTCCACCACCCAATTCTGTTTCACACTCACACACCTGAGACCACTAAAATGAGAGTACATGTCCTGATCATGCCATGTCCTGCAACATTCTCATCTGTGGTCTACCAGAACCCCTCTAATATATTCTGAACCCTTCTTTCTCTAGTACTGCTACTCCTTTTCAGACGCTCCACTGGATGCCAATTACTGAAGGCAGTCTTTTTAGAATTCTGCCTATAACCTACAAGGTTCTCTCCACGCATGCCCTGCCCTACATTTCATGACAATTCCAATGATATCAACTAAGACACAGCCTCGGCCCTATCCAGGAACTCCTCTTGTCCTCAACCCTGATCAACGCTCACTCTCATTTCTATGACTTTGTATGCGGGTATCCACTCTTCAGGAATACCCTCCCTCAAAACATTTCCAAGCTTACAAATTGCCCTCAAAACCCATCTGCTCAGACAAGACTATCGTATTGTCTAAGCAATCTGATTGACTGTCCGAACGCTCTTCTCATTTAGATTGCAAGCTCACAAGAGCATGGCCCCACTCCCATTGTACTCATGCATCAATGTACAGTATATATATGTTGCATTCTGACTCATAACACTCTGCTTATTATAAGCATGTATGTTTTTCCCTGTCTGTATTTTCTACCTTGTACAGCACTACATAAGGTGATGGCACTTTACAATAATGCTAATAATGCCCTCTTTTATATTTGAAGCACACCTCCAGGTCAAAAATGATGTAAAGCGTGATCACCAGCTACTCACCCCTGAGCTATCTATGGTGCCCAGCCGACTAAACAGCAAGCCTGAAATCTGACCAAAGAACGTTTTGGGTCCATGCTTCTGTGTCGCTTGGGCATCTGAATAATGGTGGCCAATGGAGTTTGCCAGACAGGCACGTGGGGCTACAAGACTGAAGTGAGTATTTTAGGCATTCTTTTTGTTTTAACTGATTGAGCATCCTGATTTGGAGAGCAGGTTAGCTGGTGAACCGACCTCCAGTAACTTTTGATTGGAGGTTTGCTATAAGTATTTAATCCCTACATGACCCTGCACCTGGCTGGCACTATTATTATTACTAATGATGTGGGAGTGTTTGAGGCTCCTTAACATGGAGGTGTAACATATAAAAGCAGAGCCTTGTCCTGGCACTTACGCGCTTCTTCTGTTTTTCTCTTGTCGGAGGGAGGGCTTGGTTCACCGATGCCGATCTGGTTGATGGCGATAACACGGAATTCATACTCAACCCAAGGACTTAGACCAACCACAGTGGCAGTGAAGGACCTTCCGTCTATTACCTCAGGCACTAGGAACATGGGAAATGAGTTACATTGCCACATTAATTTAACCCTGTCGATGAAGAATAGATTTCTGTTGCCTCTGAACCTACTTAATAAGGGCTAATGTACAAACAGGAGACCAATCCCAATGCTGAGAATAACCCCTGTCCATAGATAGTGGCATAACTAGATGTGATCGGGCCTTGGTGCAACCTTTTTCCTGTTATTTTAACTAGAGACTGAAACAACAGACACCAATAATGCATCTTTTTTCTATTAATTATGTTATGGGAGCACAAATCTGATAAACAAAGCAGAGGAGCCGAAATGCTATGACCCCTATAACCGTATGGGTCCTGGTGCAGTCACTACCCCTGTACCCCCTATAGTTACACCCCTTGTGATAACATCAGAGACTGACACCTATCCATATAAAGACTGATTATTTCGCAGAGACAGCTACCTAGCTTTGGAGACTCAGTGATGCTATCAGTCCTCAGTGGTGTCCTCAGTCTCTATGAATACGTGTCATTCTATGTGACATCACGGGGAATAACACGTATTCATAGAGAATGAGAACACCACTGAGGATGACAATTATCCATAACGACTGATAGCATCACTGAGTATGACGCCTATCAACTGAGACTGATCATGACAATTATACCATATTACATCACTGGCAGTGCCAACTATTCAGAAAACTGAATGCATCAATGTGAATGACAACTATTCCTAAAGACTGATGATATCACTGATAACAACATAACATAGTTTCTTCCTACCTGTGCTGACCGCTTGCCACCCCACTGAGAACGGCGTCCTCGCCTGTATGACATACATAGTGATAGGACTGTGATTGTCAACGCCGGGCATCCAAGACAGCTGAGCGGTGGTGTCAGTGATCTCCTCCACAGTGAGAGCATCTGGGGGTCCGGGAGGTCCTAGAAGAAACATGAACCAAGAGTAACCACAGATATATACAATATACAGTAGCATGCTTAACCACCACGAATACCATGCAAATGCTTGGGGCCCCCACATGCCAGGGGGCCCCCAGAGGCAGGGTCAGATCAGTGGCAGCTTTTTGTCCAAAAAAATAAATAAATAACGGCACTTGGTGGTACTACGGCAGATGAGGGGTAGCATTTAATACAATGCAGAGTGTGCAGCAGATAGGAAGCCACTGTACACTTACATGAGCCAGCTTCTGCAGAATCAGTACACTCAGCTCCATTCAGTTATGCAAGATGCTGGTACATCACAGCAGCTAGCAAGCTAAATGGTGTAGAGCAGGCCTCTGGTTGCATCCCCGCTCACCTTTAGCTGGGGGCGTGCCTGGGGACGGTCAGTCACAAATGGCTGCCCCAAGGTACGCATCTAGCTAAAGGTATAGCAAGGCCGTGGCCTGTGCATATGTCATTGGAACAAGGTTAGGTGAGTGGGTGTGGCTATTTAATGGGGTATCCTAGTTCAGGGAGTAGAAATTGGATGGCCATATGGAGGGACGATGTCATAATGCCAGGATGCCCCTCTGTGTGAAATCCTCTGGGTTCACTTACGCGCCCACAGCGCATGAGCAAGCTGCGACCAGATCCCCGACAAGGTGCGTTAGAACTGTATTTTGCTATACAAAATTCGTCTTTAATTGGGGCCCCCGGACACAACTTTGCATGGGGCTCCAAAAATGGTAAGCCCGTCCCTGATTTTATATATAAATATATATATATATATATATAAATATATATATATATATATATATATATATATATATATATATATTCTATATACTGTATGCTGTATATATTTTGAATAAATCATCTATTTCATATACTAATAGGCTTGTGAGTTGTTTTTTTTTTAAATGTACCAGGTCTTTTTTTTATTTAGTGGTCAATAACGAGCGCAGTAAACCAAGAACAAAAGAGAATATAAATGAGGGGCCACCATTTGTTTTGATCTCACATTGTGATGGTGAAGCACCCCCCCCCCCCCTTACCTCGGACAATGAGATCGGCTCCCGCGGACAGCTTATCTACGCTGGTGTGGACCAGACAGATATATTTCCCAGCATGCTTCAGCTGGATGCTCCTTATCATTAAATCTCCAGCGGAGTCTTGCTGAAAAAACAAAGGACAAGAGAGGACAGATAAAAGACTTGCCGGTAAATAAAAGACAACAGAACAGAATTTGCTGCCGAATGCGAGAACACAGCTTTAAATATTAAAAAACGGCAACGGAACACAAGCATTCAAGGATATCATAACCCTTCCATCATTCTCACATCAGACCATCGCAGGCTGCCAGGAATACCAATCAGGTCATTAGAGCCATAGGACTCTACATAACTCTAAGTGGTCTAGAGCAGGGGTTCCCAATCAGTGGTATGGGTACCACTGGTGGTACTCTGGAGCCTATCAGGTGTGACTCAGCAAGCCTGTAGACTGGCCTGTCCCCCAACCTGATCTGAAGCATCTATAATTCACCAACTCTGATTTGGTCAATTAGTACAAAACTGCTAAAAAGTTGAAGTAAACTATTTATGTGCATTTATTTTAAAAGTTTTTAACAAGGTTTTAGGTAACTTGACAACCCATAGATACGACCCAGATGGTAATTTAGATATGTTGAAAATGGAGAGTTGTACTCGATAATGAACGATTGGGAACCCCTGGTCTAAGGGTCCAAAGAATGTCGTACCACATCCTAATTCAATTCATACTGTAGGTGCTTTGGTCGCACTTACCCCTCCTACGCGCTCAAAGTGTTCGCCATCTTTTTGAAAGTCGATGAGTTGCCCATTGAAAACCCAGGAGAAGGATATGTCCAAGGAGTGGTCATGAGACACCTGGCAGGGCAAGACAATGCTCTCTCCAACAGTAACGTCCATGCTGGTCGGTGGCACCAAAACCTGTGTGGGATCTAACACAGAATGATAATAATAACTAATAATTACATGTGGATTACCAAGGCTGCCAAGGCAGCTATCCTAGCAGCATAACATGTTATCATTGCTTTGACTAGGCCAATTATTAACCCCAACCCAGTGGGCATCCTAATGTGGCATACGTGTTTTCTTAGAACCTCAACTACCAGACATAACTACCTGCCCTACTGAACTGTAAGAAGAGCTGAATCGGCTGCGTTCGACGGCTGTAATCCCACTCACCTATATCTGTGGGGCTTGCTCATTGTTGGTGAGGTGAGTGCACCGAGCAGTCCCCAGGGATACAAACAGCAGGGCATCACAATTTGGGATGGTCAATAAAGAGGGACAGCACAGGCCCTAAAGTCCTTTAGAATCTAGGGAGATGGTTTTTCCTCTTTAAAGTGGATCTCCGCACCTGTGTGAGCTCCTGTGCCCAGCCATTCAGTTTCACTGGGTGATGGGGAGCACGCACTCTGCAGGGAAACTGGAGATGCAGACACTGCCACACCTATGCTGGCATAAAGTGCTGCTTGGACGAGCGCCCGCGCATACTCCCTGAGATCAGCGGTAAAGTGAGTTGAGAGGCTTATCTGGAGGGTTTCACACAGCGGGGCACCCCAAATCAGGATGCCCCTGGGTGCACTTTAACTCAGCCAGATGTCAAAATTACAGGATCGGTTTCAATCAGGGCTGATTAAAACATTAATCGATATATTTTATGTTCACTGTCTGTTCTAGTGGTGATAGATTATAAGTCCTCTAATTGCACCTGTTCCTTATACTCAGTACCTTCATGCTGCTCCAAGGCCCTTAGTTACAATACCTGAAACTTATAGGAACAAAAATGGATTGTCCGGGGAGAAACAGAAAAATAGTCGATACTCAGCTCCTCCATGCAGGTCCTGTCCTCCCCTGCAGCTCCTTCATGCAGTGCCGGCATCTTCATACTTACTAATGGCAGGGAGCCAGTGATTCAATATTTCCAGCACTGGTGGCATCTCATGGAGGTGTCCAGGGGTTTACGACCCCACAAGCCTACTCCATTCATTGCAATGTAGGGGTCATCCCAAAGAGGGTTCAACACACCTGGGCTCCATTGCAAAAAATCAGTAGGAGTGTTAAGGGATATAAAGCCATATCGATGGATGACACCATGTCTGCCCAGTGATGGAGGATGGAATTGCTTGCTCTCTCTCAAGGGTTAAGTGTGATGCCGCGCAGGGGAGCTGTAGGGGAAAAGGTAAGTATTGACTTTTTTATGCTATTGCCTAGACTGGAAATTTAGAGGGACATTCCAGGCAAAGGGTTAAATTACCCAATCTTCTGCTCTCTCTATGCTGAATGTGAGGGGCTTCATCTTTTATTGAACTCCCTCCCTTCTGCTGGGCCTCCTCAGCAGCAGAGGATGACTTATCCATACATGCTTTAGTGTAACGGTTCCCTCCAAACTGAATTCATTTTGTGGACTAAGAAAGTGGAGTCAGCAGAAAGAAGAATGCTAAGGGAATGCTAAGTGCTGGTGAATGAAAGATGCCCCCTCTGACAGCCAGCTTTGGGCAAGCAAAAGCAGCAAATTTAACACTTTGCTTGGAATGTCCCTTTAAGTTGCATAAGCTCAACCTGTGGCCAGGAGGACACCTGTGGCCCTTCGAGGCATGGGATGTGCCCCCTGATCTGCTGTGGGGAAAGTCGGAGGGGTAAATAGAATTGGTGTGTAAAGGTAAATAGAGGATCAGTTAGGACAAGAGGATGCAAGGAGAGTGATAAAATAGTGGCCCAGTGGCAAATAGAGGTGGCAGCAGTGGCTTGGAGGAACGTGGTGAAATTGATAATGCACCTCCCTTGGGGGACACCATAAAAAGATAACAGTTTTTCTATATATAATTGTATGTTTAACATTGGTAGGTGTTTAGACGGTATTGGAAATATGGTTATGATTTGGGATTGATGGGGGTGTGGTCTATAAATATGGGACCCATATATTTGGATAGGTGAGGCAATCAGCATGTGTATTGCTAGCATGAGAGGATTGTTAGATATGAATGTGGTAATGGGGTGGGATGGTGGAGGGATCTGTGAGTAAAACAAAATCAATCTGATGGAGACAGTGGGTATCCTGATTGGTTTTAAAAAATCTATGTTATGCTATTTAAAATGACACATTTGATGTTCTTAACCTATTTGCTGTGGCCTGTGGCCAGTTTTCAAATCATTGCTTATAAAATGATGAGAAAAAGCCCAATGTGACTATTTTCTAACAGGAAATGTAATACTAATTTCTGGCTATTTATGAAGGCATCAGAGTTGAAGCTGAAGTTATAGTCATAGTCGGGGCCGGATAAAATTGAGGATTTAGAGTCGGAGTCAGGCTTTGGCTTACCGACTCCACAACCCTGGTTTCAATCCAAAAGGTCAGGTAGGTTTGACTTCAAAATACCGGTGAGGCAACAGTCAATGGTCAGGTAATGTCCAGATGCTCACACAAGGGTCCACCTGTGTTCTGTCACAGGGAGGAGAGTGGACGCCTTAAGCCGTATAGGCACCACTAGGAGAAAGGGTCCTTGGGGGACCAGTCACAAAAATGGTTGAACAACTGACAACAGACAGGCAATGAGCATAGCATATTTCAAGGTCTAGATGAGTGAAACACAGAAAACCTTATTTTGGTATTTCTGGATGGGATCTTGGTTTATGAGACCTTCTCCTATTGGCAGGTCAAGCCATTACTGAGCAGCAACAGAAAGCTTTCTCCGATCTACTTCTACAATCTGCTGAGGCATCATGGGAATTAGAGTTACTCTTGTGGAGAAGTGATGTGGCTCATGCTTTATATGTCATTGATGACATCTCTAATCTGCTCCAACATGTAGCTGCTGACATGTCATTTATTGTCATCAAGGGTAGTTCATGGAGAGGTCAGGCTTCCGTGACACTGGACAGATAGTCTATGATTTCACAAGAGGGAATATGGGGGCTCCTAAATTAAGACATGTTCTACTCCTTCCCAAGAAAATAAAGCCTCTCTACAAAGCCCATTACAGATGTATTTTCTATTAAATGGATTTAGATGATCACAACAGTTAGGAATTGAATGAGGAGCCCCATTTTCCAATTTAGTCATTGTAATTTATGTATAATGACAGCCTCTCCATTTACCTTTTACCACCAGTGTGCCAGTGCTGCTGGCTGTGCCAAAGTGGTTGCTGGCTGTACAAGTGTAGCTCCCGGCATCTGCTTTGGTAAGGTCGGAAATCTTCAGGCTGCCATCATCCAAGATCGTTAATCTGCAAATAAAAATATGTAATGAATAATAAAAACAAATACTGAAGATACAAAAATGTATTTGTCATTAAGGTCCTCCTCATATACTAAAGTTACACTGCGCTGCACTTGTCAGGCATAGGTCAGCACAGCTGAAATACAAAGAAGTATTCATTATAGGGGTTGTCACTACTCTCTCTCAATCTTTTGTCCACCGGGAGCTGCTGAATGCCAGCCCTACCACCCTGTTGGTCTTCTCTGGTCCAAGATGGCGGCCATGGGTATGTCAGGCTTGCGCCCTGAAGCACATGGGTGGCTTTTGGGGTGTGCAAGGTGTGCGGTCGCACAGGGCGCCATCCCAAGCTGTCTGTAAGGGGGAGCCAGGAGCTCTAAACTGGAGCAACAGGCCTCTCTTTTCCAAAATACTTTTATGTTTCATTTTTTTACACCTTTCTTTATAATGTTTCCTTTTTTCTTGAATTTCCTTTTCTCCTTCTTTCTCTTTTATTTCATGATCCCTCCATTTTCCTCTCTTTACGTATCCCCCACTTCCTTTTTCAGTTGTCTTGTCACCTTTCTCCTTTCTGCCTCTTCACATCTTCCTAATTTTTTTTACCTTTTCTCCAGATTGTGCAGGTTGATACGTTCTGTATTCTTGTCCTGCTCCTGCATGCATCTTACCGCCATCTGTGCGTCATAATAGCTTGGTGGGTTGCTACCACACATGAGTACCTAACACCCTGGTGAAGAAAATACCATTTTGTGAAATACTCACCTGTAAAATGGGTATTATAAGTATGTCACACACCCCGCTTCAAGATATCCATAACATGTGGGTAATACCGACCTGAAGGGGCGTTCCTGCAGAGATGATAGCAAAAAAGAAAGCCCCTCCCTGATCCATAAATACCTGGGACCTCCCACTCATCACCCAGTATATAGAAGCAGTAAGGTAAGGGACCAGGAAGAGGCAAATATAAGTCATAACAACGCAAAGTTCACAAAATAAAGGATCCAGAATACAAGAAGGGCGGGTGAAGCGGGGTGTGTGACATACTTATAATACCCATTTTACAGGTGAGTATTTCACAAAATGGTATTATTAGTATGTAAGTATGTCACACACCCCGCTTCAAGATATCCATAACATGTGGGACATCCAATAGCAGTGTCCATAAAAAGGGCGGGGATCCAAAACAAGGCAACAATGCACAACTTAAACCACAACAGCTTGCAGAACTTTGCGGCCAAAAACAGCATCCGCTGAGGCCCGAACATCAACCTTGTAAAACTTGGAAAAAGTGTGAACAGAGGACCAAGTAGCGGCCTTACAAACTTGCTCAACAGAGGTGCTGGAAAGCCCAGGACGCTCCAACCGCACGAGTAGAATGAGCAGTAACACGAAAAGGGGGACTCCTCCCCTTGGCAGAATAGGCCCCAATGATGGCCTGACGAATCCATTTACTAATGGAAGATTTGGCAGGAGCCAAACCTTTCCTAGGCCCAAAGGGCACCACAAAAAAAGCATCAGTCTTACGAAAGGAAGACGTAACCACCAGATAATATTTCACAACACGAACCACATCCAAGGAATGCAGCGCCCTTTCCTTGTCATTGCTGGGATTAGGACATAGAGAAGGCAGAACAATGTCCTGATTCAGATGAAAGGCAGAGACCACCTTAGGAAGAAAATCCGGCTTGAAACGAAAGACAACCTTGTCCTGATGCCTTTCGAAGTACGGAGCTTTAATGGATAAAGCTGCCAACTCAGAAACACGCCTAACTGAAGTGATAGCCACCAAAAAGGCCACCTTTTGAGTAAGTGAAGACAAAGCAACCTCATTCAAGGGCTCAAACGGAGGACCCTGAAGAGCAGAAAGAACCAGGTTCAAATCCCAAACTGGAACAAAAGGCTTCCTAGGAGGCCGTACATGCGTAACTCCTTGGAAAAAGGTCTTGACTAAGGGATGAAGTGCAAAGGACCTTTGAAAGAACACCGCCAGGGCAGAAACCTGCCCCTTCAAGGTACTAAGTTGAAGCCCCAGATCCAGACCATGTTGAAGAAACTCCAGGATTCTGGAAATGGAGAACTCCCGACAAGAGAAAGACCTACTTTCACACCAGTCAATATAGGACCTCCAAGTCCTATAGTAAATAGTAGAGGAAGAGCGCTTCCTGGCGCTAATAAGAGTCTGAACCACCGCGTCAGAAAGACCCTCCTCCTTCAAGATGGCGGTTTCAGCAGCCACGCCGTCAAAGCCAGCGAAGGTAAATTGGGATAGCGCAGCCGACCCTGAGTGAGCAGGTCCGGCAGTAGAGGCAGAACGAACTGATCCTCTGCCAGTCTTACCAGGTCTGCGAACCAAACCTGCCTTGGCCACCTTGGTGCCACCAGAATCGCCGACGCGCCCTCCAGGGCCAGCTTGCGCACCACTCTGGCTAGCATTGGAAACGGAGGGAACAGATAAAGAAACCCCAGATCCCTCCAGTTCAGAGACATGGCATCCACTGCCAGAGCCAGAGGATCCTGCGAGAGAGACACAAAGACTGGAAGCTTGTGATTGTGACGAGAGGCAAAGAGGTCCACCGCTGGGAACCCCCACCTGAGACAGATCGAACGAAACACCTTGGGACTGAGAGACCACTCCCCCTGACGAGAGGAGGCCCTGCTCAGAGAGTCCGCCTCCGTGTTCTCCACTCCCGGAATGTAGACTGCTGAGATACACGGGACGTGGCTCTCCGCCCAGTCCAGAATCAAAGACACTTCCCTGAGGGCACTCCTGCTGCGAGTCCCCCCCTGGTGATTGATGTAAGCAACCGCCGTGCGGTTGTCCGACCGGACCTGAACAGGCAGGCCCCGCAACTGATGAGTCAAGCGAAACAGAACCAACCTGATGGCTCTCAACTCCAGAACATTGATGGGCTCGTGAGCCTCCTGCGGGCCCCACAGACCCTGAAACTGGAGGTCCTTCCAAACACCCCCCCAACCTGACAGACTGGCATCCGTGGTGACAGTTTCCCAACGTGGAGCCAGAAAAGATCTGCCCTTCAACAGATTGACTGACCCCAGCCACCATAGCAGGGATCGACGAACTCGGGGAGTCATCAGGAAGGACTGATCCAACGATAGAGGAGACTTGTCCCAAACCTTCAACAGATGAAGCTGAAACGTCCTTGTATGAAACTGCGCAAAGGGAACCGCCTCGAATGAGGCCACCATTAACCCCACCAGCCTCATCCCTAGACGGATGGCTGGACGAGGGACCGACAAGAGAAGCCGAACTAACTCCTGAATCAAAAGAATCTTGGCCTGGGGCAGAAACACCCTGGCCTGCGAAGTGTCCAGAGACATTCCCAGAAAGGTCACTACTCTGGACGGAGAAAGAGAAGACTTGGGGTGGTTGACCACCCAACCGAACCTCTCCAGAGTGGACACCACCACTCTGGTGTCCAACTCCGCTTGGTTGAAAGAAGAGGCCATGATCAGAAGATCGTCCAAATAGGGCACAATGCGGATGCCCTGAACCCTTAGCAGAGCCATCACCCCCGCTAGCACCTTGGTGAACACCCGAGGAGCCGAGGTGAGACCGAAAGGGAGTGCTACAAACTGAAAATGCCGATCCTCCACCACGAACCTGAGAAACCTCTGGTGTGCTGGAAAAATTGGAACGTGTAGATAAGCATCCTTGATGTCTATGGACGTCAGAAAGTCTCCCTGACGAAGAGAGTGAATGGCCGAACGTAGCGTTTCCATGCGGAATTTCCGTGGCCGGATGAACCTGTTGAGAAACTTCAGATCCAAGATGGGTCGGACCGAACCGTCCTTCTTGGGTACCGTGAACAGATTGGAATAGAAACCCCTGCCCTGATCCGAAGGGGGCACTGGGCAAATGACGGCCATATCCAGAAGGTTCTGTACTGCCAACAGGAGCCCCTGCACCGCTAGGGGTTCCGAAGGCATCCGAGACCTAAAAAATCTGGAAGGGGGGCGGAGCTCGAACTCCAGCTTGTAACCGGAAGACACCACTTCCCGGATCCATCTGTCCGAGACCTCTTGATCCCAGATCTGGGAGAAGTGTCGCAGCCGTCCCCCCACCCGCATGGGTGAGGGCGCCCCCTCATTGCTGAGCCGGCTTAGCAGCCGGCTTGGGCTTAGAGCCCCAACTGTATCCTGGACGGGCACGTCCTCTGCCCCTGCTCCCAGAATCTCCTCTGGAAGAGGGGAATGCAAATCCCCTGCCAGATCTGGCCCCAACGAAAGGAGGGGGTAAAGGAAGGCGCCCCTCGAAAGGGGCGGCGTTGTTTCTTGCGTTGGGGTAACCTACCACCCTTGGTAACGGAGTCCAATGTCTCTCCGAAAAGCCGTAATCCAACAAAAGGCAGAGCCGTTAGCGACTTTTTGGACATAAAATCTGCCGCCCACTGGCGCAGCCAAACCGAGCGCCGAATAGTGACCAGCAGAGCCGATGTCCTACCACACATCATCAAAGTGTCATCCAAGGCTGTCAGCACAAAGGATAAAAACAACTCACACCGCTTAAGGCTAAGGAACTCAGCACTACCAGGACGCAGCCCGGAAGAAGTCAACAGGTCCCTGACCACTGACCTGGCAGCCAACACCATTAGAGCCGAGGCGCAAACGGGCCGCATGGCTGACCCGACGCTAGCAAAACCATGACAAGCCATCTGGTCAATACGTTTATCCTCTCCATCCTTGAGAATGGAACAATCAGGTCTATTTAAAACCGAGGAATTGGACAACCCCAACACCGGGGCATCCACCTCGGGGGGAGATGCCCAGCGCTTAATCGCCTCCGAAGGGAAGGGATATTTCCTATCCCACCCCTGAGGGATGCCAGGGAGCCGAGCCGGCCTGTCCCATTCCTTAGCAATAATTTTGTCAAAATGCCTTTGTGTAGGGAATTCCGAGCGCGGCCTGGATTCCTCAAACAATTCACCCTTCTGCTGTGACACCTCCTCAGGAGGAGAAATATTCAGAACCTCTAACATCAGAGCCAGAGCGTGAGGAGTATCGGAGGATCTCCCCAAGTCACCCAGCTCAGCATCAGCGCCAAAGGACTGCTCATCGTCCGAAATATCAGAATCCTCATAAACTTCCCCTTCCTCTAGCGGGGAATAATCAGACCAATCCAGATTATTAACATCCTCCTGGTCCTCCACCAGCGGAGCCGGCGACAAATGCTTTCTCTTAGTCGAGGCCTTACGGGCAACCGAGCTGGAGATAATTTTTTCAAGGTTAGCCAATCTTGCACACATCTCAGATTGCAGCTCTTGGCCCATGACAACGTCACACGGGGTGCGTGTCAAGGTGGGAGGAGGAAATGAAGCGACCGGCGGTGCAGACCCAGACGCCTGGGGTTCGGACTGCCGCGTAATAGTCTGCTGTGCACATGGAATACACAGAAGTACATCGTCCCCAGAAATGGATACCCCACACAATATACACTTTCGGGGATGCCCCGAGGGGGCCCCGAGCCCAGTATCCGGGGATGCCTCCATAAGGTGAACTTTTATAGGAATAGTCGCAATGACCCAGGGAATTACGCCACTAGACAACCCGGGATGCCCCTTTAATGTCCCGAGTGGGAGGATTTATGGACAATAATGAACCCAGTGATTAAGGATCGGGAGAGACCCCCTAAATGCTAATGGAGAACCTCCTGAACCACCACCTGGAAGACAGAAAAGAAGGGCTAATAAGGCTAATGAAGGCAAAAGACACTCTTACATACAGAAGATGAGAAAGAGGGGATGGCCAGAGGCCACTTACAGAACCGCAACAGCCAGAAATGGCGACCGTGAAGGAATCCACCTGATCTTGCAGCCAGAAGGGGAGAAGGGGGCGTGGTCAGCGCGAGACGCGCGTGAAGCCGAGCAACGCCCCCCTTCCCCTCCCTCCACACAGGCAGAGCTCCGCAGCGGTGCCAGAGAAGGATGGGGGCGGGCAGCGGTGACGCGCCGCCACACCGGCCCCGCCCCCCCAGTCAAGCGTGAGGAGAATCTCCTCATAGGAAAAAGGCGCCAAGAGCCGGCCGGCGCCGCAGAGTAAAGTGCGGCCGCCGCGCCCGGTTCAGTCATAAGACATGGTCAAACACACACACACACAGTGTCTCATCAAACATGCGAAACAGGAGGGATGGACCCCGGCCCCGCGCCGACGGTCCGGTCCCGCCCCCCCCCCCCCTCTAGAAGGACAGTATACATGGCGTGAGGTAAATACCTCCGCCATTAATAAAAATGAAGACACCAGCTGAGGGAAGATGGGGGGAAAAGAGACAGGTCCAGCACCGCACATGCCCTGTAAAACGGCTGCGGCGGTGAAAACATTTAAAGAGACACTACACAGCACCCAGAACGGAACATGTTAGGGATTAAATAAAGAAGGGACCCACACTCCCCAACCCCACCTGTGGAAAGGGGATCCTGGGAGGGCCACTGAAAGTAAATTAAGGGACAGGGCATCCCAAACCGGGGTCACCAACCCGGAGTAACCGCCTACCCTCTCATACAGGGTCTCACGGTGGAGCATAGCTCCTGAGCACCTAAGGTGCCAATATACCCTCGACTGGACCCTCAGCCGAGGCTGGGAGGCATATGGATTTCTGGGGAAAAAGGTCCAAACGGAAATAAATAAAAAGCGGGCCGGGAGTCATCCCGGCTACCTGAAATCCCCCTGTGCAAGGAGGAGCCATCATCTTCTGACTTGCTCGCCGTCTGCAGAGATGGAAAACTGGGTGATGAGTGGGAGGTCCCAGGTATTTATGGATCAGGGAGGGGCTTTCTTTTTTGCTATCATCTCTGCAGGAACGCCCCTTCAGGTCGGTATTACCCACATGTTATGGATATCTTGAAGCGGGGTGTGTGACATACTTAGAATATGGCCCTGACAGTGATGGGGGGCTTTGGTCCTGGTTCAAAGCACTCGCCTTTTTCTTTTTCATGCAAAAGAGCTTTGAAATTGTCAGTAATCTGGATAACGTGCAAAAAGTTAGTCTGAGGGTGTTATTCTAGTTTAAGCTTTAAGATATTGGGGTGGTCTGCATGCGAATTGGAATGAATAGTATTTCGAGGGGTTTACTAACACTCTGCTGACCCTGTATTGTATGAATGATGAGAAGAAGATGCTGCAGCAAGCAGACATGGGTCAGACATGGTCCTGGCAACGCCCTAGTAGCAGTGCAGGGGAGGCAGATGGTCATTCTACAGAAACAGATGCACCAGGAGGAAGTTACAAGAGAACATGAAGTTACTGGAAGCACAAAATGTTTCACAGAGAACAATTATAGCTATAGCAACACTTCAAGAGTGCTAAAGCAACAGCCGTGACTTGAGGCAAACATGAGATGAAGGAGTTTGGCATGGAGTGCAGAGGAAGATTGTTGGGCTTCCCGACCAGGTGAGAGTCTACACCAAAGGACTAAGGCCCTTATTTATGAAGGAATAGCGACAGGTAGCGACTGGTGAGCGGCCGGTAATGACGGGCACCGCCACGAGGACGCCGGCTCCCCACCACAATCACACATTTATCAAGCCGATCCTGCTTAGCGACTGAGATAACGCCAGATAGCGACTCATTCATCATTATTCCAGCCTCAGCCCACAGCGCCAGCGTCCGACCTTGAACAGCGACAGGTATGACCTCTCGCTACCTGGCGCTCTCCAATGCATTTCAATGGAACAATCTTTAAATATTCATAATTCATTGTTATAAATTTTTTTTTTTTTTTTTTTAAATGTGAAAAATTATGTGACCACTTCTGCCATTTTAGATAATTTTTTTAAGGTAAAAAAAAAAAAAAAAATTGTACAGAATTGATATTACAGGTCTGATATTATTGTATTCATATTACCAAATTATTTAAAAAACTTGTTTTTTTTTGGTTTCCAAAAATATGGTTGTTTGGGGGTTAAAAAACTACTTTTAACCCATCGCCGCCAGCGCTCTGGGGTTTAAACATGCATTTTACAGCGCAAGATTTTTTGAGCGTGATTTTTTAATGAATATGGTGGGAGCCGGTCGCTAGGGCCAGTCGCTATCATGCGCTCCCATACAGCGCGGAACCTGTCAAATAGCGACTCCTCACCCAATATTCAACATTACGGCAAACCGACTGAGACGCTATCAACTACCGAACAACGGACAAGCACAGCGACTACTAGCGGGCGCTCTGAAAATGCCGCTACAGTCGCTCAACTGTCGCTACCTGCCGCTATTAATGAATCGGCCTCAAAGTCTGTACACCAAGAAGAGAGAAGTGAGCCCTGTACAGACAGAACACTGCTGCTATGGCCGCTGCTGAGGTGAGGGAGCTCACTTAAGCTTACACATGTCCAGCAGCAGTGTTCTATGCACTATCTGCAATATGTTGCTATTGGCAACGTACACCAAGTCTGCACTTGGTGTATGTTGCCAATAGCAACAGATTAAAACGGCTTCCATAAAACACACATTTTCTAACATTAAAAAAATGCTAGATTTCCCTTAATACATCATTTTGCCACACAAAAATATACACTTTCAAAAATGCAATTGAAAGTGGACTTACCCTTTAATGATAAAATGTAACATTTACTGATACATTTGTATCCTTAGGAGCAAGAACTGTATTAATGTATCCTTTGATGGTAAAAAAAAGTTGCGCCACCAATCCCAGGGCAGGATTTCATTTTGGGATCATGGTGGAGCAGAGTGAGAGAGGGGTTTGTGGGTGTGGGCTGGGGTACAACGCGGTTCTGGTTAATTGGATGCCCCCCCGCAAATGTCACAGTGCTGTCCAGCACCAATGTTCTCCAGGGCACCGAGGGGAGGGGTGGGGTGGAAAAGCCCAGTGTCCATCATTATGAAGAGCACCAGACCTGTCTCAAAAGGCTGACCCTTCAGATTGGTTGCCAGTCTCTATGTCTGGGGTCCCAGGCTAGTAGCCCATGGGGGGGGGCATATTTTTTTAAATAAGAAAAAAAATGTTGCCACTCTCCATGATGGGGTGAACTGGACTGAACTGGAAAGATCCAGGTCATATCCATCTTTGGCCCAGATCCAAAGCTCATCAATACTGCATACCGCCTTGAAGTTCCTCCAGTTTTACATATGTTACTATAAAGAGACCACTAGAGGGCAGTAAATAGCTTATGTTTTTAATCTCTCTCTAGTGGATTTTGCAGAGAGAAAAACTTACATTGCAAGCAGTAACCTGAAAATCGCTTTCCTGGAGCACAGTACTAGCTCCAAAAAAGGTACATGGAAGAGGCACAGATGTAGTGAAGTACAGAACCGACCCCATCCCATTCACAGCCTGTTGGGTTGCATTGCTTGTTTTGGATCAGAACAGCCACTTTCACTTATTGTGTGATCCATTTCTCGGATGCTCACCTGGGGCTGAGTCGCAGAATATCCCGCCCTTTCCTCCACGAGATGGTTGGTTTGGGGGAGGCTCTGGGTTTACACTCAATCATGACTAGGCCGCCCACTTTTCCCAAAGTCACCCTTTTCACAAATGCGCTGGAGAAATCAGGTCCAACAGCTAAAAGGAGACAAAATAATTTAGGAGGATCTGTTACATGCAAGTCATTAACAGCTCTATTCTATTTAAAGGGTGCTTCCACCTCCAGGGAATTACTCATAGAACAAATGCTCACCCTAGACACACAGATTTCTAGATTAGCGTCAGCCAATCAGAATCCTCTCTTATTTGGTACGTGTATTTGTGAGTCATCCCTGCTTATCACACAGCACAATGTCAGATCTCACTTGCTGGTTACTCAAATCACCATCGGGCTATTTCCACACTGTAACACGCATATCACAAAAAAAGTCTCTGGCTCTTAGATTTAGATTTCAGGGGGAGAGATGGGTGACTTGGTGCAGGTTCAGGGGCATCACTGATGCTTCTCTGCACTGGAAGAGAGCTGGCCGATCCTTATACTGAGACTTTGAGGTAGGCTCAGGGGTGAGGGGACATGTGCGATCCTTCTCTGAACAGAGAGAGAGCTGGCCGACCCTTATACTGAGACTTTAAGGGAGGGACAGACATGTGCGATCCTTCTCTGAACAGGGAGAGAGCTGTCTGACCCTTATACTGAGACTTTAAGGGAGGGACAGGCAGGCTCAAAGGTGAGGGGACATGGGCGATCGTTCTCTGAGCAGGGAGAGCTGGCCTGCCTTCATACTAAGATTTAGAAGGAGGGATAGACATCCTTCTGCAGATTCAAGGTAAGAGAACAAGAGCACCCTTCTCTGCACAAGGAGAGAGATGGCCAGCCCTCATACTAAGATTTGGAGGCTGGCATGTGCAGCTTTCTGTAGGTATAGGGAGAGGGCTGATCCTTCTCTGAACGGGGAAAGAGCTGGCCTGCCTTCATACTAAGATTTAGAGGGAGGGATATACATCTTTCTGTAGGTTCAAGGTGAGAGCACATGACCCATCCTTCTCTGCCCAAGTGGAGAGATGGTCAGCCCTTATACTAAGATTTGGAGGCTGGCATGTGCAGCTTTTTGTAGGTTTAGGGAGAGGGCTGATCCTTCTCTGAACGGGGACAGAGCAGTCTGGACCATCTACTGTGGTTAGGGATGGGTGAGTTTCCACAGGTTTACAGTATGGACACATAGTTAATCACAGGGAGAAAGCTATCCAGCCCTTATGTTCATGTCGAAATGGTAAGTTTCTGCATGTTCAGGGTGAAAGTGCACAAGGCCAATCCTTCTCTGTACAAGGAGAGTGCCAGCCAGTTCTTATACTGAGATTTAAAGGGAGTGACAAGTTGCATGCTGCAGGTTAAGGATGAGCACATATGTCTGATCCTTCTCTGCACAGAAAGTTCACAAACACTTGGCTGATCCCTCTCTACATTAGAAGAAAACTGGTCAGAGCTTATACTGAGAGGGAGGGATCAGCAGCTTTCTGCAGGTTCACAGTAAATGCACATCTCACATCTCATCCTTCTCTGCAAAGGGAGTGAAATTATGTTTTTTTTTATTTAAAGTAAACCCACAACCAATTGGGGAAAGTCCGTCCTACAGCATGGGTTTCCCCTCCTGGCACAAAAACAATCCCCTATCTAGGGTGTAGGTCCTCTTTAAGTGTTGATAGGAGTTAAGTCTTACCAATAACTCTCAGCTCGGCGCTGGAGTAAATGGTTCCATGCTTATTTTCGGCCAAGCACTGATACATCCCCGAGTCAGAGGTGTTAACAGACGTGATAGTCAGGCTTCCATGTTCAATCTGGAGACGTCCCTGGGGAACGAGGAGAGAACAAAGTGAGAGGACAAAAACTAGAGAAACCTAATAAAGAGTCAGTATGACTACAATCCCATCATGTCCCAGTTTAAGGATTCTGCTGCCCGATATGCTGATGTGGATGGGTCTCATGAGTTGTGTGATTCCTGCTGGCAGTGATTCCCTCACTCACTCCACAATGCAGCCATCCCATAATTCCTTCAGCTTTCATATAAGTTCTGAAATCCACCCACGCTCTGCATCCCCGGTTTGGGATGTCGTGCTGCAGAGACATTAGGAAGAGGAACCAAATTGTGCAAAACTAGTTACTAGAACTTCTGCCTATGTGAACAACAGTGGCAAATGGGCTTTAGACGGAAGGGCACATGACATGTGAATGTCTGCTGGGTTAACCAGCTCCTCGCCACTGGTCACACAGGGTACCAGAGCACCTGCTGCCAGAGGTGCAGCCAGTTTTGGAAGCCATCCGCACTGCTACCCACATGATCACTGGCAGCCAAAGGCATTCAGATTGAAGTGAACACAGGGTGTGCATCTCAGCCTAGGATTGTCTTTGCCATTGGTCATGTTGGGCACTAGAGCAGCTTTGCCCAGTTTCAGGATTCCTCTTTATGTCTGCATGGCGGGTGTGGGGGTGAGCAGCCGTTCTTTCATCTTTGGCTGGAGGTCTGCTTTAAGAATGTCCTAATAATCTCTCATTTCCTCTGATAAACGGCTTAAACTTAAAAGGCCCATAATGGGCAAAAGCATATACTCACGCCTGACCCCCTGTGGTATGTCTCTCCAGATCTTCAGTGGGATTTGACCCAGGTGTGTATATATGCATTCCTCCACAGTCTGTTAAAGCCAGACCCTGTTGGCAAGAGTGGGTTAGGGTAGGTACCTGGGTTAGGATAGGTACCTGGCATAGAGTTGGCAGGGGTATTTATGCTCACTTCATATCTTCATATAAGGAGCCTCTTCAATCTGGTGATGGTTTGAGCTATAACTTAATCACCCACACTCACCTATCACTTATACTGCCTGCTGATACCCCCTGACCTGCCCATATTTCACCCCTTTACTTTAGCAAGTCACAACGTATGTCATTACTCCCTCTCTGGAGAGATGCTCACTCTGCTCTGGAGCCGCTGGCCGTTCTTCAGCCATGTGTAGGTCGGTTTGGGGCGTCCGCTCGCTTTACATTCCAATAGAATATTTTCTTCTATCGCAATATGGGCATCATTGATTTTCTGAAGCCAACTTGGAGGAGCTGCAAGAAGAGTCAATGGCAGTTTAGTAAAGATGTTAAACGCCCATTACCCCCAAAATACAAAAAACTGGCAGTAGATCCCTAACTTATGACAGGGTAAGGAAAGTTTAAACCTGGTTTATTATGTCTATGCCGTTTGTAACTCCCTTACTTCCTCTCTGTGAGAAGCCAAAATGAAGTTCGGCTAACAGAAAAATCACAGGTGGCAGGCAGGGGTGGTTTTCGAAAAAATCTTAACAATGCCCTGCAGCCAAAAATGATGTCTATAAAGGATATAGCTGTGATCATTTATGTGTGTTAAAGTGATACTGCAGGCAAAGGTAATAATACAAAGCTGTGATTACTCACCTGTAGAATTGTTTTTACGGTGTACAGCACGGCTTGCTTCATTTCAATTCTTTACATGTGGGTAATCCGCCACAGGTGGCGCAATCGACTGCAGGAAGACTTGTGGCCCCTCCCGGCCCATAAAAGAGCCAGAATTACCCAGAAGACCACAGTGTTTGAAAGCAGTAATGCAAGAAGCCGGGAGGCAAGGACCATGTTAGTAAAGCACAGCCCACTAAAAGGAAAAACTCTCTCAACAAAAATCACCATAACAAGGCAAAAGAGAACAACGATAACAAGGGTGGGATGAAGCAAGCCGTGCTGTACACCATAAAAACAATTCTACATGTGAGTAATCACAGAATTGTATTTTTCCAGGTGTACAGCACGGTTTCTTCATTTCAATTCTTTACATGTGGGACATCCAACAGCAGTGTCCAAAAAAAAGGGTGGGATCCCCAGAGAGCAATGGCAGGCAGTTCAAGCCACTACCACCTGAAGCACCCTGCGGCCAAAAACAGCGTCAGCTGAGGCCCTAACATCAACTTTGTAAGGCTTGGAAAAAGTATGAACCGAAGACCAAGTAGCGGCCTTACAAACCTGTTGAACTGAAGCCTGGAAGGCCCAAGAGGCACCAATAGCCCTAGTGGAGTTCCTTCCCCTTGGCAGAGTATGCTTGCACCACCGCCTGTCTAATCCACTTACTGATAGTGAAGTTGGCTGGAGGCAAGCCCTTCTTAGGTCCGGAAGGAAGGACAAAAAGAGAATCAGACTTCCGAAATGACTAAGTGGCGACCAAATAATACTTGAGTGCCCTGACCACATCCAGAGAATGAAGGTTCCGTTCCTTGGAATTAGCAGGGGCAGGACAATAGGAAGGTAAGACAATGTGCTCATTGAGATGAAAGGCAGAAACAACCTTGGGCAAGAATTCCGGCTTAAGACGGAACACCACCTTATCGTGATGCTGCTCAAAATAAGGATGTTTCATGGAAAGCACCGCCAGCTCAGAGACGCGACGCACCGAAGTGATAGCAACCAAAAAGGCCACCTTAATAGTCAGAATAGAAAGAGCAGCATTGCACAGGGGCTCGAATGGGGGACCCTGAAGAGCAGAAAGCACCAAGTTCATATCCCACACCGGTAGCAGAGGCTTACGCGGTGGATGTACATGAGTGACTCCCTGGAAAAAGGTTTTGACAAGCCTATGATTAGTGAAAGATCTTTGGAAAAAAATTGCCAAGGCAGAAACTTGTCCCTTGAGGGTACTCAGTTGTAGACCCAACTCTAGACCGTGTTGAAGAAACTCCAGAATCCTGGAAAGGAAGAAGGTGCGGCAAGGGAAGGCCTTAGACTCACACCAGACAATGTAAGCGTGCCAGACCCTGTAATAAATCATAGAAGAGGATTTTTTCCGAGCCTGAATCATAGTACAGACAACCATCAGGATGCGGTTTCAGCAGCCAAGGCGTCAAAGCCAGCATTTGTAAATTGGGATGGCGTAGCTGTACCTGAGTGAGGAGCTCTGGAACGTCGGGCAGGACGTACTGATCCACCGCCATCTGGACGACGTCTGCAAACCATACCCTCCTCGGCCAGCGGGGGGCCACTAGGATGGTCGGTACCCCCTCCTGGGCTATCTTGCGCAGCACACGACCCAACAGAGGGAAGGGAGGAAAGTCATAAAGGAGTCAAAACTCCTTCCAAGGAAATGCCAGCGCATCTGTGGCGAAGGCCAGAGGATCTCTTGACAGGGATACGAATCTCGGACTCTTGTGATTGTGATGGGCCGCAAACAGGTCCACGTCCGGCTGACCCCAGCGGCGACACAGGGCATGAAAGATCTTGTTGTTGAGAGACCATTCCCTTAGGCGAGACGTCCCCCTGCTCAGGGCATCTGCCTCCTGGTTCTCCAACCCGGGGATGTAAACCACCGAGATGGAGGGAACCGTCTCCTCCGCCCAAGACAATATCGGGGACACTTCCTTGAGGGCTCGTTTGAGTCCCTCCCTGATGATTTATGTAGGCGACCGCCGTCTGATTGTCCGAGCGGACCTGGACCGCACGACCCTGAAGGTTGGGAGTCAACTAGAAGAGAACTAACCTGATCGCTCTCAACTCCAAGAGGTTGATAGGCGCGTGGGCCTCTTGAGGGCCCCACTGGCCCTGGAACTTCAGCGATTGCCAAACCCCTCCCCAAACGGTCAGACTGGCGTCTGTGGTGACAATCTCCCAGCATGGAGGCAAAAAGGACCTGCCCACTAGAAGATTCCTCGAGTCCAGCCACCAGGAGAGGGACTGTCTGGCCAGAGGGGGCAGAGCAAATTCCTGCTCCAAGGACTCCTGACTCCGATCCCAGACGGTCAAGAGATTCAACTGAACAAGTCTCATGTGGAACTGAGCGAAAGGCCCAGCCTCGAAGCAAGACACCATGAGACCCACCAACTGCATCCCCAGACGGATGGAGGGATGAGGGCAAGCCGACAAGGCGCGCACCTGCATCTGAAGGCCCTCCACCTTCTGCTGAGGAAGAAACACCTTGACCTGAGAAGTATCCAGCGTCATTCCCAGGAAGGATCTTACCGATGAAGGAGAGAGAGAAGACTTGGGATAATTGATCACCCAACCGAAGGACTCGAGGGTGGACACTACCATCCGAGTATCCCTCTCTGCCTGATGCAAAGATGGAGCTGCAATCAAAAGGTCGTCCAAGTAAGGAAGAACGCAAATGCCCTGGCTCCTCAGAAGGGCCATGACACCCGCCAGTACCTTGGTGAACACCCGGGGGTCCGAGGTGATGCCGAACGGCAAGGCCACAAACTGGTAGTGTTGATCCCCCAGAGTGAACCTCAGGAACCTCTAGTGTCCCAGGAAGACAGGAACGTGCAGATAGGCATCCTTGATGTCCACAGTGGTCATGAAATCGCCTGGCTCACCGCCGACCGCAAGGTCTCCATGCGGAAGTGTTTGAACCTGACAAATCTGTTGAGACCCTTTAGATCCAGGATGGGTTTCAGGGAACCGTCCTTCTTGGGCACTGCAAACAGATTGTAGTAGAATCCCCGACCCTGTTCTTGAAGAGGCACAGAGCAAACCACTCCTGATGACAGAAGATGTTGAACGGCCAGCCTCAGGCCCTGCGCCGTCACAGGATTTTGGGAGATCCGGGACCAAATGAATCTTGGGGGTGGCCAAGCTGCCAGCTCTATCTTGTATCCGGAGGACACCACCTCCTGAATCCTCCGGTCCGAGACGTGTTGCCTCCAGACGTGAGCAAAGAACCGAAGCCGTCCCCCCACCCCGCTGGGTGAGGGCGTCCCCTCATGCCTGAGGGGCCTTGGAAGTGAGCTTAGGCTTGGATCCCCAGGCAAGGCCGGGATGACCTCGGGCTCTACCTCGCCCCCATGAGTCTCTGCGGCCACCAGAGAAGGAAGATCCTCATCCTCCCAGAGAGGGACAAAAGGAAGAAGAGCCCCGAAAAGGCCGTACCTGCTTCCGATGCTGAGGAAGTCTCCCGTCCTTAGCCAGGAGGTCCAACCGTTCCCCGAACAGCCGAAGTCCTAGGAAGGGAATACCTGTGAGAGCTTTTTTGGCGGCAGCATCCGCTGCCCACTGTCGTAACCAGATAGAGCGACGCAGCGCGACCATCGCAGCCGAAGCCCTACCACCAAAACGGACGGCGTCATCCATGGCCGATATAACAAAGGCAAGGAAGTCCATACAAGCCAAAAGCTCCCTATACTCCTCCGCTCGCTTGTGAGATTTGGCAATATCAGCGAGACGCCTTACCTTCTTCTTAATGGCCATGGAAACAATGGCCGCAGCACAGACAGGGCGCAGACCAGTTCCCACAGAAGTGAAGGCGTGACAGGCTAGCTGATCCATGCGCCTGTCAACATGATCACGCAAGGAGGAAGTCTCAATAGACGGCATAACGAAGGTATTGGAGAGCCCCAGAACAGGAGCATCCACTTCCGGGGGATGGGACCATAGGCGAATCAAATCCTCCGAAAAGGGATACCGTCTGTCCAGACCCCTAGGCACCGACGGCAACCTGTTAGGCTTCTCCCATTCCTTAAAAACCATCTTAGAGAAGTGGCCTTGTTCAGGAAAGACAAGGCGCTGTCTCTCCGGCCGAAAAGGTCCCCCTGTTTCTTCTTGACCGCCTTAGGAGGAACAATGTGCAGAGTATCAAGTACCGCCGACAACAGCTGCTCAGTATCATCCTGGGGCCACTCTTCCTCATCAGATGAAGACCCGTGGCAACTGTCAAGGTCCCCCCGACTACCCCCGGAGGAGTCGGACCCCTGGAGCAACTCACCCTCCTCAGTGGAATCTCGGACACCGAAGGCCTTATAATCCTCATCGTCATCGGCAAAAATGGTGCGAGCCGGCTCCAAATGCCGCTTCTTAATCTTGGCCTTGCCAGCGGCCGAACATGCCAACTGACGCTCAATGCTAGGCAGTCTGAGCTCAAAATTACTATGTGAGTCCCTGCTGGCCTCCCCCTCACTAGGGGCCAGAAGCAGGCGCGGGGGAGTCGGCGAGGCCGGAGGAGCAATGGGACTGGGGCCGGCAACACTAGCCCCATCCTGATCCGCAATAGCACTCTGGGCGCAGGGCACACAAACCACATTGCGACCGCTCAGCGGGCATGTACCACACACAAGACAAAACTTAGCAAGTCCCGGGGGGTTCCCAAGCCCGCTACTCCCAGAAGCCTCCATTATGGTGATTATGATAAGAAAGACAAGTCTCAAGGCACTAAGACGGCCCAGATGCGTACAAAAAACCCAAATTTGACTCTCAGTACCCTAACCCACAGGGCAGGAAAGGGTGGAGGGGGGTGGTGTATGGACCGAGAGGAACCACAAGAATCTCAATATGGGACTCTGAAAGACACAAAAGGGAACAAGATAAGCGTCCCACACCGCATGCACAGCCAATATAAAACACAATAATAAAGGTACCAACAAGAAAAGACTGGACTCACGGACCAAAAGGGAGCCAGTTGAAGAGCCTGGGAAGAGCCTGTGCAGCCTGTCAGCAGACCAAGGAGCGACGGCGTGAGGTAAAAGCGGGAACTTTACCTCAGGAAACTCTGTGAGGAGAGTGGTGCCGGCCAGCCCAAGCAGCACCTCGAGGGGCGGGCCGCGCTGCGATGATCGCGTCATCGCTCGGCCCCGCCCCCCACAGCGCGCCAAGACGCCAGACACCAAGAGACAAAATGGCGCCTGGGATAAGGAAGACAGGTAGGGAGGGACCCCCCTCCCTTCCTCCGCCGCGGAGAGCACCCGCCCAGCTGGGAACAAGGCCAGCAACCGCCGCCCTCACGAAAGAGGGCGCGCCCCCCCCCCCCCGACGCCATAACGTAGAGGAGGCAAGAGGAGCAGGAGCGGGGAATGTAAGTATATTGTGAGGTAAAAAACAGGTGGGAATAGGGTTTGCAGCGGCCGACGGGCTAGTAATTCCCCGCTTATCTGCGAAGTCCATGGAGAGAGTGAAAGAGACCATCTTCGCAGTCAGACTGCAGGAGAAGACTGGGGTTTTCTAGGTAATTCTGGCCCTTTTATGGGCCGGGAGGGGCCACAATTCTTCGTGCAATCGATTGCGCCACCTGTGGCGGATTACCCACATGTAAAGAATTGAAATGAAGCAAGCCGTGCTGTACACCTGGAAAAGTTATACCATTGTGTCGGGCTAAGTTTTGCACTGTCCTAAACTGTTTTCCGTTTTTAAATTGAAGCAGAAATGTCCGATATATCGGGCCATTTTGCTTTTCAATTTAAAAACAAAAAACAGTTTAGTACAATGCCAAATGTAGCCCGACACCATGGTGTAACAATTACCTTTTCCTGCAGTATCACTTTAAGAACAATAAAATAAATTGATTTAGCATAGCTGCACTGCACTATGCCACACTGTGCCTGCTATGCTGGCCAGCAAAGACCCAGTTACTCATTTGTCAGGCATGGTCAGGTGCAGCAAAGCTCACTCACAACACTAACTAGAAAAGTAGAAAACAATATAAATAGGTGTTTAAAGGTGTGGAGTATTTTTTTATGTATATATAACTGAATATTCTGTAAATTATTTACATGTAAATAAAATAGATCAGGTTAAAATGTATAGACATCAAAAATATGTTTTTTAATAAATACATTATTATTCCCCGTAAGCTTCAGCCAAAAAGGGTTAAAAATAATATTGCAAATTGCAAATGCAATAATATGCTTCCTAACTTTCCCATTGGGTTCTATAGGAATAAGCCTCTCACACAGACCTCAACACAGAGTAATAAATAGCAAAAATAGCTACATTACATTAATACATTGTCTGGACTATTATTATTAGTATGACTTGTCTTTTTTTTTATTTAATAAATGCTATCAATAGCAAAAGAGTGTTTACATACAGGGTAGAACATATAGTACATAAACTATTACCAACCATGTGCTAAAGCAATCAAGGTGAATATTTTGAATACAAGATACAACAGGAGAGAGACTGGAGCAGCCCAGCATTGGTTTAGTAAATCTGGGCCATATTGTATGTAACCCCCATGTATCCTATCACCATCCACTGAGAAACGTTAAAGCTTTGTCCTCCCCTAATTGCCCTGGGGTCGGGGAGAAACACGATTTGCGCTGTCACCATTTTTTGCTCCAGAAACAGGAAAGGTTAATGTTGTTGGGGGTTAAATAGGACCGAAACCTGTTTAGCTGGATCCTAGCCGGCATTGGAGTCGGCAGCACTGGCACTGGAGGAGAGGAGCCTGCAGGACTTTCAGGGATTGAGTTGAGTATTTATTTTTTCATATCTGGACATGGACTTTAAGGCTGGAAAGTGCTCTAGTTTATGAAGGGCTTCCTATTTCTTCATCTATCTTCCTAAACAACCACCAACCGTCCACCTAAGTGACCAGCCATCCATGCCACTTGCCCACAGTATCTCAAAGGCAACCCATATTGTTTGTAGGCTTCCAAATACAGCCCTGCCACCCAGCCTACAATCCTACTCCTCCAATACCATTTTTAACACCCTCCTATACTATTCAAGTTCCCTAGAACCATCACAGGGCCCTCATATTATGGCCCTAGAGGCTGTGTATTTGAAGTAATTGCAGAGATGCCAACCTTGAAGACAAGCTTACAGAGTAATAGGCGTGGCAGGGGTGTGGTTTAGAGACGTGGCTTATGCACTGGACAGTAGCAATCAACACACAAGCCTGCTGGCCATCAGGGCAATTGCACAGTAACACCATATTGTGGCCTAGATAACGGCCTGAAACCAACTCAAAGCATCTTGTGAGCTGAATGCCAGGACAGTACTAGTTCTTAACAGAGTTGTGAGTTCTTTTGGTTTCAATTAGTCAGCTTTTCAGAACCAGCGCCTAATTCCCTGATTCCCTTTCAGATTTTAAACATTAGTTAACATTTTCAGTACTCATATAATAGTTTATTTGGATTCTCCTCAAGTTTAGTATCAATGCAAAGCTTATGGTGCAGGCAATCTGATCTGCTTTCATTTTTGTTTAAAGCAGAACAAAACCCAGGGAGGTCGGCCCTGAAATATAAAAGACCAGAATTCCGATGTTTCCCTGGTCCAATGGCGGATGCGGGCTCTGATCCAATCAGAGATGTTTGCCATGCTTATGTAATTCATAAAACTGCTCTGATTGTTTACAAGGGGGCGCAAGAGCAGCCACATCCCCTGCATCCTCAGGCTGTGCACACGCTCCCACCCCAGCCATTCAGCTGGGCTGGGATGAGAGTGTGCAAGCTGCTGGGGATGCAGCCACTCTTGCTCCCCGTTGAAGCCTATCAGCATTGTTTGCTGAATGACATAATCACGGAAAATGGCTCTGATTGGACGAGAGCCCAGGCATGTGCCATTGAACCAGGAAGAGGTGAGTTGCATTGGGCAATCTGAGGTTTGGGCAATCTTAATTTGGGATGCCTCAAGGCACTAAACAAAACCCTGGATATTAAAAATCCTGGCTTTTGTTCCGCTTTAACTAATACCGTGGGGATTACAAAAAAAGTTTTTAAAGCAAATGTCCAGTCTCTATGTAACCCAAGTCCAACTATCTTTGGGCTGTCTTTCAGGGTCTGCCTTGGGGGGAAGATTGCAGTGATCAGGTGACTTGTTTTCTTATTTTAATGCCTTAATTGAACTAAGCACAAAGGAAGGGTGGGTTGGTTAGGTTACAAAAAGCTTGGAGTTCATATTTAATATTATAGCCCCCCACCCAAACCTTCCTGTGTGTACAACACCAGCCACGAAACCCTCTTGTAGCAAGTTGAAAAAGCCAGTTGAAAAAAATTCTCCTGGCAGTAAAAAATTCACTTTATGAGAAGTAATGCTACAGAATGTGCCTATTGGAGCTAAATCTTTAAATACAAACTGTTACATATTAAAGAAAATAGTGTCCAGGGACGCAGGGGTGGCATAGATGTGACAGTAACTGAGCTTTATTGACATAACGGGGAGGCCGATTCATTAATAGCGGCAGGTAGCGACAGTTGAGCGACTGTAGCGGCATTTTCAGAGCGCCCGCTAGTAGTCGCTGTGCTTTGCCATTGTTCGGTAGTTCATAGTGACGGTTTGCCGTAATGTTGAATATTGGGTGAGGAGTCGCTATTTGACAGGTTCCGTGCTGTATGGGAGCGCATGATAGCGACTGGCCCTAGCGACCGGCTTCCACCATATTCATTAACAAATCACGCTCAAAAAATTCTCGCGCTGTAAAATGCATGTTTAAACCCCAGAGCGCTGGCGGCGATGTGTTAAAAGTAGTTTTTTAACCCCCAAACAACCATATTTTTGGAAACCAAAAAAACAAGTTTTTAAAATAATTTGGTAATATGAATACATTAATATCAGACGTGTAATATCAATTCTGTACAATTTTTTTTTTTTTTTTACTTTAAAAAAAATAAAATGGCAGAAGTGGTCATTTTTCACATTTAAAAAAAAAAAAAATAATAACAATTATAAATATTTAAAGATTGTTCCATTGAAATGCATTGGAGAGCGCCAGGTAGCGAGAGGTCCTACCTGTCGCTGTTCAAGGTCGGACGCTGGCGCTGTGGGCTGAGGCTGAAATAATGATGAATGAGTGGCTATATGGCGCTATCTCAGTCGCTAAGCAGGATTGGCTTGATAAATGTGTGATTGTGGTGGGGAGCCGGCGTTCTCGTGGCGGGGCCCGTCATTACCGGTCGCTCACCAGTCGCTACCTGTCACTATTCCTTCATAAATAAGGGCCTATGTCTATACTGCAATGGGGTCGATTCAGAGCCAGATTAGAATTCTCACCTCTTTTTTAGGCGAGAAAACTGCCACTGACTTTCATTGTCTACAAGGTGTAAATTTTGACTTGGCTCTGAATCAGCCCCAAGGTAGACAATGATAGTCAATAGCAGTTTTCTCTCCTAAAAAGGAGTGAGAATTTTCATCTGGCTCTGAATTGACCCCAACGTGCATTACACAATGATTAGTAGTGTTGGGAATTGAGCTGAAGACAAATCTGTGGTGGAAGAGCAGGTCTCACCCAACAATTCCTCTTGTAAATGTAAAAACAAGAAGGTAAATCGATGAAGATCCTTAGCAATTCAATAAACAAAACTATCACGAAATTGTGTAATATCAAAAATCCAAATAAACATGTCGGCTAATGAGAGGAGGGGTCACTTATACCCCTGAACTAAATAAAACTCCTGCCAAGCTTGTGGTTTATTCGCTCATGGTAGGAATAAAATATAGGGCTGACAGGTTTAGTCTATCAGGGGTTACAGAACCTGTCACCCCAGATGTTCTCTTCCTTACATCAAAATTAAAAAAACAAGCCTGGCTGGATATTTTTGGATGCTGGTTGTGTAAGTGATGCCTCCCACCATCCAGCATATTTATATGGATCATTGGGCCATTTTTCGTGATAGTGCTCCTTTAACAAAACACACTGTTAGTTTCTATGGTATAGATATTATTCCCCTTATAGAAGCCATGTTCTACCACCATGTCCTAATCATACCAAAGTATGTGAGCTGCCCTCGCACCATGTTCTTCCCGCGTGTGTTTTCAGCCACACATTCATAAGGCCCGGCATCTTCTATCTGGAAGTTGGGGATCTCCAGGACACCACTGGAACGGTGCCTTCGCACTTTACGGGATATGGCTTTGCCGTCAGCCCTCCGCCAGGTGATGGTGGGTATGGGGCTGCAATCAACAGAGCGTATAGGTTATCAGCCATCTTTGTAAAGACCGAACAGCTATTTCATATCTCTGACTTGACGACAAGTTTGCATGATTGGGACAAGGCAAAAGAAAAAAGACAAAAAAATGAGGATGAAAAACCCAGGGTAAAAGAATAAAGAAAGAAAAACCTTAGAATAATAGAATTTAAGTAAAAAGGTAAAGAAAGAAAAATATGTCGATGTGGAACTAAAGAAAGGAAGGAAATGAAAGAAAGAACACGAAGAAATAAACAATAATGAAAAGAAGAAGCTGAACAAAAAAAAAGGAAAAATGAGAATAACGGAAGCAGAGCATGGGAGACGGAGGAAAATATATATAACATAGATGAAAGAGGCAAAATAAAAAAATAGAAGATGACGATAGAAATAACATTTAAAAGACGAATGATAAAAAAGGGGAATAAAAGAGACATAATAGTAGAAAAATATTGAAGAATATGAAAAAAAATTGAAAGAGTATAAAGTAGAATTCCAGTCATGGGGCAACTCCCTACATTGCCACCCTCCCCTGATGCTGAGGCAGGATGGGAGGAAGGGTTACAAAGAAAAAAAACCTTACCTTACCTGTGGTCTAGTGCCGTTCTAGCAGCATCCCCCACAAATCGATTCACCAACAATGTGCACACTCCTTCCTGCCTATTCCCTTGCATGGGCCAGCGGGGCATACACAGAGCCGGGGGGAGCTGCTTAGTGGTTTCTCCTAAGATGGGAACACCCAGGACCTAGAGTGTCAGGAGAAAGAAGGGCGCCGGCCCTTTTAGGGCTGGCAGCCCCATGACTGGCCTGCGCTTCCTGTTGGAAGCTGACCAGCCATGGGATTGGGGGATGAGATCAGGGGAAGTGACCTCAGGGGAGGGGGGGGGGGGGGAGTATATAGGGTCGGGTCCCCCCCTCCTCTTCCTCTTTGGCCCCTGATCTCTTCGCTGGAACGTGCTTTCCCACCCGCCCGCCCTTTATTGGGGGTGATGGAATGGTCGATTGGTCACAGCAGTAGCGGTTGGTTTTTGGGGCAGTTGGGTTGGGACAGGTTGTATTATGTTGTATGTATGTACATATATATATATATATATTTATAAAAAAAAAAAAAAAAAAAAAATAAAAAAAAATAATAATTATATATACGCTTTAATATATATGATTTAAAAAAAAAAAAAAATGAATGAAGATAAGAATAAAGAAGATTTATATATATTTATTGACATTTGTTCAGTTAACAGGGTACAAGTAGTGGGATTTTATGTATAATTTGTGGGGAATTTATCGGGCATATGTGTCAATGCGTTTGTATCGGGGGATTGTTGTAAATTCATTGTTACTGTTTTATTTATTTGTCACAGCTTTGGCGGTCTCCTCTGCTCGGTTCGGGTCTGAGATGGCACGGAAAGTGGGGGTAGGTTACAAGGAAGCGGCTGTTTCGGCGGAAACGGGCCAGGAGGATAGGTGACTGAGTTAAGGGGAGGGGAGGGACTAAGGGAAGGGGTTAAGGTGGATCTTGGCAGTTAGCCCCGTTGAGCTACCAGGCCTAGGAGGGATGCGGCCAGGCTCACGAATTGGCTTCTGTTGCAGATTCCGGGAGGTTGGTGAGCCTCCCCTCCCCTTCTGTTGGTAGGTAGGGTATGGTGGAATCTCAGACCTGGATCGGGGAGATCGGGAGTGCATCGTTAATTGTTATCTGTTATTGTTTTATGTTGAGGCTGTGGCCAATTAAAATTCCATCAATTCCGAAGAAGTGGTTGTTTGGCTCCTTTATTTTGGGAGTGTGGGTGGGTTTGTGTTAGCTGAAGACGTATGGAACGCTAGCACAGTCACGTGCTGGACAGAGGGCAAGGTAAGGTTTTTTTCTTTGTAACCACCCAATCCTGTCTCTGTCTGCCAGGGGAGGGGGATTACCCCATGGCTGGACTTTCACTTTAAATAAAGTACTGTATAACAGAAGAAAATAAAGATGAAGCCAATAAAAAGGAGAATAAAAAAAAAAAATAAAAGAATGGGAGAAAATAGTAGCGGTAAGACATACAGATAAGTACGATAAAAAACATAAGAAGAAAAGAAAGAAGAGCAGAAGGACGGTGATAAATAATATGTACAATACCATGTCTGGTTAGGTGTAATGATGCTTGCAGATATGGTGTAGGTGGTAGGGGGGGACAGGAGGGATATTGAATGCTGTCTGTCCCTCACGGTATGGGGACCCCGTGGTGTCATAGAGAACATATTAGACCCCTCATATCTCTAGCATTGGTGTGTTCATAAGGAGAACAAGCTATAAGATGGCTGTTGTTTCCATGGCAGCGGCATGGGTCACCCCAGCCGAGGCACTAGTATTGGGAGGTACTTGGGAATATATATCCCAACTGTGTGCCCCTCATTAGATTTCTGGGGTCCATAATAGTTACCCCTTTAGTGATAGTTAGTCTCCGTGGTGTGAAAACCAAGATAGTTTATTATTTCTTATGGTGTTCATAGATAGTCTTTATTGTATGTTAAAATGAGTCCAGCAAAGTGGTTTGATAGTGGATTTGTGGCTGCCCATCCGTGCCTTACTTACCTTCCTCGTTCCGCTTGTAGTGCTGGGGCCGCCGGGTAACACTCTTGTGTCAACAATGGCCGGTCATGCGCGCTTGGTTACTGAGCGCACTCCATTCAGCAATATGATTGGGATCTGAGACAGAGGCCGGGCCGCTGACGCACTTCCGGCCGGAGTGCGTCAATGCGCTCCAACCCTCAGTTTCGGCTCAGCCCGCTGACGCACTTCCGGGCTCGGAAGCGTCGGCATTCAAGCTGGTTTGCAATAAATTCATTAGCGAGGAGATTTAAGGAAACACGGAGGGCAGTCACACTTATCTTTTTGCCCAGATGAAGTAACGGGGAGACCGTTACGAAACGCGTCGGCTGGGGCGGGGTGCAGCGTGTGGCTACAGGGTTCCCTCACGGTGATTTATATAGAACATTTATTTTGATTGTTTGTTTACTTTTTTCTTCCTTGGTGTGTCCTCAGGAGCATTTATAATAGTTCAAGTATAGCACTGCAATTGGCACTTTATCATGATACACATTGATGTATTATATATAGAGTTTTAGAACTAGTTTTTTCTATGTGTTTGTGCAATAGGTATATAGGAGCACGTGTTGTATAAATAATTGACACAATTTATGGTGTATATATGTTTTTAAGAGGGCTACCCTCTATCCATAGCGCCCCCGTATGTATTCTGTTTTTTAATGGTTTTTAAAAATATTTTTGTACTGGACAAATAATAAAATGATTATATCTGTATTGCAATAAGTGTGGTGGTGCCATAATTCAGGGCAGGCTTTGGGGTGTGGGTCACGTGGGATCCCACATTTTTTGAGTGTACAATATAAAAGATGACAAAGTAGAAGAGGAAAAACAAAGTGAGATTAAAAAAAAAGGAAAAATAAAAATGAGGGAGATACAAAATAAGTACGTTTTCAAGAAGAATAAAAAGAATCAATTAAAAAAATCGCAGAGGAAATAAAAAGAAAAAAGAGAGAGTGGTGCAAGTAGTAAGAGAAGTCAGAGGCGCTGATTTACTCACTTGCCCAACGCAAAACATTCAAGTTTAACCGTGGAGCCCTTTGCCGCTGACACCGACTCTGGGAAATGGACCTCGATTTTCGGCTCGTACTCCCCCATCACACCTGAGTGACAGGACAGACAGACAGACAGTAAGTAAAGAGTCCCTACCCTGAGATCTTTTTCACTTTTGGACGGAGACCTTCTTTAATGAACAATATAATAAATCCCTATTTCCAGTAAGTGTTCTATTGCCAACCATGACATTCTAGAGGATTGTTTTACAGTGACCTTGTATGAGGGCACTCTCTGCATCTACCTAGCTTCCATTATCAATAGCGATCAATCCATATATCCGAGATGAATAATTCATACGCTGCCAGCTGTCAATCCAGGTGATTCGGATTCCAGGGATTGGATACACTTCATGCAATCAATAGACTATGGGCACTCAATGTACTGCTCCTGCCCATATTTACTTTCTCATGTTACTCTGTAAGTAAAAATCTGATTACGGATTAGGAATTTTGATTGAATGTTACTGGATATTTCCATACTCAAAGCACCTGACTCACCCTACCTCACTCTGATACATGAAGCTTGCATCCCTTTCAGAATCTGCAGGTGATATCTATTAGTTTGCCTAATTAATATCCTAAATTAGGTGAAATGTAGGAGTTATCATGCTGTTTCAGCTAGTGCTCCCCCTATTGGCCACTTGTGTATTGAAATTAAAGCTATGTTGTAGGCAACATTTTTTTTATAATAATAAAAAAAATAGTAAATGTAAAAAGTAATGATCCACTAAACATAAATAACAGTAGATCCAAAAATGCTGTGTGGTGTGGAGTGAGCGCAGCACAAGTGTGCAAGCTGCGCCCTTATCTTGGCCACTAGGGGAAGTGCTAGCTGAGATTATCAGGAAAACCAAAGCTAAGGAGAAGGAATTACAGTATGTTGCAGAATGAGAAGTTTGAAGCGACACCCCCTCTAATGTATAAGATTCTTGGGGGGGGGGGAGTTGGTCTACCTCTATATGGGGGATCCTGCATTGAGGGGGGGGGGTGGCATGATTAAGGGGCAGTTCGTTCGAAACGTGTAGACGGCTGGAAAAGCAGCTAACTTGTTCTCATGATGGAATGGTTGATGCCGTTAGATCTTTTAATGGATGCCATATTAATGGGTTTACAATGCAATGCAATATATAGTAATATCAGTGACAGGCTGCGTGGGACACATGGTGAGTATAACTTTTTTTGTTTTTAGACTGAAAGTGCTCTTTAAACTGGACCTACAGCATCATTTAATGAAGCCTTTAGAAAACTACTCCCCAGCATCTAAAATAAATATATTTTACATTTTCAGTCATTTACTTTTCATTCTTTCCCCAGCTGGGCCTTAACTCTGTTCAGGACTCTAGGATACTGGCACCGCCATTTGCCTCAGAAAAATCAGATACTGAGGAGATGTACAGGGGGCGGATTATAGCTGTGCGGAGCTAGGGTCAGGGAAAGGACAGCAATCCTAGAATGCAGAGCAGCACAATCAGAAGGATCTTCCTGTCTGCAGACAGCCTGAGACTCCACATGCTGCCATCCTGGATGTTTAAAGGCTCATAAAATACAGTAGATGCAGGTAGGATGGTTTTTAATGTGGGCAATCTGTATGGGTGTGTGTGGGAAACATATAAGATAGACTCTTATTCAGGGTGAAGGTCTGGTTTAAGGAGAAACCCTAAAGGAGAAGATAAGGTCCCTCTAGTGACCAGCTGCAGTGCTGCACCTCGAGGGTGTGGCACTTACCGTCAGTGCGGAGGGTCAGCGGTGTGCTGGGCCCCAGCTCGCGGCTGCTGGTCACCGTGCTGGTCACCACGCAGGTATAATTTCCGGCATCGGAAGGCTCCACTTTGGCGATATAGAGGTTGCCTGTGACCTGCGAGACAAATCTGCGGTTGTCTTGCTGTAGGAAGGGAGGGTACTCATTAAAGAGCCAGGCATACACCAGTTCTGTAGAGACAGGGAAGAAGGAAGGGTTAACACTCACCATATATATGGAGTGATTGCTGTCACACAACTGATATGACAGTTATTCATAACCACAAACATACATTTCCTGGTTCCTAGTTTGAGGAAAACATTCTCAGGTGACATTTCTTGTATTGCTATGTTTGAAGGGCCCATAGAGATACACAATGTCCAAGTATAAAAAGGTTGTGTAATGTTTCAGCAGATTCTCTGAACAGTACAGTAGTAAATGCAAATAGCCATGTCCGCGTTTGAAGCTCTATTGCCCCAGATCCCTTTCTGTGCTGAGAGTAACAGTGACAGCTAAGTGCTTGAAGGGGCCTCTCGTGATGGGGCCCATGGTTGGTAGCTGGAACCTACGAGCAGTTCAGGGTGTGACCAGGCAAGATTGGCAAACTGAAGACGGTAACGAAGCAGTAGTCAAAAGTGAGGTTGGCAACTAGGCTAGAGCCCTGGAAATGGTCAGTGGTCAGCAGCATTACAAGGTACTCCAGATGCAGCCACATGTGGTACTAGTTGGTAACACTAGGCCCTCCAGACATGGTCAAAACTGGCTTGTGGTTGGCAACAGGCCTATGTATTTGGATGTGGTCAGACCTAGCTTGAGCTTGGTGGCAGGGCAAGGTACTCCAGACATGGTCAGAGCTGGCTTGTGGTTGGCAACAGGCCTATGTATTTGGATGTGGTCAGACCTAGCTTGAGCTTGGTGACAGGGCAAGGTACTCCAGACATGGTCAGAGCTGGCTTGTGGTTGGCAACAGGCCTATGTATTTGGATGTGGTCAGACCTAGCTTGAGCTTGGTGGCAGGGCAAGGTACTCCAGACATGGTCAAAACTGGCTTGTGGTTGGCAGCAGGCCTAGGTACTTGGATGTGGTCATACCTAGCTTGAGCTTGGTGACAGGGCAAGGTACTCCAGACATGGTCAGAGCTGGCTTGTGGTTGGCAACAGGCCTAGGTAATTGGATGTGGTCATACCTAGCTTGAGCTTGGTGACAGGGCAAGGTACTCCAGACATGGTCAGAGCTGGCTTGTGGTTGGCAGCAGGCCTAGGTACTTGGATGTGGTCATACCTAGCTTGAGTATATGCTGTTATGGTCAGTGGGGGACTTAGCCCAAAAACAAGCCCAGCATTTTACCAGCCTCTGACCAGCTCATGACATCTCTACTAACCCCCCCCCCCCCCCCCCCCCCATGTAGCCGAGGCTATAGCATTGCAGGGACAAATTATTAACAAAGTGAAACTTTAAACATCTTAATTGAATTAATTAAATAAATATAAAGTTTGTGTTTTCTGTATTTTGCCTAATATATTTCCTCTGCTAATGCTAATTCTTTGTACTTTGATGCTATCATAAATAACATCCTAACTTTTCATTTTTAATACTAATAAAAATGACTGAAAAGAAAATTGGGACAGTGTGGCCACATGTGCCACTGAAAATCCCAGTTTTTATTTGGATGAACACTAGAGGGCGCCCAGCACCCACTGATCCTCATCAATGCTCCATGCATGAATCAAATGACTTACCTCCAGAGTGGGCTGGTGGGCCGCACAGCAGCACCATCCCCTGGCCCTCACGGACAGACACCGTACTCCGGGTCCTGGTCTGGAATGAATCGAGATCTACAAAAAAGATGGAATGTCAGACAATAAATGTTCCCACAGCGGGGCATCCCAGTTAGGAATACCCCATAAAGAGGTAGAGCAACTCTCCTAAGAGTCTTATAGAGTTTATAGAGGAACTCCAAGCTTTTTGTAACCCTGCAGCCACCCCACCCTCCCGCTGTGCTAAGCCCAATTTGGGCTCTGAATGGCAGGCGTAGACCTGCGTCACAGTGGGGCTTAACTCCCTTACAAGAAACAGTTTTCATAGCCTTCCCTCCCCAGGGCAATCCAGATTGCTGCACATAAAATTCATTTACCTTTTTGTAACTCCTGCTGTAGTCAATTTTAAAAACAAAATGGCGTCTCATGGAGCTGCAGGCTGCCTGCAAAGAGGACGTTTGCTACCCCTGTGCATTTGGGGGTTATGTCAATTAAAGGAGCACTATTGTGAAAATTTGCATTAAAAAAGACAAATGATTAAGTAGCCACACAATAGCTTCTAACATGTGTAGAAATAATGTGGCAATAGAAAAAGGAAAAATGTATGCCTTAAATTGTATAATGACAATGGCTCAGTCCATTTGCTGAATGGGGGGATCTGCTGGCTTTTATTCAGTGAGCCGCATCATTTAGCCCGCTGGTCTTTCTTCACAGGCAGGCCCTGTACAAGGAGGTAACAGCCCTATGTGTGTGAGGTGCTGCTTCCATGATGAGATCACCAGGTGACTCAAAAATGTAAAATCTCTACAAAATAAACTAAACTGACTGAAAACGACTGAAATTCTGCTTTGAATGACTGTGCAGGTATATATAAAGGTATTAAAGTGGAACAAAAACCTGAGTGGCCGACCCTGGAGTCTAAAAGACTCCAGTGCCAGCGACTGTCCTTCCCCTGGTCCTTGGGTTCTGGTCCTTGCCCCCCGGGGCACCCCGATTGCTGATGCCCTGATGTGTAAAACCCCCAGGTAGCCCGATCTCATTGACCCTTCCCCGGTCCTACGGTGCATGTGCAGCCCTCTCGTCCAATCAGCACGCTCAGATCCACTCCTGCCTCTTCAACTAATAGCTTGTCTAAGGCAAGCAGATCTGAGTGTGCTGGCAGACGCACCACCCGCTACTGTCTAACATGGAGCGTACCCGCACCGGCCATCCACAAATGCCTGGCACGGGCATGCACCTTGCTAAAGGGACAGCGGGGATGCGGCCGCAGCTCGCACATGCACCATTGGACCAGGAAAGAAGGTGAGTTGCTGGGTGACCTGGAGGTTTCACACAGTGGGGCATCCCGATTTTGGATGCCCCGGGGGGGAGGGAATTCAGCTGGCCTGGAATCATAGATTTTAGGGCCGTTGGGGCATGGGCTTTAATAACGTCATATTAATAAGATTTGGCTACATTTTAGCACAAAGTTCTTCAGATGTCCAGATATCACCCCCAAATGGAACGGGAGGTCTTCCTGTTCAATTTGGGGGTGATATCAGGGCCCCGCGAAAGGTGATGCCAGTATCTGGGGAATAACGTGCGGCTAAATGGCGGTTCCAACCACCAGCGCAGATCTTTTCTAGGATGAGGATAAATGTCGCCATCAGGCCGCTCCGAGGTCTGCGTATGGGAGGGAATCATGGGCAGGATATATATCTGCGCCATTATGGTGACATATGATGAGCGGCGTGAGTTTAATGGCTGGCGAGTCTGAATTGCCGGTCGGCGGCATGTGAGCGCCGTGCATAATAAAGCGCAAGGCGAATCATCTACTGCGCTAATAACACTCCAAGTGGTCCCATCACTCTAATGACTTATTGCTGTTATTACAAGCCGGGAATATGGACGGAGGATAGACACGCCGTGCTCCCCCGCTCATCTGACCTTTCCATTTTTTTAGATGTATATTTAATGAGGAACAATGCAATGTCAGCAGGAGAGAGCGCAATACGCCGGGTCCCACTGCAGCCATCTCTTCTCCTATACAAAGCACACTCTTTATCGGGTACTGAGCACAGTGCTCTTTTTATAAGACATGTGCCAAACCATCTCTTTCTTGCTTCTGTACACCACTCTTTGTAAATCTTAAGCATAGCTGTATCTTTTAGAAGTCTCAACATAAGTCTCTTTTTGAGTTAGGAGTCCAGTGGGTCACTTTTTCTTTAGTCCTGCACACAGCTTTCTAAGTTTTCTAGTGCCGCTGTCTCTTTTCTGGGCCTCCATACTGCTTTCTTTTTGAGCCCTAAACACGGCTAGCGATATATACAACTGTCTCTAACTGTCTCCTAGGTCCTAAGAATGAATAGCTGTCTCATTCTGGAATCTCAACAAAGCAGTTAACTTTCTAAGTTTTAAGCAAATCTGTCTCTTTTTAAGGCCTCTACACAGCTGTCTCTTTTGCAGTCCTAATCACATCTGTCTCTTTATAAATCCTAAGTATAGCTGTCTCTTTCTGAATCTCAAGTACCCTTTCCAAATGTTACATTCAGTTGTCTTGTTCTAAGGGCATCTACTACACTAAAGGCTCGTTTCAGAGACACATTCGTCTGGACTTCCGTAGCTGTCTATGAAAGTTTTAGTGGGTGTTTGTCATTTTTTTTGCTTTTTTTCGTTCATTTTTCATTCGTACGAACGTTCAGGAAAATGCATATATGCGCTTTTCGATGAACGGAAGCAAATCGGAACATTTCCGTAAGTTCGGATCATTTTCCAAACAAAATCTGATATTTTTCGTTCGTTCAGATAACTTCCGTTGTTGGGATGGGCTTGCATCTGATTCAGAGAGCTGATTTCCGACGGACCACCACCCTATAAATCCGTTTCATTTCCGATCCACTTACGGGACCTTTGAGGGCTCGGATTGCTATTGTTGAACATGTTTTGTGGCTATGTGGAGGAGTCTGCGTGCCTTTAGCACCAAGGCATTGCATGTATCAGCATGGCCGAAGCCATAAATTGTCTAGCAATGCATATCTGAATCAATACTTTTCATGTATGCCTTATAGATGCATTTTAATGCTGACCTTAATTAGTCCTTAGCATGTAAACATTTATTTTCCCACACATCCATATAATTGCTATATTTTTTTAGACTTATGTCCTTTGTGAATTATATTTGGATTGTTGAACTTGAATCTTAATTTGTTGTAGGAGTTATTGTTTTAGTTGGTTACCTTTGCTTTGTGTAATTATTTTATATTTGGTTGCAGGAACCGCAAGATGTGCCACTCGCACAACATACAAGCAGTGTTTGGTCCAGCTATGCAATTCCTCACTGTTCTTGCAGGGCATCCAGGGTCGTCCCATGATGCTTATATATTGCAGAGTTCCGGCTTATTTCGTCAGTTTGAGTCAGGAGAATTATCTGGTGGATGGCTCCTGGGTAAGTTTGCTCACATTCCATCAATCCATTTTTACTGTATGGCAATGAATATAGTTGATGACTCATGACTTAACCTATGGCTGTTTTTAGCCCTTGATGACATGTTAAACAATATTGTAGCTTAGAATGTGTATTTTATGTTAGTATTTTTAAATTATTTCAGGGGATTCTGGATATCCACTCCTGCCCTTGCTCCTGATGCCCGTTCTTTGCCTGCAGAATGCGGGCCAGGGGTTCTCTAATCGGGCACTATGCAAAACCCGGGCCGTGGTGGCGAGGGCCCTCTGGCTTTTGAAGTCAAGATTTAGGTGTTTGGACCATACAGGGGGGGAGGCACTGCAGTATGACCCCAACAAGGTTCTACCAATATTTTAATTTACATTTTTTATCAGGGACCACACGTGCCAGAGTGGCACAACTGAGTGTCAGGGTCCTTCAGTTGGTGGGCGAGATGCAGGAGCTGCGCCACTCATGGGGACCACAGATGAAGAATAATGTTCTGTGGTCTGCCATTGCTATGTATTTTGTTTTCTATAGTTGTAAACATTTGAAATTTTCTAATTTTTTAAATATTTTATATTTTATGATGGAATAAAAAAAATGTTTCAGTGTCATTTCATTTACAAAATACATTAACACAAGACTAATGGGCCCAGAAATATTTAAAGATGAATATTCACATGACCAAGAAGTGGGTACGTTTTAGGGGGCTAAAATGGAAGAAGAACCTAACCGCGAAGTGGTTTGGGTGAGCTTTAAGGGTCCAAAAGGGAAGATGGAGGATAGTGCTAAGTGGTTGGGGTGAGCTTTAAGGGTCCAAAAGGGAAGATGGAGGATAGTGCTAAGTGGTTTGGGTGAGCTTTAAGGGTCCAAAAGGGAAGATGGAGGACAGTGCTAAGTGATTTAGCTAAACATTGTAGTAGAAGTAAGGGTGGCAAATATGTAGGCGAGCACTTTAATGAGTTAAGTTTGTAGTGCGCAGGCGCAAGATCGTAAGGATTTCAGTCTGTACGATTATTTATTGAAAAAGGGAAACAGAATCTAACGGGAAACGTAAAGGATTCGTGGGAGGATACGATGGGAAAAGGGCAAAAACGAAAGCCTACGTTGTAACATGTGAAAATGAAACGGAAAAGTCACGCTGGAAACTGACATCCTCGTACTCGTAATCTGCCGTACGAACGGCCGGAAACTTTACAGAAGGATTGCAATGCATGCATAGAATCGCTCGCACACTCATACGAGAGCGGAAACATTTCCAAAAAAAAACAGATCGGCACTAAAACGAAAGTATTTTTTTGTCTCTCTGATTCGAGCCTTATCTCTGTTTCTAACTAATTAATTAATGCATAGATTGCCATTGTATGCTTGCACACACATATGAATTCGTCTTCCGCATTTAACCCATCCATGCAGTGAGTGTACACATGCCCCGAGCGGTGGGCTGCCCTAATTACCGCGCTTGGGGAGAGGTTGGGGGGTTAGGTGCCTTGCTCAAGAGCACTTCAGTCATGTCCCAGGACTGGGATTCAAACCTGCTACCCTCCAGTCACAAGTCCACTCCCTTACCTCTAGGCCACAACTGCCCCCACCTGTCCAGTGCACAGCTGTCCCTTTGTGAACCATAAGGAAAAATATCTTTTTCTCAGTCCTGCATCCTCCCAGTTTCATACCCAACTTCCTTTCTGTGCACAGCTGTCTCACAGCAGGGATGGAAATTGATCATAAGCATGCGATTCAGCTTGTAGTCTTCACATCTAACTTCATTGTCTGATCACCATCCATAGCGGGATTTTTATCTGATACTGAGTCTGCTAGGAACGCCCACCCCAAAAGTGTGGCCTCTTTTATGCTGTCTCTTGTTCCTAGTAACTGTCACAGGACAATACTCTCCAGCCAAAGCCCAGCAGGTAACAGACAGAGAGACAGTTTTAAAACCTTTAAACCCTTTAACTTGCTGTCTTCTTGCTACTCTCCAGGCACTCTCCTGCTGATTCTGCTCCTGTAAGTATTACATTCTGTGTATCTCTTAAACTCTTTGGCAGACTGTCACTTATATATAATATTCAACATCTTGACAGTGAGCTGTCACTAAGCAATCTAGCTACTTACTGTCTACATCTGTCCTGCTCCCTCTTCCACCCATCTCTCTTTCTCTGTCATGCTCTGTTCCGTCTCTCAATATTCATCTCATACTCTTACCCTCTCAGCTTTTTTCTTCCTGTCTATTTTTATCTATCTTCTCTCTAGAGCACTCCTCATCCATCTGCTGCCTGTCTCTGATCTCTCTTCCTTTCAGTCACTATTCTTCCTTTTCTTTCTCTTGTTTGCTCTCTATCCATCTAATTGCCCCCCCCCTCTATCTCTCTCATTCACCCTTATCTATTTTCTAACCGCTTTCTCTCTCTTGGTTGTTTTTTTTTCGGTTGAACCCAAAAAATGCTAGAGAGGTAGCAGCTTCCTGGAGCCAGGAAGGAAGAGGAAGCATAACATAATTCCCCAACCACCCATTCCTTCCCCTCCATATGCAAAGAGCAATAGCATCTCAAGCTTGCTTGATGTATAGTCTCCCACCACTCATTACATTACATTATGCCTGCTCCCTCCCTTGTGTAGCTGCCCCTCGCCGTCCTTGGCTCCAATAATGCTCAGGGACTGCCCAGGAAGATATATCCGAAAGTACCCCCTTGTCCTGGTGCTGAAGCAGGGAAGGGGGTTTACATAAAAAAACAACTCACCTAGCCCGAGATGCAGCGCCAATCTTCAGGCGATTCCAATGGTGGGAGCAGTCATCTTTGATCCTGATGCACAGAGCCACATCCCAATTCAAGTTACCGGAGGGTGGGGCAGCGCATAGAGTTGGAATGTCGCCCTTGTAAATGCGACAGCTGCCTCAACTTTTCCTTGTACACCGGATGTGGGACAGAGGTGGCGGCAAGTGCTGACTGTGCAGCTCTTACTTTCAATAATAAGCTTGATGCTGGCAGCTCTTGGCTTTTCCTGTCTTCTGCCTCCTTTGTGATGTGCACTGATGAAGCAGTGGAGAGCAGGAACAGCCTAGAGCAGGGATAGTTGAGGGCAGCTCTAGACACAGTACAGTCAGCACAGCCACCACCCATTGCACATACAACACAGCTGCCAACTGCTGCCCCAGACCTGGTATGCAATTTGCTTTAGCTGCAGCATTTTTTATATAGAGGGGAGCCAGGGCATCCTGGGAACTTTTTTTGGGTCCCACCAACAGGACTGCTACCAACCTACCTACTGACCCACCTAATTGTTCACCTACCTGTCTACTGACCCACCTACCTACCTAACTGCCTACTCACCTACCTATATACCTACTGATCTGGGAGTGCGTGCATGTGTATCTGGGAGTGCGTGCATGTGTGTCTGGGAGTGCGCGCAGGTGTGTCTGGGAGTGCACGCAGGTGCGCCTGGGAGTGCGCAGGTGTGTCTTGGAGTGCGCAGGTGTGTCTGGGAGTGCACGCAGGTGCGCCTGGGAGTGCGCAGGTGTGTCTTGGAGTGCGTGCATGTGTGTCTTGGAGTGCGCGCAGGTGTGTCTGGGAGTGCACGCAGGTGTGTCTGGGGGTGTACACATATGCTTCTGGAAGTGCTGGTCTAGGCATCCAATGTTGCCTAGCAACAGGAAGAGAGAGAGAAGGAGCACAGCCAGGGTCAGGGCTGTTTCTAGGGGAGGGCAAGCAGGATAGGCCCTGGGTGCCAAGGCCATTGGAGACAACCTCATCCCAGCCATGCTGTTGTCTGAAGATGAGTCAGGACCACTAATATTGGTGCAGGCCATAAGACGCTATTTTGGCTAGAAACTGTCCTGGCCAGGATGTGAGAATGCATGTGTCTAAAGCAGGATCTCTGGCTCAGACCCTGCCCTTTATGGTGCTTATTAAGCAGATTATTATGTAGCATCACAACCTCAAGGGCCACGCGCACTTCAGAAGAGAAAGCATAAGGAGAAACTGTAAACCTTGATGTCTTTGGGGTGGTTGCTGTCCTTTTCCTGACCCCAGCTGTGCACTGTTTGTGCAAAGCACACCAATAACCCCACCCCTCTGCATTTGCCCTCCCTCCTCCTCTCCTCAGTATGTGATCCTTCTGATGCAAGATGGCAGCGCCCATATCCTAGAGTGCTGAATAAAGCTGCAGGCCAGTGGGGACAAGAATTATATGTAAGTAACTTAAAATATATTCATTTGAAATGCTGAGGAATAGTTTTTAAGGATTTGGGCTTTTCATTAAATTACACTGAAGGTCTGGTTTAAGTATTTAACATAGAAACATAGAAGGTTGACGGCAGAAGGATACCATACGGTCCATCTAGTCTGCCCTATTTATTTATCCTTCTCTTTCTATCACTGTTCTTCTGGCAACATCTTTCTGTTACAGTCTCTCTCTTTTTCTCTATGTTTTCCAGGCACTATTTAGCCCTCTGTTTTTCTATGTCCTCTCTATATTTCCAGCCTTTCTCTCTTTTTCTGTCTCCTTATACACTTCTTCTATCTTCTATCATCTTCTATCTTCTTCTGTCCCCCAGCAGGTGAATTTACCCCCCAAGTGTCCTACATTTGGATGCACTATGCCTCTTTTCAGTCCATGCCTCCCTGTCCCTCATTGTTCTCATTTGTCCCTCTTGTAACATGCAATAAATGATTCTTTCGTCTATTCGAAGTGTTGTTGTAACGTCCTATCTCATATCCATCCCTCAATGAGGGGGCGTGGTCTAATTTAAGAAATGAGCTGGGGTGAGACTTCATTTTCATTTGACTAGTTGATATAATGTGATTGTCACACTACGATTATTCATTCGATTTGATCCCACATCTCAGAGAGGAGCCTTAGTTTTTAAATGAAATAAAGATGGATTATTTTTTCACTGTAGAAAACATTCTGTTAAAGGATCTGTATTGCAAAATAGCTCAATATTAAAAATTAAAAAAAACATTCTGGATAGTGGGAGAATCAAAAAAAAATTAAATAAAGTGGGCCTTTTTACATATAGATATTTTAAAGAAGGTAAAGAGAGATTTTGTAAAATTCCTTTATTCTGTTAAATGTTTCTAAAGGTAAATGAGGAATCGTCTTTTTTCTTCCACTTTAAAATTAATCAATGGACTAAATTTGTCTGCAGACACTTTATGGGTGTTTATTTTTTTAAACTGAAAATCAGAGACAGTTGATTTTGACCAAAATATTGCCAATATTCTGTTTTGGTCAAACTGACCTGAACTGGCAAAATTTGAGCCAAATGTAACTTTGACCAGAATACGATGCTCAACACAGTTTACAGTATCTCATCTCAGACACTTTTAAGAGGTTGAGGAATGAGTGGACCCTTGCAAGCCAGGATTAATGGTTTACTAGGTGAGGTAGAGAGGGTCACATATGCTTTTCTCAGACTCGTTGGGCTCTCCCGCATGTAATCCTAAAAAAAGATCCCCACTATGCTTTTATTAGACTCAACTTGTGTCCTCCCCCAGTGTAATCCTGAAAATAATCCCCACTTACATGCAAACTGCAGCGTGGCCTGGCGGCTCAGGATGGTCCCCACCACATTAGTGGCTTCACACTGAAAGGTGCCGGCATCCCGCTCCCGATCCGGAGAGCTGATGATCAGGCTTCTGGAGTCCACCACTTTGTAGCGATAGTCCTGTGCTTCATCCAAAAGGGTGCCATTCACTCTCCACCTGATAATAGGAAGAAACAAACACCCAGAACATGATGCACACTTATCCCAGTGACACCCATAGTTTTGCTATGATCAAATAAACATTTCATAAATGTTGCAGCAGCAAATTTACTTAAAAAAACAAATACCACAGCTACCAATCAGATTGCATACCATGAAATGGAGTGTTACGGCATCAGGAATTTATGCTGATGAATAGTGTTACTGCCCCTAGGTGACACTCTATGGCACATGTGTCAAACCCTCCAAGCCTTTTTAGTTGACCTTCTGATAGCTGCCACACAGCAGCCACTGGAGAGCGTCTATTTTAGCTGAACCAGTCACTCCAATGCTGCTGACACTGGTGTGTGTTTGGCATTGTGGAGTGATGGCTATCGTGAAATAATAATTAAAATAATTCAGCATCTCCATCTATCCTGGGCAAAATAATTCTCTGGGTGTCATGGGTAAAATAATTTTGTGTCTGTCCTAAACAAAATAATTCTACATCTGTCCTGGAAAAATAATTCAGCATCGGCATCTGTCCTGAGCAAAATAATTCAGAGCCTGCATCTGTCCTGGAAAAAAGGGAACTTTGTGTACTCACCGGTAAATTTCTGTTCTCATCTCAGCCATCCCGGGGCACTACCAGTAGTAGTACCATCAGTCTTACATACCTCTCGAGTAGCGGCCAAGTAATACTTTAATGCCCAGACCACATCAAGGGAATGCAGGAGCCACTCCCTATGGCAAGCGGGGTGTGGGCACTATTTCCTGATTAAGATGGAAGGGAAAGATCATCTTGGGCAAAAAATCCTGCTTCACATGAAACACACTTTGTCTTCATGCTCCCAGCTGCGAAACCCTAGGGTTGGAGGTGATCGCCACAAAAAAGCCACCTTCAGCATGAGCGTCATCAGGGAAGTGTCCACAATAGGTTCAAGGGGGGCCCTGAAGTGCTGATAGGGCCAGACTGAGATCCCAGGATGGGGCTAACGACCGCCATGGGGGCCGAACACGCGCAGTGCCCTGCATGAAAGTGCAGACTAACCTATGCTCCGCGATCATCCATTAGAAAAAAATGGACAAGACCGAGACCTGGCCCTTAAAGTGGACCAACACCCACGGGTGATCGGCCCGGGAATCTATAAGATTCCCGGGCCGATCACCCCCCACCCCGCGGGACATCCGAGATCGGGATGTCCCGCGGGGTGAAACCCCCCCAAACACCCCAAACTCCTTACCTTATCGCCTCCCTCGCGCTCCTGTAGGCGTGCGCGTGCCCGCGCCGGCCGTCTGCGAATGGCCGGCGGGGGCGCGCGCGCGCCGAAAGTGACGCGAGGGAGGCGGCGGCGGCGGCTGCCGCTTAGACGTTCCTGATCCTCGCTTGTACGTCGGCGCTGGGAGAGGTGAGTTTTTCGGGGGGCTAGGGGGGGTTTCACACAGCGGGGCACCCCGATCGGGGGTGCCCCACCGAAGTGGACCAAGACCCAGGATAGTCAAAATCCTGGGTGTTGGTCCACTTTAAGAGTGCTGGGCTGTAGGCCAGCGTCCAGGCCTTGCTGGAGGAACTCCAACATTTGAGTTTGAATATCGAGAACTTCCTACAGGAATGGCCCTAAGATTCGCACCAAGACACGAAGGCCCTCAAAGTCCTGTAGTAAATTCTAAAGTATGACTGTTTTCGTGCTCGAACCAAGATCCAAATTACCGCGGTGAACAAACCCCTATCTTCCAATATGCAGGTTTCAACAGTCAAGTCACTAAAGCCAGCGCTGGAGAACTGGGGTCCCGCAAAGGACCGTGCTGGAATACCTGCCAGTTCCTTGTACCCCTAGATGGTTTGTGTAGGCCACAACCGTGGAATTGTCCAACTGTACCCTGACCGGAAGGCCCCAGAGCTGGGCAAACCAATGCCTGAAAACCAGCAGAATCACCCTCAGTTTCAACACACTGATTGGAAGACTTCCCTCCCACTGGTCCCGGAGACCCTGAACCATCTGGTTGTCCAGAACACCACCCCAACTGGCGTCTGTGGTCAGGATGACCCATTGGACCAGCAGGAAAGATCGACCCACTGACAGCGACTGCTGGTCCAGCTACCAACTCAGGTAGGCACCTTTAACCCAAGGAGATGCATGCCCTGCCTGATTGTGGAATGTTCGTCTGTCAGCAGCGACCTCACTGCCTCCTGAAGAACCGTGCATCTCTCCACCGGAAGGACTCGTGCCCGTTGAGTATTCAATGTCATACCTAAATAGGTCACCACCATGGAGGGAGCCACTTGGGAAAGGTGATCACCCATCCGAAAAGTTCCAGTGTGGACCATCCAAACATCCCGCAGTGCCTCAGAAATGAGGCTCAGGTGAGCAAGTCATTATGGTACAGGGTGATGTGCACACCCTGCCACCACAAGTGCCATCACTACCGCCAAGACTTTTGTGAACACTCGTGTGGACAATCTGAATGGCAGTGCCACAAATTGGAAGTGTTGGACGCCCACCGCAAAGCGCAGGTATTGTTGTTGACCCGAGAAGATTGGGACATGCAGATAAGCATCCTTTATGTCCACCGTGGCCAGAAAATCCCCATGTTGCAGTGACACCATGACAGTCCTTAGAGATTCCATGCCGAACTTCTGCACCCAAATGTTCTGATTCCGAAAGTTCCAGGATCTGCCGAACGGATCCGCCCTTCTTGAGGAAGCCACAGCCCTGCTCTGAGGGGAGCACATGTACTACTACTCTACCGCGAGGTCACGAGCCACTGTCCTTTCCACAACGTGGTAAGACTTGGATGCCACAAATCCGTGTGGAGGACTGGTCCAGAACTCGATCTTTTTGTAGGGAGAAACAACCTCCCGGACCCAGGTGTCAGATATCCGGTCCCTCCACACCATCTCGTAGTGCAAAAGCTGCCCCATCTACCTGATCAGGTGAGTGCCACCCGTCAACCCTGAAAGGACCTGGCTGGGGGCTGCGGAACAAGGTCCTCAGTTTCCAATCTTGTGGAAGCGTAGTCGACTTCCCACCCCTGGCCTTCTGGACCAGGTCATCCAGATGCTCACCGAAAAGAGGACCCCCCTAAAAAGGGGAGGGCAGTAAGCGTCTTCTTAGAAGCAGTGTCGGCCGACCACTGTTTAAGCCAGACCGTGCGTTGCAAGGTGACCAGCAAGGTCAGCCCCCTTGCCACCAGACGAACCAAGACGTTCTTAGCTGGTACAATGTATCTGAAGAGTTTTGGGTGTGTGAGAGTTGCGCTTGGTATGGAGCTGCACCTGGTCAGATGGCTAGGCTGACAATGTCAAATTGTGTAGGGTTGTAAAGGAGGATTTCAAATGGGGCCTACAGAGGGTTAACTCCTCTGCTGTTCCCACTTTTGTCTTCCACAGGTGCGCTGATTGTTTGAAATGGAGGAGGTCTCAATTACAATTGTTATATGATTGATCCTTCTCTTTTTCTGATAAGCTATTATTTAATATAGGCTGCAGGATTGATGCCATTCAAAGCATGCTGCCATTCAATTATGTGTTCAACAAAAGAAGATGGCCGAGAAAGATATGTCTGAAGACACTTACCCGCCTGGCCCGGGGGTACACGACCCGCCCTGGGCCCCTGAGTTTGTTGCGTGGAGGTTATGAGGTACTGCACCGCATCTGCATCTGGAAGTTGGTTGCTCCCTTTTAATAAAAATCCAATCGCTGGGTGTAGTCTTCAAAGCTTTATTTTGGCAAAGGTGTGCTCTCAGCTGTGCCGAATATAAAGCCAGTAGGGTCACCTGCACCTCCGCTTCCACAGGCAAAAACTATTCTGTGTCTGTAATTTTACAATTTATAGTTGTGTTTGCGTTTGTTATCACCCGGCCCTTTGAAAGTGACCAGAATGCTGATGTGGCCCTCAGTAAAAATGAGTTTGACACCCCAGCTCTATGGGAACATAAATATGATTATGACATCACTGTGAGCTATCTGAATTCCATTAAAAGGCTCATGACTGTTTTAGAAAGTATCATAGTTGATGACAATAGAAACAATTAAGATTAATTAATCGCTATAATGTAACACAATGAACCTCTCAGCAGGGAGCTGGCAGGCTTTTCAGAATGACTAATCTTGTTTGTTACAGTCAGGAGGGAGAAATAGTCCATCCCAAGGTTTTAACATCACATTCCAAAATATGGCTCTCTGAGCTTTGTTGCCTCTGTATATGTAAAGTGATGGTATTACTGCCCCCTAATGGATTAATCATGGGAATATATGCAATGTCATGGTTTTACTGACCCCTAGGACACTCTCTATGGGAATGTATGTAGAATTATGGTGTTACTGCCTGTTAGTAGAATTCCCATAAGAATATATGTAGGATTAGGGTGTTATTGCACCCTGGAGACTCTCTGTGGGAATGTATGCAGAGTTACTGCCTTCTAGTAGACTCTCGATAGGGAAAAATAAAATTAGGATTACGGGGTTGCTGCCCCCTAGGTGACTCTATACAAGAATGTATATGGAATTATGGTGTTACTGTCCCTTAGTAAACTCTCCATATCAATACAAGTAGGGTCATGGTGTTACTGCCCCCTAGGAAATTCTGTGCAGAAATGTATATTCCCCATTGACCCTCCATTGTAATATATTGGGCTTTATGGTCCTCTGGACAAACAATAAGAAATGCATATATGGAGTTATGGTGTCATTCACTCCCCCAGCAGACTCCTAATATGCTGTGTTATGGGGGACTCCTGCCCATAATAATATATGTTTTTTGTTATGGTGCCACCTAGAGGACTATTCATAGCAATACCGGATATGGAGTGTTATGGCTTTCTACTGGGTTAAATGGCTCACAGACAGCAACACGAACAATAATCATTTCCTAATAAAAAAATTATCAAATAAAGCAGGCAGAAATGAAGTTTACTCAGGGGAAGATTGTGAGTACACTTCGGTATAGCCTCACCTTGTAACAGGTTTGGGGTGGCCCTGAGCCTCACATAGCAGCTGTAGAGTTCGGTCTTCCGAGTCCAAAGGAAAGACAATATTCGATGGCTCCTGGGTGAACACCGGGCCTTGCGGGACCACCTCATCTGCAATGACAAGGGGCAAAGATTTGATCAGCTTGCCTGTCACTGGCCTTATGGCTTTGCTTCAACAAAAGTTCTTGGTAAGCTGTCTTACCAGGGAGGTGTGACTAAACCCCAGAAAGGCCCCACCTGCTCATTTTTATATTTGGACTACAATAATATTTACATATATCATGTATTTATCCAACACCCATTACTGTGATTATTTGCAGTGTTGTAACACAGGGACCCAATAAGGCATATTGCTTGAAACCGGGGAGGCATTATGTGCAGGCAAGGCAGCTATGAGGAATATTGGCAAAAATGTCATATCTAGGGCCTGCTCATGTACAGTCAGTGACAATACGCCTTACTTAAAAAATGCGCAGCTCAGGCTCAACAAGTGCCTCAGCTTCAAATATCCACTCGGATAAAGTTCACACCTCACACAGCAAACAGTGATGAAAGTTCCAGGAACCATTCCCTAATGATGCAAATGCAAGCTACAGTCATCATTTCATAAGGGAGTATGGCATTGCTCTACATTCTAGTCAGTAACCAATTACGCAAGCAACCGTGATGAGTGACCCAGTGAAATGATCTCCCGGATGAGTCGATACTGAAAGCTCCTGTTGGGGACCAGGTAGGAAAGCAGTATTTGGCCTTAAAGTGTGAATGGAACGTGACCATATCGACTGACATCAGAACCCACGCCATATAAAGTTATGTCGGAAAGTTATGAACCATATTACATATTTTCCAACTTTTCTGAGTGGGAAAGAGGGACTATTCTTAAATTAGGCATTTCCCTCCTTCGGGGATGGATAGGAGATAGGTTGTAACAGTTACGACAACAGAAACACTTTGAATAGTCATCATTTATTGATGCAGATCTGCATGTTACACCTCAAAAAGAGACAGGGGGACATGGCCTCAAAAGAGGGACAGTCCCTCCAAATCCGGGGCACTTGGGAGGTATGATATAGTTTTGAAAGATCTCAGCTAGCAGGAGATCTAAGCCCATCCCAGGGGTGGGGTGGGAGTTGGGGGAGAAACAACAGGGGTTTAAATGTCCAAGGAAGGCAGAAGCTAGCTGTCCACTTCTGAGGGAGGTCACTCCAGATATCGTGCAGGAAGGAGCCAGGAAACAGGAACATGCAGGCACCTGATGCCTCTCGCTGGTTGTTTTGCATCACTGCCTAACATGGAACAGTAACCGACATGCACTTCATCCACTTGTATCTGCCTATCTGGCAAGTATATATATATATATTCCTTATGGGGGCGATTTACTAAACATTCGCCGGCCATTCTCTGTGCTTTCGCTAGTTTTACTATGCTAAAAATGGCCTATTCACCAGGCTAAGACTGTGTTTGCCATATTTAAATCCGTTCGTTTTCGCTTGGCAAATGCTGACAAACAACCTTTCAGTGCACCCACTTTTAGTGGCGAACAACATAGGAGTCAATGGTATTTTTGGCGTGAATGGCTGTTTTTAATTTTTATATGTGTCACCAAAGCATCGAGTGTGAAGGTCAGATGGATAATGTATTAGAGAAAAGTATTGGAGAAACAACAACAAAACGGTTTTCCCATGATTTTATATTTTTACAATTTTTTGGAAGCTTCTCAAACACCCCAGACCCTCTAGAGACACCACACATATGTTCTGAGACAAATTCCAGGCTGTCATAAGCTGTTAAAGTGGACCAACACCCAGGATTTTCACTATCCTGGGTGTTGGTCCACTTCAGCGGGGCATCCGAGATCAGGATGCCCCGCTGTGTGAAACCCCCCCAAACAACCTTACCTTATCGGCGACGGATCAGCCGCCGCCGCCTCCCGCACGACCCTCTAGCAGTGCGCGCGCCCGCACCGGCCGTTCGTGAATGGCCGAGCCACAGTAACACTGCTGCAGCCGGGCCACAATAACACTCCTTGCCTTGTCGCAGAGCACTGCTGGGAGTGATGTCACCCTCTTCTCACATCCTACCGTATGTGAGGCAGGCAGCACCAGCACCAATGGTTCCAGGAACCATTCCCTAATGATGCAAATGCAAGCTACAGTCATCATTTCATAAGAGAGTATGGCATTGCTCTACATTCTAGTCAGTAACCAATTACACAAGCAACCGTGATGAGTGACCCAGTGAAATGATCTCCCGGATGAGTCGATACTGAAAGCTCCTGTTGGGGACCAGGTAGGAAAGCAGTATTTGGCCTTAAAGTGTGAATGGAACGTGACCATATCCACTGACATCAGAACCCACGCCATATAAAGTTATGTCGGAAAGTTATGAACCATATTACATATTTTCCAACTTTTCTGAGTGGGAAAGAGGGACTATTTTTAAATGAGGCGTCCCTGTAAGAGGGACGCGCGCTCGGCCATTCACGAACGGCCGGTGCGGGCGCGCGCACTGCTAGAGGGTCGTGCGGGAGGCGGCGGCGGCTGATCCGTCGCCGATAAGGTAAGGTTGTTTGGGGCTTTTGGGGGGAGCTTCACCCCGCGGGACATCCTGATCTCGGATGCCCCGCGGTGATGGAGGTGATCGGCCCGGGAATCTATATTCCCGGGCCGATCACCTCCATCACCGCGGGGCATCCGAGATCACCCCTGGGTGTTGGTCCACTTTAAGTGGGTTTGGATCAGCAAAATGTGCCACCGCTGTCAAGAGCACCCTGTTCGCTGGTAAATACCACACATTGTGACCGCCGAGCTGCAGCAAAGACACAGCAAAACGCCACCAGAAAGTTAGTTGTACCTTGCACTCACAGGTGCAAAATAGGATTACTCCACACTCGCAGGTAGTGTAGTAAACACATATAGGGATATGTATATTGTTTGTCTAGTGTTCCACTCAACCGGACCAACAGCCTGGCACAGTTGGAAAAGATAATGGCCATTTTGGAGCTTCCTCTCCCAGCTTCTCAGCCATGCTGCTGCCTGGAAATGACATAACTGACAATGCACAGTTACAGGAAGCCCGGCAGTACTTCCTGTTTGCAGGTGGCCTGCAAGGTTCATGAACCGCCATCTTGTTCCTAATATTTACTAGAGAAGGAGTTAGAAAACGGTAAATGAATTTTTATGTGCAGCAATCTAAATTGCCCTGGGGAGGGATGCTTATGAGCCCTGTTTGTTGTGTTATTCTGGTCTAAGTCATTTATGGCTGTTGGTCAGCTTTAAGGCAATAAATATCTGTTTTCCCCACCAGCCAGGGGCAGACTGGCCACTGGGCACTCAAATACTGGTGGGCCGCCGTGTTTCCCAGGCCACCGGTCCAAAAGCTTTTAATGTTGGGCCACTCCGGCCCCAGCAAAGCATTCTGGCTCATTGTGCTGCAGCCGGGCCACAATAACACTCCTTGCCTTGTCGCAGAGCACTGCTGGGAGTGATGTCACCCTCTTCTCACATCCTACCGTATGTGAGGCAGGCAGCACCTCAGCAGCCACACAGTCATTAGGACAGAGGATGATTTCCCAGCAGTGATTTTCCATTCTCTGGCCCTGCCTGTTGTGATCCCGGCCATTTCCTGGGTGAGTCTTGTTGGAGAAATTGTGCAACAGCTTTCAGCTTGTCTACATTAATGACAGTAGATGGCGCTGTTAGTTGCTTATCTGAAGTCTCTATTATAAATTATCTGCTGTGTTGTATATCCTGCACATCGAGCTCTGATCTCTATGACTGATACATCTTTTTTTGTGTTATCCACAATGATAAGGTCTTTCTTCTCTTACTGCATTCATTTCCAGTAAAGCTAGTTATACCACAAATATCTATCTGGATTATGACTCATGGAACCCAGCACCCAACACTCTGCAACAAGTCTTGCTAGAAACCCATTTGAGTGAAAAGGATGGGTTTTGATCCACATTAACAAGAGGCTCTTCCTGCATGTAATGTTACATACTGTACTGGGCTGGGCACATTACAGCAGGCCCAGTGTGACCAAATATGTCCCGGGACATTTTTTAAAGTGGACCAACACCCCAAGCAGTGCGGATGTTGGTCGCCGCTAAATGACAGCCTAGGGGGGGCATCCAGAATGCTGGAGCCCCCCCCACACATAATTATTTAACCTCGGTCCAGCGCCGAGAATCCAGCGCCGCGTTTGGCCATTCGGTGCTCACGTAGGCAGTGGTTTTCCGGCCATCGAATGTCCTGCCCATGTGAGTGCTGGGTGGTCACTCGTGGTGCTGGATTCCCAGTGGGGGATCGAGGGAAAGGTGAAATTTACGGGTGTTCTTGAGGGTTATGTGCTCCAGAATTCTTCATTTAGCGGCAGCAGCGGCGTTCAACACCCGCGCCACCAGCAGTCACGTGAACCGAACTCTAACTTTCCTTAACTCGTGTGGGCCAGTGATATCTGTGTACAGCTGTATCAAGCTGACCTCACATACCCTTTAGGGGGGGCGGAACATCTTATTTTGGTACATACGAAGAGACCATACCAGACATAACTAGAGGGGGTGCAGTGGTACTGTTGCAATCTTTGGTTCTCTGTATCAAAGCTAAAATGACAGGAAAAAGGCATCACAGTAACATTAAGGGGGGCTGCAAAGTTCGATCTTAAAGAGGTACATCAACTGGAAATGTTACATTCCTGGGTGTTGTTCCCCACATTTAGGATGCCCTGTTGTGTGTATCCCCACTGATCAGCCAGGAAACGTACCCTTCCTCCACTGCCACAATGCATTTGTGTCTGAAACCAGCACTGCTATGGAGTCATATGGGAAGGGACAATAGCTGGTGCATACACATTGGTAAATGCCAAAAGAGGCCTGATTGTATTTGGAGGGACTGTCCCTCTTTGGAGCCTATGCCCCCCCCTGTCCCTGGTTGTTCTCATTTGTCCCTCTTTGAGGTGTAACATGCAGATCTGGAAGTTGGAAGATATGTGATTGCTCTGCATTAACCCCCACTATGCCAGGATGTTACCAGCAATGCCGGAATCAGTCACATGATCGCTCGCCGCAGTGACCTCTGAGAGGCAGCTTGCACCCGCTTTCCCGGGCTGAGCAGAAGCAATTCATCAATGTGATTGGTGCTGAGTCGGGAGGGTCAGGCCAGGGGCCCCTGGGTGCCGTTTACACTGCTGCCTCCATGAATAACTAATTGGTGAGAGTGTTTCAGGTAAATTGTTCCAGAATATGGCGGGGAGAGAGAGAGGCAAAGTAAATTTTCAGTAAATGGTTTCTGTATTTGGTTCTGTAATCTCCTCTATCCTTGAGCGAACGTCTCCGCTGACCCGACCTGCGTGTGCAGAAAGCGCCCATAAATATGCAGAGCGCTCGCTAACCAGCCAGCCCGCCGCACCCGTCTAGGCGCGCTGAATAAATACCGAGATAATGACAGGGGCGATGTATGGCACTCCCATTGTAGAAACAGATCGATACATCGTTACAATTATGATGAAAGCCAAGAGATGGATTATGCAAGAGAGAGACTCCGGCCTTCCCGGAAAAAGGCTCTGCAACGCTACGAAAGATTGTACTTAAAGTAGAACTAAAGTCAAGCCAGCCACTGCTTAACATTTCCTTATTCCCTTGTATGGCTTCCAGTCACATGACTGCTGATAAACATTCAGGTTTGATGTGCAAGCCCACCTGCTAAACATGACTGCACCCCAGCACCCACCCAGGGGGGATGGCATCTGTCTTCCAGCCCCCTGGAATCTAGCATAAATCCAGGGGGAGAAACTCTTTTCTTGGTCACATACAGAGGGTCCAATCCCTGATCATGGTGTGTCTGACCCACTGCTCCTCCAACCCTCGGAAGCTGGAAGACTTTGTATCCCTTTATGAGATATAGGATTTTCGGTGTTTTCTCCCATTTTATTTTCTAACTGTTTTTCTTCACATTTGTATATTGTCTTTTTTTGTTTATTATTTGTATTTTTGTCGTTTTATTTTTTATTAAAATTTTAAAATTTCCATTTTGCATGGGCCTACCTTTTTGGCAATTAGAAATCCTCTAACCTGGTTTATGTGGAGCTCTAAAAACTACCCTGGTTTCTGAAGATTCCACCAGCCCAACTGAATCATTTAAAGTTTAATAGTTACGGTGGTGGTGGTAGCTTGTTGTAATTGGTGTGTGGGTGCTTCTGGTGCGATTGCTCTCAGTGCTGGAAGCAGCCCACACCCACGTTGCAGATCACTCGATCAAACAGACGTTGAACGATCAATTTTGTGACATATGCCTTCTCTGGTCCCTCTACCAAAAAGAAGACTGGCATTTCAATACTCAACAATCGCGAGTATTCACTATGTCTGTCAAGGCTTCATGTTCTGATCCAGAGCCTGAACCTGCATTATGTGACTTCTCTGTGGTCTACATGCCCAGCCAGCCTCATCTGCCTGGTTTGGAGCTGGAATCTGCATCACATTAACTCCCCCTACCAAAAAAATGCACCAACAGCAGAGTGTTCTTTATACCTGGCTATGGTTCCTGGTTTAGTCCCTGAATCACAAATAGGTAGTACACCAACACCAGGCAATCACAGAGTGCCCTGTGTGCTTAGCCAACTTGTGCTTTCTGGTCTTGAGCTTGAACCTACATAATGTGGGATGTATGAATAGAAAGACTATCACCACCATACCCAACAGTTGTAGGCTGTTCCCTATGCCTGGACAGTCTCTACCCCCATAATCCCATCATGTGGCTGTTTTCTACCATTTGGTATGGCTTTACAGTAAATGTCTAGTATAGAGGGGGCAATAAATAGCCACACACTCCAGTGAAGCGCAGCTCCCGTGTAGCTACTTTTTGTCCTCTTTCTGAACATTTCATAACTTATCTAGAAGAAGGTGAGTATCTCTCAAATGCAGGAATCATTTATGGTGAGTCCCTCTATAGGCAAACATAAATTTGTCCCACCTTCCCCCACTTGGGAACAGTAAATAATGAGCCATTTGAAAGCATATCAGAAATCTCTGCTTGCATGTAAATACGTCACGTATTCTAGGCGAAACTGATTTTTTTTGCTTCAGTTGCTTGGTCATGGCTGAGTTGGGAACGGCAGGTCATATTGCAGCTCTAGAGTCCCAAGCATGCTCTGCTGTGATCAGATACAGTTGTGGGACCACAGTGGCTTGCCATGCTTAATCACACTGAGAGCACCAAGGCACGAGGTGGCTGTAGGACCACTTTTTTTGTGTGGTGCTGGAGGAGTAAAATTGAAAAAAGGGCAACATTTGGAGCCTGCTATGCTGGGTAAGATCCACGTTGGCCCAATGGTGCAACTGATCTGGGCCTACGATACCAGACCTTGGTGGACTCTTACCCAGGTGAGAGGCAGATCGGCTACTTAGAGGCAGAGAGACAAGAGGCGGACTCGGGGCAGTGGGGCAAGCAGCTGGTGTGGGAGGGCGTGTGTTACTGCTGCTGTGTACATATGCTCATGCATTTTAAAGTCTGGGCGATCACTGCTACCGCGGCTGCCCCTACTATTTGCCCCGCCCCCATGTGACGTGCAATCACATGTCTGAAAGTGGGGCAGAGCGGGAACAACCAGAAAATTACTGGCAGTAGCACTGATCATTCCTGAAGTAAGTTTGGGGGCAGCATGATAGAGATAGGGGAAAAGCATGGCAGAGATGGGGAAAAGCATGGCACAGATGGGGGACAGCATGGCAGAGATGAGGGAGTAGCATTGCAGAGATGGGGACAGCATGGCAGAGATGAGGGAGTAGCATTGCAGAGATGGGGACAGCATGGCAGAGATGAGGGAGTAGCATTGCAGAGATGGGGACAGCATGGCAGAGATGAGGGAGTAGCATTGCAGAGATGGGGACAGCATGGCAGAGATGAGGGAGTAGCATTGCAGAGATGGGAGGCGGCATGACAGAAATAGGGGAACAACATGGCAGAGATGGGGGACAGCATGGCAGAGATAAGGGAACATCATGGCAGAGATGAGGGACAGCATGGCAGAGATGAGGGTGCAGCACTACAGAGATGGGGGAGTAGCATTGTAGAGATGGGGAGTAGCATTGCAGTGATGGGGCAGCATGGCAGAGATGAGGGAGTAGCATTGCAGAGATGGGAGGCGGCATGACAGAAATAGGGGAACAACATGGCAGAGATGGGGGACAGCATGGCAGAGATAAGGGAACATCATGGCAGAGATGAGGGACAGCATGGCAGAGATGAGGGTGCAGCACTACAGAGATGGGGGAGTAGCATTGTAGAGATGGGGAGTAGCATTGCAGTGATGGGGCAGCATGGCAGAGATGGGGGGGCAGCATGGCAGAGATGGGGGAGTAGCATTGCAGAGATGGGGGGCAGCATTGCAGAGATGGGGGAGTAGCATTGCAGAGATGGGGGGCAGCATTGCAGAGATGGGGGAGTAGCATTGCAGAGATGGGGAGTAGCATTGCAGAGATGGGGGAGTAGCATTGTAGAGATGGGGGACAGCATGGCAGAGATGAGGGAGTAGCATTGCAGAGATGGGGGAGTAGAACTGCAGAGATGGGGGGCAGCATTGTAGAGATGGGGGAGTAGCATTGCAGAGATGGGGGGCAGCATGGCAGAGATGGGGGAGTAGCATGGCAGAGATGGGGGAGTAGCATTGCAGAGATGGGAGAGTAGCATTGTAGAGATGGGAGAGTAGCATTGCAGAGATGAGGGAGTAGCATTGTAGAGATGGGGGAGTAGCATTGCAGAGATGGGAGAGTAGCATTGTAGAGATGGGGGAGTAGCATTGCAGAGATGGGAGAGTAGCATTGTAGAGATGGGGGAGTAGCATTGCAGAGATGGGGGAGTAGCATTGCAGAGATGGGGGAGTAGCATTGTAGAGATGGGGGAGTAGCATTGCAGAGATGGGAGAGTAGCATTGTAGAGATGGGGGAGTAGCATTGCAGAGATGGGGGAGTAGCATTGCAGAGATGGGGGAGTAGCATTGTAGAGATGGGGGAGTAGCATTGCAGAGATGGGAGAGTAGCATTGTAGAGATGGGGGAGTAGCATTGCAGAGATGGGGGAGTAGCATTGCAGAGATGGGGGAGTAGCATTGTAAAGATGGGGGAGTAGCATTGTAGAGATGGGGGACAGCATGGCAGAGATGGGGGAGTAGCATTGCAGAGATGGGGGACAGCATGGCAGAGATGGGGGAGTAGCATGGCAGAGATGGGGGGCAGCATGGCAGAGATGGGGGAGTAGCATTGCAGAGATGGGGGGCAGCATGGCAGAGATCGGGGAACAGCATGGCAGAGATGAGGGAGTAGTATTGCAGAGATGGGGGACAGCATGGCAGAGATGGGGGGCAGCATGGCAGAGATGAGGGAGTAGCATTGCAGAGATGAGGGAGTAGCATTGCAGAGATGGGGGAGTAGCATTGCAGAGAGGGGGCAGCATGGCAGAGATGGGGGACAGCATGGCAGAGATGGGGGAGTAGCATTGCAGAGATGGGGGAGTAGCATTGCAGAGATGGGGGGCAGCATGGCAGAGATCGGGGAACAGCATGGCAGAGATGAGGGAGTAGTATTGCAGAGATGGGGGAGTAGCATTGTAGAGATGGGGGAGTAGCATTGCAGAGATGGGGGAGTAGCATTGCAGAGATGGGGGAGTAGAACAGCAGAGATGGGGGGCAGCATGGCAGAGATGAGGGAGTAGCATTGCAGAGATGGGGGACAGCATGGCAGAGATGGGGGAGTAGCATTGTAGAGGTGGGGGACAGCATGGCAGAGATGAGGGAGTAGCATTGCAGAGATGGGGGAGTAGAACTGCAGAGATGGGGGACAGCATTGTAGAGATGGGGGACAGCATTGCAGAGATGGGGGAGTAGCATTGCAGAGATGGAGGAGTAGAACAGCAGAGATGAGGGAGTAGCATTGCAGAGATGAGGGAGTAGCATTGCAGAGATGAGGGAGTAGCATTGCAGAGATGGGGGAGTAGCATTGTAGAGATGGGGGAGTAGCATTGCAGAGATGGGGGAGTAGCATTGCAGAGATGGGGGAGTAGCATTGTAGAGATGGGGGAGTAGCATTGTAAAGATGAGGGAGTAGCATTGTAGAGATGGGGGAGTAGCATTGTAGAGATGAGGGAGTAGCATTGCAGAAATGGGGGAGTAGCATGGCAGAGATGGGGAGTAGCATTGTAAAGATGAGGGAGTAGCATTGTAGAGATGGGGGAGTAGCATTGTAGAGATGAGGGAGTAGCATTGTAGAGATGGGGGAGTAGCATTGTAGAGATGAGGGAGTAGCATTGCAGAAATGGGGGAGTAGCATGGCAGAGATGGGGGAGTAGCATTGTAAAGATGAGGGAGTAGCATTGTAGAGATGGGGGAGTAGCATTGTAGAGATGAGGGAGTAGCATTGTAGAGATGGGGGAGTAGCATTGTAGAGATGAGGGAGTAGCATTGCAGAAATGGGGGAGTAGCATTGTAAAGATGAGGGAGTAGCATTGTAGAGATGGGGGAGTAGCATTGTAGAGATGAGGGAGTAGCATTGTAGAGATGGGGGAGTAGCATTGTAGAGATGAGGGAGTAGCATTGCAGAGATGGGGGAGTAGCATTGTAGAGATGAGGGAGTAGCATTGCAGAAATGGGGGAGTAGCATGGCAGAGATGGGGAGTAGCATTGTAAAGATGAGGGAGTAGCATTGTAGAGATGGGGGAGTAGCATTGTAGAGATGGGGGAGTAGCATTGTAGAGATGAGGGAGTAGCATTGCAGAGATGGGGGAGTAGCATTGTAGAGATGAGGGAGTAGCATTGCAGAAATGGGGGAGTAGCATGGCAGAGATGGGGAGTAGCATTGTAAAGATGAGGGAGTAGCATTGTAGAGATGGGGGAGTAGCATTGCAGAGATGGGGGAGTAGCATTGCAGAGATGGGGGAGTAGCATTGTAGAGATGGGAGAGTAGCATTGTAGAGATGGGAGAGTAGCATTGTAGAGATGGGGGAGTAGCATTGTAGAGATGGGAGAGTAGCATTGTAGAGATGGGAGAGTAGCATTGCAGAGATGGGGGAGTAGCATTGTAGAGATGGGGGAGTAGCATTGTAGAGATGAGGGAGTAGCATTGTAGAGATGGGGGAGTAGCATTGTAGAGATGGGGGAGTAGCATTGTAAAGATGAGGGAGTAGCATTGTAGAGATGGGGGAGTAGCATTGTAAAGATGAGGGAGTAGCATTGTAGAGATGGGAGAGTAGCATTGTAGAGATGGGGGAGTAGCATTGTAGAGATGAGGGAGTAGCATTGCAGAGATGGGAGAGTAGCATTGTAGAGATGGGGGAGTAGCATTGCAGAGATGGGGGAGTAGCATTGTAGAGATGGGGGAGTAGCATTGTAGAGATGGGGGAGTAGCATGGCAGAGATGGGGGAGTAGCATTGTAGAGATGGGGGAGTAGCATTGCAGAGATGGGGGAGTAGCATTGTAGAGATGAGGGAGTAGCATTGCAGAAATGGGGGAGTAGCATGGCAGAGATGGGGAGTAGCATTGTAAAGATGAGGGAGTAGCATTGTAGAGATGGGGGAGTAGCATTGCAGAGATGGGGGAGTAGCATTGCAGAGATGGGGGAGTAGCATTGTAGAGATGGGAGAGTAGCATTGTAGAGATGGGAGAGTAGCATTGTAGAGATGGGGGAGTAGCATTGTAGAGATGAGGGAGTAGCATTGTAGAGATGGGGGAGTAGCATTGTAGAGATGGGGGAGTAGCATTGTAAAGATGAGGGAGTAGCATTGTAGAGATGGGGGAGTAGCATTGTAAAGATGAGGGAGTAGCATTGTAGAGATGGGGGAGTAGCATTGCAGAGATGGGGGAGTAGCATGGCAGAGATGGGGAGTAGCATTGTAAAGATGAGGGAGTAGCATTGTAGAGATGGGAGAGTAGCATTGTAGAGATGGGGGAGTAGCATTGTAGAGATGGGGGAGTAGCATTGTAGAGATGAGGGAGTAGCATTGCAGAGATGGGAGAGTAGCATTGTAGAGATGGGGGAGTAGCATTGTAGAGATGAGGGAGTAGCATTGCAGAGATGGGAGAGTAGCATTGTAGAGATGGGGGAGTAGCATTGCAGAGATGGGGGAGTAGCATGGCAGAGATGGGGGAGTAGCATTGTAGAGATGGGGGAGTAGCATTGTAAAGATGAGGGAGTAGCATTGTAGAGATGGGAGAGTAGCATTGTAGAGATGGGAGAGTAGCATTGTAGAGATGGGGGAGTAGCATTGTAGAGATGAGGGAGTAGCATTGCAGAGATGGGGGAGTAGCATTGTAGAGATGAGGGAGTAGCATTGCAGAAATGGGGGAGTAGCATGGCAGAGATGGGGAGTAGCATTGTAAAGATGAGGGAGTAGCATTGTAGAGATGGGGGAGTAGCATTGCAGAGATGGGGGAGTAGCATTGCAGAGATGGGGGAGTAGCATTGTAGAGATGGGAGAGTAGCATTGTAGAGATGGGAGAGTAGCATTGTAGAGATGGGGGAGTAGCATTGTAGAGATGAGGGAGTAGCATTGTAGAGATGGGGGAGTAGCATTGTAGAGATGGGGGAGTAGCATTGTAGAGAAGGGGGAGTAGCATTGTAGAGATGGGGGAGTAGCATTGCAGAGATGGGGGAGTAGCATTGTAAAGATGAGGGAGTAGCATTGTAGAGATGGGGGAGTAGCATTGTAGAGATGGGGGAGTAGCATTGTAGAGATGGGGGAGTAGCATTGTAAAGATGAGGGAGTAGCATTGTAGAGATGGGGGAGTAGCATTGTAGAGATGGGGGAGTAGCATTGTAGAGATGGGGGACAGCATGGCAGAGATGGGGGAGTAGCATTGCAGAGATGGGGGAGTAGCATTGTAGAGATGGGGGAGTAGCATTGTAGAGATGAGGGAGTAGCATGGCAGAGATGGGGGAGTAGCATTGTAGAGATGGGGGAGTAGCATTGTAAAGATGAGGGAGTAGCATTGTAGAGATGGGGGAGTAGCATTGTAAAGATGAGGGAGTAGCATTGTAGAGATGGGGGAGTAGCATTGTAGAGATGGGGGAGTAGCATTGTAGAGATGGGGGACAGCATGGCAGAGATGGGGGAGTAGCATTGCAGAGATGGGGGAGTAGCATTGTAGAGATGGGGGAGTAGCATTGTAGAGATGAGGGAGTAGCATGGCAGAGATGGGGGAGTAGCATTGTAGAGATGGGGGAGTAGCATTGTAGAGATGAGGGAGTAGCATTGCAGAGATGGGGGAGTAGCATTGTAAAGATGAGGGAGTAGCATTGCAGAGATGGGGGACAGCATGGCAGAGATGGGGGAGTAGCATGGCAGAGATGGGGGGCAGCATGGCAGAGATGGGGGAGTAGCATTGCAGAGATGGGGGGCAGCATGGCAGAGATCGGGGAACAGCATGGCAGAGATCGGGGAACAGCATGGCAGAGATGAGGGAGTAGTATTGCAGAGATGGGGGACAGCATGGCAGAGATCGGGGAACAGCATGGCAGAGATGAGGGAGTAGCATTGCAGAGATGGGGGAGTAGCATTGCAGAGATGGGGGAGTAGAACTGCAGAGATGGGGGACAGCATTGTAGAGACGGGGGACAGCATTGCAGAGATGGGGGAGTAGAACAGCAGAGATGAGGGAGTAGCATTGCAGAGATGAGGGAGTAGCATTGCAGAGATGAGGGAGTAGCATTGCAGAGATGGGGGAGTAGCATTGTAGAGATGGGGGAGTAGCATTGCAGAGATGGGGGAGTAGCATTGCAGAGATGGGGGAGTAGCATTGCAGAGATGGGAGAGTAGCATTGCAGAGATGGGGGAGTAGCATTGCAGAGATGGGGGACAGCATGGCAGAGATGAGGGAGTAGCATTGTAGAGATGGGGGAGTAGCATTGCAGAGATGGGGGAGTAGCATTGTAGAGATGGGAGAGTAGCATTGTAGAGATGGGAGAGTAGCATTGTAGAGATGGGGGAGTAGCATTGTAGAGATGAGGGAGTAGCATTGCAGAGATGGGGGAGTAGCATTGTAGAGATGAGGGAGTAGCATTGCAGAAATGGGGGAGTAGCATTTTAGAGATGGGGGAGTAGCATTGCAGAGATGGGGGAGTAGCATTGCAGAGATGGGGAGTAGCATTGTAAAGATGAGGGAGTAGCATTGTAGAGATGGGGGAGTAGCATTGCAGAGATGGGGGAGTAGCATTGCAGAGATGGGGGAGTAGCATTGTAGAGATGGGAGAGTAGCATTGTAGAGATGGGAGAGTAGCATTGTAGAGATGGGGGAGTAGCATTGTAGAGATGAGGGAGTAGCATTGCAGAGATGGGGGAGTAGCATTGCAGAGATGGGGGAGTAGCATTGTAGAGATGGGAGAGTAGCATTGTAGAGATGGGAGAGTAGCATTGTAGAGATGAGGGAGAAGCATTGTAGAGATGAGGGAGTAGCATTGCAGAGATGGGGGAGTAGCATTGTAGAGATGAGGGAGTAGCATTGCAGAAATGGGGGAGTAGCATGGCAGAGATGGGGAGTAGCATTGTAAAGATGAGGGAGTAGCATTGTAGAGATGGGGGAGTAGCATTGTAGAGATGAGGGAGTAGCATTGCAGAAATGGGGGAGTAGCATGGCAGAGATGGGGAGTAGCATTGTAAAGATGAGGGAGTAGCATTGTAGAGATGGGGGAGTAGCATTGCAGAGATGGGGGAGTAGCATTGCAGAGATGGGAGAGTAGCATTGTAGAGATGGGAGAGTAGCATTGTAGAGAAGGGGGAGTAGCATTGTAGAGATGAGGGAGTAGCATTGTAGAGATGGGGGAGTAGCATTGTAGAGATGGGGGAGTAGCATTGTAAAGATGAGGGAGTAGCATTGTAGAGATGGGGGAGTAGCATTGTAAAGATGAGGGAGTAGCATTGCAGAGATGGGGGAGTAGCATTGTAGAGATGGGGGAGTAGCATTGTAAAGATGAGGGAGTAGCATTGTAGAGATGGGGGAGTAGCATTGTAAAGATGAGGGAGTAGCATTGCAGAGATGGGGGAGTAGCATTACAGAGATGGGGGACAGCATGGCAGAGATGGGGGAGTAGCATTGTAGAGATGGGGGAGTAGCATTGTAAAGATGAGGGAGTAGCATTGTAGAGATGGGGGAGTAGCATTGTAAAGATGAGGGAGTAGCATTGCAGAGATGGGGGAGTAGCATTGTAGAGATGGGGGAGTAGCATTGTAAAGATGAGGGAGTAGCATTGTAGAGATGGGGGAGTAGCATTGTAAAGATGAGGGAGTAGCATTGTAGAGATGGGGGAGTAGCATGGCAGAGATGGGGGAGTAGCATTGTAAAGATGAGGGAGTAGCATTGTAGAGATGGGGGAGTAGCATTGCAGAAATGGGGGGGCAGCATGGCAGAGATAGGGGAACAGCATGGCAGAGATGGGGGAGTAGCATTGCAGAGATGGGGGAGTAGCATTGTAGAGATGAGGGAGTAGCATTGTAGAGATGGGGGAGTAGCATTGCAGAGATGGGGGAGTAGCATTGTAAAGATGGGGGAGTAGCATTGTAGAGATGGGGGACAGCATGGCAGAGATGGGGGAGTAGCATTGCAGAGATGGGGGACAGCATGGCAGAGATGGGGGAGTAGCATGGCAGAGATGGGGGGCAGCATGGCAGAGATGGGGGGCAGCATGGCAGAGATCGGGGAACAGCATGGCAGAGATGAGGGAGTAGTATTGCAGAGATGGGGGAGTAGCATTGCAGAGATGGGGGAGTAGCATTGCAGAGATGGGGGACAGCATGGCAGAGATGGGGGAGTAGCATTGTAGAGGTGGGGGACAGCATGGCAGAGATGAGGGAGTAGCATTGCAGAGATGGGGGAGTAGAACTGCAGAGATGGGGGACAGCATTGTAGAGATGGGGGACAGCATTGCAGAGATGGGGGAGTAGCATTGCAGAGATGGAGGAGTAGAACAGCAGAGATGGGGGACAGCATTGTAGAGATGAGGGAGTAGCATTGTAAAGATGAGGGAGTAGCATTGTAGAGATGGGGGAGTAGCATTGTAGAGATGAGGGAGTAGCATGGCAGAGATGGGGGAGTAGCATTGCAGAGATGGGGGAGTAGCATTGTAGAGACGGGGGAGTAGCATTGTAGATATGGGAGAGTAGCATTGTAGAGATGGGAGAGTAGCATTGCAGAGATGGGGGACAGCATGGCAGAGATAGGGGAGTAGCATTGCAGAGATGAGGGAATAGCATTGCAGAGATGGGGGAGTAGCATTGCAGAGATGAGGGAGTAGCATTTCAGAGATGGGGGAGTAGAATTGCAGAGATGGGGGAGTAGCATTGCAGAGATGGGGGACAGCATGGCAGAGATGAGGGAGAAGCATTGTAGAGATGGGGGGCAGCATGGCAGAGATGAGGGAGAAGCATTGTAGAGATGGGGGGCAGCATGGCAGAGATGGGGGAGTAGCATTGTAGAGATGGGGGGCAGCATGGCAGAGATGGGGGAGTAGCATTGTAGAGATGGGGGAGTAGCATTGTAGAGATGGGGGAGTAGCATTGTAGAGATGAGGGAGTAGCATGGCAGAGATGGGGGAGTAGCATTGCAGAGATGGGGGAGTAGCATTGTAGAGACGGGGGAGTAGCATTGTAGATATGGGAGAGTAGCATTGTAGAGATGGGAGAGTAGCATTGCAGAGATGGGGGACAGCATGGCAGAGATAGGGGAGTAGCATTGCAGAGATGAGGGAATAGCATTGCAGAGATGGGGGAGTAGCATTGCAGAGATGAGGGAGTAGCATTTCAGAGATGGGGGAGTAGAATTGCAGAGATGGGGGAGTAGCATTGCAGAGATGGGGGACAGCATGGCAGAGATGAGGGAGAAGCATTGTAGAGATGGGGGGCAGCATGGCAGAGATGAGGGAGAAGCATTGTAGAGATGGGGGGCAGCATGGCAGAGATGGGGGAGTAGCATTGTAGAGTTGGGGGGCAGCATGGCAGAGATGAGGGAGTAGCATTGCAGAGATGGGGGAGTAGCATTGCAGAGATGGGGGAACAGCATGGCAGAGATGGGGGAGTAGCATTGCAGAGATGGGGGACAGCATGGCAGAGATGGGGGGCAGCATGGCAGAGATAAGGGAGTAGCATTGCAGAGATGGGGGACAGCATGGCAGAGATGGGGGGCAGCATGGCAGAGATGGGGAGCAGCATTGCAGAGATAAGGGAGTAGCATTGCAGAGATGGGGGGCAGCATTGCAGAGATAAGGGAGTAGCATTGCAGAGATGGGGGACAGCATGGCAGAGAAGGGGGAGTAGCATTGCAGAGATGGGGGACAGCATGGCAGAGATGGGGGAGTAGCATTGCAGAGATAAGGGAGTAGCATTGCAGAGATGGGGGAACAGCATGGCAGAGATGGGGGAGTAGCATTGCAGAGATGGGGGACAGCATGGCAGAGATGGGGGAGTAGCATTGCAGAGATAAGGGAGTAGCATTGCAGAGATGGGGGAACAGCATGGCAGAGATGGGGGAGTAGCATGGCAGAGATGGGGGACAGCATGGCAGAGAAGGGGGAGTAGCATTGTAGAGATGGGGGGCAGCATTGCAGAGATAAGGGAGTAGCATTGCAGAGATGGGGGACAGCATGGCAGAGAAGGGGGGGTAGCATTGTAGAGATGGGGGAGTAGCATTGTAGAGATGGGGGAGTAGCATTGCAGAGATGGGGGAGTAGCATTGTAGAGATGGGGGAGTAGCATTGCAGAGATGGGGGACAGCATGGCAGAGATGGGGGGCAGCATTGCAGAGATAAGGGAGTAGCATTGCAGAGATGGGGGACAGCATGGCAGAGATGGGGGAGTAGCATTGTAGAGATGGGGGAGTAGCATTGCAGAGATAAGGGGACAGAATGGCAGAGATAGGGGAACAGCATGGCAGAGATGGGGGAGTAGCATTGTAGAGATGGGGGAGTAGCATTGCAGAGATGGGGGAGTAGCATTGTAGAGATGGGGGACAGCATGGCAGAGATGAAGGAGTAGCATTGCAGAGATGGGGGCAGCATGGCAGAGATATGCGAACAGCATGGCAGAGATGAGGGAGTAGCATTGCAGAGATGGGGGGCAGCATGGCAGAGATATGGGAACAGCATGGCAGAAATGGGGGAGTAGCATTTTAGAGATGGGGGACAGCATGGCAGAGATGAGGGAGTAGCATTGCAGAGATGGGGGAGTAGCATTGCAGAGATGGGGGAGTAGCATTGTAGAGATGGGGGAGTAGCATTGCAGAGATGGGGGGCAGCATGGCAGAGATGGGGGAGTAGCATGGTAGAGATGAGGGAGTAGCATTGCAGAGATGGGGGACAGCATTGCAGAGATGGGGGAGTAGAACAGCAGAGATGGGGGAGTAGCATTGTAGAGATGGGGGAGTAGCATTGTAGAGATGGGGGAGTAGCATTGCAGAGATGGGAGAGTAGCATTGTAGAGATGGGAGAGTAGCATTGCAGAGATGGGGGAGTAGCATGGCAGAGATGGGGGAGTAGCATTGTAGAGATGGGGGGCAGCATGGCAGAGATGAGGGAGTAGCATTGTAGAGATGGGGGCAGCATGGCAGAGATGGGGGAGTAGCATTGTAGAGATGGGGGGCAGCATGGCAGAGATGAGGGAGTAGCATTGTAGAGATGGGGGACAGCATGGCAGAGATGGGGGACAGCATGGCAGAGATGGGGGACAGCATGGCAGAGATGGGGGCAGCATGGCAGAGATGGGGGGCAGCATTGCAGAGATGGGGGACAGCAAGGCAGAGAAGGGGGAGTAGCATTGTAGAGATGGGGGCAGCATGGCAGAGATGGGGGAACAGCATTGCAGAGATGGGGGACAGCATTGTAGAGATGGGGGAGTAGCATTGCAGAGATGGGGGACAGCATTGCAGAGATGGGGGACAGCATGGTAGAGATGGGGGGCAGCATTGCAGAGATGGGGGACAGCATGGCAGAGATGGGGGGCAGCATGGCAGAGATGGGGGAGTAGCATGGCAGAGATGGGGGAGTAGCATTGCAGAGATGGGGGAGTAGCATTGCAGAGATGGGGGACAGCATTGCAGAGATGGGGGACAGCATGGTAGAGATGGGGGGCAGCATTGCAGAGATGGGGGACAGCATGGCAGAGATGGGGGGCAGCATGGCAGAGATGGGGGAGTAGCATGGCAGAGATGGGGGAGTAGCATGGCAGAGATGGGGGAGTAGCATTGCAGAGATGGGGGAGTAGCATTGCAGAGATGGGGGGCAGCATTGCAGAGATGGGGGGCAGCATTGCAGAGATGGGGGACAGCATGGCAGAGATGGGGGGCAGCATGGCAGAGATGGGGGAGTAGCATGGCAGAGATGAGGGAGTAGCATTGCAGAGATGGGGGGCAGCATGGCAGAGATGGGGGAGTAGCATTGCAGAGATGGGGGGCAGCATGGCAGAGATGGGGGGCAGCATGGCAGAGATGGGGGAGTAGCATTGCAGAGATGGGGGGCAGCATGGCAGAGATGGGGGAGTAGCATTGCAGAGATGGGGGGCAGCATTGCAGAGATGGGGGGCAGCATGGCAGAGATGGGGGAGTAGCATTGCAGAGATGGGGGACAGCATGGCAGAGATGGGGGAGTAGCATTGCAGAGATGGGGGGCAGCATTGCAGAGATTGGGGACAGCATGGCAGAGATGGGGGAGTAGCATTGCAGAGAAGGGGGGAAGCATGGCAGAGATGGGGGGCAGCATTGCAGAGATTGGGGACAGCATGGCAGAGATGGGGGAGTAGCATTGCAGAGAAGGGGGGAAGCATGGCAGAGATGGGGGAGTAGCATTGCAGAGATGGGGGAAGCATGGCAGAGATGGGGGAGTAGCATTGCAGAGAAGGGGGGAAGCATGGCAGAGATGGGGGAGTAACATTGCAGAGATGGGGGACAGCATTGCAGAGATGGGGGACAGCATGGTAGAGATGAGGGAGTAGCATTGCAGAGATGGGGGAGTAGCATGGCAGAGATGGGGGAGTAGCATTGCAGAGATGGGGGACAGCATTGCAGAGATGGGGGACAGCATGGTAGAGATGGGGGGCAGCATTGCAGAAATGGGGGACAGCATGGCAGAGATGGGGGAGTAGCATGGCAGAGATGGGGGAGTAGCATTGCAGAGATGGGGGACAGCATGGCAGAGATGGGGGACAGCATGGCAGAGATGGGGGAGTAGCATGGCAGAGATGGGGGAGTAGCATTGCAGAGATGGGGGACAGCATGGCAGAGATGGGGGAGTAGCATTGCAGAGATGGGGGAGTAGCATTGCAGAGATGGGGGGCAGCATGGCAGAGATGGGGGAGTAGCATTGTAGAGATGGGGGCAACATGGCAGAGATGGGGGAGTAGCATTGCAGAGATGGGGGGCAGCATGGCAGAGATGGGGGGCAGCATGGCAGAGATGGGGGGCAGCATGGCAGAGATGGGGGAGTAGCATTGCAGAGATGGGGGGCAGCATGGCAGAGATGGGGGAGTAGCATTGCAGAGATGGGGGAGTAGCATTGCAGAGATGGGGGGCAGCATGGCAGAGATGGGGGAGTAGCATTGCAGAGATTGGGGACAGCATGGCAGAGATGGGGGAGTAGCATTGCAGAGATTGGGGACAGCATGGCAGAGATGGGGGAGTAGCAATGCAGAGATGGGGGACAGCATGGCAGAGATGGGGGAGTAGCATTGCAGAGATGGGGGACAGCATGGCAGAGATGGGGGGCAGCATTGCAGAGATGGGGGAGTAGCATTGCAGAGATGGGGGAAGCATGGCAGAGATGGGGGAGTAGCATTGCAGAGATGGGGGACAGCATGGCAGAGATGGGGGAGTAGCATTGCAGAGATGGGGGAAGCATGGCAGAGATGGGGGAGTAGCATTGCAGAGATGGGGGAGTAGCATTGTAGAGATGGGGGACAGCATTGCAGAGATGGGGGGCAGCATTGCAGAGATGGGGGGCAGCATTGTAGAGATGGGGGAGTAGCATTGCAGAGATGGGGGAGTAGCATTGTAGAGATGGGGGAGTAGCATTGTAGAGATGGGGGGGCAGCATGGCAGAGATGGGGGAGTAGCATTGCAGAGATGGGGGGCAGCATGGCAGAGATGGGGGAGTAGCATTGCTGAGATGGGGGAGTAGCATTGCAGAGATGGGGGGCAGCATGGCAGAGATGGGGGAGTAGCATTGCAGAGATGGGGGGCAGCATGGCAGAGATGGGGGAGTAGCATTGCAGAGATGGGGGAGTAGCATGGCAGAGAGGGGGGGCAGCATGGCAGAGATGGGGGAGTAGCATTGCAGAGATGGGGGAGTAGCATTGCAGAGATGGAGGGCAGCATGGCAGAGATGGGGGGCAGCATGGCAGAGATGGGGGAGTAGCATTGCAGAGATGGGGGAGTAGCATTGCAGAGATGGGGGGCAGCATGGCAGAGATGGGGGGCAGCATGGCAGAGATGGGGGAGTAGCATTGCAGAGATGGGGGAGTAGCATTGTAGAGATGGGGGAGTAGCATGGCAGAGATGGGGGGCAGCATGGCAGAGATCGGGGGCAGCATGGCAGAGATGGGGGAGTAGCATTGCAGAGAGGGGGGGCAGCATGGCAGAGATGGGGGAGTAGCATTGCAGAGATGGGGGGCAGCATGGCAGAGATGGGGGAGTAGCATTGCAGAGATGGAGGGCAGCATGGCAGAGATGGGGGGCAGCATGGCAGAGATGGGGGAGCAGCATTGCAGAGATGGGGGAGTAGCATTGCAGAGATGGGGGGCAGCATGGCAGAGATGGGGGGCAGCATGGCAGAGATGGGGGAGTAGCATGGCAGAGATGGGGGAGTAGCATTGTAGAGATGGGGGAGTAGCATTGTAGAGATGGGGGAGTAGCATTGTAGAGATGGGGGAGTAGCATTGTAGAGATGGGGGGGCAGCATGGCAGAGATAAGGGAGTAGCATTGCAGAGATGGGGGGCAGCATGGCAGAGATGGGGGGCAGCATGGCAGAGATGGGGGGCAGCATGGCAGAGATGGGGGAGTAGCATGGCAGAGATGGGGGGCAGCATGGCAGAGATAAGGGAGTAGCATTGCAGAGATGGGGGAGTAGCATTGTAGAGATGGGGAACAGAATGGCAGAGATAAGGGAGTAGCATGGCAGAGATGGGGGAGTAGCATTGCAGAGATGGGGGTGCAGCATGGCAGAGATGGGGGGCAGCATGGCAGAGATGGGGGGCAGCATGGCAGAGATGGGGGGCAGCATGGCAGAGATGGGGGGCAGCATGGCAGAGATAAGGGAGTAGCATTGCAGAGATGGGGGAGTAGCATTGTAGAGATGGGGAACAGAATGGCAGAGATAAGGGAGTAGCATGGCAGAGATGGGGGAGTAGCATTGCAGAGATGGGGGTGCAGCATGGCAGAGATGGGGGGCAGCATGGCAGAGATGGGGGGCAGCATGGCAGAGATGGGGGGCAGCATGGCAGAGATGGGGGAGCAGCATTGCAGAGATGGGGGAGTAGCATTGCAGAGATGGGGGGCAGCATGGCAGAGATGGGGGGCAGCATGGCAGAGATGGGGGAGTAGCATTGCAGAGATGGGGGAGTAGCATTGTAGAGATGGGGGAGTAGCATGGCAGAGATGGGGGAGTAGCATGGCAGAGATGGGGGAGTAGCATTGTAGAGATGGGGGAGTAGCATTGTAGAGATGGGGGAGTAGCATTGTAGAGATGGGGGAGTAGCATTGTAGAGATGGGGGAGTAGCATTGTAGAGATGGGGGGGCAGCATGGCAGAGATAAGGGAGTAGCATTGTAGAGATGGGGGAGTAGCATTGTAGAGATGGGGGAGTAGCATTGCAGAGATGGGGGAGTAGCATTGTAGAGATGGGGGAGTAGCATTGCAGAGATGGGGGAGTAGCATTGTAGAGATGGGGGAGTAGCATTGCAGAGATGGGGGAGTAGCATTGTAGAGATGGGGGAGTAGCATTGTAGAGATGGGGGGGCAGCATGGCAGAGATAAGGGAGTAGCATTGTAGAGATGGGGGAGTAGCATTGTAGAGATGGGGGAGTAGCATTGCAGAGATGAGGGAGTAGCATTGTAGAGATGGGGGAGTAGCATTGTAGAGATGGGGGAGTAGCATTGTAGAGATGGGGGAGTAGCATTGTAGAGATGGGGGAGTAGCATTGTAGAGATGGGGGGGCAGCATGGCAGAGATAAGGGAGTAGCATTGTAGAGATGGGGGAGTAGCATTGTAGAGATGGGGGAGTAGCATTGCAGAGATGGGGGGCAGCATGGCAGAGATGGGGGAGTAGCATTGTAGAGATGAGGGAGTAGCATTGTAGAGATGGGGGAGTAGCATTGTAGAGATGGGGGAGTAGCATTGTAGAGATGGGGGAGTAGCATTGTAGAGATGGGGGAGTAGCATTGTAGAGATGGGGGGGCAGCATGGCAGAGATAAGGGAGTAGCATTGCAGAGATGGGGGGCAGCATGGCAGAGATGGGGGGCAGCATGGCAGAGATGGGGGAGTAGCATGGCAGAGATGGGGGAGTAGCATGGCAGAGATGGGGGGCAGCATGGCAGAGATAAGGGAGTAGCATTGCAGAGATGGGGGAGTAGCATTGTAGAGATGGGGAACAGAATGGCAGAGATAAGGGAGTAGCATGGCAGAGATGGGGGAGTAGCATTGCAGAGATGGGGGTGCAGCATGGCAGAGATGGGGGGCAGCATGGCAGAGATGGGGGGCAGCATGGCAGAGATGGGGGGCAGCATGGCAGAGATGGGGGGCAGCATGGCAGAGATGGGGGAGTAGCATTGCAGAGATGGGGGTGCAGGTCTGCTTTAAAGAAACCTGTGCTCTGTGCATGCATCATAAGTTGGGCCTCGGTTGAAAATAAGAGACTGCGCTGAAGCTTTCAGGAAACATTTGAAAAAAAATAAAAGCATAAACAGAAAGTGAGCAATAGGACGTATAAACACATGCTGCTGTTTCAAAGGGTCAGCGTTTATCATACATTTATACAATGCAATCATGCACTATGTTTCCTTTTTCTAATATATATAAGCTGTATCTAGGAAGCCTCCATGGTATACGCTGCCTCCTCCGGTGCTGGAGGAAGAGGTTGGCCCGCAGGCTGATGCAACACTTGGCAGAAGTGTCACCTCCTCTGGGTCAGGCTTCTCACCTCTGGGGAGCGAGAAATGATTGATAATTGTACCTCTGGGCCTGTGATACCTTCCACACACACCCCTGGGAAAGGTTGTTTTGATGCAGAAACAGAAGGACCAACATAAGGAAAGCAACTATAACACTGTGCGGCACTGCCATCCTGATGTCAAGAGGAGAGATGGAAAGAGAAAAAAAGAAAGAAATAGAGGGAGAAAGAAAGGAGGAAAGAGAGAAGTATGGATAGAGGAAAGAAGGAAAAAGGGAGGAATGGGGATTGATGGATGGATGGAAAGAAAGATAGAGGGAAGGCAGCAAGAAGGTAAGGCACGGAGTATATTAAGAGAAGGAGGTGTGGACAATGGTAGGAAGGATGGGAGGAGAGAAGAAGGATAGGAGCCAAGGGGAAAGGAAGGAAGAAAGAATGGAAGGAAATAAATAGGGGAGTGGGAAGCAGCGACAGGTGAAGGTATGAAGAAAGGGAAAAGAAAGATAAACAAGGGGGAAGGGATTAAGAAAATGAGGGAGAGGAAGGAAGAAAGAAATGAAGGATAGAAGGAGGGGAATTCAAGGAAGGCATGGAGGAAATAAAGGGAGAGGGGAAATCAATGAATAAAGGAAGGGAGGAGAAAAGGATAGGAGGAAGGAAGGAGGGAATGAAGGAAACAGGGGGGAGAGGGTCAAAGAGAAAAGAAGATACAAGGAAGAGAGGAAAAGGAAGAAAGAAAGCAAGGGATGAACAAGGAAAGAATGAAATACAAAAAGGAAAAGAGATGGAAGGAAGAAGGAAATAAATAAAGAAATATAGATAAAGGAGGGAGAGAGAGAAGAATGAGGAGAGGGGGAGAAGGGACAAAGAAATTAGAAATTGGGCAGGGGCATGTCTCAGGGGATCCTCCCTTTGGCGCAAGGATTTCCACTGGGCTATATAGATAGGTTAGTGGATTATTCATATAATTCTAATCCCCAGAATATCATCCCACACGATATTCAATAATGATGATTCAAGTCTTATTTTAGGGGCTAACACAAAGTCAGCCTCAGCGAATTAGGAAAGAAAGAATTAATTGCAAATGCAAATGAGATTATCTGGTATTTAAATCTAATTACTAAGCAATTTGTTCCAATAGCTAAATGGAAACAAGGCGTATCTGACAAAGGGAACCCGTAACAGAGCGGCGAGACATGAGCTGCTCTTGGACAACCGTCCAGGTATTACACCGGATTTATCAACATCATGCCTCAGTACTGATAAACATCGGTAGGAAAACTACACTGGGGCCCTAGTGCAAGCTTAAAACAGCCCTCTCATAGATTATAGATATAGATTTGCATTGGATAGCTTTTATTTTTTGGGCTTGTATTAATGTAGGTCAAGTCATAAATGAAGGTGTGCTTAAGATCCCAAAGTGTGATGGCCAGTTGCCAGCAGCCAATAGGATTTTCTGGAATGAGCAGGGCCTTGTGTGAAAGGGGCTATGGGAGCACAGATCAGGGAAGGTTTAGTATTTTGCCGATTTTGGCCTCTCCTTTACTATTATCTCATCAATCAAGATATCCTGGGGGGGGGGGAGCCCTTTAGTCCAGACTTTGGAGTTTTGACAAAAGATCTGCACTACTGTTGATCTGTCCCAGCAATGCACAATGTGCATTGCTCTCATTTGAGGCCCTCGGAACCTTTACCTGTCTCTACATACCTCTGCTCACCTCACCTCCATCAAAATACAAGAGACCCCCTCAGCGCAAATGAAGACCCCCTTAATGCACAAGAGACTCCCTCACCCCAATGAAGACAGTCTAAATCTAAATGAGACCCCCTTAGCTCAAATGAAGACCCATTTTATCCAAATAGAGACCTCCTCATCCCAAATGAGCACCCCCCACAAGACACCCCTCTCAGTCCATATGAATGCTCTACCTCAATCCATAAAAGACACCCGATCATATAGCTTCCTAAATATACACTTGCTCATTTAAACAAATAACCCCCCAGTTCACATGAGACCCTCTCTGGACATATGAAAACACCTCAATCCACAAGAAACCCCCTCTGCCCAAATGAAGACCCCCTTCAATCTACAAGAGTTTCCCTTAGCTCAAATTTAGACTCATTCTATCAAGAAGAGACACCCTTAGCTCAGATAAAGATCCATCTGCAAGGAGACCACACACACTCAAATGAAGACCGACTACATCCAAAAAATACTCTCAGTCCAAAAAATCACCCCCCCCACCACCACAAGAGGCTTCTCTAAGGTTATTTAATCCATAAGAGACCCCCCGATCCCAAACATATGGAATTACATAATAAAGACCCACTAAATTCATATAAGACTTCCTAAGTTCTTAAATCACAGGAGACCCACTAAGCCTAAATGAAGACCCCTTTAATCTACGAGAGACCCCTTCAGTCAAAACTAACACCCCTTCAATAAACAAAAGATTCCCTCAGCCCAAATGAAGATCCACTCAACCCAAGTGAGTGAATACCCCTACAATCCACCAGAGACATTCTTATCTATAATAAAGACCTACTGAATCTCCTTCAAATAGCAGAATGCCTGTTCAAAAGTTGTTGCTGCTAAACTTTACTAGAGACCAAATCAGCCAAAATGAGCACTCCTCAACCCACAAAAGACCCCTTAGCCCAAATGACTACTGCTTCAATCTGAAAGAGACCTCCTCAATTTAAAAGACCTTCTTTAGCTCAAAGGACCCCCCCCCCCCAAATTCACAGGAGACACCTTCATCTCAAATAAATGTCCTTCAAACCAAATAATGCTCTATCAGTACAGGCCAGACACAGATGAACCCTGGTATCAGATTGTAAATGGCTGGGTGCTGCCCCTGGTGTTTCTGCTGCTCAAGGCCATAGTCTATGTGAGCTAATCTGCCCCAAAAAATAAATATAAATCTTCTTCGCCTCTGAAGTCCCTAAAGTAGTCTTCCAGATATGAAAACATTAAACATGTCATTGGCATATATATAAAGCAAATAAACCTCCGAGACCCTATTTCATTGGCCCGTGCAGCTCCACTTATTAGTTATGATTTTATAGTCTCCGTCCTATTTCAATCAGAATAATGGCTGGTTTTATGCACCGTCTCTTGGAAATCATCTGAATTCTGGCAATCAGCAGCGGAGCAGCTATTAAATACGTAATTCATGTGAAAACCTTGTTGACCCTCTGGATTCTTCCCATAATTCAGAGGACCTGAGTTGGCTTCTCCACTCGTGGCTTATTAATTCAATGAAAAGACTTGGATGGGTTTAAAATATTTCTAGGTCATAAGTATGAAATCACCTAAAAGGAAGCCATCCGCCTGCACAATCAATTTTCCTGATTAAAAGTTGTGCTTGGGTGATGCAAGGCGGCACTCTGGTGGCAAAAGGGGCAGCAGAATTGGGCATACTTAAAGGGCCTAATATACCTTATTATTTTACATAAAAGGGCTGCTAACTTCAATGATATTTGGCCTGATTCAGAGCCTGTCCGTAAATGCTCACTTTTCCGGTAACAGATCTCGCTAACTGGGAAATTGCGCTCATGTGATTCACAGTCGCGTTCTGAGAAAAGTTCAGTCATGCATAAGCGGGCGTATTTGCTTTGCTTACGCATACATTTTAGCCGATCATTTACGATATTTGCAGTCGAATGGTTTTGGAAGCCAAATTTCTACCTGTTTTCCGATGTAACTTGCTTTGTAGCCCTTTTGCTCTAGTGATGCAGAGTTCTTGCGTGGCTTTCCGACGTAGGCCTTTTTTTGTTATAACCAGCTATTTTAATGTGCTTCCCCCCCCCCTGCTGGCATCTAGGGCATTCCATGGTAGTCCTAGCACATACTTACGTTGGTAGCTTGTTTGCCATGTCGTCTGCTTCTACCCACTTTTACTCACCTTGCCCACCTTCTGTTTTGGTGTTCTGTTTTACAGTGCTGTTTGTTTGGTTTCCGTCTTCTTTATGTTCTTGCATAGAAAACACGCCACCACGCAGCATATACCTTTTTTTATTATTAACTGTTTATTTTTATACATGAACTGTTTTTAATTGTAATTTATATTAAAAAAATATAACAACTATACTATAATTCTTTTTTTTATTCTGGAACCAACATGGCACCTGCAAAGAGAAAACCATATACTTTAGGATTAGTATTTTTGGCCATGTGTTTGTGTAACGCTTGAGTATTGTTCTGCTCCACTGGCTTGACACCCACCTGAGTCTTGCACCGGTTCTGTATTGGGTGCCCCATTGCCACATCGCCAGTGTGCAGGAGCTGGGGGCGACTCCAAGCCCAACACACCCTCCTATTCATCGGGCTCCATGGCTTCTTCAGAGGAGGAAGAGGACGTTGGCAGGGTTCGGGGCTGCCGCCTTACACCCACAGCCTTTCTTCTTGGCCCCACTGTTCGGACCCCTCGCCTCTGGGTGGGCTTGATCCACAGCCAGAACTCCCCAGCTACAAAAGAAAATATAATTTTTCTAAAACATGTTACTCATTAACCTTCTCTGTTGTACATCTACTTACCTGGGAAGCTCTGGCTGTAGAACCTCGGCACCTAGGTGACTTTTTCTGTTTGATGTCCAACCAGTGCTGCATGATTTGGGTGAAGGTGTAAGGCGACATCCCTTCGCCACTCAAATGGGCTGCCACTTCCTCTGCCAATGTCCTCTTTTCATGTGTGTTGGGCATGAAGTCATTATGTCCTCTGTTTGGGTCTCCTTTTGCTCCACATGCACGCCCCTGCCCCTTTAAGTAAATTTCTGGGACACTGCAACCACCCAAGCCTCGTATATGCTACTGTATGCCAATGCTAACTAATCTAGCACTGTAACCTATAGGTTGCTTGAGCCTTTGAGGGGCTTAAATAAACCAAATTGTTTCAAATACAATTTCCCACTCAATTAGCTATAAAAGAACAAAGCTGAGGCTCAGATTTTCTTGCTACTGCTGACTTAGGAGCTCACTATGCCACAGCATAGGCGCCACCACAGCCCCCAGAGCTAGGAACACAGGCATGGCCGAGGAACTGGCAGCACCTGTCCTAGGTATCATAGCCGCAGCACCAGGACCCGCTGTTCATCTCGCAGGCACTCCCCTGCTGATACCTACACACAGTCACTCTGAGCGGGTCACCTGCAGCACTTTAAGGCAGGCACTCCCCTGCTGATACCTACACACAGTCACTCTGAGCGGGTCACCTGCAGCACTTTAAGGCATCAGCAGCGGGCCTCCCAGTAAAGCCCACCATGGACCAACCAATGCTGAGGACACTGGAGCACTATGTGGACCGCAGGACAGACCCCCAGTTCAGGCCCCACAGAGCCCCATGTGGAGCCACGGTGGAGCCAAAAGTTGAGCAGCGCTGCTACAGCCAGGCCTGCTCTTTCCCCAGCCAGTAGTCTGGAATCTGTTCTGGGCACGGGAGTGGCCATAGTGACTCCCCCTTCAGCCAAGACACCACCCAGCTGATTACAGCACCAGCCACTCAACCTGGGCGCAAACTAACAAGGGGCAATTTGAGTGGCCTATTTAATGATGCCTAGATGGAGGTTCTGCAGGATGATGTTGCCAAAAAATATGATCGACTGGCTGGGTCCTGGTCCCGTTCAAGCCCCAAAGTGTTGCGGGAGTGGTTATGGTTGGAGATTGCCCATAATGTGATGGGGCAATGTGACCACAGCTGGCCCCTCTGGTTTGGCTACCTCCAAGACCACCTCAAGGCCGGGTCACCCCACCATCGGCCACCAAAGGAGCAGAGTCCAGACAGTGATGAGGTAAATGAGTGAGCTTAATAGGCAAAGGACAAGGGGCAGGGTGGAGGAGGAGGGTGAACCCAGGATAAAGTTTGGGGCCCTGGAGGCTGTGTTAAAAACTAACACTAATGTTGACCTTTCTCCACACAGACGGCACCTCTCCTGGATGAAATTAATGAGCTGGAGGAAGGGCACGCTGAGCATCTGGATGAGACCCCCAATATCATTTGGACACCACCACCAGCTGCTGGCACCACAGACACTGGCCATAACCACTCCTCACTGCAGCTTCAGCTTCATTCTGCTATTAGCAGCCCCACCAGCTCCACAGAGCTCCCTGGAGGAAGACAGCCCTGGCCTGCAGCCTGGCGACACTTATCTTTTGGTAAGACGGTGCCAAATCATGGAGGCAAACTGGCGGGCCAACAGCACCACTTTTCTGCAAAATGCAGATATATATTTTATTGCTGTGTGAAGGACCGGCAGGATGCTCCACAAAGACCTGGCTGTAGTAGTTGTGGAGCAGTAGCGTCACCACCAGCAGATGGAGGCACTGGTTGGGGTTCTGGTGGAGGCCAACCAGATTGCCCTTCAAAGGCTGGAGAGGCTTGTGGCACAGCAAGCTGCAAACACCCATTTTTATTGATCAATTTTCTGTTGACCTCCATCCACAGTTGTGCCATAACCCAACAACTTGTGACCATAAACATGTAACTAGAGAATAAATACCAAAAAACTGAAGTTTGTTTGGAAGTTATTTAATCACACCCAGGCAAGGCAAAGGATATAATAAATCAAAAATGACATAAGCGGAGAAAAAAAATAATATTCAAGAAAAAAGGAGCCTACCAAATGTTGGCGAATGCTTTGGCCTGCACGGCTCTGGGTGCCAATATACAGATGGCCAGGAATCTCTGGAGCAGAAGCAGGGGTTGTCTCCTCCAAATATGCTGCCACCCTCTCTCTCAAGGCAAAGTTACGCAGGCAGATGCATGCCATGATAATTAATATGCACCACCTTCTCTGGCTTGTATTGAAGGGTGCCCCCTATGTGGTGCAGACAGCGAAATCTGGCTATCAACAGCCTGAAGGCATGCTCTACTACAGCCTGTGTGCGGTGGTGGGCCACATTATATGCATCCTGGCCAGATGTCTGGGGCCTTAAGAAATCAACAGAAGTTAAACTTCTAACAGGCAGCACAACATCAAAACAGCCCAGACCAAACAATAAGTATTACAAAAGAGTAGGGCCAAACAAGCAAAAGGTAAGGCAGGATGCCCCGAAGCACATGTAATTGCAACAGGAAGAAGGGGACATTCAAAGAGTGGCATGAGCACAGTCAAAGTGGTGGAGGGCAGGGAGAGCAACTGACAAACACAACACTGACAAACACAATAAACTTGGACTAATTACAAAAAGGGGGCACATAACAGAATTTAAAAATGCATTGCAAATGCAACATAAACAATAAACACACAGATCCACTCTAGCAATAAAAATACTTACCCACAAGGCAACCGCAAGTCAGCTCACCACTCTCAAAACGGGTGTATAAACCGGAACTCCCTAAATATAAATGCATCAAGTTACGAGCCAGGGAAGCCAGCCAAAACACTGAAAAACCAAATATCCGGCCCCACAACACATTGGAGGTTAAAAGAGTGACCCATCTTGCGGTTGCTGAAAAGAAGCCACAAATAAAAAGGGTCACTAGACTGGCAACAACAAATGAACAGCAAAAATAAAGTAAAACAAGGGCTAAATGGGACACAAGAAAACTGTTTGGGGGGAGGGGAAGCTAGGCTAGCCTCAAGAGAGGAGAGTTGGCTACAAGGAGGAGCTAAGTGGACCTTAACATATCGAATCATATACTCCTGAGCAACTGGGGGAACCCGGGCCACATGCGTATAATCAATGGCACCTATGACACTTGGCATATTCACAATATATTGAAAAAACCCAGCCTCCCAGCATTCTAGGCTGCCATGTAAAAATATGTATTTCACCCACAGGACAGCCATGCCATCAAGAAATTTAGTGAGGGCTGGGACATGCCAACTGACAGTGTCCCTATCGTCTGGAAGGAGCCATTCACTAAAAATTGAAGGCAGCCAAGCAATTTGGTTGTAACTACAATTGCATGCCCCTTTGTTGTGGCGGGGGCACAACTGAGTAAAGCTTCTCATGGGAAAGGTGGTTCAGTGGGGTCAATTCGAACACCTGCTGATCAGTCATGTGATCGATGTCTTGGAGATGGCGGGTATGCCTAAGCTCTGGAAGGTACATGGTTAACAGCTCACACTGCTGCATATGCTCGTTCTCTTCACAGAACTCGTCAAGGGGCTCCATCGTAGATGTTGTGGATGTAGTCTGTATTTTCACTAGCAACAAAAGACCGTTCAAGTTTTCCCACTAGCAAAAAGATGGCATAAGTTTGAACTGGAAACCTATGTCATTTATAGGTCCGAAAACCCAAAAAACAGGGCTCTGAAGCAATACCTCTAAAATTACGGATGCACGGACCTCTTTAGCCATATTTATATGGCGAGCACTCAGTTTGTGATTATAGCCAAGCCACTACTTGTACCTAGAATCTCCTTGAACAACTTCTAAGCTCTGCATTCCCTACCACCGGGCATACCTATAACTGAAATCTCTCAGGAAAAGGGGGGTTCACACAGCATGCGCTGCACACCTTACACCTTCAGGAATGTTTTTTTTACCCCACTACTGGGCTTCCATTGAAACTGCCCTGGGCTGTTCCTTTTTATTTATATATTGTGTTCTCCCTGTTGTTTGTTGCTGCCATTATTCTTTTAACATTGATTTTGTGAAGTAAGAAAATGACTACTGATCTGCAGATCTCGTAGGGGCAGTGAGACTAATCATATCTGGTGGTGACGTCTCTTGCATGGCGGCGGTGGACATAATGAAGTTAGCGGAAGCCCGTTGGCACCAGCGCAGTCTGCCAGCCTGTAATTTTGACCAACCAGCCATTTGCTTTGTAGAGAATCACAGAAGCCTCGTGCACACCGGCTGTAGAGGAACCCGAACCCTAACCATGTCATTCTCAGATTAAAGAGAATGATACATCAAACGCTTCTCTCCCTGCAAGAAACAAAGAGGGCTGATTCTGTGGCGCCCAACACAATTAATTAGGCCCCTAAGAACTCTGCTGGATGGTTTCTTACATGTTGCCGAGAGTGTGTGATAAAGTTATATGTCACCATATAGGATACGATACAATGTAGCAGCTCATTTGTATTTGCTAAAGTGAGTGAACTTCACAGAGATTTTTTGTGGATGGCGAGCTGTAACCCATTCACTGCCGGGATCCTGGTGTGCTATTGATTTACTACATCCTGACATTTTTCACTGCACATGTTCACCCGGTGAATTCTATTGGCCACCACCAGCATGTGCGGCATAAAAGGGGTCCAGGAGTGCACTAAATGAGTACTCCTGCCCAATTTACAGGTTTCTCAATGCCAGGAGGCTGAGCGCCCTTTTCGTAGGAGGTCTGCTCTAAAACAAACCTCTATCCCCAGCTACCATTCCTCTCCCATCCCTTCCACTATTCTAGGATTGATTTGGGGGTTTAAAAAACACTCACTTTCCTGGCACAAGACTCCGGACCCAATAGGAGCTCAGTGTGTACAGCTCTACTTTTTGAGCTGCCGTGATGAGTTTGAGTGAATGCTTAGGAAGCCAATCGGTGAAGCAGGGCTGACATAACTGCATAGTGATTGGGCGACTTACAGTTGTACAAGCTGACTACAGCAGCTTCAGCAGTTTCAACAGCTGCAGATGCCGTGCTTCCAGCGCTGAACCAAAGTAGTCAGAGAGGGTGTAGATCTCCCAGGGAAAGTTAAGGCCTGCTTTAAAGTGGACCAACACCCACAGGTGATCGGCCCGGGAATCTATAAGATTCCCGGGCCGATCACCTCCCTCCCCGCGGGACATCCGAGATCGGGATGTCCCGCGGGGTGAAACCCCCCCAAACACCCCAAACTCCTTACCTTATCTTTGGCGGCGGGCGGCCGCCGCCGCCTCCCTCGCGCCCCTCTAGACGTGCGCGCGCCCACGCCGGCCGTCTGTGAATGGCTGGCGCGGGCACGCGCGCGTCAAGAGTGACGCGCGGGAGGCGTCGGCGGAGGAGCCGCTTGTCCGCGGCTTGTCCGTCGGCGCTGGGAGCGGGGAGGGGTGAGTTTTTCTTGGGGTTCGGGGGGGTTTCACACAGCGGGGCACCCCGATCGGGGGTGCCCCACCGAAGTGGACCAAAACCCAGGATAGTCAAAATCCTGGGTGTTGGTCCACTTTAAACATTAAAGGGTAATTCCACTTTCAATTACATTTTTTCCATTATTGTGTGACAAAATGATGTAATCAATATGCTAAGCTTATCTTATTTATTTGTTCTCTTTTGTTTGCAATTCTTTGTTATAAAAGAAAACAGTTTTCGCTAGCAACAACGTGTTTACCTGAGCAATGTACATCAACTGATGTGTTAAAAGTACAGATCACAAAACTTCCTCCCTCTGGCTTGCTAATCATCTGGTTGGCTAAGGAACAGGCAACAGATTTAACCCCTTCTGCTGTAATTCAACTTATTCAGAGTGGGAGGATCACAGTCTTGTGTTCAGTAGCTAGGGGTTACAAGCAGTGTTCTCAGCTGGAAGTGTCATTACTGCTGTATGACTTGGCGAAGCTGCTAAAGCATTCACCTGTTACAATGCAAGCATTCTGAGATATGTAGTTATTACTTTTTACTCAAGGCCAGAATAACCACCGCCATCTTAGGATCACAGACACACAGGAATATAGAAAACTTGGAAACAGCATGCTGATAACTAAGTCTGGAGGCACAATCCTCACACACATGTCACACATTTTACATTCCAAAAGAGGACAACAATAAGGCAGAACACCAACAACCTGACAAAAGGGGAGTTTTCCTTTAAGACTGTTACAGTGCCCCCTAACCCAATAGTTAGTTATACTCGCCTCTTTCAGGGTCTTGTGCACAGGGACTGGAAGCCATAGCACACATTGTGGCTGCTGGTGACTTCTCCTCTAGGAGGCATCGGTTGTGGTAGTGACTTCAGGGAGTATTGGGAAAAAAATCCCCCCATGCTCCTCCCCTCCACGGTGATGTCACAAAGTCAGCAAAGACCCCATCTGGTATATTAAAGGCTTCCTCCGCAGCATGCCAGGGCTTACAGATGGGAACATTTGTAACCAGTCGTCACAAATTGCAGGCTTATTCTGATGGGACAGGGAACTCCTAGGAGCTGCTAGGACAGCACCAGGCATTGGAAGAAGACATCAGAAATATTTTGTAATTTTCTTTTGTTAAAACGTTTTTCTATGGTGTTATATAAGTTCAAAGAGTAGGAGCATTCTGCCCGACATGTTAGAGAGCGTTCAGCTGGACCTAAAGGCTTTTGGGGCCTTAGGTCTGTTTTTGGTCCACTTTTTACTCAGCACATAAGCCACAAAAAAGCACTAAAGATATCCAAACCAAAAAAACACTCTCTGCTATGGTTAATTTGCATAAAGCATTGAGGTAAGGTTTGCTATGTGTGTAACTGACATCTGCATTGTGATATAATTAGAAACACATACACACGCGACATAAAAGTAAAATGTAACACGCCGCCAAGTGATACGTGCTGCTAATTCCGGCCACACACACACACATGAAAGTCAATTGTCACATTTGTTTGGATCTCACTTTCCATGATTCGCAGATCAGCTCTTCTGTTCCCAGATGGTGGAGATCTGGTGCTTCAAACGCGCGGCGGTGAAAGGTGATCGCGCTTACAAAGCACTTCTGGCGGCAGCCTAACGAAGAGCTCCGCTCACATCGTGATTGACGTAATTGCAGGAGCGAATTCATAAAGCCGTCTGGCAGCCTTCATAAGGCATCAATCTGAAGCCAGAGAAGATGAAAACGTGTCAGCGCGAAGGTGAGATTACCAAAGGTGGCGGCACCTCATCAGAGGTGTAATATTGCCTTCCTCCTGCTGAATGTACTTACCCCAAACCAGAGCCAGTGCTGTAGGAGGGGTAAGTGCTCTGGCCCATTATTGGGGACATTCCAATATTGAAGGATCTATGGTCATATTAGGTTCTAAAGATGCAAAAACATTTCCTGCATACACCCCCTCCTCACACCCAACACCACTAAAATTCCAGTGCATGCCCTGATCCTATACTGACTAGGCTACTGCAACATTCTCCACTATGGTTTACTAACAAACTCACTGGCTCCCCTATAATCTGTTGTCAACTCTGCTGCTCGTCTGTCCTCAACCCTAATCACTTCCACTTATTTCCAGGTCTTCATATGTGCTTCTCCTCTCTTATACAATCCACCATTCCTAACATGTAAAAGTAAAAACTCTTCTATTCAGACAAGCAATCCACTTTACAGTCCTGTCACCCTTCAGAGCACTCGCCACCATGCTTTTTAGGGTGGGAAAGAGGGTATATATACTTTAAATAGGCAAATCAACCATGAATTGATGCAGATCTGCATGTTACACCTCAAAGAGGGAAGAATTAGAACAATGAGGGACAGGAGGACATGGACTCAAAAGAGGGGCAGTCCCTCCAAATCAGGGACACTTGGAAGGTATGCACTATTTGTTACTTGTCCTCTGGTTTTCACCCTTATCTCTTAGAATGTAAACTCAGAAGGGCTCACCCCTACTGTATCCTAGTTTCAACATGTATATGCTGCATTCCCAACACATCTGGCCAGTGAGTATTATTTGTTCTACTCTGTCTAGATTCTCTACCTTGTATAGCGTCATGGAAGCAGATGGGGCTTTAAAAATAGATATAATAATAATAGCAATGCATCATCTCAGAACCTATTAGAACTAATATATTTTATAAGTGATGTGGAAACTTCAAGGATATCTTAAAGAGGACCAAAAACCCACCCTGGAGTCTATGAGACTACTCCCCCCCGGCATCCAGATTCCGAATGCCCCGTTGTGTCAAACCCCCCAGGTCACCCGAAAACTGACCTTCTTTACCGGTCCAATGCGTGAGCAGCGGACGCCTTCCCGCTATACCTTTAGCAGGGTGTGTGCCCGTGCCAGTTATTTGTGAATGGCTGGCACGGGCACACTCCCTGTTAAAGGGTAGCAGGGAATGTGGCCGACAGCGCACTTGGGTCCGCTCTTGGACGAAGGGGCAGGAGCAGATCCGAGAATGCTGCACATGCGCCGTAGGATCAAGGCAGGATGAGTAAGGTCGGGCGACCTGGGGAGTTTCACACAGCGGGGCATCCCCTATCAGGTGCCCTAGGGGTAAAGACCAAAGCCCAGGATAGTCAAAATCCTGGGTTTAGGTCCACTTTAAAACAAATCCCTACATTTGTCACTACCTCAAATACCAAATAAGGTGCAACACATTAGATGCTCACTGATTAGACACAAATACTCACACCCCTGCTTCTCTCTTGTCATACCATCAGCATGCCACCTAGGACTGACCTGCCACAGTGCCAGTATGGCACACTTCACCCCCTGGCAGTGCTGCAGGGGTGTGTGTGTGAAGAGGTGCCCCTACACCACCATCCATGTGATGCAGTGTAGACTCTGGAAGGGTGAGTAGGTTGAGCCGTTGAGACCCACCAGAAAGGCATCCCCAGTTTTGCAAGATAAAAGGAAACCCACCACGACGCCTGCACAATTAGGACACTAAACATGTCAGTTGTCTCGCTCCTTTAGTTTTTTTTTTTACTTTAGGTACTCTTTAAATAGCCAAAAATAAAACTGCCACTGTGACTGGGTGATGCTGGTATCACTCAAGATCATCAGCAGCCTGGCAGATCAGATGAAGTTGGGACGGACAGATGAAGTTGGCATGGAAGCTTGTGAAAACCAGGACCAGGTAATTTTTTTTTTTATGCACAGGGGGAGAGTGATACTTTAAAGAAAAACAAAAAATAAAAAGGGGCCAATTCCCCCCCCCCCCCATCGCCCCTACTTACCTTACCTTTTGAATGCGCCTCTTGAATGACATCCGGCTGCTTCAGGGCCCCATCTGCTTAGCTGACTGTTATTGGCGAAGCAAGGCTTTAGCTTTGCTCGTCAATGTCCCCACGGCAATCTCGCAGTTCAGCGAAATCTTGAGGGATTTTGGGTGGCCCCATTGCATCCCACTGCGCAGGTGCAAGATTGGGGGCCGCACACAGTGCCTGATGGGATGCTAGATGGCGCTGGCAGTCGGAAGGTCGCTCAGAATCCGAGGGACCTAGAAGACCGGAGGGGTGGGGGAAGCAGATCGGTGAGTTTTAGGGGAGGTTTTAACTGTATCTCTCTAGTGTCCTTGTGAACCCAGACTTTCCCTGGCACAGGGCTGCAAGGCAGGGTGTAGGTCGGGAGGGTAGCTGTATACAGCTGCAACTATCCTCTTGAGGCCAGGTGGGGCTGTACAATAGGTGGAGTATGAGGCTATAGATTGGGAGTTGCCATCTGAACTGACATTTGTCCAGGCCGCACAATAAGAGCTATGACATCACAGCAATAACAAATTCAAGGAGCGAGTCATCGTTCTTAAGCAACTGATTTTAACCTGCTACTGGAAGAAGGCGAAAATTCGACAGCAAGAGGTGGAATTAAAAAGGTGACAGGACCTCAGGCACCAGATCAGGTGCAAATGAGCGTCATTAGAAAGAGTCTTATTTAAACCGCCTCCAGTTTAATTTGCTAGTTGTTGTGGAAACACCATGCCTGGGACTTCAGAAAGAAGGTCATAGGTGCCTGTGTCAAGGATTGGATTTTAATCAGTTAAACATCAGTCATTAAAGACCATCTACAAATGAAGACAATTCCTAACAACATGCATGCTTTACAAGGGACAGTGTTGGACTGGCCCACTAGAGCAACAGAGGATCCCCTGGTGGGCCCCGGACTCAGGGACACCATAAGAGCAGTACTAGAGATCCAAGACTAAAGCAGTGTTTAGGAGGTGTTCTCTGAGTTTGTCATAATATTAAGTAAATTATATTTGCTATCTAGTCGGTAAACATTAGATTTTATTTTATAACATCTGTTGTATCTGAGGGGTAGGCCCAAGGATAATTTTCTATAGAGGGCCCAACAAATGATTTCCTCTGGTGAGCCCAAAGTGCTCCAGTCCCACCCTGTCCAAGCAAGACCAAGTTCGGCCTGAGAGCAGGATGAGAACAAGATACTGAAAGAGGTTTCTAAGAACCAAGACAAGGCAAGTCCACAATTAGAATGAATTAAGATAGAAAGTGAGCCAGGAGAAAGCTATTGTTATCTATAAAGGACATCAAGGCAAAATGTTTGCTAATAAAAACCCCAACAGGGGTCCATGTGCATACACAGACATAGCAAAGAGCAGGACTTGTAAACAATGTTATCTGGAGAGACAAGGTTAGGCCAGGATTCCTGGACCATGTCCCCTGGACAGACATAGCAAGGAGCAGGACTTGTAAACAATGTTCTCTGGAGAGACATAGACCAGGACCTCTTGACCATGCTCTCTGGACAGACATGAAAAGGAGCAGGACTTGTGAATAATATTCTCTGAAAAGGCAGGTAAAAAAGTTGTTGTTAAGAATAAGCTCCGGACAGACGAGGCAAGGAGCAGAACATTTAAACAATGCTCTCTGGGAACAAGTCAAAGAACCGGATAATAAGCTCTAGAAAGACAGACAGGGAGCAAAATTTCTGAATCATCTTCTCTGAATAGTCAAGGCAACAAGCATGACTGTTAACAATGTTCTCTGGACAAGCAGGGTGAGAAGCAGGACCTGCGAACAGTGTTGAGCTTAGAAGTTTGGGTTCGGCAAGTTCGGTTCAGTTCAGTACATGTACCCGAACTTGAATTCAACCGGAACCCTGTTGAAATCAATCGCTACTCGAACTTGACCCAAACAGGAACCCTATTGAAATCAATTGGGACCCGAACTTGGTGACCTAAAAATGGCTGTAAAATGGTAGAGGGGTGCAAAATGGGGGTAATAACATGGCCATTGCCCTGCAAGAAATGAGGTGGCGAACATACTTGTAATAATACCATACCAATATAATAAATATATAAATTAATTAAAAACAAATAAAATAATCATTTTTAAATATGATTACACACTTGCAGTTATCTTCACTGCAGTAGAAGACGGTACGAGTATACACTTGTAGTTTTGTACACTGTCCTGAAAAAGGCAATTATTGAAAATTACTAGCTGCCCCACATTATATAAGCCTCCTCTTCCTACTTACCTGCCCTACCTACCTAGCTGTAACAGCACTGGGACGCGTGACCCCGCCTCTTATACAGTGAGATCACTTAGCCAATGACAGCCATGCCCAACCTACTAAAAGCTAGTTAATTGACTGCCGAACACCAAACCTGAACTCAGACTTCTGGATGAAGTCTGTATTTGGGTCTGGGGACCCAAACTCGCAGTGTTCAACAGGCACCCGAACAGTGGCGGTTTGGGGTGCTAGACAGAGTAGACAAAGAGCAGACCTTGTGAACAATGTTCCCTGGGCAGGCAAGAAGCAGGACATTTGGAACAATGTGCTTTAGACAGAGAGGAAAAGATAGGACCAGAAGACAAGAATTCATGTTTGTCAAAAACAACATATCATTGCAACCTAATAACAATTGTAAAACCTGGTTTTGGCTAATTGGCACCTTCATGGAACCCAACAAATTCTACACCACAGGAGAGGGGCTTATAGATCATCTGCCTGAAGACTGTGGCTCAGTCAAAGTTGACTTGGCAACATGACAATTACCCCAAACCTTCCACTAAACATTTGAGCAGGTCATTTTGAGGAGACCAACTTCTGCTGCAGTGGAACACTCAAAATGTTCCTTTGATTCCAGCAAATGTCCACAACCTGTTTATCTGCTGCTGACAATGCTTAAAAACATCTCAACATGAGATTACAGTGGAACAAAACCCTGCAAGGCTGGCACCTGAAGCATCCCAAATCAGGAGCCGCTTGCCGTGTCTATGTAACTCTCTGCTATGGGGAGAGCAAGCGGCCGCATCCCTGAAACCACTTGCAATCCCCATTGCCTGTGTATGCACCATTGGGACAGGGAAGCAGTTACAGGCAAACTGGGGGGTTCGCACAGCGGGGCATCTCAAATTTGGATGCCCCAGGGCACAGAACAAAGCCTTCTTTGGGTAAGACTCTGAACCCAGCATGCTTTGATTCACCCATATAACCCATGTCAATATATGAGAGTGTTTATCTCCATGCAGATGTCGTGGTATAGCAGAGTCTATGCTAATGAACTGCCTGGGGGCATCTATCTTGCCACAATTCTGACAGTCCTGCTTCTGGAAAACCTGGCCCCACAGTCAAAATTACCCTAAGGGTCTATTCACACCTATCTGCTTGCATTGGGCAATGCAGTCACTACGCAAGAGAAAACGCCGCCCATTATTTTTAATGTACCAGTTCACATATATATGTAGCATATATATATGTGAACTGGCCCATTGAAATTATTGGGCAGAATTCTCCCTTGCGCTGTGACTGCGTTGCCCAACGCAGCAGATGCGGATAGGTGTGAATTGAAAAAATCTCTAACCAGAAGTAAAAAGCCATAAACTGTAATCACTTGCTTAGAAAGCTCCTAAAACATTGTGTCAACATTGTAAACAACTGTTGCAATGGAATGTGGAAATCCGAACAAAATAGAAGTAATGTACAAATGACATGAGAAGGGAGGGCGAAAAACAGAAGATTGGAAGATCACGGGGAGGCCGATTCATTAATAGCGCCAGGTAGCGACAGATGAGCGACAGTAGCGGCATTTTCAGAGCGCCCGCTAGTAGTCGCTGTGCTTGGCCGTTGTTCTGTAGTTGATAGCGACTCAGTCGGTTTGCCGTAATGTTGAATATTGGGTGAGGAGTCGCTATTTGACAGGTTCCGCGCTGTATGGGAGCGCATGACAGCGAATGGCCATAGCGAACGGCTCCCAGCATATTCATTAATAAATCACGCTCAAAAAATTCTTGCGCTGTGAAATGCTTGTTTAAACCCCAGAGCGCTGGCGGCGATGGGTTAAAAGTAGTTTTTTAACCCCCAAACAACCATATTTTTTGAAAAAAAAAAAAACATGTTTTTCAAAACATTTTGTAATATGAATACATTAATATCAGACCTGTAATATCAATTCTGTACAAATTTTTTTTTTTTTTTTTTTTTTTACCTTAAAAAAAATATCTAACATTGCTGAAGTGGTCACAGAATTTTTGACATTAAAAAAAAAAAAAAAATAAAAAAAAAAACATTAATAGCAATTAATTAAGAATATTTAAAGATTGCTCCATTGAAATGCATTGGAGAGTGCCAGGTAGCGAGAGGTCATACCTGTCGCTGTTCAAGGTCGCTCGCTGGCGCTGTGGGGTGAGGCTGGAATAATGATGAATGATTCGCTATCTGGCGCTCTGTCAGTCGCTAAGCAGGATCGGCTTGATAAATGTGTGATTGCGGAGGGGAGCCGGCGTTCTCGTGGCGGTGACCGTCATTACCGTTCGCTCACCATTCGCTACCTGGCGCTATCCCTTGTTAAATAAGGGCCTAAGTCCGGGACAAGCAAAGCCGTAGAGACAGGGAATAATGTGGGGATTTTAGTTTTAATAGGGAAGACAAAGAAGAAATACAAAGAAATAGTAAAAGAATAACTGAGGCAATGTATAAAACAGAGACCTGCTGAGCCAGCTGAGAGCTTTCTTATGGAAGGGTTGTCTGAATAGTGTCTCCTGGTACAACCATTTTACAGTCCTTGGTGAATAAAATTGATTCTGATTCTGCAAGTTATATCAGACCCTCTGCTGGATCAGTCCCTGTTACTATTAGTGCCCTCTGCACATTTAAAGTGTCAATTGAATCATGTGTGCTGCAAATAGAGATATAGGGCAATAGGATTAGTAGTATGATGGGGAAAACCCCCACATTTTGAGTCCACCACAGTTCCTGGTTTAAATGCTTATGCAGCCCCTTACCTACCTACATCTGTAACTTCTCCCCCAGCAATTCCCTGCCTAAAGACAGAGAAATCAGACATGTCAGAGTTCGCCAGATACATGGTTCGCCGAGAACTCACAAAGACCAGCCTCACAAGGTTTGACGACCAACCTGAGAACTACAGAGCCTGTAAATAATGCATTTAAAGCGTCAGTAACCTTGCCATTACAGCAGCTGAGAAGCTTGATGTACTTATAATGTGGCTGGGCCCACTATCTACTGAACGCCTAAAAACAATCCAAGCTTTCCCTTTGGTGAAGTTAATGGACCCAGTCCACCCCCTCCTGCACTTGACAGCTCCTACCACAACTAAATAAACCGCAGGGGTCCAGTTTTAGTAAATAAGACCAACGTTCTTCCTACACCCTCATCATCTTCCGACAAGGACAGCAAGGGGGTCAAGATTGAAAACTCTACCCGCCAGTGGCCAGTTCACAAGTGGCCACATCCTCTGATGGGGTTAAAAAGTAATCTAGTAACCTTTATACGTTTTTGCCAATAAACTAAAAGCTTAGATAGATTTTAGAAGGTATCATATTTGGCATTAAAGGGGAATTCTTCTCTCTTTTATTTTAAATTCCCCATAGCGCTGTCGATTCACCTGGGGAGCTGTTGACAGACTCAGAGCACTCTGCTGGTTCACCATAGAGTTCTATGGGAAGGTGCAGCAACACATCAGCACAGCACACACAGCAGTGAGGGCCCAGCTAAACCAGGTTATTGCACCCTGAGATGGTCCCTGAATAAAAATGTAAAAAACTAGAGTTTCCCTTTAACAAACGTTTAGTATATTCTTTACATGAAACCCTGTGATGTCACACAAGCACTTAATAATACATTGCTTTCTTAGTACGGTTTGTTCTCCAGGTTCCTTTGTGCGACAAAAATAACTAATTGTTGTTTTAGGAGATTTTTTTGAAAATGAGAACCAGCAAGTTTTATAAGTAATACAAAAACTCGGCTGATCCGTGCCCAGATGCACCGCTGTTACCCGGAGGAATGTCACAGCGACACAAAAGCTGCATCTTTTGTTTGTCTGAGCTCTTACTGCCAGGAGCTGTGGGGTTAAGAATAAAAGATTACGAATGAACCCAAATCTACTGGATTAAAGAAGAACAAAACATAAGCTTTTCATTATCCTTTTGTCCCTCCTGCTTGGGGCATCCCGATTTGGGAATGTCCCACTGTGTGTATCCTTCACGATCACCCAAAAACTCACCAGCCATTCAGAAATGCCCGACGGGGGTACAAGACAAGCTAAAAGTATAGCGAGGATGTAGCCGCGGGTTCTGGGATGTGGTGTGGGAGTGTACTGATCTATCCCCAGGGGCATCCTAATTAGGAATGCCCTCTAAAGGCTCCAGGAAGGTGGTTATTTGATGGCATAAAAAGGTGCCATTATCAAAATCCAGCTTTGCCATTCACCAGTGATAACTTTTAACTAGTAACATCACAAAGAATGCTGCTTATCCCTTAACTACTGGTGACATAACAAATAACACTGCCTTTCCTTTAACCTTTGACTGGTGACATCACAAAGAATGTTGCCTATCCATTACCTTATGACCAGTGACATCACACAAAATGTTGCCTATCCATTAGCTAATGACCAGTAAGATTGCAAAGAATGTTGCCTATCCATTACCTAATGACCGGTAACATCACAAAGAATGACGCCTAGCTATTACCTAAAGACCAGTGACATCACAAAGAATGATGCCTATCCATTGCCTAATGACCAGTGACATCACAAAATATTCTGCCTATCCATTTCCTAATGACCAGTGACATCACAAAGAATGCTGCCTATCCATTGCCTAATGACCAGTGACATCACAAAATATTCTGCCTATCCATTTCCTAAAGACCAGTGACATCACAAAGAATGATGCCTATCCATTGCCTAATGACCCATGATATTACAAAATATTCTGCCTATCCATTTCCCAATGACCAGTGACATCACAAAATATTCTGCCTATTCATTTCCTAATGACCAGTGACATCACAAAATATTCTGCCTATTCATTTCCTAATGACCAGTGACATCACAAAATATTCTGCCTATTCATTTCCTAATGACCAGTGACATCACAAAATATTCTGCCTATCCATTTCCCAATGACCAGTGACATCACAAAATATTCTGCCTATTCATTTCCTAATGACCAGTGACATCACAAAATATTCTGCCTATTCATTTCCTAATGACCAGTGACATCACAAAATATTCTGCCTATCCATTTCCCAATGACCAGTGACATCACAAAATATTCTGCCTATTCATTTCCTAATGACCAGTGACATCACAAAATATTCTGCCTATTCATTTCCTAATGACCAGTGACATCACAAAATATTCTGCCTATTCATTTTCTAATAACCAGTGACATCACAAAATATTCTGCCTATTCATTTCCTAATGACCAGTGACATCACAAAATATTCTGCCTATTCATTTTCTAATGACCAGTGACATCACAAAATATTCTGCCTATTCATTTCCTTATGACCAGTAACATCACAAAGAATGCAGCCTATCCAATGCCTTATGACCAGTGACATCACACAAAATGTTGCCTATCCATTACCTAATGACCAGTAAGATTGCAAAGAATGCTGCCTATCCATTACCTAATGATCAGTGACATCACAAAGAATGCTGCATATCCATTACCTAATGATCAGTGACATCACAAAGAATGCTGCATATCCATTGTCTAATGACCAGTGACATCACAAATTATTTGGCAATTTAGGAACCCGTTAAATCAGCACAATGTTCACAGCATACACTTTGTCTGCTTTAGAAAAGTTTTCCCTGTGTAGTCTTGGGATTCCGATTCTGGGGCAAACCCAGAAACATCCGAACAGAGCAGATTCCAGCAACACTGCTGAGGCTTTACAGTGGGCAGTATTCAGCACTATATAATATTCTGACTTTTAAATGCAGCAATAGTTACAGCCTTAAAGCTGTGAGGGTGTTGGTGAAGTTAAAGCGGACCAACACTGCAAGGGCATTGGTGGCTGCCCGTACTGTAAATGGCTCTGATTGGACAAGAGCCTGCGCATGCACCATAGGATCAGGGAAAGGTCATTTTGTATGGGTGATCTGGGGGGTTTCACACAGTGGAAAAAAAACTGGGGTTTGTTCAGTTTTAACTTTTAGCATGTTAAAGAAGACCAATAACCAGTATTTTGACTATCCTGTCGATTGGTCCTGTTTCCTGGGGCATCCCAAATTGGGCTGTGTAAAACCCCCTAGATCGCCCAGTCAACTCACCTCTCGTATGTGCGGGTGTTTATCCAATAAGCTCTTTATGCGGGCATACTAATGCATGGCATAAAGCCCCCCAGCTCTGGACCATCTGATTGGTGGGGTGTGGGAACTCACACAGCTGCTGGGATGTTGGAGATGCGGTTGCAGCAAGGTATTGGGGGAAAGGTAAGGAGTTTGTAGGTGATCTGAGCAAGCACGGCAAGTCACAGTGATCCCACAGTTGTCTCTGACCACAGCAGAGCATCCTCATAACTCATAACATGACATGCCCTTCCCGGCTCAGCCACAACCCAGAAATTAAAGGGAAGAAAGTAGCTTAGCTTACAATACATAAGGTATTTACATATACTTATGCTAGATTATGAAGTGCTTTGAATGGCTTATTTTACACTGTTCCCAAAGGGGGATAAAGTGGGAGGACAGGGACTTAAAATCTTACCTTTAGCTTTATATACAACAGTAATTAAAGAAGGATTATTCTTTCATTGTAAAATTACATTATTCGGTGAAAGGGGACCTCTAACATTAATTCAGAAGCTTACTATAGTTAAGAGGATTCCTTCTATTGTCTTGCTATTGCAAATCCATTGTTGGCTAAATATGAAATGCTCGAGGTCCCCTTTAACAGAATAACACGTCAATAAAGAGAAATGATAATCCCTATACCAGTTTGTACTGCACTGTACTATTACTAGTACCTATATTCTATATCCTATACTATAATAAATAGATGTTGTAAAGGGTAATTTCACTTTCGCTGGCATTTTTAAAAGTTATTATTGTGTGCCAAAGTGATGCCCACAAGGTGCTGTGCTTTTCTTATTTGTTTGTGACTCAAGCAGTTTTCTCTAGCTATTATGTGTTTACCTTAGCAATGTGCACCAACTAGTGTGTTTGGTGTACAGAGCAAAGACTTCCTGACTGTGGCTTGCTAAACATGTGATTGGCTGAGGCAGATTGGATGAGAAAGAGGCTTACAAGTTTAGCCAGGAATGCCATTCCCACATTAGCAACATAGAGCGACAGGAATATAAGAAACTCGGAAACAGTGTGCTAATAAGTAAATCACAGGTCTGGGGGGCACAATCCTTACACACAGGGTTATTTTACATCCCAGAAGTGGAAAACAATAAGGCAGAACACCAAAACCCCAAAAAAGGGAATTTTTCCTACAGTGGAATTAATGGCGAATTACTCTTGCACTCTAAAAATACATTATTATGTTAAAGCTGGTCACAAATAGATTTGTCGGGTAGAGGAAGCCTCTGCCATTATTTATGTATTATTTATTTGTGATAAAGACAGAGATGGCCACATTTTGCCTGAACCGGTGAAAGTGGCACATTTTGGGCTGGATTTAACTTAGGCCCTTATTTAACAAGGGATAGCGCCAGGTAGCGAATGGTGAGCGAACGGTAATGACGGTCACCGCCACGAGAACGCCGGCTCCCCTCCGCAATCACACATTTATCAAGCCAATGCTGCTTAGCGACTGACAGAGCGCCAGATAGCGAATCATTCATCATTATTCCAGCCTCACCCCACAGCACCAGCGAGCGACCTTTTGAACAGCGACAGGTATGACCTCTCGCTCTCCAATGCATTTCAATGGAGCAATCTTTAAATATTCATAATTAATTGCTATTGATGGTTTTTTTTTTTTTTTAAATGGCAAAAATTCTGTGACCACTTCTGCAATGTTAGATTTTTTTTAAGGTAAAAAAAAAAAAAAAAAATGTGCAGAATTGATATTACAGGTCTGATATTAATGTATTCATATTACAAAATGTTTGTAAAAACATGTTTTTTTTTTTTTTTCAAAAAATATGGTTGTTTGGGGGTTAAACAACTACTTTTAACCCATCACCGCCAGCGCTCTGGGGTTTAAACAAGCATTTCACAGCGCGAGAATTTTTGGAGCGTGATTTGTTAATGAATATGCTGGGAGCCATTCGCTATGGCCATTCGCTGTCATGCGCTCCCATACAGCGCGGAACCTGTCAAACAGCGACTCCTAACCCCGTATTCAACATTACCGCACACCGACTGAGTCGCTGTCAACAGCTGAACAACGGCCAAGCACAGCGAATACTAGCGGGCGCTGTGAAAATAACGCTACTGGCGCTCCTCTGTCGCTACCTGGCGCAATTAATGAATCGCCCTCCCCGACTGGAATCCAAAATGTAACACTATATTTCTATGAATATGAATATACATAGGCCCCTATGTTGGGCTGGAAAATCTGGCTGTGCCAGCGAATAAAAACTAAATCTGAAAAGATGGAGATAGAATTCCTGAGTCTGAAGCTAAAGAAGGAGATGAAAGGAGCAGCGAGAGGAACGAGGCACTCGGAGACTTATCTAGGTCACTGGTTGTCGGTGGCTTGAATGCAATCACTTCTAGGAACGGCGGATCTACAGACAACAAAGGTGACATCAAGGACTACACTCTAAATATTCAACCTCCGGGCGCGGTCTGAGGACCCCCCAGGCCTCGGCCAAACACCCGGCCAAACAGACGCATGCTGGCAGGAGCAGCGCTGCAACCTACAAGCTTTCTAATTGGTCCCCGAAGTGGGACCCGAATTCTCCGAAGGAAACAGCAAGAAATATTTTTCAAAGCCCCACCAACTGTGTAAACGGCAACCTCACCTGCTAGACACACGAACCAGCGGAACGCCAGCAGTTTCCATAACAACCTCATCCTCGCTTTGTGGGGTCGAGCGCCTCTCCAGCCACCGGGATCTGCAGCAACTTCACACGTTTATCTGTGGAGTAAAAAAAAAACAATGAGGAGAGGAAGTTTATGATTCTTTGTCTACTGTGCCAAGATCACCCCCCCCCTTTTTTTCGCTGCTGTCCAATCGATCCAGTTGTGTCTCTGACACAACACTACTGTGAAATAAAACAATCAGCAGCTACGCTTCGGGTGACCCAGATCTGGCAGCGCACCTATTACGTTAATCTGGTGAAATACATGCACGCGTTCCGGCCTGGAAATATTACAGACCCCTCACTATTGATGTTAGGTCAAGAGATTCTGCGATCAATTGTAATGTAACACGCCGTCAATTGTTAAAACCTCTGATGGGAATGCTCGAGATCTCTATCTCTACAGCAACATGCCGCAGCGCCAGGCCAAGTGCCACCGAGGATCAAAGACATTGCTGGAGATTGCTGCTCTGTGGAGAGGGCCAGCTTTCTATGGGATGGAGGCAGCCATATCCCCGCTGCAACACTACATCTACTGTTTAAAGGCATTTTACATCACTGACTATGGACCGGTGACATCACACAGACAACAGAATATATACAAGTGCTACTGTAGGGTGATAACGTAAAAAAAGAATGTAGTAAAGTGTCTCTATAAAGGCTATTCTCATCATTAAAAATTCAGTTTATAATTTTACAACGGGGGCACTCAACCTTTTGATGAGCCACTAATAATATTATTACACTTATTACAATAATTTAGAACCTGGTCATGGGCAAAAATAAATAAGTTTAGAATTTTTTTCATTAGGAATAGCATAATAAAGATTTTCTTCAACAATCAGGATACCCACTGTCGCCACAAACTCCACTTGTATGTCCTCCCACCACTTCCCTACATTCATATGTAGCAATCCCCACATGCTAGCAATACACATGCTGATTGGCTTACATTTCGAAATATATGGGCTCCATATTTATAGCCCTTCCCAATTGTCCCATATCTTATTGATGTTTCCAATACTAAACCCATCTAAACTCCCACCAATTCGAAAAATACAATTATTATAGAAAAACTATTTTACCAAATTATTTTGCCAGAGATTTCACACAGGGGTGGTGTATAATCAATGTCACTGTGTTTCTTCAAGCCGCAGCTGTTGCCGCACTTACTGTACTGATATTTAAACCGGACCTTCAGCATCATTTAATGAAAAGCACAAACTATTAAAAAATGATCCCCCAGCATCTAAAACAAACATATTTTACGTTTTGAGTCTTACTTTTTATTCTTTTCCCCACTGAGCTGCAACTCTGTTTAGGACTCTAGGATACGAGCTCTGCCTTAGAAGCATCACATACTGAGGAGAGGAGAGTGGGGCAAGACTGCAGGGGGGCAGGTTATAGCTGTGCTTTGTACAGACAGAGCAGAGCTGGGGTCAGGAAAAGGACAGCAATCCCTCAATGCAGAGCGGCACAATCAGAAGACACTTCCTGTTTGATACTCCATGGGCTGTCATCTTGGATTTTTAAAGGCTCAGAAAATGCAGTAGATGCAGGTAGGATGATTTTTAATGTGGACATGTTTTTAATGTGTCTGTATGTACAGGGTGGAGGAAGCGTATAAGATAGGCTCTTATTCAGGGTGAAGGTCCGGTTTAAATAACTTTACACCTCAGTTCTATTTACACCATTCATTCACTTTCCCCACAGCCTTATCAAATGGCTCTGAGTGCCACATGTGGCCCCCGGGCTGCAGGTTGAGCATGTGCGATTTACAAGAAACCCATGACTTCACAGGCAAGACCATCTATTATTTTACTAGCAACCAATGACATCACACTTACAACATTTATGCTAGTAGTACTACTGCTATTTAATGACATCCTATATCTGTTCACTGGAGGTCATCCTCATCACAAACAGTTCCTTTGATTAGTTCACAATAGACCTGTTACATCACTGACAATGCCACCTATTTAATAATTAGTGACCAATGACATCACACTCACAACAGTATTTATACTAGTAACATTGTAGGTTGATTACATCAAAAAGGATATTTTCCCTCTATTCACTAGAGGCCATTCACATCACTGATCACCCTGGCGATCACCCTGGGTGCCGGCAAATAAGCGGAGGCTACAGAAAGATCAATATCGCTCCCATGAGTGCTAGTGTCAGCTGCAGTCTCCTCACCCATGGGAGTGGCAGCCATCTTTCTGTAGCCTGGCCATACCCAATTTCACAGGGAAAGAATGCAGACTGTGGACGGGATTGAGAGGGTCAGGCTACAGCTGCTTCCTGCTGCACACTCTACATAGGTTAAGCTGATTGATGGCCTGCTCAGCAGCCTATCAACAATCTTTTCCGCGTTCAGGCCGGACACCGAACTTAAACACAGTCTTCTGTCTAAAGTCCATGTACAACATGTATGCCAACACTACTGCAGGTCAATTACATCCTATACTTGTTCATTAAAGGGCATCCTCGTCACTATCTGTTTCACTGATCAATGCACAAGAGGCCTGTTACATCACTGACAATGCCACCTATTTATTTATTAGCAACCAGTGGCATTACACTCATCACTAGGGCTGCTATTAAAAAACATTTGGGCCATATACCCAGGGCCGGCTCCAGGTTTATGTGGGCGTTTGGGCGGCATGGTCTCTGTGGGCCCCTTTGGGATGGAGAGTCGCTAGCTAGGGTCTATAAATTCAATGACCAAAACTAAAAAGGGCTGCCTGCCCTCCAACCCCCTATTGGAACAGTTTTTTAGTTTGGTTCTACATAAATGGGTAGAGTATTGAGGGACAGGGATGGACATAACAGGAAAGGGCAGGAATGGATGGGGCAGAGATGAGGGGACAAGGCTGGAGCAGAGAGACAGGGGTGGATAGGGCAGAAAGACAGAGAAAGGAAGTGTGTGCACTGTGTACCTTGCATTACCTTCTTCCAGCGTGTGCAGTACTTCCTGTTGCAATGCTGTGGACAGGAAGCAGGGTGATAACATATCTCTGGGGGAGACTCAGCTCTATGGGGCAGGGCTGCTCATAGATCAACACACAAGCAAGTGCAGGGCTGTCAGGGCTGAACAGAGGTTAAGGGGTGAAGCAACTGCACCACCAATTAGCATGCAGCTCAGCGTGGCGCAGCGGGCCAATTCAATGTTAGTGACAAAGTTTAAGTTCTTTAAAGCGGACCTTCACCCAGAATAAGAGCCTATCTTATATGTTTCCCCCACCCTGTACATACAGATTGCTCCCATTAAAAATCATCCTATCTGCATCTACTGCATTTTCTGAGCCTTTAAACATCCAAAATGGCGGCTCATAGAGCATCAGGCAGCCTGCAAACAGGAAGTGTCTTCTGACTGTGCCGCTCTGCATTCTGGGACTGCTGACCTTTCCCTGACCCCAGCACTGCTCTGTCTGAGCAAAGCACAGCTATAACCCCACCCCCTGCACTTTATCCCGCTCTCCTCTCCTTAGTATGTGATGCTTCTGAGTCAAGATTGTGGCGCCCGTATCCTAGAGTCCTGAACAGAGTTGCAGCCCAATGTGGGAAAGAGTAATAAGTAAGAGACTAAAAATGTAAAATATATTAATTTCAGATGCTGGGGAACAGTTGTTTAAGGATTCGGGCTTTTCATTAAATCATGCTGAAGGTCCGGTTTAACCACATTATGCCAGCTGTCAGTGGGCCCCCGGCAGCTGACCAGCCTTGCCGGGTGCTGTCGCCGGCCCTGCCTATACCTTTACATCCCCCAAGGGCGCCTACTTATTGCATAACAAGAATTTCAATAGATGTGAAAGTGAGGCGCCACTGTACAGCCAAGACAGCACGTGTCTGCCTCCAGTGATGACACTAAGCAAGGCTTTAGCAGACCTCTTTTTATGGGCATTAGTAACATTTACACAGTGCCCAGGGCAAAAAATACCAGAACAGAGGCTCATTGGTAGTGGGATGCAGTAGGAGGAGATTTCCCAGGTTTACTGAAAGCATGGGAGCAGGGCTACCAACAGAGCTACCAACAGGGGGGACAGGACCCCTTTGGTTACCAGGCCCCATACAGGAGTCCTTCCTGTATGCCTGTATTGCCCTTATGGCAGTCCTGCTCACAACAGTATTTATACAAGTACTATTGTAGGTTGATGACATTTTATATCTATTCACTAGAGGTTATCTTCATTACTAACAGTTCTGTTGATGAATTCATAAATTGCCACCTTTTTATTCACTATCAACCAATGACATCACACTCATAACAGTATTTATGTGAGTACTATTGTACATTGATGACATCAAAAAGAGTGTCTTATATCCAAACTAGAACCAAACTAGAGGTCATTTTCAGCACTAACAATTCCACTCATTGATTCACAAGAGACCTGTGACATTACAGGCAACCTTTTCATTCACTAGTGGCAAGTGACATTACAAAGCAGGATTTGTGCTAGTATTATTGGAGGTTGATGACATCAAAATAAAAGTCCTCTCTCGATTTGCTATAGAACATTCCCATCACTGACTTAGAAGAGACCCGTGACATCACAGACAACCCCATCTATTCCTTCAATAACAACCAATTACATCACACTTTCAACATTTAAGCTAGTACTACTGCATATTGATGACATCCCATATATGTTCATTAACAGTGGATCAATTCACAAGAGCCCTGTTACATCACTGACAATGCCACCTATTTAATAATTAGTGATCAGTGACATCACACTCACAACACTTTATACTAGTACCATTGTAGGTTGATAGCATCTTATAGAGGTCTTCCTCAGCACTAACAGTTTAGTTGATCTATTAACAAGAAACCTGTTACATGATTGACAATACCACCTAATTAATCACTAGTGACTAATGATTACATACCCATAACAGTAATTGTAGGTTGATGACATCAAAAATACCTATATGCAATCACTAGAAGTATTTTTTCTTCACTTACAATTCAGCTTACCAGTTTACAAGAGACCTGTGACATCACAGACAATGTTACCTTTTATTTACCAGTGGCCAGTGACACCACACTTGAAACAGCATGTGTGCTAGTAGTATTGTAGGTTGATGACATCGAAAAAAACATTTTCTCTCTATTCACTAGAGGCCATTTTCATCTCTAACATATTAATTTATGAATTCAGAAGAAACCAGTGACATAACAGGTAAAGTCATCTATTTGTTCACTAGCATCTATAGACATCACACTAACAACATTGATGGTACTACTGTAGGTTGATTGCATCACAAGAATGTCCTCTCTCACTCATAAGTAACAATTCAACGTATTAATTCACAAGAGACCTGTGACATAATAGATGATGCCGCATATTTATTAGTGACTGGTGACATCATACTTCCATCATTTATACTAGTGCTTTTTCTGTAGGTTGATGACATCAAAAGGAATATCCTACTGCATATGTGTTCACTATAGGTAATTCTTATCAATACCAATTCAGCTTATCATTTCAAAAGAGACTTGTGAGATAACAGAAAATGCTTTTTATTCATCCATTACCAATTGTGACATCACACCTTGCCATAAAGTCATTTATGCCAGTCTTACTGCAGGTGGATGACATCAGCAAGAATGCCCTATATTTATTTATTTACTAGATTACATTCCAATCACTAACAATTAAACTGATCACTTCATTAAAGACCTGTGACATCACAGACAATGTAATCTATTTATTCACTAGCGACCAGTGACATCACACTTACAACAGCGTTTTCGCTATTACTACTACTGTAGGTTGATTGTAACCTATTATGTCCCACTGTGTATCTATTCACTCGAGGAAATCCCCATCAATAAGAATCCAGCTGATCACTTCACAGGATACTTGTGACATACAGTTACAGACAATTCCATCTATTCATGCACTAGCAACCGGTGACATCACACTTACAATAGAATTTATGTTAGTCTTACTGTAGGTGGATGAAATAAAAACATGCTCTATATCTAATCTCCAGTGACATCACACTCACAATGACATTTAGATATTTATGCTAGCACTATTGTAGGCTGATTGCATCAGTACTTTATTAACTAGTGATCATTTTCATTAAACTAGGAACCGGTAACATTACAATGACAACATTTACAGTATGCTAGTAAATACTATACTATAGGTTGCTGTTTTATGGGGTGGGTCAATTTTTTTAAAGATATTTTACATCACTGACTTAGAAGATTATATATGATGTCACACTGACAATGGCATTTATGCAAGAGCTACCATAGGTCGATTGCATCAAAAATAATGTTTATACATTCACTAGAGGTCAGTCTCACCACTAACAATTCTGCATAGCGTTTTAAAGATTTGAGACATTGACATATAACTATCCATTTACTAGCAACAGTAAATACAACAGTGTTTTTGCTAGAACTATTGCAGGTTGTATTGTATGTCCTCTCTTCATTAACTAGAAGCTAGTGGTGGACTGGGACCAAAAATCAGCCTGGTATTTTACTGGCCTAGGCAGCCCATGATATCCCCACTAAGCCCAAGTGGGACAGGTCATGAACAGGGGTGAATATGGCCAACTCTATGGTACTGAAGCTTAGTAATGTGGAGCATATAATGATGCAGGGGTGAGCATGACCCCCCCTAAACAGATCAGATTCTGAGGCTATAGTATAGGGCAAAACATTGGCTGGGTTTTATTGGCTAGGAGGGTACAATAGGACCAGGTGCAAGGGAGCTGGTTGTGAGACTAGGGAGACAAGAATTGGATAGGGGAGTTCTGAGCACCAGCCCAACTGGCCTCAAAGTAGTGCAGCCCACCAGGAATTGTCCCTAGTCTCCCTATGCTCAGTCCACCCCTGCTAGAAGTCATTCTCATAACTAACAATTGAGCTTTTCATTTACAAGAAACTTGTTCCATTACAGGCAATGTCCCCTATTCATTTACTAGTGACCAATGACAACACATTACATTGACACTACTCTACTCATTCACTAGAGATTGATGAAACACAGCAACAACCCATCCATTCCCCATTTACTGGTGGTGACATCACTATACTCTGCCTATTTACTATAGACTGGTGACATCACAGACACTGAACTCTGCCCACTTACTAAAGACCTGTGACATATTTGACACTATATCATGTCCAATCACTATAGATTAATGACATCACTGACTACTAATTTGCACACCCACTAAAGACTGTGGGCCAGAAATTATTGACACTATACTCTGCTCATTCAATAGAGACTAGGAAACATCACTAGGTGATAGGCACTGCACTCTGTCTATTTACTGGAAGTAGAGGTTCACACAGGGAGACTGTAGGAAGGAGAAGGTCACACAGGGAGACTGTAGGAAGGAGAGGGTCACACAGGGAGACTGGAGGAAGGAGAAGGTCACACAGGGAGACTGGGGGAAGGAGAGGATCACACGGGGAGACTGGAGGAAGGAGAGGATCACACAGGGAGACTGGAGGAAGGAGAGGATCACACGGGGAGACTGGAGGAAGGAGAGGATCACACAGGGAGACTGGAGGAAGGAGAGGGTCACACAGGGAGACTGGAGATAAGGAGATGATCACACAGGGAGACTGGAGATAAGGAGAGGATCACACAGGGAGACTGGAGGAAGGAGAGGATCACACAGGGAGACTGGAGGAAGGAGAGGGTCACACAGGGAGACTGGAGGAAGGAGAGGTTCACACAGGGAGACTGGAGGAAGGAGAGGATCACACAGGGAGACTGGAGATAAGGAGAGGATCACACAGGGAGACTGGAGGAAGGAGAGGATCACACAGGGAGACTGGAGGAAGGAGAGGGTCACACAGGGAGACTGGAGGAAGGAGAGGATCACACAGGGATACTGGAGGAAGGAGAGGGTCACACGGGGAGACTGGAGGAAGGAGAGGGTCACACAGGGAGACTGGAGGAAGGAGAGGATCACACAGGGAGACTGGAGGAAGGAGAGGATCACACAGGGAGACTGGAGGAAGGAGAGGGTCACACAGGGAGACTGGAGGAAGGAGAGGATCACACAGGGAGACTGGAGATAAGGAGAGGATCACACAGGGAGACTGGAGGAAGGAGAGGATCACACAGGGAGACTGGAGGAAGGAGAGGTTCACACAGGGAGACTGGAGGAGGGAGAGGTTCACACAGGGAGACTGGAGGAAGGAGAGGATCACACGGGGAGACTGGAGGAAGGATAGGATCACACAGGGAGACTGGAGGAAGGAGAGGATCACACAGGGAGACTGGAGATAAGGAGATGATCACACAGGGAGACTGGAGGAAGGAGAGGTTCACACAGGGAGACTGGAGGAAGGAGAGGATCACACAGGGAGACTGGAGATAAGGAGAGGATCACACAGGGAGACTGGAGGAAGGAGAGGATCACACAGGGAGACTGGAGGAAGGAGAGGGTCACACAGGGAGACTGGAGATAAGGAGAGGGTCACATAGGGAGACTGGAGGAAGGAGAGGATCACACAGGGAGACTGGAGGAAGGAGAGGGTCACACAGGGAGACTGGAGGAAGGAGAGGGTCACACAGGGAGACTGGAGGAAGGAGAAGTTCACACAGGGAGACTGGAGGAAGGAGAGGATCACACAGGGAGACTGGAGATAAGGAGAGGATCACACAGGGAGACTGGAGGAAGGAGAGGATCACACAGGGAGACTGGAGATAAGGAGAGGATCACACAGGGAGACTGGAGGAAGGAGAGGGTCACACAGGGAGACTGGAGATAAGGAGAGGATCACACAGGGAGACTGGAGGAAGGAGAGGATCACACAGGGATACTGGAGATAAGGAGAGGATCACACAGGGAGACTGGAGGAAGGAGAGGGTCACACAGGGAGACTGGAGGAAGGAGAGGATCACACAGGGAGACCGGAGGAAGGAGAGGATCACACAGGGAGACTGGGATAAGGAGAGAGTCACACAGGGAGACTGGAGGAAGGAGAGGATCACACAGGGAGACTGGAGGAAGGAGAGGATCACACAGGGAGACTGGAGGAAGGAGAGGATCACACAGGGAGACTGGAGATAAGGAGATGATCACACAGGGAGACTGGAGGAAGGAGAGGATCACACAGGGAGACTGGAGATAAGGAGATGATCACACAGGGAGACTGAGATAATGAGATGATCACACAGGGAGACTGGAGATAAGGAGATGATCACACAGGGAGACTGGAGGAAGGAGATGATCACACAGGGAGACTGGAGATAAGGAGATGATCACACAGGGAGACTGGAGGAAGGAGAGGATCACACAGGAAGACTGGAGATAAGAAGAGGTTTACACAGGGAGAATGGAGGAAGGAGAGGGTCACACAGGGAAACTAGAGGAAAAGAGGTTCACACAGGGAGACTGGAGGAAGGAGATGATCACACAGGGAGACAGGAGGAAGGAGAGGATCACACAGGGAGACTGGGGGAAGGAGAGGGTCACACAGGGAGACTGGAGGAAGGGGAGGATCACACAGGGAGACTGGAGGAAGGAGAGGATCACACAGGGAGACAGGAGGAAGGAGAGGATCACACAGGAAGACTGGAGGAAGGAGAGGGTCACACAGGGAGACTGGAGGAAGGATAGGATCACACAGGGAGACTGGAGGAAGGAGAGGATCACACAGGGAGACTGGAGGAAGGAGAGGGTCACACAGGGAGACTGGAGGAAGGAGAGGATCACACAGGGATACTGGAGGAAGGAGAGGATCACACAGGGAGACTGGAGGAAGGAGAGGATCACACAGGGAGACTGGAGAAAGAGAGGATCACACAGGGAGACTGGAGATAAGGAGAGGATCACACAGGGAGACTGGAGGAAGGAGAGGATCACACAGGGAGACCGGAGGAAGGAGAGGATCACACAGGGAGACTGGGATAAGGAGAGAGTCACACAGGGAGACTGGGATAAGGAGAGAGTCACACGGGGAGACTGGGATAAGGAGAGACTCACACAGGGAGATTGGGATAAGAAGAGACTCACACAGGGAGACTGGGATAAGGAGAGACTCACACAGGGAGATTGGGATAAGAAGAGACTCACACAGGGAGACTGGGATAAGGAGAGAGTCACACAGGGAGACTGGGATAAGGAGAGACTCACACAGGGAGACCGGGATAAGGAGAGACTCACACAGGGAGACTGGGATAAGGATAGACTCACACAGGGAGATTAGGATAAGAAGAGACTCACACAGGGAGACTGGGATAAGGAGAGACTCACACAGGGAGATTGGGATAAGAAGAGACTCACACAGGGAGAATGGGATAAGGAGAGAGTCACACGGGGAGATTGGGATAAGGAGAGAGTCACACAGGGAGATTGGTATAAGAAGAGACTCACACAGGGAGACTGGGATAAGGAGAGACTCACACAGGGAGATTGGGATAAGAAGAGACTCACACAGGGAGACTGGGATAAGGAGAGAGTCACACAGGGAGACTGGGATAAGGAGAGACTCACACAGGAAAATTGGGATAAGGAGAGACTCACACAGGGAGACTGGGATAAGGAGAGACTCACACAGGGAGACTGGGATAAGGAGAGAGTCACACAGGGAGGTTGGGATAAGGAGAGACTCACACAGGGAGGTTGGGATAAGGAGAGACTCACACAGGGAGACTGGGATAAGGAGAGAGTCACACAGGGAGACTGGGATAAGGAGAGAGTCACACAGGGAGACTGGGATAAGGAGAGAGTCACACAGGGAGGTTGGGATAAGGAGAGACTCACACAGGGAGACTGGGATAAGGAGAGACTCACACAGGGAGATTGGGATAAGAAGAGACTCACACAGGGAGACTGGGATAAGAAGATACTCACACAGGGAGGCTGGGATAAGTAGAGAGTTGCACAGGGAGACTGGAATAAGGAGAGACTCACACAGGGAGGCTGGAATAAGTAGAGAGTCACACAGAGAGACTGGGATAAGGAGAGACTCACACAGGGAGGCTGGAATAAGTAGAGAGTCACACAGAGAGACTGGGATAAGGAGAGACTCACACAGGGAGGCTGGAATAAGCAGAGAGTCACACAGGGAGACTGGAATAAGAAGAGAGTCACACAGGGTGGCTGGAATAAGAAGAGACTCACACAGGGAGGCTGGAATAAGTAGAGAGTCACACAGGGAGACTGGAATAAGAAAAGACTCACACAGGGAGGCTGGAATAAGAAGAGACTCACACAGGGAGGCTGGAATAAGTAGAGAGTCACACAGAGAGACTGGGATAAGGAGAGACTCACACAGGGAGGCTGGAATAAGTAGAGAGTCACACAGGGAGACTGGGATAAGGAGAGACTCACACAGGGAGGCTGGAATAAGTAGAGAGTCACACAGAGAGACTGGGATAAGGAGAGACTCACACAGGGAGGCTGGATAAGGAGAGACTCACACAGAGAGGCTAGGATAAGGAGAGACTCACAGAGACCGGGATAAGGAGAGGCTCACACATGGATTCCCCACTCACAAGTGTCAGCCATGTTGGATACCCCCTCTGTGCCGTCCTCCATTACTGCAGCATGTCACACAGCCTGGGAGTGAGCTCTGGAGTCATGCAGGTTGCGGTGCCAGGAATTGGGGGGGGGGGGTGAGAAACAGGCAGGTGGCTGGGGTGCTAGGAAGGGGTTTCTTTCAGTATGTTTTTCCTCTTATCACCATCTTTACCTTTTTCTGTGCATAGCCCAAATTGTGAGGCACCATTGTATTTCTCTTTAGTTATTTGGTACGTTGCTACCCCTGCTGCTGCTTCCCCCTCAAATTTCCTCCATGCAGTCTACCACGGAGGAGAAAAAATCCAAGCAGGAAGTGCTGAGGTTGTGTCTTATACTCTGCTCTCTTTCTAAGCTGCAGGGTGCAGTCTGGTTTCTGCTATGCTGCCAGACACAATAATGGGGCGCCCCGGAGAATCGAAAATGTGGCAAAAAACACACAATAGTGCTGTTTGAGACATGACAGACACTGCACTCTGCAAGTTCAGTAAAGACATGGCACTAGAGATTAATGTCATCACTGACCCATTCTGTCCCTTATAATGAGTAACAGGGATGGCTCCGGGTTAGTGTGGGCCCTTGGGCAACAGTGTTTTAATGGGCCCCAAATAGTGAGTCACATGATGTCACCTTTTAGCTCCGCTGCCACAAATGGGTCATAGCCCTGCTGATAGCCCTACAGTCCTTATTGCCTTCCATATAGCCACCAATGGCTCCATCCCGTCCTTATTGCCCTCCCTATAGCCACCAATCACCCTCCCAACCTTATTGCCTTCCCTTAGTCAACAATGGTCCTCCAGTCCTTATTGCCTTCCCTATAGCCACCAATCATCCTCTAGTCCTGGTTGTATTCTCTACTGCCACCAATCGTCCTCTAGTCCTTGTTGCCTTCCCTATAGCCACCAATCGCCCTCCCATCCTTGCCTTCCCTATAGCCACTAATCATCCTCTAGTCCTGGTTGTATTCTCTACTGCCACCAAGCACCCTTCAGCCCTTATTGCTTGCTCAGCTGTCACTAAAGACTCCATCATTGCTGTCAGCTGTCACCTGGTTCTCACCACCTTCTGAGCTTCCATTAATTACCCTCCATTCCATGCCATTTTCTCCATTGTTGCTGACCATTCCCTGTTGCTGAGGCCAACCATGAGTAGGTCTGCACACAATACCCCACATTTGGTGGTTCGGGTCCACTGTAAAATAATACCATAACCAAGTGTGAGCCTGAGTGGACCCCTGAAGATGCCAGGGGCCCTGGCAAATGCCCAGGTTTGCCCTGTGCTGGCCCCGGCCCTGATGAGTAATATTGGGTAGTCCTGTGACTATGTTAGTAGATGTAAGGGACAATATTAGCCACCAATGTAAGTGCAGCACCCAGGTTTTTTTCCACTCCTAGTACTTCCTGAACCATGACAGCTTGCTCCTCCTCCTGAGCTCCATGAACTTGTGGCTCCCATGCCCCCTCTACCAATTCCTCGTTCCTTTAGCCTTTTACAAGTGCTGCTCTCACTTCTTACATAGTCATTGCCACTAAGCATCCATGAATGCGAATAGCAGCCATGCTGCGTTCAAGAGGGCCAATAAAAGCAGCGGAAGCAGCACCATACCCCTGGTCCTATACTCCTGTATAAATGATGGAAATTCTCTCTGGGATTGCATCTATTCAGCACCCTGTGCTAGCCTAAACCTCCACCTAGCACTGGCTATCTCAGTGTTGATTTTCTGTGTCTTAGTCCATCATATGCGACATTCACTTCCATGCACGGAATGAGCAAGTCACGTTCGGTGGTCTCCAGACGGGCAGACGCGTTTATTAATGCTGCGCGCAGAGCTGGCCGCCGGGCAGACGGACACAGACTGGCTGAGCTATCAGACTCGCCAGCGATGAGGAGATGATATGAGAGAGATACAGAGGGCAGACCTCCCTGCGGCTGGCATCCTGGAGATTCCATGAAATCCCACATCCGCAGGCCGGCTACTCCGATGAAGGAGACGCGCTCTGCTGTGACCGTTTTAAAGGGAAACAGCCAGACAGACTCTGGAGGCTATTTACTAAGGAGAGAGGTTAGCAATGAACACCAAGCACATTTCAGAAAGGCTTACTGTAGCAATACACTTAAACAACGCCAGACACCATTATAGATGACTAAAAAAACAAGCCTATCTGGCCAGGTAATTGTGATTTCCCTGCAAAGCTTCTGGAGAAATCTCACCGTGCAGCGGAGCATCGTGAAGGAATGGTGCTGAGATCTGTACATTCATCTAATTCGCCAAGGAGTGCCAGCCACTGCATTATTCAGATATTATCTGTAACAACGATACCAAATACCAAAAAAAAACAGCATTGTATGGGTCGAGCTATTCTCATATGAGTTAAATTAGGCCAACTAGTCATCACTGTGCATCCAGGGAATGTGGGATAGGTGACCCCATCCAGGAGATGTAACAATAGCAGAGAGCAGAGAGACCAGACATCACTGTACACATAGGGAATGCAGGAATAGGTGACACCCATCCTGGCGTTACTGATCATCACTGTACATCCAAAGAATATGGGACAGGTGACACCCATCCTGGAGAAGTAACAATAGCAGAGGGAGAGACCAGACATCACTGTACACATAGGGAATGCAGGAATAGGTGACACCCATCCTGGCGTCACTATCATCACTGTACATCCAGGGAATATGGTACAGGTGACACCCCTCCTGGAGATGTAACAATAGCAGAGGGAGAGACCAGACATCACTGTACACATAGGGAATGCAGGAAAAGGTGACACCCATCCTGGCGTGACCTATCATCACTGTACTTCCAGGGAATATGGGACAGGTGACACCCATCCTGGAGATGTAACAATAGCAGAGGGAGAGACCAGACATCACTGTACACATAGGGAATGCAGGAAAAGGTGACACCCATCCTGGCGTGACCTATCATCACTGTACTTCCAGGGAATATGGGACAGGTGACACCCATCCTGGAGATGTAACAATAGCAGAGGGAGAGACCAGACATCACTGTACACATAGGGAATACAGGAAAAGATGACACCCATCCTGGCGTCACTATCATCACTGTACATCCAGGGAATATGGGATAGGTGACCCCATCCAGGAGATGTAACAATAGCAGAGAGCAGAAAGACCAGACATCACTGTACACATAGGGAATGCAGGAAAAGGTGACACCCATCCTGGCGTGACCTATCATCACTGTACTTCCAGGGAATATGGGACAGGTGACACCCATCCTGGAGTGACTGATCATCACTGTACATCCAGGGAATATGGGACAGGTGACACCCATCCTGGAGGTGTAACAATAACAGAGAGACCAGACATCACTTTACACATAGGGAATACAGGAAAAGGTGACCGATCATCACTGTACATCCAGGGAATATGGGACAGGTGACGCCCATCCTGGAGATGTAACAATAGCAGAGAGAGAGATCAGACATTACTGTACACATAGAAAATACAGGAAAAGATGACACCCATCCTGGAGTGACTGATCATCACTGTACATCCAGGGAATATGGGACAGGTGACACCCATCCTGGAGGTGTAACAATAACAGAGAGACCAGACATCACTTTACACATAGGGAATACAGGAAAAGGTGACCGATCATCACTGTACATGCAGGGAATATGGGACAGGTGACGCCCATCCTGGAGATGTAACAATAGCAGAGAGCAAAGAGACCAGACATCACTGTACACATAGGGAATACAGGAAAAGGTGACTCCCATCTGGAGGTGTAACAAAAGCAAAGGGAGGGGCCCAGCTGCACACCAGCTTATATCATTTCTGACCTATCAGTGATTGTAGATATTGTGGGGACTTGTGGGCTTATGGGAACATAGGCACTCTGCACAAGGCACCCAAAGAGTTATCCTGAGCAAGGGAAACAGTGGCGCTCTGGTGGCTTGGAAATCTGATCACAATGTTGCAGAGATTTCATCAAACGTTAATCGTCAATAGAGAAACTCGAACACACTGTTACATCAACACCTGCGCAGCCCCACGCCGGAATCCCGGATGCTGCAACACAACAGCCGTGCAACATTGCATCAGCATCATCTGCATTGCATTTGCGCACCACTGGCAGAGCGATGGTTAAAATAAATGCACCTTGGGACACAAAGTACAACGAGGAAGTTTAACATGTTTCTAAAATTAGGAAAAACCTGGTCATTTATTACTTGTCTTTTAAAGCAGACCTTCAATCAGATCTGTAGGGAGCCAAAACTAGGCATGGAAGTCTATATGATGGGAACAGGAAGTAGCAGTTTACTGTATTGAAATATGCCTCCTATCTAAGGTTGCCACCTTACAGGTATTTTTGGTAACCTGTTGGTAAGTTTTTGGTAATTGCCGGTATCTTTGCTACTGTTATTAATAGGGCCAGGGATCGAACCCAGCTTGTCTGTTACTTTAAAGCACTCTGGAGAAGCATGTTGTGTGTGGTTGTTGGCTGTTGCACTTTAGAAAAGGAAGAATAGGGTATTTTAAGTGACGAAGTATGGTTAACCTTACTTACTCGTTTTACTTACTCATTTTACAAGACCACCCCCCACAAGAACACGCCCATGTACCCTTGAAATGGTTGGTATATGTTGTTAGGTAAGGTGGCAACCCTACTCCTCTCGGGGGGAGGTGTGGATGCCACCCTATCAGTTAGGACTAGAACTAGAGCTGGGGTTAATTGATGGCTTGAGAGGGGTAGGGCTGGAGATTGAAAGTTCACTTTAAATCTTTGTAAGCCCACTTTAAATCTCCCTTCTCAATCTCCCTCCTCTCCCTGCATTTTCCATCCTCACGAAAATGCTGACTAAACACAGTGGGGTGCTGCAGCAGTCAGTCAGGTTTCAATGGCGGTCACCACGATTGAATGTCACTCCCTCCCTCAACCCCACCCCATCATTCAACCAGAAGCCGAGACTCCGGCTCCAGGGTTGGAATGGCCCACCAGAGCACCAGAAGATCCTCCAGTGGGCCTAAGGCACAAACCCAAGGCCACCTTTAGGACAGTAGAGGAGATTCAAGGCTACCTCAGTGTTTCCAGTTTGCCTGAAGAGAGTTTCTCATTTATTCACCTTATTATCATTTATTACCATCATTTTTATTTGCCGAATGCCATAGTCACAGCAGATGACTCTCACTAGACGAGAACCCGGGCATGCACGGTTGGAACCAGGAAGAGTTCAGAGAAAAAGCATTCTGGGGGGTTTCACACAGCGGGAACAGAACAGAAAGACAAATTCCCAGGTTTTGTTCCACTTTAAGTCTATTTTGTCTACAGGTCAGCTTTAAAGGGACAGTCCAGGCTAAATAACTCTTGGTTTATAGGATCAGCCATGATGGGATTACTGTGGCTGCTGTCCCATTGACTTTTATTGAGAGAACGGAGGGGGGCGTGCTTTGTTTCAAATCTCATTAGAAGACATGGCTGCTGCCATGGACCACAATAGTTATTTAGACTGGATTGTCCCTTTAAATGAAGCTTAAATCTCCATTTTAAATCCAGATCCGGCTTTAATGTTATTTTAGAATCCTCTCCTGTTAGATAAGGAAATAAAGCCATGGAATCCTTTTAAAGGCGGGGTATCGCCATCCTGGATTCTCCCCCGCTGCATTGTTGCAGCAGAGGTATCTTGCCTCCATCAGACATCGCCCCCCTCGCTCGGCGCGTCTCGCTCTGATCTCGTTGTCTCTCTCAAGCCTCTATCGCTTCATCAGGCACCTCTCTACATTACTGCCTCCTCCCCTCTCTTTCAGGATTAAAGTCCTCCTCTGCTTCTCCTGGAACTAAATTCCCCACCAGGAATCAGATAGTTTGAGCTGCAACTTGCAATGGAGACAGAATTTCTGGAATCATTTCGGGGGATGGGAAACGGGCATTTTTTAGCCCCAGTATTATCAGATGGTTTTGCCACATTCCTTATCTGATCAAAAATGATTTAAATAGAACAAACTTCCACAAAATAACAAATAGAACATTGAAATTTTAAAGGGTCCCTTTACTCACTCACCCTAATTATCGACAGACATGTCCGGCCCCCTATAGAACAGCTTCTTGGCTGGGACCCATTCATGACTGATGCCTGTTCTCCTATGGTGGGGTGGCCATTTTTAAATATAAAAAATTGCACCAAAGTGACCATGCTGCCTATTGGTAGAGAGAGGTAAAATAAAAGCTGGCCAGACATTTTGGTGCTCTTCTGGGTAAGTAATGGTGTGGAGGTGAGTAAACTGTATTACACCGGTTACATATGTCTGGAATCAGGCGCTCTGACCTGCAGGAAATAATATGACAGGGCCATAGATAGGTTAAATGGATTCCTCCTTATGACACACATGACTTAACTATTAGATAACGTTTAGTTAAACTTTAATCTAGCATTAAAGTGTAATTTAATTATTTCTATTATTGTGTTCCAAAATGAAAACTATTTTCTCTAGTAACAATACAAAATGGTGTGTTTTGTATAACTGGCAGAGACTTCCTGACTCTGGCTTGCTAATAATCTGATTGGCTAAGGCAGAGCCGATGCACCACATTCCTGAGCTCACAAGATTAATCCTTACTACTGTAAGTAGTAAGTCCTGTGTTCCAGTAGCTAACAGGGTTACTGGTAGCATACTAAACTGGGGAGGTCATTACTGCTGTTGATTTAGCTAAAGCTGCTGATAAGCTCACCTTTTACAGTGTAAAGTTTATGGGCCGTTGCCACTTTAGCAACACAGAGCCACAGAAATATAAGACATAGAAACATAGAAACATAGAAGGTTGACGGCAGAAGGAGACCATACGGTCCATCTAGTCTGCCCTTATGTGTATACTGTATGTACTCTTTATCTTAGGATAGATGTGTGCTTATCCCAGGCATGTTTAAATTCAGTGACTGTTGATTTTTCAACTACCTCTGCTGGAAGTTTGTTCCAAGCATCTACTACTCTTTCTGTAAAATAATATTTTCTAACATTGCTCCTGATCTTCTAGCTTCAGGTTGTGCCCCCTTGTTCTATCGTTAAGTTTCTTCTTAAAAACACTTCCCTCCTGAACCTTATTCAATCCTTTCACATATTTAAAGGTCTCAATCATGTCCCCCCTCTCCCTTCTTTCCTCCAGACTGTACAAACTAAGTTCTTTAAGTCTCTCCTGATAAGTTTTAAGTTTAAGTCCTTCCACCATTTTCGTTGCCCGCCTTTGGACACGTTCTATTTGAATAATGTCTTTTTGCAGGTAAGGTCTCCAGAACTGCACACAGTATTCTAGCTGTGGCCTCACCAGGGCTCTATACAGCGGCATCACAACCTCCCTCTTCCTACTGGTGATGCCTCGAGCTATGCAGCCAAGCATCCTGCTTGCTTTTCCCACTGCGTGACTACACTGTCCACTCATCTTGCAGCTATCAGTAATCATTACCCCTAAATCTCTCTCCTCCGAGGTCCTGGCTAACACAGTACTGCCCATATGGTACTCAGAGCAGGGATTCCTTCTACCCAAGTGCATGATTTTACATTTAGAGACATTAAACTCTAGTTTCCACAGTTTTGACCATCTATCCAGTAACGCTAAATCATTTTCTATGTTGCAGACACCTCCAGGAATATCCACCCTATTACTAACCTTTGTATCATCAGCAAACAGACAAACTTTTCCTACCAAGCCTTCTCCTATGTCACTTACAAATATATTAAAAAGAATGGGGCCCAGGACAGAGCCTTGTGGCACACCACTTGTAACTCGCCTTTGTTCAGATTGCACGCCATTTACAACAACGCTCTGATACCGATCCCTCAGCCAACTGGAATTCCACTGAACTATCCAGGGATTGAGTCCTACCTTCAATAACCTATCTATGAGCTCCTTATGTGGTACAGTGTCAAAGGCTTTGCTAAAATCCAGATAGGCGATATCCACAGCACCACCTTCATCTAACACTTTAGTGACATTGTCAAAGAAATCAATAAGATTGGTCTGACATGATCTGCCCTCAGTAAAGCCGTGCTGTTTTGGGTCCAATAGGTCATTAATTTTTAGATGGGAAATTATCTGTTTTTTTAAGAGTGTTTCCATTAATTTGACCACTATAGATGTTAAACTAACTGGCCTGTAATTACTGGCTTCTTCTCTACTCCCCTTTTTATGGATTCGTACGACATTGGCCATTCTCCAATCATCTGGAACCTCACCAGGGAATGGTTAAGTAAATCAGTCAGAGGGGCTGCAATCACAAACCTAAGTTCCCTTAGAACTCTAGGGTGGATTCCATCTGGACCCATCGCCTTACTTACCTTTAGCTGTGCCAGCTCGGCTAAGACATCAGCCTCCAGAAACTCCGGAGCTCTGCCCTCCCAGCGGGATGTTGTGCTATGGCCATGCCTTCTACTATCTGAAAATACCGAACAAAAGTAGCTATTCAGATGGTCAGCCACAGCCTTATCTCCGTCAATATATTTATTTTCCCTATTTCTAATTTTTGAGACTGCATTGTTTTTCTTCTTTCTGTCACCAATATATCTATCTATCTATATATATATATATATATATATATATATATATATATATATATATATACCAAGACACTTGGAAACAGCACGCAGAAAAAGTAAATCACAGGTCTGGAGGCACAATCCTAACACAAATGTTAATTTTACATTGCAAAAGAGGAAAACAATAAGGCAGGACACTAAACATATGGCAAAAGGTCGTTTTACTTTAAATGGGTGCTGCAGGGTTCTATATTTGGCCACTACTAGAAGGACCTGGGGCTGAACCTTTACAACATTAAAGTGGTCCTAGCCCTGCAGCACCCATTTAATTCTAAATTCTAAGTTTATCAAAGTTCGTATTATATGGAAACAATGGGTGTCACTGGAACCCTATAGTCTTGGTTACACCCAGGGTTTTAGTAACCAGTTAGGAAGTGGGGGCCTATCTTCTCCTCTACTGCTAACAACCCCCTGTTACGTTCTACTGGAATCTGGTAAGTTTTAAGAGAAACTTTTCTCTGGCTCATCTGCAGAGCTGTGAGATTTATGCGCAGAGCTGCCCCAGGGGATGCCCAGCATATGGCGAGGACGCTAGCAAAATCTATATTTACTCCCCACATTCCTCAACCTGCGTTGGAGCCCAGAGTTACAGGTGGGGGCTCGTCCGGGATCGATCGGCTGCAAAGCCAAAGCAATTCCTCATCAATGACAACCTCACCCTACAGGGAACTTAAAGAGAGAGAAACATATAGGGGCTGACATGTATCCTCGCCTCCTAGCGGCCTCACTGTCATGCTGATCCTCACCTGTTATACTGCAAGATCAGTATGGGAGCAGATAGCCTGCTAGAGCAGGGGAGGAGATCAGGAGCTTTGACTGCTTAAGGGTTAGGAAAGTGACATCTTCGAAGGAGGTCAGCAATGATACATAGGCAAAATTATGGGGCCAAGCAGCAGGACTGTCCGGGTAAAAACAATAAACAACAGATACATTGATAGTCCCATACAGCTGATCGGCCCTGTCCCGGTAGTTTGAAGCTTATCTACAGATCCAGACTGTGTCATCCCTGCTTACGACCTCACATCAGTCACAGCGACTGGCTACACATGCTCCATTCATTTCAATGGAGGGTGGCAGGCCCTCTGTATTGTAGTGAATGGAGCAGACATGGCCATTCCTTGTGACTGATACGACGGGACAACTGCTCAGCTACAGGCTGCCAAGATGGTGGAGACGAGACCGCTGATGTCTATAACTACAGGAATCAAGCAAATCAGCTACACTGGACTATGGGTGAGTATCTGGTTTGTTGTTTTTGCCTAGACAGGGACTTTTAAGCAGAACAAAACTCACCAACGACCGCCCTGGAATTTAAAAGATTCCGCCCTCTGGTTCCTCCCCATGTGAAACCCCCCAGGGTGCCGGTAATTGCTTACCTTTCCCCCATCCAATGACACATGTGTGGGCTGAGCGTCTGCTGTGACTATGTCATTCGGCAAACGGCTCTTATTGATTTCAATGGAGAGCGCTGCATCCCCGGAAGCATGCGCATGCTCCCGACCCAGCCATGCAAATGAGGTGGGAGAGCGCATGCCACAGGGGATGCAGTAGCGTGCCTTCCCCATTGAAGTCAATGAGAGCCGTTTGCTGAGAGATGTAAACACAGCAAATTGCTCTGATTGGCTGCACGTCCACTGTTGGAACTAGGAAAAGAGTTGTTGGACTGGGCGTTCTGGGGGGTTTCACACAGTGAGGCATCTCAATTCTGGATGCCCCTGGGAAAATGGAACAAACCTAGGCCCTTATTTATCAAGCGATAGCGCCAGGTAGTGTCCGACGAGCGCCAGGTAGCGGCAGCTAACGGCGACTACCGACTCAAGTACGCCCGGCGGCAGTCACAATGACGCATTTATCAAGCAAAATGAGGCTAGCGCCGGCGAGAGCGACGGCTAGCGCGGCATTCATCATGAAGCCGCCTGGACCGAACAGCGCCGCTGCAAATTCCCTCACAGCGCCAGGTATGAGCTGTCGCTCCCTGGCGATGTCCAATGCATTTCAATGGAGCAATCTATCATAATTCATGATTAATTGGTAATAATTTTTTTTTTTATTTTTTTAATGTCAAAAAATCGGAGAACACTTCTGCAATGTTAGGATTTATTTTTAAGTAAAAAAAAAAAAAAAAAAATATGTGCAGAATTGATCTAACAGGTCTGAGATTAATGTATTCATATAACAAAATGATTCTAAAAACATGTATAATGTTACATTCAAAAAATATGGTTGTTTAGGGGTTAAAAACTAGTTAATACAGATCGCCGCCAGCGCTCTGGGGTTTAAACAAGGAATGGACAGCGACAGCACATTCGGAGCGTGATTTTTTGATGAATATGAAGCTAGCCGTTCGCTCTGGCCATTCGTTGTCAGGCGCTCACATACAACGCTGGACCTGTGAAACAGCGACCCCCCAGCCCGTATTCAACATTACCGCACACCGACTGAGTCGCTGTCATCAAGCTAATGCCGGCCAAGCACAGCGAATACTGGCTGGCGCTGAAAAAATCACGCTACAGTCGCTCATCTGTCGCTACCTGGCGCTATTGATGAATCGGCCTCCTAGTAAATTCAAAATCCTGGGTTTTGTTACGATTAATAGACTGGTAGTCAGTACTCTGTTGTAAACAGCAACTGGGCTTGTGGACAGCTATGGACCACCTTACATAGCTGTAGGTGTAGAGCCTAGTGGACCATTCTACCAGTTCACTATAAGAAGGCTTTTCTTCCAAAATGGGCCGGGGGATGATTGTGTGCAATGTCATGTCATTGTTCTGAGATACTTACAACTCAAAGGCAATAATTGTAAGCAGAAATTAAACTCAACCCTCACTTACAGCTTATTAACAAAATATGTTTTTGTTTTTTCCTATGTATTTTTTTTGTTGTTGTTGCTGTTTTCGTTAGTGCACCCCCTTTTGGGAAATAAAATGAAAGTTCTCCTTAAAGTGGAAGAAAACCCAGGATTTTGACTATCCTAGGTTTTGTTCCATGCCCCAGGGCAGGGCCAGATTATGAGGGGGGCACAAGGGGCACGCTCCTCAGGGCCTCCACCACTTGCTCTGCAAAGGGGCCTCCACTAACCTTTGGGTTATGCTCTAGTTCTGGAAGCTTTTAAGTCCATGCTTTGACAGGCCACAGGGCCAGCAAAAAGCTATCAGCGGCAGTGGGGGCCCCTTGCGCGTCTAGGCAAGGCTTTTTTGCCGTCAGCAATGCTACAGAGATGGGTGCGTGCAGAGCTGTCACTGCACATAAGCCACCAAGCACAGCCGCTGGCAGCTCAATGCAGAGAACTGTTCTCTGCTGGACCAGCTGGATGACTACACTACCCCCCACCCAGAATGGCAAAGCTGGAGTTCCCGAGCAACACACACCCGCACAAGGGTGGCATAAGGGACTCGATCTGACATTCCAGTAAGTAGGCGGGTGCCAAGCAACCACCGATCACTTACTTGGCTGGACTATTATTTTAAAGGAAAAAAATCCTGTACCTGGGGCCTCCACCAGATTTTGTGCCCAGAGGCCTCCACCACACTTAATCTGGCCCTGCCCCTGTTGTTGAACCGGGGTAAGATTACATAGGTATATACGGTTGATGTCCATCAGGAGAGTGAGTACCCGCGACCTGGGGGGTTTCACACAGCGAAGCATCCTAATTCAGGATGCCCTAGGGGAAGGCCAGATTCCAGGGCCGGACACCCAGGGTTTTGTTCTGCCTTAAATTCCTTTTGTAGGCAATTGGGTTGATTCAAAGAAACATGTAACAGCTTGGATTTGGCTCACGATCATCCTATTTTTCACGTCCGCTCGTGCGTTCGTATGAACTTGCGAGTGATTCTATAAGCAAATACGTTTCTATCCTAAAAGATACGTCCGTTCGTATGATATCTCCCGAACTTGCCTCAGTCAGTTGGCAATCGTAAAAATCACGTTCATGTGCTCACCTGTTGCGGCGGCAGCCTGTTTTTTCGGCTGCTTCCATCGTCAAGCTCTTCCAATTACTTGCGTTTGCCTCTGGTTTTCATTGGTTTTTGGCCTCTTAGATTCGTGCGTTCGTATGTTTATAAGATCTTGCGCATGCGCACCCTCAACCAGAAACTTACCTAAACCCCTTAGCGGCTGCATCCAACTTCATTTCTCGGTCCCTCAAACTTACCTAAACCCCTTAGCGGCTGCATCCAACTTCATTTCTCGGTCCCTCAAACTTACCTAAACCCCTTAGCGCTTGCATCCAACTTCATTTCTCGGTCCCTCAAACTTACCTAAACCCTTTAGCGCTTGCATCCAACTTCATTTCTCGGTCCCTCAAACTTACCTAAACCCTTTAGCGCTTGCATCCAACTTCATTTCTCGGTCCCTCAAACTTACCTAAACCCCGTAGCGCTTGCATCCAACTTCATTTCTCGGTCCCTCAAACTTACCTAAACCCTTTAGCGCTTGCATCCAACTTCATTTCTCGGTCCCTCAAACTTACCTAAACCCCTTAGCGCTTGCATCCAACTTCATTTCTCGGTCCCTCAAACTTACCTAAACCCTTTAGCGCTTGCATCCAACTTCATTTCTCGGTCCCTCAAACTTACCTAAACCCCTTAGCGCTTGCATCCAACTTCATTTCTCGGTCCCTCAAACTTACCTAAACTCCGTAGCGGCTGCATCCAACTTCATTTCTCGGTCCCTCAAACTTACCTAAACCCTTTAGCGCTTGCATCCAACTTCATTTCTCGGTCCCTCAAACTTACCTAAACCCCGTAGCGGCTGCATCCAACTTCATTTCTCGGTCCCTCAAACTTACCTAAACCCTTTAGCGGCTGCATCCAACTTCATTTCTCGGTCCCTCAAACTTACCTAAACCCCTTAGCGCTTGCATCCAACTTCATTTCTCGGTCCCTCAAACTTACCTAAACCCTTTAGCGCTTGCATCCAACTTCATTTCTCGGTCCCTCAAACTTACCTAAACCCCTTAGCGCTTGCATCCAACTTCATTTCTCGGTCCCTCAAACTTACCTAAACCCCGTAGCGGCTGCATCCAACTTCATTTCTCGGTCCCTCAAACTTACCTAAACCCTTTAGCGCTTGCATCCAACTTCATTTCTCGGTCCCTCAAACTTACCTAAACCCCGTAGCGGCTGCATCCAACTTCATTTCTCGGTCCCTCAAACTTACCTAAACCCCGTAGCGGCTGCATCCCACTTCATTTCTCGGTCCCTCAAACTTACCTAAACCCTTTAGCGGCTGCATCCAACTTCATTTCTCTGTCCATAAAACGTAAGAAAATCACATAATTTACATATGTCTATATGTTTCTAAGCGTGTTTTTTCTGGTTTGTGTAATTTTTTGGGTGTGTGCATATTAGAAAAGACACATTTAGGAAGGCTTAAAATCTAATTTATTTACATTATTACCTTTGTTTGGTTGTAAATAATAGTTAATTTTTTTTTTTTTATTTGGTCTCGGTAAAACACATAGTTTTGTGTTTTTTTTTTAAAACAGTAAAACTCTTTTTTTTTTTTTTTTTTTTTTTAAAACAGTAAAACACATAGTTTTTTTTTTTTTGGTCAACAATAAAAAACATTTTTTGTTTGGTTTGACACAAACCTAATATTTTTTTTAAGACAAATATATAAAAACCTTAAAAACATTGGGACATAGGTAAAAAACAGTAAAACAAAGGAGCCAGGACCAAGGGCACTATTCATCATCCTCTTCTTCATCTGTTGGCCCCAACGTCGCCTGTATGGCCAGCAGCTCGGCCACCAACTCCTTCATTCTTTTTTTTTTACCCGCCAAGGTTTGGGGGATCATCCCTGTAACCAATAGAGAAAGAAACATAAATAGGAGTCCCAGACCGGTTTGTATGCTGAAAATAGATTTAGGGTTAATCAAATACATGTAAATGCATGACATATGTCCTTCTTCAAAGGGATACAGTTAATGCATTTCCCACAGGTAAGTGTTTAAACTCCTTAAACCGGACCTTCAACATTATTTAATGAAAACCAATAACTATTCACAAATGATTCTGCACCACCTCAAAGTTATTTAGGGTTTTTTGGGGATTACAGCGCCGCCATCTGGACTCTGAAGCATAACACTTAATGAGGAGTGGAGAGTTGGATAAAGTACAGGGGAGTAGGTTACAGTGGTGCGTTGGGAATCCCGAGCATAGCTGGGTTGAGGGAAAGGTCATCACTCACACAATGCATGGCAGCACCTTCCTTTTTTCAATCTGTATCCCATGCTGCCTGTAAATATTGCGCATTCCATATTCCCCAATATTGGTTTTGTTCAGTCTAATAACATGCATTAGATGGGTGAAGGGTGTTTTTCCATGTTTCTAATCTGTAGGTACAGTGTGATGGCTAAGTCTTTGGTTCTTAATACTAGTTAGGGTCCTCTTTAAGCTAACGAAGTGCCCACATGAAAGTGTGAACTACACATTGGCTACGCCTTTAGTTATGTGTGTGTTATTAGCTAAGCAAACATTAATATGAATAATGGCATGGAGACTTACGGAGTTGGTGGCCGACAGATGGCTGGTTGGGGCCAACAGGCTGCCCTTGGTCCTGGCTCTGCTGTGAAGAAGTCCCTGGAGAAACATGTGACATTTGGTTAGTACTTGTATAGAGTCACTATTCCCAACATATCTGGCTCCCAGTCTGGCTGACATCACTCACCTTCGCCAGGATCGACTTCAAGCATCTCTGCTGCCTCCTCCTCCACTATCTCACCCGCTCCAGAAGCTTCTACAAATACATAATAAAGGATAACTTAGTTTTTGGCCTGCCATGTATATCTTTGTGCCTATACATGAAGAGTGACATACCAGAGCCTTCCCCATGCGTGGCCAGGTATGACTCCACGCCCACGCGCCTTGGCCCCTCCTCTGTGGTAAGGTCCAGGGGCTGGTCTGAGGAGGCCACAGAGGAGGGGTAGGTCCGTCGCCCGGGAGATCCACCACCTTCACTCACAGATGCAGAGTCATGCAGCACTGGTCGGCCTGTACGTCTCCGGGTGCGGCGAATTCTGAAATCCATTTCCAACACTACCAAAGAAAAGTCATTATAAATAAAGGCATAACTTATACATTTGGAACATATACCATGCAATTGCTTTGTACTTACTTGGGAAATGGATCCCAAAATACCTCCGCACCCGGGGCATGTGCAGACGTTTCAGGTCCGACCAATGCTGCATTATCTGGGTGTGAGTGAAGGTGGTGCTGGTCACACGGTGGATTTCCGCGATGATCTCCCGGGCGATGTCCCTTTTCTCGCACACATTGGGCGCGAAGTCATACCGGCGCTGAATCATGATCTGAAAAACATAATGGACACAGAGATTTTACTTTTACACACAGACCCATATGTGTTGCATCACAAGTTGAGAATTTAATGTCATTAACACACACATTTCGAGTGTCAGCCATTTTTGGGGAGTGCCTTAAAGAGGACGTTGACTGTGATTGACAGTCTGGTCTTATGTTATATGTATCACACACCATGTACATACAGATAATAGCCAACATCAAGAATCAGGCCACCTGCATCTATGGCATGTTAGGATGGTTTAAACATCCAAGATGTAGCCTAATGCTTAGGCTTTTGGACCACGTGTGTGGCTTCCCGTTGTGTTTTTATGGCTTAGGAAAACAGTGTTCCTCAAACATCCGCATCAAGGTCCGAGACAGGCCAGGTTTGCCAGCTCGCCCCGCTACTCCACAGGTTAATTAACTGTTGCTAAGCCGGAGCAATTGGCCGAATTAGGACATCAGCATAGACAGTTGAAAACGTGGCCAGGCTCGGCCCTTGAGGATGAAGTGTGAGGAGCCAGTGATTAAACATTAAGAGACCCCAAACTAGTTCCAAACGCATCATTTACATTTAGGCCATCATTGACTATTCGATTAAAATGCACAGGCAGCCACTTACCAGCATGAGGATCTCTTCCTGTTGACGGGTGAAGATAGTGGGCGCCATCTTTATGCTTCTTCAAGGCAGCAGATAAGTGAAACCCCAGCGGTTTCCTGGTTCCGCTCGAACGTACGTTCGTACGAGCGCGTAGTCGTGCGCATAGGCGTCACACGCTGGGCTCATTATTTAAAGGTCCCTGCACCCAAAGCTCATTCTCTTTGAGCATTTGTGTACGATGGCACCGAAAAAGGCGATGAGCAAGCGACCCCAGCCAAGCAAGACCGCGGAGGGCCCAACAACAAGGTCCCAGCAAGGTCGGCGAAAACTGAGAGGCAAGACTCCCACCTCGGCCCCACCAAGGGACCCTGGACCCTCAGGTACCAAAAAAAGGGGCCCCAAGCCCCGTGCCCCTGCAGCCAAAAAGCTGGCAACTGCAGCACCCACCACCTCTGCCCCCAGAAGAGGCAGCACAAGTGATCCCACACCGGCCATGCCTTCAAGTAGGGCAGTTCGGCAACCCATGCCCCGCAGCAGGGCCCGAAGCCCATCCAGGGCCCGAAGCCCAGCCAGAGGCCGAAGAACCCCATCCAGGGCCCGAACCCCATCCAGGGCCCGAACCCCATCTAGGGCACGAAGCCCAGCCAGAGGCCAAAGAACCCCATCCAGGGCCCGAACCCCATCCAGGGCCCGAACCCCATCCAGGGCACGAAGCCCAGCCAGGGCACGAAGCCCCTACAGGGCCCGAAGAACCCCATCCAGGGCCAGAAGCCCCTACAGGGCCCGAACCCCATCCAGGGCACGAAGCCCAGCCAGGGCCCGAACCCCATCCAGGGCACGAAGCCCCTACAGGGCCCGAACCCCATCCAGGGCACGAAGCCCAGCCAGGGCACGAAGCCCCTACAGGGCCCGAACCCCATCCAGGGCACGAAGCCCAGCCAGGGCCCGAACCCCATCCAGGGCACGAAGCCCAGCCAGAGGCCGCAGAAACCAATCCAGGGCCAGAAGCCCCTACAGGGCCCGCCGAACCCCATCCAGGGCACGAAGCCCAGCCAGGGCCCGAACCCCATCCAGGGCACGAAGCCCAGCCAGAGGCCGCAGAAACCAATCCAGGGCCAGAAGCCCCTACAGGGCCCGCCGAACCCCATCCAGGGCCAGAAGCCCCTACAGGGCCCGCCGAACCCCATCCAGGGCCAGAAGCCCCTACAGGGCCCGCCGAACCCAATCCAGGGCCAGAAGCCCCTACAGGGCCCGAAGAACCCCATCCAGGGCCAGAAGCCCCTACAGGGCCCGAAGAACCCCATCCAGGGCCAGAAGCCCCTACAGGGCCCGAAGAACCCCATCCAGGGCCAGAAGCCCCCGACCTGGCACCAGCCGGGAACCGAGCCCCCGACCTGGCACCAGCCGGGAACCTAGCCCCCCAAGAGGGCCCCGAATTGCAACCATGACCACATCTACACCTGGAAGTTCGGTGGCCAGCCACGCAAGAACACCCAGTCCCTTGGCCAGTCCAGTCCAGTCATTGGGAAGCCACCAATCCGGCCATTCCCCTACCCAGCCCCAGGCCATAATGTCACCACATGTGTCTGCACACATGGAGGAGCAGCCAAGCCAACCATCTGGCCGCACATTGCGCCGCGGCCAGTTGAGTGGGAGATTCTCCCATGACCAAAATATGGCATTGGCTAGTGGCCTTACATTATACTATGACGAGCTATATGGGAGCAAATCCAAACACACCACCAAGCAGCGCAAGATGGAATTGTTTGAAACCATCCTCCGACAAGTAAATGCAGCGGGGGAAGAGAGGAAAGATGTGTCCCAAATTCAGAAGAAAATCTCTGATCTGAAGTATGCTGTACGGCAAAAAGAAATTAAAAGGCATAATTACAGGTAAATAAATTTTTTCGCTAAATATAATGTTTGGCATGTACTGTATGCACCTTTTCTGAGTACCAAACGATTTTCTCTTTTCAGCATGAAAACTGGAGGTGGCTTTCCATCTAAATTGGAGTTTACCCCTGCTGAGGAGATTGTGCTTGGACTTCTCCATCCGGTCGCGGTCGGTGGACATGCTGGTCTAAGGGACACAGACTCACCGACCCGTACCCACGGTGAGTACTCTTAAATCTGCATGTTTGCCTGTTTGCTAAATAATCTACAGTTCACTAGTAACAAGATAACGGGATGCCCCTATGGTTTGCCTTGCTTGGCCTCGCACTACTGTGGCTGTTTGTGTCCTCTTTTGGTCCCTGGGAATCACACATTTAGGCCCACAGCCATTATGGCTAAGATCAAATGTCCAATTGGATTGTTAAAGTCATGAAGTTTCGCAAGATAACTGATATATTTGGAATCAATCACAAAACACACATCATTATGTATGTGTTGCCTTTTGGTTGTGTGAGTTGTGTTTGAGTTAACAATTTAATTAGCCACCCACAAACATATCTGACCTAGAGCAGCGAGACTCAACTGGCGGCCCGAGGTCCCAATGCGGACCTTGGCACCACATTCAAGGACCCCTGCCCAGACAGCCCTGCACTCAGTTACTTCTGTGTTGACGTGCTCAGAGCTGCCCCCTTGATCGCCGATGTAGTGTTTGGTCTCCTGCCCAATGTGCTGGCTCCCTGAAACATAGCATTGCAATATGAAGTACTGCACAGGAAGTGGCATTGCAAGGTACACAGTAACTTTGTAAAAATTTCTCTGGCCACAATCGTGTCCCGCTGCCCCTGCTCTGGCCCATCTGCCACAGTCCCCCCATGCCCCCCCCCCACATAAGCCCCATACATTTGTAACCGATTGGCTCCATCCATCCCATCACCATCAATACGTTAACTCCCCCCTTTAGCCATCCAATCCCTGTCCCCTCAGCTCTGGCCCATCCAGCCCAGCAAGGGCAAGCAGCCTTTATTAGTTGGCACTTTGAAATCTCCAGACCCTCCACCAGTGTATTTATTTTTAACTAGACACCCCCTGCGTCAGCACCATGGCCAGACATTCACCTCTCACCACATACCTTGAAATGGGCCTTTACAACAATTGTTTGAGTACCACGGACCTAGCGAATGGTAGGCTAAATCCCAAAATGTGCGTTGAAAGTTGTATGCTGACTGGGTACACTTCCTGACTTCGAACTGAGGTCAGTTAGCAGTTTTTCACAGCCATTGCACCTATGTAAACTTGCGTGTGTTTGAACAAAGGTCACCATTGCTCTAGACTTGAATAATATTACAAATAGAGCTATATTTGATTACCTATCCAAAAAAAGGTTATGTGTGTGTTTACGTGGTTTGTTTTTCTCTTCTTCAGCCCAGCATGATCCCTCAGCAAGGGTAAACTCACCCCCCAGTTTGGTTATGCCTACCAGGTCCGTACAGCATAGGAGCCCAGATCAGAGATTTCCGGTAAGTTAATTTAGTATCATAAATACTAACAAGTGCTTAAGAATGTGTTAAACTGTTGAAATCCAAAATTTGGACGCAAACTTACCCTTTTTTTTTTGATATGTCCCTACAGACCCGCACACTCATGGAAGAGATCCAGGACATGGAGGAAGATGATGATGTCTCCGTACAGGGCACGTCGGATGAACTCCCCCTGGGTCCCAATTTGGAACTGCTCCATAATGTTTCTCTGGCCAATCCTCAGCAGCAGAGTGAATCTCCATCCATTGTGCTTGCACATGGGGAGACTGACACTACAGTCCCCAGTGTTCACTCTGCTGCTGAGGATTTGCAAAGCAGGCCGGTTGCTGTTGAGGGTACGACACCACGCGGCAGGGCACGCCCAAGAGCCAGGGTAATTGTGCGGCGGACGCCATTACGCCGCCCCACAATTTCCCAGGGGAGGCAGAGTGCCCTGCTTCAATTATGGACCCAACAAAGGGACTCTTATGACGCCCAGCTCGTTACAGAGCGTGAGCAAAGGCATGCCGACATGGTCAACATCCATACCAGTCTACAGGGCATCCTCGCGGAGTTGCGTACCCTCAACAGCAACGTGGCCAATGCAAGTAATGGCATCCAGTCAGCCATGGCTGAGATGACCAATATGCAGAGAAACATTGTGGAGCAGTTTCAAATTCACAATGCTGCCATGGCCCAGGCTAGGTCCCATTCACATGGACCTCCACCTGGACCTCCACCTGGGTATTATGGGCAGCCACCCTATTAAGCCATGGGTGTGTGGGACATCTTTTCTCTTAACCCCCACTGTATTTACTTGTCCTTTGAGGTTTCAAACAATCCATTTTGTGTTGCTCAGGCAGGTTGTGTTTTGTATTTGCTCCCATATAGCTCCTTAGAGTAATGCTTAAGGCCACTAGCCAATGCCATAGGTCTATGTGGAGTGTATCTGGCCACTTATGGCTTTACATATGTATTTGGTTGGTGCTCCTCCTGTTTGCAGACATGTTTGTGTGACATTATGGCCATGCCCAAATATCCCTGGGCACAGGCAAGATTAATGACTGGACTAGGCTGGCCTTTGGACTGGGTGTCCTTGTTTGGTTGTGCCACTCACTTCCACATCTAGATGTGCGCGATGTTTTTTTGTAATGTTATCCATTTGTAACCACAGATGTATGTGGTCTGATTTCTGTTAAGCACTATAATTTTTCCTTTTCAAAGTAAAAAAACAACTTCACTTACAATACTTGTGGCGTTTTTAGTGGGAAGACATTTTAAACAGCTTGGGCTAAACCAGATAATTTGGGTTGGAAGAGGTGTAACAATGCCAAGCTAAAGCTAAGGAAACTACATGAAATACATTAGGCAACAATTAAGGTCTAAATGTTTTACTTAGAGGTAATGCCACATTACGGCAAAACAACATATGTAACAAAAAGGATAACACAGACACACAGAATGGTGAGACAGGGAAAAAAGTTAAGTAAAATGCTGGCTGATCAGGTTGGCTCGAACAGATTGGCCAGACTCACTGGGGGGCCCCACAAAATTCTCGACTTCATCCTCGACGGCTGAAGAGGGCAGGCTGTCCACATAACGTGGGACACGTTCCATGATGGCAAAATTGTGCAAAACAGCACATGCCATTATAATGTCGATCACTTTCTTGGGATCATATTGCAGGGCCCCCCCAGTATGGTCAAGGCAACGAAAACGTGTCTTCAGCAGACCAAAGGCCCTCTCCACAACAGCCCGGGTCTTGCGATGCGCACGGTTATACGCTTCCTGAGAGGCATCCTGGGGCCGCAGCACAGGCGTCATGAGCCAGGGTAGAAGTGGGTACCCGGAATCACCTTAAACACAGAATTAAATGTAATCAAAATTAAAAAGGCAACACAACCAACACCAAAAATTTCACAGATATCATAATGATGTAAGGTAAAGTGTTCCCAAAAAAAAAAAGGGCACATTAGGGCCCCCAAAAATTCCACTAAGGTATAACCTAAATAAAAATGGCACTTCTATATACCAATTAATTAACAAACATCTGCACGGCCAAGGGTATTTGGATTTTACATATATTTGTAGTTTTCAGACATGTTACAATTAGGATGCTGCTGAGGGCCTATCCACATTTCTCTGGAAACTACAATGTATGCAGTTTAAGTCCACTTTGACATTTAAAGACCAATAGTACAAAAGGAGCCAAAGGTCAAAGATCCTTGGGTATAAACTCAAAACCAATATATTTAGGCACAAGGAACTTACAGACATCCTAACTAAAGGGAAAACATTCTGAAGGCCAAAGCGAGGCAAGCTTTTTTTTTGGAAGTTCCTAATATATCAGCCAAGAAAAAGGCAGTTGGACGCTTATGTAAAGAATTCCAAAACAAACATATCAACAAATACAAGATTAATGCCACATTTAAGAACACACAAATAGGACACACTTACCAAGCAGCCATGCCCCCGAAAATTCACCTGCCTCAAATCTCCGAAACAACCCAGATCGCCGGAGGATATAGGAGTCGTGGGACGATCCGGGGTAGCCGGCAAGGACACTCATAAACCGCATATCCGGACCAACCACGGCCTGGACATTAAGGGAGTGTCCCATTTTACGATTCCTTAAGGCAAAAACATACAAAAAGGGAAATTGGTATTTGACCCAAAATAATAAATTAACCACAAAACATGTCTGCACTCTATTGGGAAAGACTAATGAAAAGCCTAGATAAAGCAGCTACACAAATGAGGGATAAACAAATATGCTGCCGCAAAGGAAAACAGGTTACATGACACGTTGGGCAACATAATAACCAATCTCAATACCTATATATATACTCGTCGGCTGCCCTAGGTACGAGTGCCACATGTGTGCAGTCAATTGCACCAATAACGTTGGGCATGTCGGCCACATTATAAAACCCAAGCTTAATGGCGTTTCTGGCTGCCATATCATCAGGGAAATAAATATATTTTTGAGTTATGGCAGCCATGCCTTCCAAAAATTTATAGAGTGCGCGGCTCAGCATAGGCTGTGACATCCCCACAGATTGCAGGCAGCCAAGCATCTTGGTCATACCTGAAATTGCATGCCCCTTCCTTGTGGTGCGGGCTAACCATGGCCGCAGCTCACTATATAATTTATGGAGGGAAGCGCGATTAAGCCTGGTCAGCTCGAACAGCTCAACATCATTCATGCTATCGATGTTCATGCGACGACGCAGGGGCAATCTGCTCTCAGACATCTCGATCAACTCAATGCCAAAAAGCATAAGCCCTTGATGTGCCACAAACTCGCTCCGCTCCATCCTACTCCCGAGGCCAAATAGCTGCCGGCAAACATTTCGTAAAGCAGCTCTTTAATGGGCTTCCAAACAATTAGCAATCACCTCTCTGAATTGGGCGCAAGCCCATGTGAAGGACGTAAAAAATAGGATCGGACGCAAATTATACGATTTGGACGGGAAAAACACACGAACTAACGCAAATTATACGATTCTCGTACGAAATGCGTATGTTCATATACGTCTATGCGCGAACGATCGTGCGAATACGAAATGGCCAAAAAAACAAGAAAAAATGACAAACACCCACCCAAACTTACGATTCTCGATACGAAATCACTTAACTTTGACTCTTTGAATCGAGGGGAATGTGTTCTAAAATGAAAAAGTAACTCCCAATTATATTAAACTTCTCAAAGATTCTGTTTGGTGAGGGATGAGGATAAATACTTCTGATGCTTTATTAAAGTGGACCAAAACTCACCGTAATCTATAAGATTCCTGGGCCGATAGATTCCCTCCCCCCGGGGCATTCAAAATCAAGATGGCCAGCTGTGTGAAACCCCCAGGTCGCCCCATACACTTACCTTTTTTCCCGGCCCAATGGCGCATGTGCGAGCCATGGCTGCATCCCCGCTATCCCTCTAGCCAGGCATTTATGAATGGCCGACGCGGGCACACTCACTGTTAGAGGGTAGCGTGGGATGCGACTGTCAGCGTGCTTGGCCTTAGACAAAGCTTAGATGATGTGATGTCAGCGGCTCAGATCTGGGGGGTTTCACACAGTGGGGCACCCCCGATCAGGGGAAAGGACCAAAACCCAGGATAGTCAAAATCCTGGATTTTGGTCCACTTTAAGTGTAAGCCATCCAGCTTTAGCAATGGGGGCCCTCCTTATTGGCCATCCAGACCCCTCGCTTTGTCATACAGACTCGTGGCTCGTGAGTCAGCCATCCATCTCAATTTCCAGAACACAAGGCCCCTCTACCCACTCAGCCATCCAGACTTAACCCATTGGCATCAAGGACCCTTCTGATTGGACAATCAGATGCCCTGTAGCACATTCAACGTTTGAGCCTAGTGCCTCCATTACTGGCTCAGCATATGCCAGCTTCACTATTCGGGGTGATTACTGAAGCAGAAACATGACCTAATGACTGTAATCAGAAATCACTGAGTGAGCAAGCAGGTGGATACAAGAAGCCGCAACATTATTTCTACAAATGTGTATCTGTTAGATTAAAAAGAAATGAATTCCATGGCTGGCCTGCAGAGGGCAGCAGCTCTACATGTCATGCAGCACTCCCATAGAGGGACATGCGAAACATTACAGCCCTTCCACTCTTAAAGCGGACCAACAGTCAAAAATGACTTAAACCAGACCAACACAACAAACTATCATATGCTCATATGTATCCCTCCCCAGGGCAATTTAGATTGCAGCACAAAATTATTTCACTTTTTTCTAACTTTCCCTGTGGTAAATTTTAGAAACAAAATGGCGGCAAATGCATTTTCAGGCCACCTGCAAACAGGAAGTGTTACTGGGCTTCCTGTGTGCATTGTCAGTTATGTTAGCTTAATCCAGGCAGCAGCATGGCTGAGATGCTGGGAGAGGAAGCTCCAAAATGGCTTTTACCTTTCTTTTCCAACTGTGCCAGACTGTTTAAGAGGCGTCCTGGGCAGGATCTGAGGCCCTAACCCCATACTGAGAGAAAACACGTGAAGAGTAATGGAGGGAGCATGAAAGGGATTGAGATGAACAAGGGGAGCGAGATGTATGAAGGGAAAGAGACAGGGTAGACACTGGCAATAGAGAATGAGCACTGGGATGTGGAAAAGAGAAAGAAGGAATACATGTGAAAAGTGAGGGAATGCGACAAAATAAGGGAGGGGAAAGGAAATGTGGAAAAAAGAGGAAGAAGGGAATTTGGAAAACAGAAAAAAGAGAGGTATGTGGAAAAGAGAGGGAGGAGAAGGGATATGTGGGAAAAGGGAGGAAGGGAACACTGAGGAAACATGGAGAAAAGGAAAAAGGGGTTCTGGAAAAGAAAGATAGAGGGATGTAGGACAAAGAAGGGGAATGTGGCAAAAAAGCAAATAGAAAAGAAAGAACAATAGAGGTGATATGCAAAAAAAAGCAAGAGAGAAGGACTGGGGAAAAGAGAATGAGAGAGAGAGAGACAGAGGAAATACAGAAAACATAGAGAGACAGAGGAAATATGGAAAAGAGAGAAGGGAGGAGGTAAGTTGCATAAGAGGGAATGTGACAAAGTAAGGAGGGGTTGTGGAAAAAAAGAGAAAAGGGAATGTAAAAAAGAGACGGCACGTGGAAAAGAGAAAGAAGGAAAGGGTGTAAAAAATAGGTGGGGGGATTTTAGAGGGTTTTGGTCCACTTTAACTCCTTTAAGTTAATTGTTAACTCACCATTGTTATACAAAACAAACCCTTACCTACAAGTAATATGCTTTAAAATCCCAGTTCAATCCCTGGGGCAAACTTTGGAGCCCTGCTACAGCTTCTACCTGGCACTTCAGAAAATGGAGAAGCATATGGGACAGGCACCAGGTGAGCAGCTTGCTGGTATATTATTGCCTTGGGGTTTACAGTCTCTTTAACATGGATGAGACATTTACCAACTCACAGGAAATATTTTCTAGCTCACAGACGGTCTTTCCTAACTCATAGGTGAGATTTCCTAACTGACACGAGACATTTTCTAACTTGCACATTTTATTTTCTTAGCCCTCGTGGAATTTTCCTAATTAGCACAAGATCTCTACTAAATTCTGTGAGCTAGACAATGCCCCTTGTGAGCTGTATAAGTAACAGTAACAGGCAGGCTGTGTGCGTAAGTATCTATGTGCCGCGCCTTTCGCCAGGGATTTACGGGTTCCTCCTGGGCTGCTGCCAGGCTTTGATCACAGCATTATACTTTGAAAGCGGACATTTTACTGCGAGATTATTCTGGATTATATGGTATATTCTGGGATAAAATGTCTATACAACTCCTTTCTAATATGCTTTAATATAAAATACAATGGGAGAGGGAGCCCACTTTATGAGCTAACAGTCTAAAGCATGACACAGTGGTTGGTATTTGGTGGTGTGTGCCCTGTGGAGGTCACTTAAACCAGGTTACAGTATGTACTTTTCTAAAGAGGTTATTTTTAAGGGCACTTTAGAAAGCTTAGAGTATTGGGGAGCAACAAACTGAACAGAGGAGGGCATTCCAGAAGAGTGCAGAAGAAAGTGATAAGTCCTGGAGGTGGAGGTGACCAGGGTCAAGGACAGAGGCAGAGTGGATCTTGAGTATGGATTCATATAGTTACCTAGTTAATATTGTTAAGACATATATCTATCAAGTTCAACCAAGGGTGTTGGGGTAGGGGAAGTTTTTTTATTTAATTTATATATTTATTTATTTTACTGATAACAGCTAATTGTAACTGTCAATGTTAGTTTCTTCTAAATAAGCATCTAATCCTTTTTTGAAGCTGTCAGCGGTTGATGCTGTAACAAGCTTCTGGGGGAGGCTATTCCACAGATTTATAGTTCTTATGGTAAAAAATGGTTTTCGCCTCCGGAAATTGAATTTCTATTTTTTCCAGTCGAAAGGAGTGCCCTTTGTCTTTAGAGAGCATTTTACCTGAAATAGTGTTTCCCCATATTTTTTGTATTGTCCATTTATATATTTATACAAGTTAATCATGTCTCCCCTCAGCCGTCTCCTCAAGACTAAACAGATTTAATTCTCGTAATCTTTCCTCATAACTAAGATCCCTCATTCCTCTTATTAGTTTGGTGTCTCTCCTCTGCACCCTTTCCAGAGTCAGAGCGTCCTTTCTATGAATGGGCGCCCAGAACTGGACGGCATATTCCAGGTGAGGCGCACCAGTGCTTTGTAAAGAGGCAAAATTACATCCCTATCCCATGATTCCAGGCCTCTTTTAATGCATGATAATATCTTGGTGGCCTTGTAAGCAGCTGCTTGGCATTGCATACTGTTATTTAGCCTGTGATCTTCCAGTACCCCCAGATCCTTCTCAACAAGTGACTCTCCCAGTTTTACTGCCCCAAGGACATATGTGGCCTTCAGGTTATTAGACCCCAAGTGCATGACTTTACAATTTTTCCACATTGAACTTCATTTGCCAAGTGGATGCCCAGACACTCAGGGTGTCCAAGTCATCCTGAAGCTTGTGAACATTTTCAACAGACTGCACTGTGCTACATATCTCTGTGTCATCTGCAAAATAGAGACAGTGCTTTTAATTCCATCTTCTATGTCGATTATAAACAAGTTGATAAAAGTGGGCCCAGCACTGAACCCTGGGGTACGCCGCTTACAACCGGTGACCATTCAGAGTAGGTATCATTAACCACAACTCTCTGCACATGATCCTTCAGCCAGTTATCAATCCAGTTACAAACTGCGTTTTCTAATCCTGAAGGTCTCAATTTCCCCAATAAGTGTCTATAGGGGACAGTGTCAAATGCTTTTGCAAAATCCAGAAAAACTATATCCACAGCTGCCCCTCTGTCCAGGCTTCTACTCACCTCCTCCTAGAAGCCAATCAGGTTAGTTTGGCAGCTTCTGCCCTTAGTAAAACCGTGCTGATTGTCACTTATAATATTATGCATAGTTACATATTCGTGTATGTTGTCCCTTAAAAGCCCCTCAAGCAATTTCCCCACAATAGATGTTAAACTGGTTTGTAATTGCCCGGAGAAGACCTAGAGCCCTTTTTAAAAATCGAACCACTTTTGCCTTGCGCCAATCTCTTGGCACTATTCCAATAGTTAGTGCGTCTTTAAAGATCAAGAACCGTGGTGATGACATAACTGAGCTGAGTTCTTTAAGAACTCTTGGGGGAAGTCCATCTGGTCCTGCAGTCTTATTCACATTTAAATTATTTAAACTTTCTTGGATGATATCTATGTTTAGCTTGTTGACTATTATACTTGGTCTATTGCTATTAATGGCATCTCCTGTCTTGGCTCCTTGCTCCTCTCTTGTGTACACAGAGCTAAAGAATACATTTAACAGTTCCGCCTTCTCTTCATCCCCAGTGACCATTTCCCCATTACCATTAATTTGGGAACCTACCTGTTCTGATTTAGTTTTCTTTGAATTTATATATTTAAAAAAACGTTTGGGGTTTCTTTTGCTTTCTATGGCCACATCTAGTTCATTCTGTGCTTTTGCCAACCTTATTTCTTTCTTACATTCTTTATTTACTAATTTATACTTTTGAAGGGTTACAGCTAAGAGCTCAGCATTGTCATGTTTAAATGCCCTTTCCTTGTTCTTTATTGTCCATTTAACCGAAGGTGTCAGTCATGAGGGGTTTAATTATATTATATTTTTTACCCATAGGAATACATTTTGCAATGTAGGTACTCACAATTGATTTAAAGCACTCCCATTTGGCATCTGTATTCTTATTCCTCAACAGATGCTCTCAGTCTGTGTCCTGGAGTGCAGCACTGAGCCTGGGGAAGTTGGCTTCCCCAGCACCACTGTACCAACCTGTGACGCCCGCTCTAGCTGTTTATACAGCTGACCCTCTATTTTCCTCTATTTCCTCAGTTATGTTTGGGGGTCTATAAATTATGCCAAATAGTATTTAACCCTTCTAGTGCCCTGTTTCTACAAGCCCTGCATAGCTGGTCCCGGGCTGGTTACTTCGGGTAAGGGGGACCCCATGTCATTTTTTTTTAACCCTTAAAAATCCCCAAAAAATGGGGTTCCAGCAGGTGAGCAGAAGCCAGTGATTGGGAAGGGACACAGTGCTCCAGGATGGATGGGAAGTATTTAAAAAAAATATATATATATATTTTTTTTCTCTGTGTGTGTAGTGTTTTTTTTTTTTTTTTACACTTAACCCCTTGTGAACTGGTAAGGGGTCCAAGAGATCCCTATACCAGTTCACAAGGCTGGGGACTGGCAAGTCACCTGTGTGGCCAGCGGGTGAATTGCCATTAACCCCCGGCACTCCCATTACCTGCCTCCCCAAAGCCCAGGGGGGGGGGCAGAAGAGCCCGTGGCCATGGGCTATGCGGGCTTGTAGCCTGCAGGGCCAGGGGCCACAAAAGCTGGCCCCTGCACCCTGTTCCTACACGCCCTGCATAGCTGGTCCCCGGCTGGTTACTTCGGGTAAGGGGGACCCCATGTCATTCTTTTTTTTATTTTTAAGGGTTTTTAAGGGTTTTTTTAAGGGGATTTAACTCTTTGTAGTGTGGATGATAGTTGTATTTTATTTGTAAATGTTATAGATTACTTGTTTCAGTTAGGGGGGTCTCCTGGGCAGGAACGGGGGGCTACTGATAAATATGTGGTACCGTTCTAATCAGTAGAAATGGGACTTTCTCATGCAATATGGTTTTCTTTAATAAAATAAATTTTTTATTTAAAATAAAGGAGACAATTTTCTAAAAAATGCTTTATTTATTTATTAATTTTTTTTACTTAATAATAATATTGTAAAAAACAGAATTAAATTTACAAACAAGACATTTCATGTTAAAGCCTAAACTCTGCTGCAAAAAATATATATATAATTTTCCTGAAAATTCCAGCAAAAATGGCGCAAAACATTGCACAAAATGGGGAAAAATGACCTGTCAACAGAGGGTGACAAAATCTCAAGTAGGCTGGCAATTAAAAGGGTTAAAAGTAGCTATGCATGTTGGGTATTGTTCTGTTCGGGGGACCTTGTGCTTTCAGACTTAGCTTGTTTTTTCTTGTTTGCATATTTATATTTTAGGAAAAGGTGTTTTTTATTCAGCTTTTTTATACATTTTTTTAGGGAAACCCTGCGCAACCAAAGAATTCTTTGAGGGATTAATTACAGAAAGATGAGCCCACTACAACAAGTTGGGTACGCTTAGAAAGTTTAACGTGTGTACTTTCAGGGAATATATGGTTTATGGGGGATATTCCAAATGTAAAGGGTTATTTTGGTTGCGCACTTTGTCTGTAAGCTGAAATTTTCAAGTAAAATTACCATTACACACATGCTTTACTTTGGGGTGTTTGGCAACTCTTCCCTTGACAGTAGCTATGTATGTTGGGTATCGTTCTTGTTTTTTTTTGTTTGTATATAGTTTTTTTAATGAAAATGTGGCTTTGATTCTGCTTTTTTATCCTTTTTTTAGGGAAACTCTTTGCAACCAAAGATTACATTGAGGGATTACTTCCAGAAAACTGTGGCCACATCAACAAGCCTGGTACACCTAGAAAGCTTGAGGTGTGTACTTCACATATTTCACCCAAAAATGTTGAGAATACACCTAAAAATGACAAATATTTCATGTTAAAGCCCATACTATTCTGAAAAAAAAACAATATATCATTTTCCTAGAAAATCCCTGGAAATCCCTTCAAAAATCAGATTTGAACATGGGGAGCGCATAATAGTGCAAAATAGTCTGGCAACAAAGGGTGACAAAAACTCCAGGTAGGCTGGCACTTAAAGGGTTAAACATTGTTTACATCACCCTGCACTTCTACCCACAAGAGTGCTATATCCTCACAATCTTCTGCTAGTTTCCCCTCATTAATATATGCTTTAAATTCTTGCTTTACATACACTCCGCCCATTTCTTATTTGCTCTTTCTTTCTGAAAGAGAGCAAAACCTTGAAGATTAACAATGATATCATTAGATTAATGATGAAAGGTAGAGAGGAGCCTGACTAAAAAGAGCTTTGTAGGTTAGAATTTCAAACTGAAATCTCTGAGAAACTGACAGCAAGTGGAGAAAATGACAGAGGGGAGTGAGGCTGGAAAAGAGAGAGGAGAGGTGAGCAGCAGATTTCGATAGATTACAGGGGAAGCCAGTCTGCTGGTAGACCATAGAAGCCAGTCTATTGGTAGAAGCCAGTCTGCTGGTAGAAGCCAGTCTGCTGGTAGACCACAGAAGCCAGTCTACTGGTGGAAGCCAGTCTGCTGGTAGAAACCAGTCTGCTGGTAGAAGCCAGTCTGCTGGTAGACCACAGAAGCCAGTCTGCTGGTAGAAGCCAGTCTGCTGGTAGAAACCAGTCTGCTGGTAGAAGCCAGTCTGCTGGTAGACCACAGAAGCCAGTCTGCTGGTAGAAGCCAGTCTGCTGGTAGAAACCAGTCTGCTGGTAGAAGCCAGTCTGCTGGTAGAAGCCAGTCTGCTGGTAGACCACAGAAGCCAGTCTGCTGGTAGAAGCCAGTCTACTGGTAGAAACCAGTCTGCTGGTAGAAGCCAGTCTGCTGGTAGAGCACAGACGCCAGTCTGCTGGTAGAAGCCAGTCTGCTGGTAGACCACAGAAGCCAGTCTGCTGGTAGAAGCCAGTCTGCTGGTAGAAACCAGTCTGCTGGTAGAAGCCAGTCTGCTGGTAGACCACAGAAGCCAGTCTGCTGGTAGAAACCAGTCTGCTGGTAGAAGCCAGTCTGCTGGTAGACCACAGAAGCCAGTCTGCTGGTAGAAGCCAGTCTGCTGGTACAAACCAGTCTGCTGGTAGAAGCCAGTCTGCTGGTAGACCACAGACCACAGTGTTACAGTAGTCTAGTTGGGAAACGGTCAGGGCATGCACTGGCATTTTAGATGTGTCATGTAAGAGGAAGAGACTGATGCTGGAGATAATTTTTTTTAAAGGAGCACTTTTACAAAATTGTGTTACATTAGAAATCCACATAAACACATCGGCTAATGAGAGGATTGGTCACTTATACACCCAAGCTGACTAAACTCCAGCCAAGCTTGTGGTTTTCATTTCCTGGTAGGAATCAAATCGAGGGGTGACAGGATTCTGAGTGTATCAGAGGGGGAGGGAACCTGCTCCCCTTATTCCTCTTCCTTCCATTAAAAAAAAGAAACAAGCCTGTCTGGATACTTCTCGATGATGGGTGTATAAGTGATCCCCTCATCTCGCCATCCAGAATATTTATATGGATTTTCATTAGTGGGCCATTTTTTTCACGATAGTGCTCCTTTAAGTTGGATGACAGCAGGTTAAAAAGTTGTAAGCTCTGTTTTGTCCATGTTCAGTTTCAGGAAGCAAGATGATATACTGATAAAAAGGGGGCCTGGGGCAGAGCCTTTTGGTACACCGAGGACAAGGAGAGGAAATGATCGATGACTAGGAGACATTAAAAGATTGGTCAGGGGACCAGGAGTGCAAGTCTATGGGAGTCATGCTAATTATTTGGTAAAGCAAGGTGCACTGCCAATGTGCTTTACAGCGTGAACTGCAGCCTGCATCTCAGCGAGCTTTTTTATTTTTACACACTGGCAGTGCACCTTGCTTCACCAAATAATTTCCATGACCCCAATTGAATTCCAAGAGAAGACAGTATATTCAGAAGCAGGTAGCTGTCAACAGTGTGAAAAGCTGAGGATAGGTAGTGACCCTTAGATTAGGCAATGGACAGGTTTGATTTCAGAGAAGGAGGTTTCAGTGGAGTGATTAGAGGCGAATGCAGATTGGAGGGGATCTAGTGAGCAGTGAGTTGGGATGAGAAAGGGAGCAGTGATATAGGGAATTAGGTAGGGAGCACAGATGGGTCCAGATGGGGTTTCTTGACTAGCGCATGTGCTTAAGTGGCAGTAAGGTTCCTGGTGGAGAGAAAAAGTGAGAGCAGGAATGAGAGAGGCTATTGAAGAATTAGGTTGGGTGGAATTGGTTTAGGAAAGCAGACAGTTAAAGCGGACCTTTACCGTGAATAAGAGCCTATCTTATATGTTTCCCACACCTTGTACATACAGATTGATCACATTTAAAATCATCCTACCTGCATCTACTGCATGTTATGAGCCTTTAAACATCCAAGATGGCGGCTTATGGAGCATCAGGCAGCCTGCCAACAGGAAGTGTCTTCTCATTGTGTTGCTCTGCATTCTGGGATTGCTGTCCTTTTCCTGACCCCAGCTCTGCTCTGCCTGTGCAAAGCACATCTATAACCCCACCCCCTGTACTTTATCCCGATCTCCTCTCCTCAGTATGTGATGCTTCTGAGTCAAGATGGTGGCGCCCATATCCTAGAGTCCTGAACAGGTTTGCAGCCCAGTTTTTAAAAACTTAAAATATATTAATTTTAGATGCTGGGGAATAGTTTTTAAGGGCTTGGGCTTGTCATGAAATCATGCTGAAGGTCTGGTTTAAATGCCCCTTAGAGATGAGGGAGGATAGTCCTTGTTCAGTCGGTGGCATGAAATGAGTTAGGGAGCAAGGCAGGGGGAAATCTGGAGAAGAGGCAGTTCAGATGTTGTCCCTTAGGGAGCAAGGCAGGGGGAAATCTGGAGAAGAGACAGTTCAGATGTTGTCCCTTAGGAAGCAAGGCAGGTGGAAATCTGGAGAAGAGATAGTTCAGATGTTGTCCCTTAGGAAGCAAGGCAGGTGGAAATCTGGAGAAGAGACAGTTCAGATGTTGTCCCTTAGGGAGCAAGGCAGGGGGAAATCTGGAGAAGAGGCAGTTCAGATGTTGTCCCTTAGGGAGCAAGGCAGGGGGAAATCTGGAGAAGAGGCAGTTCAGATGTTGTCCCTTAGGGAGCAAGGCAGGGGGAAATCTGGAGAAGAGGCAGTTCAGATGTTGTCCCTTAGGAAGCAAGACATGTGGAAATCTGGAGGAGAGACAGTTCAGATGTTGTCCCTTAGGGAGCAAGGCAGGTGGAAATCTGGAGGAGAGACAGTTCAGATGTTGTCCCTTAGGGAGCAAGGCAGGAGGAAATCTGGAGAAGAGACAATTCAGATGTTGTCCCTTAGGAAGCAAGGCAGGAGGAAATCTGGAGAAGAGACAGTTCAGGTGTTGTTCCTTAGGGAGCAAGGCAGGAGGAAATCTGGAGAAGAGACAGTTCAGATGTTGTTCCTTAGGGAGCAAGGCAGGAGGAAATCTGGCGGAGAGACAGTTCAGATGTTGTCCCTTAGGGAGCAAGGCAGGGGGAAATCTGAAGAAGATGCAGTACAGATGTTGTCCCTTAGGGAGCAAGGCAGGTGGAAATCTGGAGAAGAGACAGTTCAGATGTTGTCCCTTAGGGAGCAAGGCAGGGGGAAATCTGGAGGAGAGACAGTTCAGATGTTGTCCCTTAGGGAGCAAGGCAGGGGGAAATCTGGAGAAGAGACAGTTCAGATGCTGTCCCTTAGGGAGCAAGGCAGGGGGAAATCTGGAGAAGAGGCAGTTCAGATGTTGTCCCTTAGGGAGCAAGGCAGGAGGAAATCTGGAGGAGAGACAGTTCAGATGTTGTCCCTTAGGGAGCAAGGCAGGGGGAAATCTGGAGAAGACACAATTCAGATGTTGTCCCTTAGGGAGCAAGGCATGAGGAAATCTGAAGAAGAGACAATTCAGATGTTGTCCCTTAGGAAGCAAGGCAGGTGGAAATCTGGAGAAGAAGCAGTTCAAATGTTGTCCCTTAGGGAGCAAGGCAGGAGGAAATCTGGAGAAGAGACAGTTCAGATGTTGTCCCTTAGGGAGCAAGGCATGAGGAAATCTGAAGAAGAGACAATTCAGATGTTGTCCCTTAGGGAGTAAGGCAGGTGGAAATCTGGAGAAGAGGCAGTTCAGATGTTGTCCCTTAGGGAGCAAGGCAGGAGGAAATCTGGAGGAGAGACAGTTCAGATGTTGTCCCTTAGGGAGCAAGGCAGGGGGAAATCTGGAGAAGACACAATTCAGATGTTGTCCCTTAGGGAGCAAGGCAGGGGGAAATCTGGAGGAGAGACAGTTCAGATGTTGTCCCTTAGGGAGCAAGGCAGGGGGAAATCTGGAGAAGAGGCAGTTCAGATGTTGTCCCTTAGGGAGCAAGGCAGGGGGAAATCTGGAGAAGAGACAGTTCAGATGTTGTCCCTTAGGGAGTAAGGCAGGAGGAAATCTGGAGAAGAGACAGTTCAGATGTTGTCCCTTAGGGAGTAAGGCAGGAGGAAATCTGGAGAAGAGGCAGTTCAGATGTTGTCCCTTAGGGAGTAAGGCAGGAGGAAATCTGGAGAAGAGACAGTTCAGATGTTGTCCCTTAGGGAGTAAGGCAGGAGGAAATCTGGAGAAGAGACAGTTCAGATGTTGTCCCTTAGGGAGCAAGGCATGAGGAAATCTGGAGAAGAGACAGTTCAGATGTTGTCCCTTAGGAAGCAAGGCAGGGGGAAATCTGGAGAAGAGACAGTTCAGATGTTGTCCCTTAAGAAGCAAGGCAGTGGGAAATCTGGAGAAGAGACAGTTCAGATGTTGTCCCTTAAGAAGCAAGGCAGGGGGAAATCTGGAGAAGAGGCAGTTCAGATGTTGTCCCTTAGGGAGCAAGGCAGGGGGAAATCTGGAGGAGAGACAGTTCAGATGTTTGTCTCTTTAAATAATGCGACAAATCACAAAGTAGCGGAGCAGAGACCTGCCAATGATGAGCAACAGGACAGATTTCCTGTGTCTCTAAAAATCTTTGGAACATAACATACCTCTGATGGTTTGTTTAGTAAATAAGCCTCTTTATTTCTTTTAGGGGCATTCATGTTCTAGTGGTCAAGGAATCGATCTTGTGGCAGGAGGTTCAAATCCTGGTCGGGGCATTACCAAAAAGTTTTTGACACCTAACCCCCAGATGTTCCCCAGGTGCCGTGGTTAGGACAGGCCACCGCTCGGGGCACGTGTACACTCACTACTTGTGTTTGTCTCACTGCAAGGATGGGTTAAATGCATGTGTGCAAGCATACAATGGCCATATTTGCACAAAAAATACAAATAGAAAAAAATCATGTCCCTGTTACAGGTGCGTGATTCGGCAGCACTCTGGTTGCTTTTGTCGATCGCGCTCTGCTCTTACCTTGAGCCAGAGACTTGCTAGGGGTTGTAGTCTCCTAGCAGCCACAGCTCGCAGGTTGCCCTCTAGGGGATGTTTCACTATTAAACTCGCTAACTGTTTGGGGCCCCAGGGAGAGCCTCCCTGCTAAATATACTGCCTGATGATACTGTAAACTGGAGCGTGCGCCTGATAATTCACCCGAAAATGTCAGACTAAAATGCCACGCAGTGACTATGGCCTGGTGGAAAAGTTCTGGGGGGAAAGGGGGTCACTCTCAATTTCCTGCCTATACTATATGATACAGATAGTTTCTTTGATTTAAGCCTAGAGAACAATCAGTTGCCATTATCATGATTGGATCCCCTCACTATAGAATAGATGGTAACGGTCTGGTGACTGGTGGCCTTGCCTTGTCACAGCTGTGCTCCCTTCTCTCTGCTCGTTCTCCCGCTACATTGTATCAGTAGAGCGCTGATGGCAGCGAGTTCAGCCTCTTCATGGCAATGAGCCAGCACACATGTCGCCAAACCTGCCCCAGTAATGAGAACCAGCCATGCAACTGGGAATATGGCTCCATACTGGAGAGGTGAATAGCTCACCTGCTAATACTGCCCTGAGGCTCTGGACGCGCTCTATTGCCATTGCCCTTCCTCACAAATTGCTGCTGGACGCTAAATAGATTTCCTGGGTCACAATGTAAGAGATTCTCTTAATGTCCGCGCACACACTGACTTACTCCCTCCCTTATTCCCAGGGGGAACAGTGTAAAACAAACGACTCCAAAGCATCTCAAAATGTCTGTTTATATGTAAATATCTTATGTATTTAAAGAGAAGCCGCTTCCTTTACTTCAGTTTCCAAGTTCAGCAGGGCGTGTCATGGTGCAGTCTTATGAATCCTCCCTGCACTCTACTGTGGTCAGAGACAGCTGTGGGACCACTAGACAAACATCAGCCAATTGATGCCTTACTATTGCCATTGGATTTACAGTCTGTTTAAATTACACTTTGGGAAACTCAACCTTTTCTTCCTCCATTCTATTCTCTTAAATCCTAATCCCCAGACGCAGCCAAGAACATTGTATAAATATTTATTTCAGCTGCCGTTTGATTTTAAATTCATTGTGTAGGCAAAAAAACAAACAAGCTACACTCACCTTTAATCCCCCGCAGGCAAATGCTGCTATTCCGGTGCACTGACACTTACTGGAACGCTATGTCCGGGCAGCTACCACCACAGCCGCTGCCCCAGCCGCCGCCGCCATCTTCAATATTTGTCGTTACAGGAACTAGGGCCCCCCTCCTTTCGCAGACATTAAAGGGGACTGCCATAATGCCTGTGACAGTTGCGTGGGGTGGCCCAGGGAATGGAAGCGAGCGAGGACCATGGCGGTGGCTGTGCAAGCAACGTGGGACTGGAAGTGTCAGCACACTGGAATAGCAGTGATCATCTGCAGTGGATTAAAGATGAGTGTAGCGTTTTTTTTTTAACCTGCACAATGACTTTAACTTTTCTAAAACGCATTAGCTTTACATACAGTACATGTGTTTATAATAGGGTAGACTAAGATAATTCTTTCACTATAGTAATTCTGTTAAAGTGGACTTCTAGAATGAATTCAAATTTTAACTACAGTTAAAGGGGATACATTTCAGTGAGGGATCGTGGACGTAGGGTTACAGGACAAACTGCAAACTGCAACTGACGATCTTACCGCTTGCTTTGAAAGATGGCCAGAAAAGCAATTGTCAACTCATGCCACGGATCCTTAATAGAATTTAGGTCTGGACTTTGACTGGGTCATTCCAACACATGGATATGCTTTCCATTGTAGACGTGGCTGTACATTTAGGGTTATTGCCCTGCTGAAAGCTGAACCGAGTCAGTCTCTCTGTTTGAATTGCCATGAACACACACAGGGAGGGATTCAGTCAATATGGATCTCTCCCTATGGAGTGTTCTAAAGGGAGGCTGGCAGCTTCCCAGGTGAGTAGCTCTGGCTGCATTGCATGTCCCAACTTTGGGGACTCAAAAATAAGAGTAGGGACCACACTAAACACAGAGTGCCTTGCCGGGGCAGTGTAGCTTCCACATGTATCTGCAGATATGTGCAACCAAATCTCTGTCTTTCCACATAGCTAGACATGTTTGGTGCTTAATACTTGGATGATGAGAGGGTTAAACTGGGCGGTAAATTGGTTCCCAGGCCCTGAATAATAATGATGATGATTTTGTATAAATAGTAGTGATGGAGCTACTCCCACCCCCTTTTCTCAGTCTCTAACTGACTCGGTTCTCTGACTGCAGTCTCTAACATGGTTTCCTCTAGGATTGCCCTGTATATAACTCCATGGATCTTCCATTGACCAGCTACCCAGTTCCTGCATTCGCCCATGATGCCGCCACCATCATGTATCACACACATAGGCCTCAATTCAATACGAGTTATAAAGAATTCTCATGGCAGTAAAAAATCAATCAATTTATGAGAAAAAAGCCTGAGAATGTCACTGTTTCTGAATCACCAGCTAGAAAAACAATGAAAGTCAATGGTACTTTTTTACTCTTAACAAAAGTAGAGAACTTTTTACTCCTTTTTTTACACTGTAGTAAAAAGTGGCATTGACTTCCATTATCTTCCTATCTGGTGATCCGGTAACTGTAAAATTCTCAGGCTTTTGTCTCATAAAGTGAATTTTTTACTACCATGAGATTTTTTTTCAACTCTTATTGAAGCGAGTTCATAGTGTTTTCCATTTAGACCAAAAATTCAGCTTTGGTCTCATCTGACCAGAGCACCTTCTTCCACACGCTTGCTATGTCCCCTACATAGCTTGAGGCAAACTGCAAACTGAATTTCTTGATTTTAAAAATGGCTTTCCACACTTTCATGATGGTCAGATTTGTGGAGTACACAACTAATACTTGTTCAATGGATAGATTCTCCCACCTGAGCTGTGGATCTCTGTAGTGCAGCTCCTCCAGAGTGACCATAAGCCTCTTTGCTGCTTTTCTAGTTAGTCTTCTCCTTGTTTGGGCTGTCAGTTTAGGTGGATGTCCATGTCTTGGTAGATTTGCAGTTGTGCCATACACCTTACATTTATGGATGATGGATTGAACAGTGCTCTGTGGGATGAACCCACAAATTTATAACCTAACCCTGCAAAACACTTCACCACAACTTTATCTCTGAGCTGTTTAGTCACTAATGTTCTCTAAATATGTAATCACTGTAAATATACTAAGAATAAATGACATACAGGAGTTACTCTTGAGGTGACTTCTGAAGGCAACTGGTCAAACTAGATTTTATTGAGGAGTATCTGAGTACAGTGGGGCTGAATGCATATGCACGTCACACTTTGCAGCTTTTTATTTCTTTTTTTAATTTCGAAAAGCAGGTATCATTTTTTGTACATGTAACAAATACTTGCTACTTTGTCTTACTCTATCACATTTGGGGTATGAATACTTTTTTAAGGAACTGGATAGCGCTCCTAATGGTTTATTGCGCTAACACAGTCAGAACTGCAAAGCAAAGCCGCATCCAACGTAAATGTTTTAGAAGCGTGTGATGGTCTGTGTGCATTACGAGGTGGAAGGAGGGAGGGAGGACATCCAGCCTCGAAGGAGTGAGCACTGCTTGATATGCTGCTGTGGGTGGCAAGCCTATTATATTTCGCTTTGTAGTAACAGATAAACTATAGACCACCCATCACACCTCTTATCAGCGTTACTCAACCTAGGGACCAGCTAAAACTATAGACACACATTTCTGGCCTCATTGTTATACTGCTGCAGTGTGTTTAATGGCTTCTATTCCCCCAGGTAGCAAGAGCCAGCTTGCCCTGTAGCAGAATATCCACTTTTAGCTTAAAACAACCTGGACATCTTGCTGCACAAAGTGGCCAGGGAGAGTCCATCTTTCTTATGCTGAAACAACATTGGGGATCTCCCTTCATCCTCAGTCATGGTGGTGGCTGATGGCATTGCTTGGGTGCTGTCCAGGGAATTAGGAGGACATCTCTCTATATCAGTAGGAAAACTTTTATTCTACAGCTTTGGGTGGAGTGAGAAAGGACTAGAACCACATGTTTCTTTTGTTGCCTTTGAAATTGTTGTGATTTTAAGCTTCAGATTCAGTTAAATTCATCCTGGAGTTTGCTGATATGGGTTGGATCAATCTCAAGCAAATTTTGAAAAATTCAGGTCAGATCCAACTTTTTTTCTTAAAGGTCTTAGCACATGTCTGTAGACAATGACAGTTTAACTAATGCATTTGAAAGTGGGAGAAAATATAAAACCCACCTTAACTAACTTAACTAAATGTATCATTAGCGTCTCATAGCTTCACTTGAGCATCTGCGGAGAGATGCTATTAGTTCATCAGCCTCAGCGATAGCCACAGGCAGACAGCAATGTTAGTGTTCAGCACTGTAGGCCACCCGTGGCGCTGTCTTGTTTGTTTTTTTCCAATGGAGATAGTCGCTGGGGAGGGACAGAAATCATTTGTATCTAACATATAAGTATATATAAATGAACATCGCCAGTGCGAGCGCTCTGAAACCACGATGCTCAGACATACAGGGCCATGTACAATACAAAAAAAAAAGCTTTAACTGGCAATGGCAACACAATAACCAAGCCAAAACACATTGGGACATACAAATGACATGACACATGATCGGCAGGCATGATAATGCAAGTTAGCTGCGGGAAACCTAAGTACAATAATGAACGAAAAAAAAATTCAGAACTGGCCAGGGATCATGTGTCACCTGACTGAATACAAAAAAATTAAAATACGCTAATCAGAAGTCACCAAAAAAACAGGACTGGAATGGCTAATTGAAGTCTATGGGAGACTGAGCATCTGATGTGATATTGTGCTGCAGGGAACACAACGCTGGCACTAACAAAGCATCCGGTGCTCTTGATACATAGAACGCTACATGGTGTGAGGAGAGGCGCTAAACACTTTTTTGTATCATAAACATGACTTGCTGGTGACGCTCACAAAAAACATCTACCGCTACATGGCGTTAACATTTCTTAAAAATGGCCCTTAAATTCTGATTTAATGCTAGAGGTTGCCTTTAACAGAATAATGTATTTAACAATGAAATAGTCTCTCACAGGTACAGGTCATTTTTTGGGGAAATACAGTTGCACGTCTTGTGTCTAAAGCTTCCTGAGATGCAGGAGAAGTGGGTCAAAGGTAATGTTTAAGCTTTGGTCCACTTTAAAGCGAACCAAACCCCACATTTTTAACTAGCATCCTCTAAATTGCTCCCCCCGTGAAGAGTACCATTTGCCAATTTTCACTGCTCCTGCTTCACTCTAATCCCAGATAATGGCGCCTGTTTTAGCTGTAAAGCTCCGCCTCCTCCATCTATTGCCACTGCTGTGTGTGGCAATGATGTAATTGCCACATCAGTGCAATGACTGATCACCTGCCATCTCACACCGACGGACAGCAAATAAATCATTGTTCCAGGACAATTCGAAAAGCGAAAATATCAATTTCTAGCTCTACACCCCAATAGGGGAGTATTGGCAGGGGATTTGGCAAAATGTATTTCACAAGTTCGGTGGGTTTTGGTCCACTTTAAAGTTTCTTAGTCCACTCTATAATTACATTATTCTGTTAGTGGAACTTCTAACTTTACATTTAGAGACATTAAAGAGAGATTCTTCTTTTCCTACGATAATATTATGGCTAAAGCGGACCTTTGCTTTATTTTTATTTGGAACAAAATGCTTCCTAGATTTTTGAAGATCCTTTAGGCTGCTTTCCAGAGACCCAGAATTCATCAGTTTCAGTGATAAAGAACCGGAATATTGGAAATCATTCCACAGAACTGCACCATAACAGAACAGCCACAGATTCTCTACTAATTGTCACTATTGCTCTAAGTAGTACAGTAGGTGGGAGATCCCCCGACAGGTTATCTTCTTGGCCAAACACTCAGATTCTGGTGGTTGGTGAGTGGCGGCAGTAGTCATACAGCAGGCCCTGTAGGTAGGCAGCGTTCTTGTTAGCGCAAGCCAGTAGGTGACTGTAGGAGCATGCAAATGATGGAGGTGACGCTCCCACATGACCTCTAGTAGCCTATCAGCGCAGCCAGCGGGCGAGCCTACCAGTGCTTCCGCCGCAGAAGAGGCCCGGAAGTGGTGAGTATCCCAGCACCCGGTTTCTTTTTTTAACACCGGTGATGTGCAGCAGGGCATCCTGGGTCATGCTGACCCACTGCTTATAAGTACTGCGGAACTACAATCTTTTTCAAGGGGAGGGGCAGGAAACAGCTGCACAACAGCTGCACAATGCAGTTGCATCCCACAAGATAGAGCTTATCTCTCTAATGCACTAATGGTCTGAGGAAGTAGCTGAAGACCAGGACCCCCTGTAGCACAGCATTCCTCCCAACTGTCCCTGATTTGGAGGGACTGTCCCTCTTTTGAGTCCATTGTTCTTGTTGTTCTCGTGTCCCTCTTTGAGGTGTAACATGCAGATCTGCAGCAATAAATTATTTATTTGCCTATTCAAAGTGATTCTATTGTTGTCTCCATCTACCTTCCCCAGTGATGGACCACCATAGGACTTATTGGGTTTGCATGACGGGCAGTTGTCACGTGGTCTGCCGAACCAGTGGTCAGCTATATTGTAATGCTTGTAGATGTGTGTGCAGGTGTGGGTATCCAAAACAGGGATTTCCCCCTCCCCAGCAATCTAAGCTGACCACCTAACCTGGGTCCTAGTCCACTTTAGTGGGGCATCCCAGTTCGGCTTGGGTGCCAATTCTGATAACACTGCAGGCCAGAGTTTGATACCTGTGCCCTAGATAGACAATAAAGGGGAATGTCACTTTTCACTTTAAATAAAAGTATTTTTTACTCCTGGCTTTACATTGAATGCATACTTTTTTTTAGGAGTAAAGAGTGCCATTTACTTTTATTGTCTACCTAGAGGGTGATTTGGCAATAGGCAAAAGAATAACACTGCTACTCTGTTCATCTAAAGGGAACTTCTCCCACAAGCGGTGCTGTTCTGCTGAATCAGCCACTTGGCCTGAATTTAACCATTTTGGATGAGTTTGACCATATTGTGTCAACAGTGGCATAATTAGATGTGGGCCCCAGTGCAAACATTAAATGGAGTCATGTCAAGGCTCATACAGTAAACTTTGACATGGCTTCTTCCTTTCTCTAATGATGCCAAGTGAGCAAAAATATATAGGTTGGAGGAGCAACAATGAGGGGCCCCCCTTGACCTTCTGAGCCCTGGGCGGTGGCACCCCCAGCATCCCCTAAAGTTGCGCCCCTGAGTGTCAAATCTGTCCAGATTTGTTTTGTTTTTATAAAACACTAGTAATTTGTAGATAATGGCAGCCAACGCAAATGTAATTGAAAGTGGAAGAAGACAGAAGTAATTTCCTTTAAGTATAGAAAACATCTAAATTAAGGCTAGAGATCCGCTTTAAAAAGAAACAACACACCCGATTTTTACTTTTTGTTGTCCCTCTCAGTGGGGCATCCCAAAATGATATGTCTCACTGTGTGTATGCCCCTAGGTCACTCCTGTCGCTCCCACAACGAGCGGGTAGGAGCGAGCGCGCTCACTGACGGCTAAGCCGCCTGGACGCCAAAGGGTGCCGAGTGCGCCGCCGGCCGCATCCCCTGCTCACCTCCTAGCTGTCGTGTGCCAGCAACGCCCATTCAGAAAGGCCGGGCCTGGGTGCGGGCATGACTAGAGGTGGCCATGGCGCAGAGATGCGGTGAGGGCTCCGGGACAAAGGTGAATGAAACAGGACTTCTGGGGGCTTAACAAAGCTAGGCATCCCAATTCAGAATGCCCCAAGGAGTGCGATTCGGATGGTCCTGGAGTCGCCTCTGAAGTTCCTCTTTTACATAATAAAATATTTTTACAGTGAAATAATGATTCTTCTTTAAAGCGGAAGCCCGAGCATGTCACTACCCCCCTCTCCCCATCCTAGCGTCCCTTCCTTGCAAAAGAAGGAAAAGAAGATGCCTTACCTGGACCCTGTCATCCAGTGTGTTCCCCCATCGGTGCAACCTCATGAGAGCGGCACCCCTGACCCATTTACTTGAATGAGGGCCAGGAGCATGCACAGAGCCGGGATGCCACTTTGTACAACCCCCATGTGGCCACCGCCCGAAGCGAGGATGACAACCCTGATATTTCAGGAGGGCAGGGACTTCTGCTTTAAGGCATCTCTATGTAAAGCTAGAGGTTCTCTTTAAAGAGGAACAAAATTTGAATTTGAAAAGCCAGCAGCCAGCCTGGAATCTGAAAGATTTCAGGCCTGCTCCTGCTGTGTTTTGTTCTGCCTTAACTGAATAGAGTGGAATCATTTAATGGAATTATTACATTTTTAGAGTGGAATCATTTCCCTTTTTATATATAGAGAAACCTATGTATATAAAGCTAGAGCTCCCCTTTATAAAAAGGCAAAAGAACAACTCTCTTTAGCTTGAAGAGGAGTCACCTTCAGTAACCTTCACCCTATTTATCACCTAAGGTAAGGATTCAAAAGTATCAATGTCTTATTATATTATAAGGAAATTGGAAATCAGTAAAGAAGAGACTCCAGGTTAGATAAGAATGTCTATCCCCCCCCCCCCCCCCCACATGTAGGGTGGGGGTCCCTGTCTTGCTCTGATGCTGTTTCCTATTTCAATCATTACAATGAGCTGACACGAGAGGTGTTCCAGCAAGGAGAGCCCTTCATCTGTGGCAGATCTGCACAGGGCCGCTCTGTGTACATCCCAGTCTGCACTCACTCCATCAATATGGAGAACCACAAAAATCTTTAACTAGACCGCACCTCTGATACCAACACCCCGCCTGGGTCAGACGTCTCCTCCAGATCATGTCTGTTGAGATGATTATTTTCACAGTAGTAATTATGACCATAACAGACCACATAGCTGCTCTGGGGCCCAGGCAGAGGATGTGGCTGTCAGGACTTCCTTGTGGCACTGATGTTTTCCCTTTGTTATTGGAAGCATGGTTGGCCTTTGGGGTGTGCGACCTGTGAAATTGCAGAGGGACTTCCAATTGCTCTGTTAGAGGGTGCTGGGAGACCATTGTATTGTTAAAGAGGAACAAAACCAGGGAATTTGACTTTCCCAGGTTTCTGTGCCCACGCGGCACCCGAAGTGGGATTCCCCACTGTGTGAAACCCCCCAGGAAGCCAGAAAAAACTCACCTCGCCACTCTCCAATGCGTGGGCTCCAGTTCAATGAGACCCACCTTAAATGAGGTGGCGGCTCTCATTTACTAGAATGGGGAGCATGTGCTGCTGCCTCCCCCACATCCCCGGCTCTGCACATGCTCCCATCCCAGCCTAACTAAATGGCTGGGGCAGGAGCGCACACAATGTCAGGGATGCAGGGGATGCGGCAGCTCATGCTCCCCATTGTAAACAATGAAAGTAGGCTGCCAAAAGATGAGGTTCATTGGAAGAAAGCCTGCATAAGCGCCATTGAACTGGGGAAAAGTGAGTGTGTTCCCATGTCATTCCACGTGTTTTTGCTTTGTCACTGTGCTGCCATCCGTTTTAAAAGTCTTAAAAGTTGGCCATTGCACCTGGTGTTGTATGCCTGAGAGTTTTAGAGAACCAGCGCTGGCGATGTTGTTTTACGTGTTAAATATGGCATGAATTGGAAAATGATTGAAAAATGATCAAGCCAAGGTCCAGCGCCACATAGCCTACAGCACTGAAACGCTAGCAGCGCCGTCTGCCTGGGCCAGGGTGGCAGCTGAGGCACTAATAGCATCTCTTGGCAGACACTCGAATGGCACTATAGGGCACTTGTAATAAATTGTGCTCCCCAAAGCTCACCGGGATGCAGGTTGCAATCCACACGACAATTCACACTGCAAGTCACACTGGCTTAAGCAAATATTTAGCATGACCCCCCCCCCCCAATGGCAACAGGTGGTCTAGGTGACCATCTGGACCAATAGGCACCACTCCTTTAGACCTACAGCCATTGATATGGAGCTGCAGATCTTCCTATGTTAATGTATAATGTACATATATGACCAATGCATGCCTGTGCACACACAAAAAAATTGTGCTCTGCTTTTCACCCTTCTTTGCAGTGAGAGAAACTACAATCCAGTGAACGCACAAGTGAAATGCACCAGTAAACTTACTAAGTGGGGAGTTCACATATGCCCGGAACGCTGGGCTACCCTATCCATGCATTTGGGGTTGTTCAAGGGCACTTCATTCACCAGGGCGCTCAAGGATGGGGCTCTTTGACAATGCAAGCCTCCAAGTGGCAACTTGAGGTCAGGGGGCTACCACTATCCCCCTGTTGGCCAGTTCAAGCCTGTCTTCCCTTGGTATTTTTCACTACCCCAAGCTGACGCATGTGTCCAAAGTGTCAAAAATTCTATAAAGAATTATAGAAATGATGCTTTGTAGTATAACTTGAGACATTTAGGATTTATCTGTAGATTGGTGCCTCAGCCGAGCAGCTTTTATGCTGGGACTTAAGCCCATGTCTATACTATATATATACGTTGGGTGCCTAGATGATATAGGGCCAAACTGAAAAAGGTAAACAGGGCCCTGACCAAGTCCAAGAGAGCCTACAATCTAAAAGGTCAAACAACACTAGAATATTAATATTAATATTATTGTTTATTTATAGTGCACTAACATAGATCACTGTACGAAGTAGAGTTGAGGGAGTATAAGACGAACATTATTCTTGTAATACACAGCGTATCAGATGTGCTACAGATACACGTTGATACTGGAGTTCACTGTCCTTGTGAGCTTTCTGTATAAAGACTCTTTGTGTGTGTTTTTGCTATCTATCTATCTATCTATCTATCTATCTATCTATCTATCTCTCTATCTATCTATATATATATATATATATATATATATATATATATATATATATTCATACTTAATTATCTATGTTTTTCTGTATATACAGTATATATACATATACTTATACCCAGGCACACTGTAGAGTATCATCCCCCCATGGTGGATAGGTAGAGAATGACTCTCCGCACAACTAAGATTAACCATGATGTCCTTTCAAGACCTTTACTGATACAATATTATATAACACTGCAGTGAGCTGTAGGTGGAGGATTAGCACAATCCTGACCTAGTACCTAAAATAAAAAAGACCCAGCAGCCCGCTGCACACATATTATACGGGGGAACGCATTGTTGGTCAGCAGGCTGTGTATGCATACAGCAACTATAGGCAAGAAATCAATCCAGTGCATAGATAAGGGAGAGAGATGAGAAATAGTGGCTGGGCCCCTCCAGCTACATAGGCAGCTACCATATGGTGGTTATACAGGGAGGTTGGAATGTACTGAGGTACTCTAGTATATAACTAGGAATAGCAAGGGGGCTTACAGTTGTGTGTTCTCTATCCTGCACTCTTTGAGGGGTATGGGGTGGGGCCATTGCTCCCTATGCTACTTTCCCTGCATAGACTCCAGCCTGTGAAGCTGCACATGTGCGTACCCTTCACTGGTTGTTGGTGTACTTTGCTTGCAGGTAGAGTTGGTAGCTACATGGACTAGTGTTCTACAAGGGTTCGGATATCCTCTTATATGTGCAGTTTATCCACATTTTGGTTTCAAGTGAATCCATTGATATAGTTCAGTTTGATACTGATAGATTAGGTTGTGGGTCAGATATTTAGTGCTCTGCTGCTTTAGATCAGATTTTGGGTCAGGGTTCGCCTTGCAGAATGAAAGAAAGAAAAGACCAGCTGCCTTTATAGTCATGGCAGACGTTTCTGTAATGTGGCACTGATCTCTAGGTAGGGAAGGTGAAGATATTGCTTGAATCTGGGTTACTTTTGGATATAAGGAGAAAAACCAGGTTGTGGGTTTTAGGTCTTGGGTTGCAGGTATGGGTCTACTAAACACACCCCTCATAAACCTCTATGGATCCCACTACTTTAGGAGTCAGCTGATGGTAGTGAGGAACACACGTAAACAGCTTTCAGTTGTGAAGCCGACAAACGACTAATTTACCTTGGCACAAATATGGGGCATGCCCCCTGAGGATAAGCTTTTTAGAATGTATTTTATTGTTAAATAATATTAATACTAATAATAATAATATTACTACTTTTTTTAATAATAAGCATATTAAAAATAGGAGAATGAAAAAGTAATAGAAGGCAAATCTATTTCTAGTCCAGCATGAGCCTTTCATGGCATATGTCATTGTTAGGAAGTGCAGCTGGGCTAGGCCCGATACTCATGGCTGAGCTATGGGAGAAGTTTGCAGAGAGCTAGGAGGTTCTAACCCACAGAACCAGAGGGTCCTGGCCCAGTGATAGACTCAGAAATAGTAAAGATGAGAGTAGAAATCTCAGAATTGTAAACAGAGACAGAGGACAAAGCAGTACTGAAGATCGCTCAAGTTACAGATACATGTAACTTGCTGTGTTTTAGACAGCGAGGGGAAGTTCTGCTATTTAGCCAGTGAATGGAGAATCTTATTTACTTGATATAGCCGAACTAATGGTTTTGTGAATGCTGATAAAACAAGCTTAGTAAAAAGATGAGCTTTTGATTTACATAGTCTGTGTCTTTATTTGAGCCAGACTGCACTGACTCCCCGCAATATATACTGTATAAATATATAAATAAATATATATATATATATATATACACATTCTATCTATTAGATTAATATACATCTTTAATTGTATGTGCATGTGTATGCATTCTCTCTCTCTCTCTAGTAGTAGTATAATACATATAATATTATTATTATAATTATTTATATTCTTATTATTAACAAAGATACCTATTGCACTATCATAGTTACAGCATGCAAATCTCTCCATTTTATTTTGTATATTAATATGCAGTGCCACACACACAGACATACCTAATGTATAAATGGTGGTACTTGTATATGAACACACAGACAGCTATGCAAATAGATAAAGTTCCTGCACAGCATGAACAGCAGCGCTCAGCAATCTGATCCATGCATGTGTTAAAATGTCTCCAGTTCCCATCACCGATCAGCGCAATCCATCCATCATGCTGCCCTATTTTTTGCTTAGTAGAGATTATAATCCCTGTTCCTACCCTCCAGCGTACAGAACCCATCTACCTGCCTGCACCCTAGACAGATATACGTGATCAAATCCTTGGAGGCAGAGGAAGGCATTGAGGTAGGGATCCTCTCCAAATGAGTACACTGAAGATTCTGCTCAATGTATAAAAAGAGCAAAAGCAAATTATTGATATTACCCACTTCCCACCTATTACCCACAATATACCCTCCCTGGTAAGTGTGGCTTACTAGCATGGAATTTATTATACACATGTAGCAGGGTGCCCAGAAAGACAGGCATATATTAGATGGAGATCACATTACAACACACATACAATTCAAAATCCATATAGGTGGCACCAAGGGGGGCGCATTGCATCCTAACACCATTCCTGTGATATTACACACACACACACAGACAGAAGTGTACAGAATTGGGTATATTTGTATATATGAGACTTCTATAGGTACCCCACCTCCAGCTAACAGAATTGGGTATATTAGTATATGTGAAACCTCTATAGGTATCCACCTCCAACTCACGGGAATCCCATATATGATATATCTGGTATCACACACACAAGTATATGGATGAGAGCCCCATGGGTGGGTAACATATATGAGGGTGATACATTATATGTGCACAGAAACTATATATATATATATATATATATATATATATATATATATATATATATAATGTAGTTTTTGTGCACATACAATGTATCGCCCTCAAATCTGCTGCCCACCAATATATTCCTGTGTGTGATGCCAGAGAGATCATACATTGGATTCCTGATATCAGACTAGTTGTGATACATATTTAAATTATATAAGTTCTATATTATATTATATTATACTATATTATATACAAGCCCATTAAAGTGAGCACCACTCCATCCTGGTTTATTATTTCTCAACATTCTATTTATTCTTAGAGATATACAACAGAGATTCCCTATAGATAAATGACACCTCAAGCCCAGTGATCCCAACTTTAATAAATGGATGTATAAAGAAGAGAGCCGAATGAATGGGCACCTCCCATATCTGCAGATATTACTCTAAAGGTAATGCTGTATAACTCGATTTTGCACGCTTAGTGTGCCAAAGACGAGGGATAGATAAGGTACTGGCTAGGTAACTGGACAGTCCATGCGCAGCTATATATAAGACATCATCTAACTTATTATTATTACTATTGGAAGACCCATAGTTAAAGGCCATCAATACCTGCACACACCTCCAGTTATACAGTGCATCCCAACACAATAGCATATTTAGTACACACATGTAAAAAAAGAAACACCTCCAACTGCACATATAAGCCAACGATACATAGTACCCTAACAAAATAATACAATCAGTGACCACATCCATATGGCAAAAAGCTTGTAGGTGCCCCCCCCCCCCGTACCAGTGATATAGAGGATCCTAATACAATAGCATATTTATTACACACATGTATAGAAGACGGGCAACATGTTCAACTTCACAGACATTAAAATGATATACAATGCCTTAACATATTCAAATCAGTGATCACATGATCCATACCGCAAATAGCTCTATAGGGTACCACCTCTACCTACACACACATATACCACAGTAAAACAAAGTATCCTATTGTCAGATCTAATGTACTAAGTGCACATACACAGCAGATATACACATGCAGTACCTGCATCAGCTGATGGATGTCATTGTATCCTGGTTTTGCATCATTTTCATCACATATGTAAGATGAGCAGAAACACAGTAACACAGAAAAGCCCCATAGATGGGCACCACCTCCACCTGCATAGATAGCAGCTCCTGTGATGCATTGTATCCTAACATTATATGGACACATATACATTAGACAGGTGAACATTGTCTCTGCTAGCCCAGATCCATGGCTGGCTGTAATAGAATGCATCCCAAAATATTTATTAGAAAAATATTTAGGAGACAGAGCCCCCCACAGGCTGGCACCACCTCTACCAGCACAGGCACCAGACTAAACGTGATATAATGTATCCTGACATGGAATAATATTTAATACCCAAACATGCATATCAATGAGCGCCAGGTTGGGTGCCAGCCACAGTGACCTGCACAGATACCAGTCACAGTGAGACATGATATCCTAATAAGATATTCAGTTTATTAATATTCAGTGAGCACACACTGGTGGGCACCAGCTTCTGCCTGGCCAGATGTGACGCATTGTATCCTAATTCAACATTATTTTTAAAAGATTAAGATAAGAGATTTTTGGGAGATAGAGTTCTCTCCAAGGTGGCCATCACATCTACGAGCACCAGTGTTATACATGGTATCCCGACATGCTAGCCTATTTTTTCAGTAACACGCACACACACTGATGGGTACCAGCTCTACCTGCTCAGATGCCCATAACATGATATATTTATTACAGACATATTTGGAAGACAGAGCCCCGCATAGGTGGGTACCACCTCTACCAACACAAATACCATGCCAAGTGTAATACATTGTATCCTGACATAGAATATTTAAGACCCATACACGACTTGGTGTGAAACAGAGCCCCACAATGGGCACAGCATCTACCTGCGTAGATGGCAGTCTGGGTGAGATGTAGTAGGAATTGCTGTTTTATTTTTTTGAAGACATTTGCTCTAGTTAACTGACTGGCTTTTTAAATTCTGAATTGGTGACGCTCTGATTTATTTCTACAGATATACCATGACCCGGTAGAATAAGAATCTTTACAGACATAACTGACATTATTATTTAATACCTACACATACATGACAAAGTGCCGCACATTGGGCACCACATTGACCCTTATAGATGCCAGTCACAGTGACTCAAAGTATCCTCCTGACATTGAATATCATTTAATACCCACACATACATGATACATGCCCAACATTGAGTGCCATATTGACCTGTACAGATGCCAGTCACAGTGATACATGGTATCCTGACAGATTACTATTATTTAATACCCACACATACATGACACAGAACCCCACATTGGGCACCGCATTTAGTTGTTCAGATGCCAGTCACAGTGATACATGGTATCCTGACATAGATTATTATTTAATACCCACACATAGATGACAAAGTGCTGCATGTTGGGCACCACATTGAGTTGTTCAGATCCCAGTCAGGGGGATACATGGAATCCTGACATATAATATTATTTTATACCCACACATACATGACACAGAGCCTCACACTGGGCACCACATTGACATGTACAGATACCAGTCACAATGATTCATGGCATCCTGACATAGATTATTATTTAATACCCACACATACATGACACAGAACCCCACATTGGGTGCCACATCGACCTGCTCGGATGGTACATGGTATTCTAACACACTATTCAATTGATTAAGCAATGAGCACACAATCTACCTACTCAAATACCAAGCTACATATTGTATTCTATATTAATATCACATCTATAAAACACATATTAAGGAGACAGTGCCCCCCCCCCCCCCCCCCAAGGTGGGCACCACCTCTGCCAGCGGAGATAAGAGATTCCCTCTGATACGTTACATCCATCCCAAGAACAGTGATTGATACAAAGTATCCAGCCACTCAAAACTACCATACAGAGAATCACGGTCAGTGCACAGCCAGTCTCACCACCGTTGCCGCCGCCGTCACCCCCTCTAAGCCGTAAATAGCCCATGGTGTACATACGCTGTGCCAGGCTCCATGTATTGTCCCCAGGATCCAGCTGGTCATCACATCCCACTGCCAGCTCCACCGCCCTGGTGACACTCAGTACTGCTGCTGCTGCTCCCTGAGATGATGCTGTGAGTGTGAACCTCTCTCCTCCAGCAGTCTCCCCCCAGGAATCACATAATTAGCACAGGAGCCCAGGAGAAGAGCGCACATCTACAGCTGAGACTGGGGAGGGAGCAGAGACATCCAACAGGGACGGAGAAAGAGAGGATGGATGCAGGAGAGAGACAGAGGAGAGAGATGCTCAGCGCAGGAGGGAGAGACAGCTCAGAGTAAAAGAAAGAAGGAGAAGGAAGGAGGGAAAGGAGGGGAGAGGGAGGTAAGGAGCAGAGAGGAGGAGACACATAAATATAATGAAAAGCACTCAGAACACAGAGAATGCACAATGATCCCGAGGTGTGACAGGTACTCGCAGGAAGGGGATGCTCAGCAGATAATAATGAATAGATGACAGCTCTGATAGGACAGCAGACTGATCAGGAAGATTGGGAAACACTGGAGGAGCTGAGGGGGGGGGGGGGAGGCCGGCTCACCTCCAGCAAGCTAGGAAGATTTCCTGATATACCAGGGTTCCCAGCTGCCCACACACATGGCCAATTGCTGGACCACCTGCCGCAAAGAGAGAGATTGACCCTGCTCATTAACAGTGGTCAGTGTCAAATGTGTCCATAAGAGAATCAGTACTGACACAGGGCCATTATCACAGCAGTACAAGAAAAGGAATTGGGATGCTCCTTTTTCAACCCCTCAGGTTCACCCGTTAACACCCTCAAACCTTAAACCCCAAAGCACATGACTCTTTCGACATCCCCTGCACTACCTGTGCACCTCCCATACCAGTCATATCCTAATGGCTAGAGGTGGGTGGCCGCAGTTTGAGGGAGTGGTCTCACAATATTCATGGCAATGATCATAAATTGGTGTTTACACAAATGAAGATCATTGAAGGGGGCCTGTGGAATACTTGGTAAAAGGTACTGTAAGTAATAAGCGAGGTATGTAGCAAGGGCATTCATAGTTAGGTTGCCCCTGTGAAGTAAACCAGATGATGGTGGCATCAAAAATAATTTCCTTTGGTAAGCCCCAGAAATGATTTTGTCTGGAGGACCCCTATAATTATTTTCTTTGAAATGTCCCAATAATGTTTCCTCTGTTGAGTCCCAGCAAAACCCTAATAAGTATTTCCTCTAGTGGGTCCTGAAAATGACTTCCTCTGGTGGGCCCTGAGAATGATTTCCTCTGGTGGGCCCTGAGAATGATTTCCTCTGGTGGGCTCTAAGAATGATTTCCTCTGGTGGGCCCTGAGAATGTTTTTTTCTGGTGGGCAAGCAGGTGACTTGCCATTAACACCTGGCCCCACTACCTGCCTCCTTAAAAGCCTGGAGGGGCAGAGGAGGCCTGAAGATGACATTAAAAGAAAAAACTTTTTGGGGGGGGGAGGGGGGGGTCTCCTGGACAGGGAAAGTTATCTAGCAATGCATATGTGATACTGTTGTGATCAAGGGGAATACGGATTTTATACACTATATTAAGAAAAAAACTATAGAATGTAAAAAAAACATTTTTCCCCCCACATATGTCACCCAAAATATTGAGAAAGCACAAAAACACTTCAAGTTAAAGGCCATACTGAAATAAACAATATATCACATCCCCTGCTCTGGGAATTCCCTGGACATTCCTTCAAAAATCACAGTTAAACATGTATAGAGCAAAATTGTGAAAAATGGTCTGGCAAGAGGGTGCCAACAGGTAGGCTGGGGGAAAGGGTTAATGCAGTGTGTGTGTGTGTGACGGGTGTAAGGGGACATACTTTTTTAATGAGAGGTTTTAGGAAGAATCTACTGCACAAAATTACGTTCGTTAGACTGGCCAACAAAAAAGGTAAAATTCAACTACGTGCTAGGGGATGTCCTGCTCCACAGGGACACTAATCTTACCTCAACTACCCCCTTAAGCCATCAGTGAACCTATCATTAGAGAAATATTCACTTTTTCCTAGCAGGGATTCCTTCAGCGCAGAACAGGAAACCGCTGCACACACACATCCTACTGTCCCCGGTTCAGTGATATAGATGGTCACATGAAAGGAGATTCAAAAAAGGCTCAGATATTTCCACGTAAATCAGTGAGCTTGCCACATAAGATGACAACAAGGAGTTTGCTGCCTTTTATTCTATTACCCCCCAATGCAAACACAGCTTTTCCTGAGTAAAAGAAACTTTATGTTGGTTTTGGATGTGATCCTGCATCCAAAAACTTCTGTCCAAGTTGTGTCCATCATTAGAGATGGATGACAGCTGGGAAGCAAGTGTCTAAATCGGAAAAAAGGATGGCTTCATTGATTATTGATGTTAATGAGTGCTGACAGGCAGGATTTACAGGGATGCATTTTTGCTTATCCCTATGCTTGCCTCTGCGCTCACACATACCCCCCATCCTTAATAGAACCACTTTGCTCTCTGCCCAATACTGATGTATTTCCTATGTATTTCTTACAGATCACCATCCGCGACAGTGATTCCAATACAGCCATTTACTACAAAATATGGAAAATTCATAACAATGATGTCTCCAGGAAATCCCCTCCATGTCCCTCCCCTCCAGTGATGTCATTAGTCACACGGGGGGATACCACAAAAGTTCCACCTCTGTGGTATAAAAGGTTCCTTCCCCAGCATCCCAGCATCAGCTTGGTGGTCCATCAAGGAAGCAGGAGGGGGGACCTGTGTCCCTCCTTACTACAGATGCCAACAGAACGGCTGCAATTGCCGATCCCTGGCATCAGTAGACCCTAGCTCGTTGGATGAGAGGGGAATCCCTGAACTGGCAGACCTGGAGAGAGGACGCCACCTGGCAGGAGACTGGAGGAGGAAGATACTGAAAGGTGAGTTGTTTTTTTTTATTTCTTTTGAAAATTGGTAAGGGGTCCAATGGACCTCTACATGAATAAAGTTCTCTCCTTTAAATGATTTTAGGTTGTATATTAATAGAATTGTACAGATCATAGGTGATGTTGAAGGTGGAAAAAGTTCTGAAATTATTATTCTGATCTGATTTTTTTTACATTACAGCATACAGTATACACTGTACTGCTAGATATTGCTCAAAACAAGCATATTTTAAAGTTACAGACATGTTCTCAATGAAAAGGGAGTGGTGAGCAGCATGCAGTACCATGGATTGCAGTGGGTACTTGGCGCTGGGTCAGATTAATCTCTTCCTGCTCTCCTGCCAGCTTCCCAGATTAGGGATCGGTCAGAGGCATGCAGGGTATAGGACCATCCATAAGATGCAGAGCTTTGTCTGCACAGCATGGGGCATTGCGGGATATTCTTCATACAAACAATATACCGTATTTTTAGCCCTAAAAGACAAACGTATTTTTCCCCAAAAGTGGGGGGAAAATGTAATTGCATCTTATTGGGCGAATATAGGAAGAAAAAAGAAAAAAAAAAGGAAAAAGTCAACTCATCTTTCCATACTTCCAGCTCATGCTGTCCCCGCCACCTTCGCTGTATCTGCTGCCTTTTCCACTGTGCCTGCACACATCCGGCTTCATACAGCAGGTGGACGTGGCTGATGCTTGAGCGTTGGCCCCACCCACCGCTGTATAAAGCCGGATGTCAGTGTGTGAGAAGGCAAAAGTAAAAAAAAAATTAAAAAAAAGTAAACTCACCTTTCCTTCCTTCCTGCTGTCCCCACCGTCTTCAGTGTACCTGCCGCTGCCTGCAAACAGACACCCGGCTCAGTATAGCAGTACCACTGTATAAAGCCGGGTGTCAGTGTTTGCAGGCGGCGCTGCGAATAAGCGGTGCAGGACAGCAGGAAGGAAGGAAAGGTGAGTTTACTTTTTTCTTTTTTTTACTTTTGCCTATGGGGAATTGGAGGTGGGAATGCCACACTACCTATATGGGAATGAGAGGAGGGATGCCACACTGCCTATGGGAATGGGATGGGGAATGCCACACTGCCTATATGGGAATGGGAGGAGGGATGCCACACTGCCCATATGGGAATTGGTTGGGGGGATGCCACACTGTCTATAGGGGAATGGGTTGGGGAATGCCACACTGCCTATATGGGAATGGGATGGGGTAATGCCACACTGCCTATATGGGAATGGGATGGGGGTAATGCCACACTGCCTATATGGGAATGGGATGGGGGGATGCCACACTGTCTATATGGGAATGGGTTGGGGGATGCCACACTGCCTATATTGGAATGGGTTGGGGGATGCCACACTGTCTATAGGGAATGGGTTGGGGGATGCCAGACTGCCTATATGGGAATGGGTTGGGGGGATACCACACTGTCTATATGGGAATGGGAGGGGGGATGCCACACTGCCTATATGGGAATGGGATGGGGGGATGCCACACTGTCTATAGGGAATGGGTTGGGGGGATGCCACACTGTCTATATGGGAATGGGAGGGGGGATGCCACACTGCCTATATGGGAATGGGATGGGGGTAATGCCACACTGCCTATATGGGAATGGGATGGGGGGATGCCACACTGTCTATATGGGAATGGGAATGGGTTGGGGGATGCCACACTGCCTATATGGGAATGGGATGGGGGTAATGCCACACTGCCTATATGGGAATGGGATGGGGGGATGCCACACTGTCTATATGGGAATGGGAATGGGTTGGGGGTAATGCCACACTGCCTATATGGGAATGGGATGGGGGGATGCCACACTGTCTATATGGGAATGGGAATGGGTTGGGGGATGCCACACTGTCTATAGGGAATGGGTTGGGGGATGCCAGACTGCCTATATGGGAATGGGTTGGGGGATGCCACACTGCCTATATTGGAATGGGTTGGGGAATGCCACACTGCCTATATGGGAATGGGTTGGGGGATGCCACACTGTCTATAGGGAATGGGTTGGGGGGATGTCACACTGTCTATATGGGAATGGGAGGGGGGATGCCACACTGCCTATATGGGAATGGGTTGGGCGGATGCCACGCTGCCTATATTGGAATGGGATGGGGGATGCCACACTGTCTATAGGGGAATGGGAGGGGGATGCCACACTGCATATATGGGAATGGGAGGGGGGAATGCCACACTGGCTATGGGGAATGGGATGGGGGGAATGCCATACTGGCTATGGGGTATGGGGGGGGGGGATAATGTCACTGTCTGTATTGGTGGGATTCTGCACCTTGCCTATTATTTGGTTCTTTGGGGGATGGTGTTTTATCACAACATTTGGTTCAGAATATTTTGTTTCCAAATCCTAGGTGCATCCTATATGCATGTAACAAAAATACGTTATTTATCTGTATTTTGACATTATATTTTGTTTAGCAATAGGTTAAATCTCCCAATTTATAGCACAAAAACTGCTTGGAGTCATATTGGCATATTGGAATCATAGTGGCACCCAGAGCAATCCCCATCTGCAGTGATTGGCCAATTAGATTGGAAAGTGGAAGGCCACCCTAGATAAAAGTGATAGTAACTTAAACACTGGCAGCAATCAAACATGTTACCCCCATAGGCGTAACTATGAATATCACTATGGGGCCCAATAGCATGTCCCTTATCCTCTTACAAATAAAAACCTGCTCCTTTGTGTAAATTTTAGCTGCAGCCTAGTAGTGAGAATGCAGGGCATGATGCATCTGCCCCTAACTAAAATCTGGGACCCCCTTCTGCCCTGCAAATAGAGATGCAGTGAACCTGATGGACCAAAACCGATCATCCAGGAACTCCTCGGTACAGGTATTAGTGAGAGTCTAGGTCCACTATAAATCCCCACTCCCTGCGGAGCTGAGCAAGTTTAACCCAGAGTTGGCCTTTAAATTGCTGAAACATGGGGAGAAGGGAAGCCAGAGTTTCCGGTCACGGCTCAGTTCATGGGCTCAATAAAAGAACTCCATCTATAATGGCTGATGTGCCGCATATTAATGTGCAGATGATTTATGTCCTATTGAAAAATAAATGCGCTTGTCTCGTAAACGCGGCTTCCTCGCTGCTTCTCGGCATAAGCGGCGGCCATTTATGGTGGTCAGGGCGGCCACCTCCTGCCAGAGAGTCCGCAGCCCAGCCATAAGGGGACATGCATCACAATGCAAGAACAGTGCCCCTTTTTAATGCGACACTTATTACTGGCAGATCCCTTTAACATAGGAGACAAAATGCTTTTTCAGTCCCAGATGGTCTGATCCATTATCTAGTAATGCCATTTGGACTGCATGGTGCCCCTGCCACCTTTTAGAGGCTGATGGATCAGTTCTTGCGACCACATGGGGACTACACAGCTGTCTATTGGATGATGTGGTGAATTTCAGCTTAGTTTGTCACCTCTGTAAGGTACAATTGGTACTGAATACTAACAGCGATGCAGGCCTTACAATTAATCCAGCAAAGTATCCCCTCGGCCTTGAGGATGCCAAATACCTGGGGTACATCATTGACAGAGGGTTGGGTTAGCCCTAGGAGAACAAAGTTAAGGCAATACAAAACCAGCCTAGGCCTCTAGCTTGGAAACAAGTCAGTGCCTTCCTAGATATAACTAAGTACTATCACAGATTTCTACAAACTTTGCCTTAATTGCATCCCCATTAACAGACTTAATCAAAGGTGGGACATGAGTAATAGTAAAGTGGTCCCCAGAAGCAGAGAAAGCCTTCCCGGATTTGAAGTATTGTGCCAACAGCCAGTATTGCTTGATCCTGATTTTCAGAAAAAGTTCCTGGTACAAACGGATGCTTCAGATGCAGGTTTGGGGACGGTACAGTCGCAAGTTGTGAATGGGGAAGACAACCCCATCTTGTATTTAAAGCTCAGCCCTGCTGAACAAATGATTCCATTGTTGAAGATGAGTGCTTGTTGCTAAAATAGGCACTTGAATCTTTAAAGTATTACTTTTTGGCTGGAAATTCAAACTTCTGTCAGACCATGCTTCTCTGTGCCTCAGCCGACACAGGTGGACGAGATTAGCTATTGCTGGGTTATAGAAAGGGCTGCTTTGCAGGCACACAGGGGAAACCTGTGCCATGAGACAAGGCCTACCTCAGGATTTCAAGCCTGTGATGGAGAAACCTATGCTGCACGCCTCCTAATCTTTGGACTTACTTTATTGGTGAGGAAATCCATTTTGTGTTTGAGTTTAACCCCAGAAGGAAAGGATTTACGCTGCCATTAGCGCTCTTTTGCTTACTGAAATGCAGCGAATTGTGTTTTCCAAAGTTGTCATTGCCGTTAGAAACCCTGATCTTGACACTACTATATTTTCATCATATAAGATGCACCTGCCAATAAGACACACCTAGGATTTGAAGGAGGTAAATAAGAAAAAAAAATATTCTGAACCAAATGCAAATGCTGTGCTAAAACACAGTCCCCCAAAAACCAATTAAGGTACAGAATCCCTCAATTACAGGCAGTGTGGCTTTCCCCATAGGCCCCCTCCCATTCCTCATTATAGGCAGTGTGGCATTCTCCCCACCCAATTCCTCATAGGCAGTGTGGCATTCTCTTCTATCTAATTTCCCGAAGACCACTAGCATTCCCCTATCCCATTTCCCAGAGACCACTGGCATTCCCCCACCCCATTCCTCATAGGCAGTGTGGCACCACCCATCCCATTCCCTATATGCAGTGTGGCATTCCCCCCTCCCACTGCCCATAGGCAGTGTGGCGTCCCCCTCCCATTCCCCATAGGCAGTGTGGCATCCCCCATCCCATTCTACATAGGCAGTGTGGCATCCCCCTCCCATTAGCCATAGGCAGTGTGGCATCCCCCCTCCCATTCTACATAGGCAGTGTGGCATCCCCCTCCCATTCCCCATAGGCAGTGTGGCATCCCCCATCCCATATTCTACATAGGCAGTGTGGCATCCCCCATCCCATTCTACATAGGCAGTGTGGCATCCCCCATCCCATTCTACATAGGCAGTGTGGCATCCCCCATCCCATTCCCCATAGGCAGTGTGGCATCCCCCATCCCATATTCTACATAGGCAGTGTGGCATCCCCCATCCCATATTCTACATAGGCAGTGTGGCATCCCCCATCCCATATTCTACATAGGCAGTGTGGCATCCCCCATCCCATTCTACATAGGCAGTGTGGCATCCCCCATCCCATTCTACATAGGCAGTGTGGCGTCCCCCCTCCCATTCCCCATAGGCAGTGTGGCATCCCCCCTCCCATTCCTCATAGGCAGTGTGGCATCCCCCCTCCCATTCAACATAGGCAGTGTGGCATCCCCCTCCCATTCCCCATAGGCAGTGTGGCATCCCCCATCCCATTCTACATAGGCAGTGTGGCATCCCCCATCCCATTCCCATAGGCAGTGTGGCATCCCCCATCCCATTCCCCATATGCAGTGTGGTATACCCCCCTCCCATTCTACATAGGCAGTGTGGCATCCCCCATCCCATATTCTACATAGGCAGTGTGGCATCCCCCATCCCATTCCCATAGGCAGTGTGGCATTCCCCCTCCCATTCTGCATAAGCAGAAAAAAACTCACATAACCGCATCCCCGCACTGCTGGCCGGGCTGCCACAGCCACTGGGAGGCCAGAAGATTTTTGCCTGTGCCAAGAGTCCATTGAGGCACCGATGCATGCCACGCCCACCAGATGCATGGAGCCTGGTGCCACGCGCCACCCCAAGAGGCAGCCAGCAGCGGCAGGGACATTGGACAGGGATCAGTTGCCCTGCCAGCTCACTGCTCCTCCTTCTTCTGGCAGCCCGACCAGCAGCACAGGAGTGTTGGTTATGTGAGTTTCCTTTTTTTGGTTATTTTCTTTAACATTTGCTGCATAACATGCACCCCCCCCCCCCCCCCCCCCACACACACACACATTTGGGGCAGTAAAAGTGCATTTTATCGGGCGAAAAATATGGTATACATTTTTTATGTTTCTCTTCCAAATTCGACTCTTTTCTGCAGATGCAACACAAGCAATTCATATAAAATGAAAACATTTAAATGCAGGCTGTAATGTAACAAAAAATCCAATGGGGTGAATACTTTTGCCAGGCACTCTATATTCGAGGTGGTTTGCATCTCCTCTAAATGTGTCTGTCAGTGTGTATAAACTACGTTAGCACAAAGGGTGTGCAAACAACTGGATGTCCACCTAAGGCACTGCTTCTCAACCTGCGGTACCTGTACCCCGGGGGGTACGCAGCAATGTTCAAGGGTGTAGAGTTGCTCTGATAGGTCTGGTATATTATTTTAACAGTAAAACATTATTCTTTCCTGCTTCAAAAAGTGCTTCAAGGCCAGTGACCTACTTATTTTGGTAACATTGCAATCGATCCCCTCTTTTCAGGGTACTTGGTTGCAACTGCTTGTCGCTAGGGGGTACTTGACATAAAACAGTTGAGAATCACTGCCCTAAGGGACACAAATGGCTGCACCACCAAGAAAGAGAGTTGGATAATACTAAACTTTTATTCCACAGCAACATAAAACCACAAGGACATTTAAAAATAATGGGGAGCAAAGAATCCTGTCATGTTTGGAGTTGAACTGATGCCAAGGCTGGGAGGGGGGCAGAATAAGGACTATAATCGTCTTGAAGCGGACCAACACCCTCCGTGGCGAGGGTGTTGGTGGCCACCACCGCTATAGGCCAGTCTGGGGGGGCATCCAAAATGCTGGAGCCCCCTCCTACGGACATAACCATCCAGGAAGCCCACAATCTTTACCTTATCCTCCCCTGCCGGGAATCTAGCGGGTCACCCTGGGTTTTGTTCCACTTTAAAGAACGTGAGATTGTTACCAATGTAATGTGGGAAAAGGATAAACAAATAAATAAAAGTACAATGGACGAATACAGTAGTTTTTCCCTAAATACCTTCCCTACTTCCCTTTTACTCAGGCCCTTATTTAAGAAGGGATAGCGTCAGGTAGTGGCTGGTTAATGAGAGGTAGCGACAGGTAGCGACTGGTGAACGCCGGACACGGCACGCAATTACACATTTATCAAGCAGAATCTGTTTAGCGACTGGGATAGCGCCATGTAGCGTCTGATTCATCATTTTCACAGCCTCAGCGAAACAGCGCCGGCGTTCAGCCTTGCACAGCGCCAGGTATGACCTCTCGCTACCTGACGCTCTCCCATACATTTCAATGGACGATCCTTTTCTTCTCTTTAAACTGTTTTTTTTTTGTTTTTTTTTCCAAAAAAATCACAAATAATTCTGTGACCTCTTCTGGCATTGAAATAGCAGTTTTTTCACAATTTTTAAATTTTTTATATATTTCCTCAGAAATGACATTACAGGTCTGGCATTAAAGTGTTCATGTTACAATGTTGTTACAATGTAATTCCATATGTTTTTGCTTTGTTACTAGTTGATAGATGCTGAAAAACAGACTTTAAACACACCGCCTCCTGCGCTCTGGGCTTCAAACAAGTATTTTTCAGCGCCAGAGATTTGTGAGGCTGTTTTTTTGCTGAATACGGTGTGAGTCGGTCGCTATGACCAGTCGCTAACATGCGCTCCCATACAGCGCTGTACTGGTCAAATAGCGACTCCTCACAATGTATTCAACATTACTGAACAGCGACTGAGTCGCTATAAAGTAGCGACTCACAGCCGAGCACAGTGACTACTAGCGGGCGCTCTGAAAATGCCTGCTACAGACGCTCATCTGTCGCTACCTGCCGCTAATGATGAATCAGCCTCTTAGTCCCGCAGCAGTGACTGCTCCTGTTACAGTTGCTGCACTTCCACATTCCAGCCTGTAGGTGGGCATGTGTAGCAGGGCTGGTGTCAGCACTGGGCTTAGCAGGGCAGGTGCCAGGCCCCTACCCCTTGGAAGGTCCCACCTCACATGGTGGACACACCTCTTCCCAATGGGGAGAAGGTCATTCCTGCTCTTTGAGGCAGCCCCCTATGCAGAACGCTGGCCCCTGCAATAATCAGAACTGACCACTGCAAGTTTGTTTCTTCAGTTCTTTCTGACTTTTTCTCTTGTTCTCCTTTTCTTTATTTTTATTCTTTGTCAGTTCCTATAATTTTTCTTTCTGTCCCATTCCTTCCATTCTTTCTCTCTCATTCTTTTTTCCCTTTTTTATTTTCCCTTTTTTATGTTTTTGTGTCATTGCTTCTGTTCATTATTTATTCTCTCTTTCTTTGTCATTCCTTTTTTCTTACTTTCTGTGACATTTATTATTTTCTTTCTTGCTTTGTCATTCCTCCTTTTCTTTACTTTTTCTTTGTCCTTTCTTTCTTCATTTCTCCTTCGTTTTCTCTTACTTTCTGTATCATTGCTTCTTGTATTTCTTTCTTTGGTACTCTTACAATTCTTTTTTAATTTTCTTTGTTTCTCATCTCTTCTTTTCTTCCTTTTTTTGGCATTGCTACATTTCTTTCCTTCTGTCATTCTTCCTTTTCTATCCGCACCGGGGTCCAGAGAGTCAGGGCCACATCATAATTGCTCCTCCACCTTATTTATCATATTAATTTTCACTTAGCATCATTTAGAAAAAGGAAGCAGCATTGGTCTCTTCTCTTTCAATCAAAGTTTTATAGCTGCCTTCAATTAAGTTAAAGTGGAACAAAACCCAGAAATGTGACTTTCCTGGGTTTTGTTCCGTGCCCCTGTGAAGGGGATCCCGTAGGGGGATGCCCCACTGTGTGAAACCCGCAGGAAGCCAGAAAAAACTCACCTAGCCATGCCCCAGTGGCGTATGCGCGGGCTCTCGTCCAATGAGATACACATGAAATGACTACGTCATTCGGCAGACAGCTCTCATTTACTAGAATGGGGAACAGAATGGCGCACCCTCGTTTGTAAATAGTGAGAGGCGTCTGCAGAATGACATAGTCATAATGGGTGGCTCTCATTGGACGAGAGCCTGCACATGTGCGGCTGGACTGGTGAAAGGTGACATTTTACAAAAGCCTTGTGGTTGTTTCACACAGCAGGGCGTTCCAATTTGGGATGTCACAGGGAACAGCCAGCGGTGCAGGCTGGCCACTGCTGGGTTTTGTTCCACTTTAAAAGATAGAAAAAAGTTTACTGTACAAACTTACATTTAGTCACGGCACTATATGTGGCACCCCAGCTAAAACTACATGACACCCCAGCAATTAATATGTCACCCCACCCCAGCACTAAATACATGATACTTCTTTTAAAAAAATAGTCCAGACAAAATATGAGAAAAAATGTCTCCACAGCCCTTCTGTACTAGTCCAGTTGTGTAGAACTTACCAGGTAAGACACAGAGGCTGATTTATTAATAGCGACATGTAGCGACAGTTGAGCGACTGTAGCGGTATTTTCACAGCGCCCGCTAGTAGTCGCTGTGCTTGGCCGTTGTTCGGTTGTTGACAGCGACTCAGTCGGTGTGCAGTAATGTTGAATACAAGGTTACGAGTCGCTATTTGACAGGTTCCGCGATGTATGGGTGTGCATGATAGCGACTGGTCAGAGCGACCGGCTTCCACCATATTCATCAAAAAATCACGCTCAAAAAATTCAAGCGCTGTGAAATGCATGTTTAAACCCCAGAGCGCTGGAGGCGATGTGTTAAAAGTCGTTTTTTAACCCCCAAACCACCATATTTTTGGAAACCAAAAAAGGTATTTTAAATAATTTAGTAATATGAATACATTAATATCAGACCTGTAATATCAATTCTGTACAATTTTTTTTTACATTTTTTTTCCCTTAAAAAAAATATCTAAAATGGCAGAAGTATTTAAAGATCGTTCCATTGAAATGCATTGAAGAGCGCCAGGTAGCGAGAGGTCATACCTGTCGCTGTTCAAGGTCGGACGCTGGCGCTGTGGGCTGAGGCTGGAATAATGATGAATAAGTGGCTATATGGCGCTATCTCAGTCGCTAAGCAGGATTGGCTTGATAAATGTGTGATTGTGGTGGGGAGCCGGCGTTCTCGTGGCGGTGCCCGTCATTACCGGCCGCTCACCAGTCGCTACCTGTCGCTATTCCTTCATAAATAAGGGCTACAGTGGTTGCTGCTGCACAGAATTTTGGGCCTGCATGACACTGGACTCTATCTCCGGGCAGGATACCGGTAAGTTTTATTTAACCATATTCAAAGGCTGGCCTGGACTGCCCCTTTTACCATGAATATAGTTAACTAATTAAAGCTAATACATATTGAAATAACCCGTTAAACAATTAATAAATTAATGACAATATTTACAATTTTAATACATATTTATATTTTTTTCCCCACATTTAACCTATTTGTGCAGTGAGGTGCCTACAATGGTGGGCTGCTGAAACCATGGTGCCCGGGCAGAAATTGGGGGGGGGGGGGGCGTAGGTGCCTTGCTCAAACCCACATCAGAAATGTCCCAGATGGGAATCAAACCTGCAGCCCTCTAGTTACAATACTGGTCCCTCAACCACTAGGCTGCCCCATGTATATATACATAAGTGTGGTAAAGTGTACAAAAATGTCATAAATGGTGATAAAGCCGTTTTGCTGTTGAAAGACTGCTGTCCGTGTCACTGCCGATCGCCCAACCGCTCACAATTGGTGGAGGATGCGAGGGGCACAGTGACTGTTGATAGGGGCAATGGAGTGACAAAAACACGCTGCATTTTGGATGTCGTGGGTGAAAGCGGCGACTAAGATGTCTCAACAGAAGCAAATGGAGGAGGTGGTTAAACAGCTTATCCAGGCTAACCCCCAGCAGCAGCGGGCTCTGGAACCGCAGCAGCAAGCCATGGCACAACAGCAGCAAGCACAGCAGCAAGCCATGGCACAACAGCAGGAGACAAACCGCCTGTTGATAAAACAGATTGCTGCACTCAGAGAGACTGTTGTGGCTCAAGTCTCACAGCCGGAGAGAAGCCCGGTTGAGACGGGTGACGCGAGGAGAGCCGTACAGAGGGTCCTACAAAAAATGACCCCTGAGGATGATGTTGAGGCCTACCTCACGGTGTTCAAGCGCAGCGCAGAAAGAGCAGCTGCCAGTAGCCGAGTGGGCTGACGTGATTGCACCGTTTCTGGCAGGTGAGCCCCAAAAAGCTTACTTTGACCTTAGGGAGCAAGATGTACGGGACTATGCCAAACTCAAAATGGAGATTCTTGCTCGCCTGGGAGTCACGCCAGCGGCTCGGGGCCGGAGAGTGCATAACTAGACTTTTGCTGTGGATAAGCCCGCTCGATTGCAAATGTTTGATTTGGTTCATCTTGTGCAGAAATGGTTGGAGCCGGAGCAGTCCACACTGGCGCAGATCGTCAAGAAGGTCGTGGTGGACCATTTTTTCCGGACCCTGCCACCAAAGCTACAGCGGTGGGCTGGACAAGGCGACCCACAGACTGCTGAGCAGCTGGTCAACGTCGTTGGGAGATACGTTGCGACCGAGGACCATCTTTGGGATGCCCCTGCAGCACCAGCAACCGCTAAGACCAGCTGGTGGGTAAGCAAGTCCCCTTTGGAGTTGTGTGGAGGGATGTAAGAGGGCAAAAGACTGTCCCTGACCCCCAGAGGCCCCCTAATCCTAGGGAAGATGCCCGGGCAAGGAGGTTCTGGGGTCCCCAGTGTTGGTGGTGTCGTGAGTGGGGGCACATAGCCATGGATTGCCCCCTCTCCCCTGAGCCCATGGAATGTGACGCTGCCCGCAGAAGGTCTCTGTTAGCAGTACCGGGTTGTGCCACCAGTCAGTGGTCAGAGACTGAGACACAGATGGTGACTGTGAAGATGAATGGTTGCCCAGTGAAGACTATTGGACTCAGGTAGCCGGGTAACTTTGGTGTGCGTGGTGGTTGTAAACCAAAGAGAAAGCTTAGTGTGCTTTGCATCCACGGGAATATCGTGGCTTACCCTGTAGCCGTGGGTACGTTTGAGACCCCCGCGGGGACATTGACCCATGAAGTTGGCGTAGTAAAACGCCTGGTCTATGATGCTGTAATTGGGCGTGATTTTCCCTTGTTCTGGCCCTTGTGGGGAAGGCGTAGTGCTTCTTCCGACAGCGAAGTACCTCCGGCAGAACCGGTAACCCTCCCCGGTTGCCTTTAGCTTGGGGGACCGAGTGCGCGGATTAGTACCCATGGGTGAAAGTAGAGGGAAGTTTAAAGTGGAACCTAAGCCGGGGGATGTAGATGCTGTGTCCTGAACCCACTGTATGGTTGCTGAGGAATGTCAGACCGTGGGTCTGAAGAAGAGGGGGAGGGGATATGTGGTAAAGTGTATAAAAATGTCATAAGTGGTGTGTATTTCTCCCCTGCTAGGCTGTATCAGGCACGATCCGTGCCGGGTTTTCAGGACCCAGGTCACTTTCCCCAATCTTTTTCAGCTTTGTTCCACAATAAGATACAATTCATATGTCAACAAGAGTTAGTCATCAACATTCTTACCATGCTCCAACTAGGAGACAACAGCCAGGTGAGAAGTACCCCCTGGGAGCATACAGCACCAGTTATATAGTTACAAGCTCATACCATTAGCTGGGAGACCTTGGTCAGCCAGCCGTAGCCTTATCAATAGGTGAACGCACTGTGCAGACCTTTTTGCTTTACTGAACTGGGCCTCCCACAATGTAACTTGATATTATTTAGTTGGTGATATATGATCCTGGGGGTTACTTCTCACCTGCCATTTCCCTGATGGAGTATAGTGGGAGTTTACCTAATTTAAGCTTTTGATGACAAATGAATTATTTTTGTATGTATGTACCGTAAATTGTTCAATCACTGTATTGATTGTATAAAAATAATATTAATAAATTAGTTAATAAATTGGCTTGCTTAATATATATTTATGGCTTAACCTTCTCTGGAGAAATGAAACTGCTAAAGCCTCTAGTATAGCCTACTATGGGGTCCCAGTATAACGTATGCACCAGGGCCCCTGAATTAATTCTCCATCTTCAGAATAAGGAACATTTTTAGCTGGTGCTGTCTCATGTCACATGACGCCTAGTGGCAAATAAACTCTCCAGGAGGCAACTGGCCTCTCTATGCCCAGCTGGGCACACAGAACAATGAAGACTTTTATGAATGAAAACTGACTAATTCAGGGCGAGCCGGGATGACACCCGAAAGGCCACAAAACTGACATTGATGACAGCTGGGAACTCACAGACTCCCACTCTACCTCCTATAAGGAACAGCTCAGCCAATCAGATGCCTTGGAAGGCAGAGCTGATTAATTGCGCGCTGAATGTCTTCGCTATTTATATCCGCTGCGCTGAGACATCTCAACAGGTCGGTGTAACGCACTCACAATCACACGGAAATAGGTTAATTAAACACAATTCAGAGCAACGCAGGAAACTGTGCAGAACCGCCAGCGCTGCTACCCTGGGAGGAAATGAAATCGACAGCGTGTAGGGAGCAGATAAGAAATAGCCACAATCCATCAGCAGAGACAACCTGACAATTAGGGGTCTCCGAATAATGACACGCTGATGCTTAGGGGTCCCGGAGAAATGACACAATGACATGCTGACACTCGGGGGTCCAGTACAATGACACAGTGACACTCAAGGGTCCAGAACAATGACATGCTGACACTCGGGGGTCCAGAACAATGACATGCTGACACTATGGAGTCCAGAACAATGACATGCTGACACTCTGGGGTCCAGAACAAAGACATGCTGACACTCTGGGGTCCAGAACAATGACATGCTGACACTCTGGGGTCCAGAACAATGACATGCTGACACTCTGGGGTCCAGAACAATGACATGCTGACACTCTGGGGTCCAGAACAATGACATGCTGACACTATGGAGTCCAGAACAATGACATGCTGACACTCTGGGGTCCAGAACAAAGACATGCTGACACTCTGGGGTCCAGAACAATGACATGCTGACACTCTGGGGTCCAGAACAATGACATGCTGACACTCTGGGGTCCAGAACAATGACATGCTGACACCCTGGGGTCCAGAACAATGACATGCTGACACTCTGGGGTCCAGAACAATGACATGCTGACACCCTGGGGTCCAGAACAATGACATGCTGACACTCTGGGGTCCAGAACAATGACATGCTGACACTATGGGGTCCAGAACAATGACATGCTGACACCCTGGGGTCCAGAACAATGACATGCTGACACCCTGGGGTCCTGAACAATGACATGCTGACACTCTGGGGTCCAGAACAATGACATGCTGACACTCTGGGGTCCAGAACAATGACATGCTGACACTCTGGGGTCCAGAACAATGACATGCTGACACTATGGGGTCCAGAACAATGACATGCTGACACTATGGGGTCCAGAACAATGACATGCTGACACCCTGGGGTCCAGAACAATGACATGCTGACACTCTGTGGTCCAAAACAATGACATGTTGACATTTGGAGCATCAGAACAATGACATATTGACAATTGGGGGTCCAGAACAATGACATGTTGAGACTTGGGGGTCCAGAACAATGACATGTTGACACTTGGGGGTCCAGAACAAGAACATGCTGATACTTTGGGATACAGAACAATGACATGTTGACACTCTGGGGTTCAGAACAATGACACGTGGACACTTGGGGGTCCAGAACAATGACATGCTGACACTTGGGGGTCCAGAACAATGACATGCTGACACTTGGGGGTCCAGAACAATGACATGCTGACACTTGGGGGTCCAGAACAATGACATGCTGACACTTGGGGGTCCAGAACAATGACATGCTGACACTTGGGGGTCCAGAACAATGACATGCTGACACTTGGGGGTCCAGAACAATGACATGCTGACACTTGGGGGTCCAGAACAATGACATGCTGACACTTGGGGGTCCAGAACAATGACATGCTGACACTTGGGGGTCCAGAACAATGACATGCTGATACTTTGGGATACAGAACAATGACACATTAAAACTCTGGGGTCCAGAACAATGACATATTGACACTTGGGGGTCCAGAATAAGGACATGCTCACACTCCAGGGTCCAGAACAATGACATGCTGACACTTGGGGGTCCAGAACAATTACATGCTGATACTCTGGTATACAGAACAATGACACGTTGACACACTGGGGTCCAGAACCATGACACACTGACTTACAGGCCTTATCTTGGAATATGACAATCCCCCCATCTCCTTTGCCTGCTGCCATAACAGTGCTGCAATTATCCCTTAATGAATCTGGCATCTCCGGATGCACAGTTGCCGGCATTCCATACGGAGCATATACGCGCCGGGAGCCGCAGGGAATCATTATTTTATAATCTCACAATTACATTTTTAATACTGAGAAAATTATTTTCTGTAAATTGCTATTTGCTAATGACCACTCAGGTTCGATGTTTTACTGTCACCAAACCACCAAGGAGTTTGTACTCCCACTGCAAATCAAGAGAAACTGACCCTTTCATGTACAAAGAAGCCATATAAGAAAAACACCCCCCTCCATCATCAGTACTGCATCCCTTTCCAATATCAAATCCTATATAAGAAAAGTCAGGGGTTTCCATCGATTGTAGTAGAAAAACAAGTGTATCTGAAAGTTCTTACCTCTTGTGAGTTTTATCTTGGGAAGGCAGGAATAGAAATGTGGCAGCCAGGGGCGGAATGGCCATAGGGAGAACAGGGAGAATTCCCTGCACTGCTCTAGGGCCACTTGGGCTAGGTGTAGCCTCCTTTACACTGTTTCCTCTAACACCCTTCCTTGTTCCCCAGATTCTCCCAGCCCTTCCATACCTGGCCCCATAGAACCACCCCCAACCAGGACACCCAGCCCATGTTTTGCTAAGGGTTCAGTATCATTAATTATCACATATTCACCCTGACCAGGATCTGTTCCAGCAATGTTATAACTTCAGCAGATAAATACACTCACTGATCTTCTGACACCAAGCGGAAAGGCTGGGAAACCAAGCGCAGCAATGGACAGGTAGGTCAACATGATTCTCAGTCTTCCCTTAAAGCAGACTATATATATATATATATATATATATATATATATGACTTTGGTCTCTTTTAACAATCGCACCATGGGGAATCATTATTTGGGATGCCCCTAAAGATTAAGTGGATTAAAACCCAGTGCGGCCTTCACTAGCCTGCTCCCGGGGCATCCTAAACTCCCAGGGTCACCAGTAAACTCACCTTTACCTGCAGGTCCTGGGAGCTGTGATCGCCGGCCACCGCATATCCCCAGCCTCCTTGTAGCTGTGCCTGCTTCCGTGCCCAACCTTTCTGAATGGCTGGCTGCAGGAGCAGTTAAGGTAACTAAAGGTCATTCCTTGTTAAGCTAAAAATATGTTATTTGGTACAGAGGTGGACTGGAACTAAAATTCAGTCTGAGGTCTCCCTATGGCCAGTCCGCCCCTGTCTGGTATATAGTCTTCTATATTTAAAAGGGGATTTCTTTCACCCAAAAAACAAAAATAATATTATTCTGTTAAAGATAACCTTTAGCTTTACATACAGATGTCTGTGGTCGTCATGTGATTGGCAGCCATACAAGTGTATAATAACAGTGTGTGAGTGAGGAGGGGTCATTAGAGTGTGAGCTCTGAGGGACAAGGAGTCATGTGACTGCTTCTATGTGCTCTGTACAGCGCTGTGGAATATGTCAGCGCTATATAAATGTATAATAACAGTGTGTGAGTGAGGAGGGGACATTAGAGTGTGAGCTCTGAGGGACAGGGGTCATGTGACTGCCTCTATGCGCTCTGTACAGCGCTGTGGAATATGTCAGCGCTATATAAATGTATAATAACAGTGTGTGAGTGTGGAGGGGACATTAGAGTGTGAGCTCTGAGGGACAGGGAGTCATGTGACTGCTTCTCAGTTCAGCTCATACGGGCGGAGGAGCAGGGTGTGTGCAGCTGAGCTCCCAGCTGGGAGTCAGCATGGAATCTGACCCAGGAGGAGGTGATGGGAGCTGGGATCAAGGATTCAGGAAAGTCCAGGGATTGGATTCAGGCTTACAGCAGGACCCTGGAGAAGGATGTTCCTTGGAAATGGAGGTTGGTGAATCTAAGGAAAGTTTTGTTACTGTTGGGAAACAAATGCTTATGGGTCAGAAAGGAAAGTTTATGCTGCAAATGCGAATCTCCAAATTGCGGGAGAAATTAAAGCAGGAAAATGGTGTTAATAAGAAGGAGCAGATCTATGAAGCTATTGATCAGTGTGAGCAGGAATTAAATGTGATAAAGGAAAAATGTGCTACAGACAGTGGGGAGCCCCCTAAGATGGAGCACTGGTCCCCCCAGAGAGTCAGAGACGCCCGGCTACAGAGTATAAAGAGGAGAGACATTATTGCTAAGAAAGGCATTGATGAGGACACTGTGCTCACTGTAGTGACCCAAGGCTGCCCAGTGCGGGTGAGGCCGGGGACATTCAGGGGCAATCCAGCAAGTGAGGAGTTAACTTCCCCAGCTCCCTATACCTCTCATACTGACCAGTCTGATCTGCCAGATCCAGCAAGCGAGGAGTTATCTCCCCCGGCTCCCTATACCTCTCATACTGACCAGTCTGATCTGCCAGACCCAGCAAGTAAGGAGTTATCTCCCCCAGCTCCCTATACCTCTCAGGCTGACCAGTCTGATCTGCCAGACCCAGCAAGTAAGGAGTTATCTCCCCCAGCTCCCTATACCTCTCATACTGACCAGTCTGATCTTCCAGATCCAGCAAGTAAGGAGTTATCTCCCCCAGCTCCCTATACCTCTCATACTGACCAGTCTGATCTGCCAGACCCAGCAAGCGAGGAGTTATCTCCCCCAGCTCCCTATACCTCTCAGGCTGACCAGTCTGATCTGCCAGACCCAGCAAGTAAGGAGTTATCCCCCCCAGCTCTCTATACCTCTCATACTGACCAGTCTGATCTGCCAGACCCAGCAAGTAAGGAGTTAAGGGTGGCAGCTCCTGTTACTAATGAACTGTGCAACACACCAGATAATGCAGCCCCTGCAAGTGACACCCTGGGAATATCTGTGAACAATATTGCTTCAGGAGTGATAATCCCTGGCATAGAGACTATGGAGCAAAACTTGCTTAACTCAGGGAATTCAGGTCTTGATCAGACTCCACAAATACCAGTGACTCCAGAGCCAGACATGCAAGTGATTCCTAATAGACCCATTATGGACTCTCAGATACTAACAATAGAAATGTCTGATCCAGAAACCCAGCGAGCGCAGCCAGCCAATGAGAACCCTGGCAGCCTATTAATTACAGAATCTGCATTACAGAACATTGTTACCAGTATCATTGGCACAAGTGAGGGCCCTGGAATCAGGATACCTCATAAGGATGAAAACCCTGGAACTAGCATGCCAAAAAATAATCCAGTGGCCAGTAACTCTAAGGCACAAGACCAAGACCCGACTCCCCAGCAGAGGCGGCTCTTCTCCAGCGTCACAGGACTGGCAAACCCACCGGCACAGAGGAGGAACGCGGTGAGAATAAAATATGTGGGGCCAGAGGAGGATCTCCCCACCAGGCAGTATATTGGAAGAACTCTGATAAAGGACTTCATGAAGTTTGAAGCTGCTGAAATCTTTGCTTTAATTCATGTTCCCTCCAGCAGGTTATATGACATCAGTTTTAAGCTGCCGCACAGCCTGGACCTTTTCTGGGACATTTATAACAGGACCCGTGATAATGAAATCTGGAAAAATCTTCATGTAATCCAGTTGTCTAAACCCCAGGCAGTTACAGTCACCATTTTGTTCCAGTCTGAGGTGGTGGCCCTGGCAGACGTGATGCATTGGATAGGCCGGCAATGCAAGGTGCTCAGCCAACCTGCCAAGATCTATGATGAGGAAGGATTCTGGAATGGTGGATATACTATTAAAGTGCAGCTGACCCAGGAAAATGGGGTAACCAGGCACCTGCCACATGCCTTTTACCTGGGCCCTGATAGGGGCATATGTTACTACCCTGGGTAGCCCAGGCGCTGCCATAAATGTGGAGGCAGACATTTGGCTTTTAGCTGCCCTCATATAAAGTGCTCATTGTGTGGGGAGCTTGGGCACACAAAGGACTCATGTACAGGTATTATTGTGTGTAACCTGTGCTCAGGAGTGGGGCATACATTCCACGAGTGCCCTCATGCCCAGCATAATAAAACTACTGAACTGCTGGTAGAGAATGAGGTGGTCAATGCCGGCCATGAGCATGAAGTGACTGATCCTGAGGCTGGTAAATTTCACCCACCACGAGTCAGTGCAACTTCCAATAGTCTTGGCTCAGTGGTGCCAACAGAAGTCCCAGTTCAATATTCTGCCCCAGTGATGCCAACAGAAGCCCCAGTTCTATATTCTGCCCCAGTGATGCCAACAGAAGCCCCAGTTCTATATTCTGCCCCAGTGATGCTAACAGAAGCTCCAGTTCTATATTCTGCCCCAGTGATGCCAGAAGTTGCTGCAGAATCTGGCACAACAGCTAAGGATGATAATGTCGGATTTCAGACTGTAAAAAGGAAAAATAAAGCAGCAACAGGAAAAGACAAGTTAAAAAAATTATCAAGTGAAAGCAAACCCCAAGAGCCGGCCTCTTTGGACATTTCCCGGGGGCGCTATTATGTGCTAAGAGACCGTAAGGAAAATTTGGACGAGCAACCAATGGGCAGCATGGCAGAGGACAAAGATTTGGATGATGGGGCCTCCCAGGTGTCCGTCAATACCACTGAGGACATTGAGGAGGACGAGGTAGAGGCTCCTGTGGCCATTAAGAGATGGGGCTCCAAAGGACATAGCAGTGGGAAGAAGAAAAAGGCGAGGAAAGCCAGGTGACCTAGATGAGGCTCAGGGTATATTCAGTGTGAATGGAGACCCGTCGCCAGGTGATATTTCAGCAGTGTTGCTGCTGCACGAGACCAGGATAAGATCCAATGCTGATGTTTCCTTTGTTAAAGTATTCTGCAGAGTCTGAGGGGTGCGCACAACAGAGACCAGTCTGCCCCCCCCCCCAATACTTACTGGGGTCATATTATTTCACTGTTTACCTTCTGATTTCAACATGTATATAGTGTTATGTATCTGTATATACAATCTGCAAACCAGCAATGTGTAAGTAATTGTTAGTGAGTTTACAATAAAAGATATGTGACTGATTCTATGTGCTCTGTACAGGGCTGTGGTATATGTCAGTGTTATATAAGTGTATAATAACAGTGTGTGAGTGTGGAGGGGACATTAGAGTGTGAGCTCTGAGGGACAGGGAGTCATGTGACTGCTTCTATGTGCTCTGTACAGCACTCTGGTATATGTCAGCACTATATAACTGTATAATACCAGTGTGTGAGTGAGGAGGGGGCATTAGAGTGTGAGCTCTGAGGGACAGGGAGTCATGTGACTGCTTCTATGTGCTCTGTACAGGACTCTGGTATATGTCAGCACTATATAACTGTATAATACCAGTGTGTGAGTGAGGAGGGGGCATTAGAGTGTGAGCTCTGAGGGACAGGGACTCATGTGACTGCTTCTATGTGCTCTGTACAGTGCTGTGGAATATGACAGCACTATATAAATGTATAATACCAGTATGTGAGTGAGGAAGGGACATTAGAGTGTGGGCTCTGAGGCACAGGGAGTCATGTGACTGCTTCTATGTGCTCTGTACAGCGCTGTGGAATATGTCAGCACTATATAATTGTATAATAACAGTATGTGAGTGTGGAGGGGACATTAGAGTGTGAGCTCTGAGGGATAGGGAGTCATGTGACTGCTTCTATGTGCTCTGTACAGCACTCTGGTATATGTCAGCACTATATAACTGTATAATACCAGTGTGTGAGTGAGGAGGGGACATTAGAATGTGGGCTCTGAGGCACATGGAGTCATGTGACTGCTTCTATGTGCTCTGTACAGCGCTGTGGAATATGTCAGCACTATATAATTGTATAATAACAGTGTGTGAGTGTGGAGGGGACATTAGAGTGTGAGCTCTGAGGGATAGGGAGTCATGTGACTGCTTCTATGTGCTCTGTACAGCACTCTGGTATATGTCAGCACTATATAACTGTACAATAACAGTGTGTGAGTGAGGAGGGGACATTAGAGTGTGAGCTCTGATGGACAGGGGGTCATGTGACTGCTTCTATGTGCTCTGTACAGCACTCTGGTATATGTCAGGGCTATATAAGTGTATACGTGTGTGGGTGAGGAGGGGGCATTAGAGTGTGAGCTCCTCTGATCCAGAGACTCACAGGAGGGACTCTGGCGCTGCATCATCTATATATAAGGCGTGTGGGCATAATCATAAAACACACTGTTGAACAATCCGATTCCAAAAACATTCAGCATAGTAAGAAACATCAGAGACAGGCTTACCGGCTCGGGGACCCTGGATGGAATGGGCACAGTGCTTTGGGATGGCATTTCCAACCTCACTTTGCCCTTATTTCTGGAGCTGATAATTAGGTGTGCATCCCTGGCAGCGAGGCGTGACCCGTCTAATTGACGGGCGATTCCTCCTCTTATTCAGAGACAACAATGAGACACATAATGACACTATTGTATTCACACTAACAGTGGAGGCGACCGGGCCCCCCTCAGAGAGACCGAGCCCAATTATGCTGAATTGTACATGCAGCAGCAGATCGGCAATGCTCTGTTTCAGCGCTTATCATTATAAGGTCTCCTCATTCACCTCCATACCCAGAGGCCATTTAATAAGCCCATCGCTCCCCATTATACCTTGCGGCTGCGCGGTCACACATCCCGCACCCATTACTCCAGCAGCACAAACTCCAATCTAATGCCAAGATGCTGAGCTAAGGTCTTATATAATGGACAACTATCAGTAAACACCAGAGAAAATGAAATGCTATTATTTGATAAGCTACAGAAAAAGAAATATTTGACTAATTAAAATCTTCTTTTTCCCTACTGCAGTTTGAAATAAATGCAGGGCAGTGAGGCAATAGGTTAGGTTATTTTACTGTTTCTGTGAACCAGGACCTTCCCTGGTACAGAGCTGCAGGAGGTGTGGGTATGCCAGCTTTAATGACATTTACCTGTGTGGAGGGATGGGTACACACCCCATTTTCAGATGAATATGTCTAAAGTCTTTTCACCAATTCTTAGCTGAATTATGATGCCCTTTCTCAGCTTTACTGTGTTTCTCTGTGCTCCTTCTTAAAGAGGAACAAAACCTCGGATTTTACTATCCTCTGTTTTGATCCTTGCCCCCAATGTGGAATGCCCCACTAGGTGAAACCTTCCAGATCGCCCATAAAAACATATCTTTCCTTAGAGGCCGATTCATTAATAGCGCCAGGTAGCGGCAGATGAGCGACAGTAGCGTTATTTTCACAGCGCACGCTAGTATTCGCTGTGCTTGGCCGTTGTTCGGCTGTTGATAGCGACTCAGTCGGTGTGCGGTAATGTTGAATACGGGGTTATGAGTCGCTGTTTGACAGGTTCCGCGCTGTATGGGAGCGCATGACAGCGAACGGCCATAGCGAACGGCTCCCAGCATATTCATTAACAAATCATGCTCAAAAAATTCTCGCGCTGTGAAATGCTTGTTTAAACCCCAGAGCGCTGGCGACGATGGGTTAAAAGTAGTTTTTTAACCCCCAAACAACCATATTTTTTGAAAAAAAAAACATGTTTTTCAAAACATTTTGTAATATGAATACATTAATATCAGACCTGTAATATCAATTCTGCACAATTTTTTTTTTTTTTTAACCTTAAAAAAAATATCTAACATTGCAGAAGTGGTCACAGAATTTTTGACATTTAAAAAAAAACAAAAAAAAAACAAAAACATTAATAGCAATTAATTATGAAAATTTAAAGATTGTTCCATTGAAATGCATTGGAGAGCGCCAGGTAGCGAGAGATCATACCTGTCGCTGTTCAAGGTCGCTCGCTGGCGCTGTGGGGTGAGGCTGGAGTAATGATGAATGATTCGCTATCTGGCGCTCTGTCAGTCGCTAAGCAGGATCGGCTTGATAAATGTGTGATTGCGGAGGGGAGCCGGCGTACTCGTGGCGGTGACCGTCATTACCGTTCGCTCACCATTCGCTACCTGCCGCTATCCCTTGTTAAATAAGGGCCTTAGTCTTTTGGTGCATGTGCAGGCTATCGTCCAATCAGTGCATATTAAACCGGACCTTTACTATGATTTATTGAAAAGCCCAAACCCTTAAAAAAACGATTCCCCAGCATCTAAAGTTAATATATTTTAAATTTTTAGTCACTTACTTATTATTCTTCCCCCCCACTGGGCTGCAACTCTGTTCAGGACTTTAGGATACAGGCACCGCCATCTTGACTCAGAAGCATCACACTGAGGAGAGGTCAGGACGATAAAGTACAGGGGGCGGGTTATAGCTGTGCTTTGCTCAGACAGAGCAGAGCTGGGGTCAGGAAAAGGTCAGCAGTCCCAGAATGCAGAGCAGCACAGTCATAAGGCACTTCCTGTTTGCAGGCTGCCTGATGTTCCATGAGCCGCCATCTTGGATGTTTAAAGGCTTATAACATGCAGTAGATGCAGGTAGGATGATTTTTAATGTGAGCAATCTGTATGTACAGGGTGTGAGAAACATAACATATGCTCTTATTCAGGGTGAAGGACCGCTTTAATGATTGGTAATATGGCTCTGTTTAGACCAGAGCTCGATTATAGGCTGTGGGGCTGGGTGCATCTCCAGTTTCCCTTTAGACGAGGGTGCACTTTCCCCCATTTAAAAGGGTGGCTAGTGTGCCTCAGCTAGGAGATGCTGGGGATGCGGCTCACACAGAAGGGCATCACAGTCTGGGATGCTCCAGGGGAAGGCCAGTGGAGTCTAAAGGTTCTGCTTTAACTGAGTTGGTCGCTCTACAGATTATTCACAGCCAATGTGAATAGCCGGTAAGCAGTATGCATGTATGTATGCATGCATGGGGTTGTGCACACCCCCACATGAATACTTCACTGGCCACACTTGGGCCACTTGGGCTATGTTGGAGCGCACATGGGGTTGTTTTTACGGGCCGAATTCTGAGGGGCACTCATAAAGTCAGGCTTCCCAAAGCAGGAGGCAGATCTCAGCAACTGAACATAGTGTGTGTGTGTGTGTGTGTGTGTGTGTGTGTATATATTTATATTAATTCAATAATAAAATAATAACAGTGTACATTCCCAAGAATTAAATGCACATATACAATTGCAGTATCATTTGATACAATATAATACAATATAAGAATGAATTGTTTAGGAGCTCCCCTCCCCTGCCAGTTGCATTGTGGGATACGGAGTATGGCACGGCGGGCGGCTCATTAGGAGTTTGCCGTGGAGCGACCTTGCCGATATAAAACAAATGCAAATATATATTTGAAGTAATTGGTGGAATTTGTCACCTTCTGCGGGATGTAGGATAATATACGTGAGGACATCTGTGATGCAGCTCAGTGCTTCCCCGGCGCTAATTGCATTTATATCTTACTGCTGGTCAATAGGTTATTTATATATAGAGGGATTGCTTAATTTTTATTAAAGGGCCACACCAGCCCCTTCCTGAAAAAAAAAAAAAGAAACGTAACCCCAGCCATGCCCCCTCGAAATAGCGATCCTGCTAATGTAATAATAGAAAAAAAAGACACTCATTTTCACCCCATCACCCGAAGTCAGCGGTGCCGCAGCCCCCAGACAAAAAATTGCATGGGGTCCCAGAAATGATAAGCCCGCCTCTGGGGGGGGGGGGGGTACTCAGTTTGTTCAGGCTCAGGGGTATAGGGCCATTATCTACCTAAAATGCCATTTTGGTGGTGCTGCTATTTATCTATCTATGTATCTATTCCATATCTATATATATTTTTTTCTATTTATCTATCCCATATCTATCTATCTATCTATCTATCTATCTATCTATCTATCCCTTTTCCATCTTTCTATCCACCCAACTCATATCTATCTATCTATCTATCTATCTATCTATTGATCGCATATATATATATCCCAGGGCAGACTGGTCATAGGGAGACCCAGGCTTTTAACACCTACATTCAATCCCTGCCCCCTTAGTCTCCATCTCAGCCCCCTGTACCCAGCACCAATATACCTACCAGCCAAGGAACCCCAGCCCCCAATGTTATGGCCCCAACATCACGGCCTTAGAAAGGATGTCCCAAGCTGGGCTGATTTTTGGCCCCACTCTGCCACTCTATCTATCTATCTATCTATCTATCTATCTATCTATCTCATATCTATTTGTCAAAGTCTAATCCCCCAGTCCCCCTCCTCCCTTGATCTTTGCACGCTTCACAGTCACAGAGAGGTGAAAATTATAATTGGGCGCACTTGTGGTATCGCAGCTGGGGTTGGATGCGGCATGTTCGGGGTGTGAGGCTCCAGAAAAGAGCACTCAGCAGCTTCCCGAGCACAGAATGTTACATTGCAGCATTGGTTGGGATACATTGTACTCTGCATAATTATGTATTATTAATATTTATTTATATAGAGTCATCTTCTTCCGTAACATACTGTACAGGGATCATTTTCAGCTAAATGTTACAAAGTTCAAACCAATGGTGATGGCCAGAGAGGCTAAAGGATCAGCTTAGAGACAAAAAGGGGCGGGATCACTTGAGTAGAACTTGAGTTTGGAGACATGTGCCGGGTGAAGTCAGAACATGGATTTATTAACAGAACCTGTGAACTTTTGTTGCATTTAATAAATGTAATGTTTTAGATATACCTGTGTGCCTGACAGTTCATGTCAATTTGACTGTTGCCTTGCAAACTTGTCCTAGTCTTAGTTATCTGAGCCTAAGTAAAGGAATTAGCTGGCCAAATAAGCTTTTTTAAAGGCTTGGAGTGTTTGAGAGTGACGTATTGAGTGAGGGAGTACAACCCAAAGAAGTGGAGAGGCATAGGAGAAGTTTTGAAGGTGGGAGTGCGAGGAGGTGACCAAAGAGGGGGACAGGAGAATGTTCGAGGCAGAGTGGAGGTTGCATAATAGAGATGACATGTAGGGAGGGGCCTGGCTGGAGAGAGCTTTGTAGGTTAGTGTTAGTAATTTGAACTTGTTGGAGAAACTGTACTACAGACTAACAGCTTAGTCTATGCTAGAATTACTTTTGCTATATTTTATTGTAGTTTGCAGCTATTGCAGGTTATGACACTAGATGGCGCTGTTGCCAATGTGCAACTGTATATTTCATACTGTATTGTTATTTCCTGCAGATCGAGCTGTAATCTATCACTACAAGTGCTTCTCTTCCTGTTTGTTGTTTTTTCCTAAGCCACCATGTAAGGCGACATTCTCTTACTGCATTCATGCTGAGTAAAGCCAGTTCCTGTTATACCACTATTGTCTATCTGGGCTACAGCTCCGCTGCACCCAGCACTCACACTCTGCAACAGGTTATGGGCCCAGTGACCAGATGAAGCCACAGTGACCAGATAAAGCCCAGTGACCGGACGCGGCCCAGGCAGAGCAAGGCCCAGAACGGGGAACAGTGCAGCCAATGCGGAGACCAACATAAGGAAGCTTTCCACAGAGACATCTCCTGTATACAAGTAAGACTGTTCATATATATATATATATATATATATATATATATATATATAGGGAGAATGGCCAGCAGCTCAGATCACTGGAAGTGATCGCACAACTCAGATCAGTCGGTGAGAATATTACAGATAGTCACGCAGTCGCAATCATGTTGTGCAGCCTGCCCGAGACATACACAGCACTGATTAATGCGTGGGAGACAAAACTTGAGACAGATCTGACACTAGCATTTGAAAAGACCAGGCTCATAGATGAGTATCAGAGAAGGAAAGAGCTTGTGCATGACTCCACAGAAACTGACACCAGAACCGCTCTTAAAGCTACAGACACAAAGATACACAAAAAGGAAACCAGAGTGTGTTTTAGGTGCCGCAAACAGGGGCACATAAGGAAAGACTGTATTATATGGAAAGCAGAGCAAATGAGACATCGTCCATCTTACACTAAACCAAAAGTCAAAGCCACAATCTCTGATCCACATGAAGGGGATTGGAATGCCACATTTAAAGTGACAGGCAATCATACATTTCAAGGCTGGTGCATTGACTTGGGAGCAACCAGTCACATGACAAGTGATAGAAGCTTTTTCACAGAACTTGATATGAATAACAAAGTGACTATTTACCTTGCAGATGGAAGTAAAATACATGCAGAGGGATACGGGCATAGAACCCTTGTATTCCCCAATGATGCAGGACACAATTTAGCTATACCAGTGATGTGCTCTACGTTGCTGAACTTGAAGGAGGACTCTTATCTGTGAAGCGTCTGACTGCCAAAGGACTCACTGTAAAATTCCAAGGTGACAAGTGTTCTATCCTGGACGGCAAGCAGACCATAGCGAGGGCCAACCTGGATGGCCATCTATATCACCTCATCACAGTGAAGGAAAAGGTGAGACTATGCACTCATAAACACAATGACTGTATACACATAGGTGCACAGGCGTTTAGGTCACAGACACCCAGAATGCACACAAGAACTACAAAGGAGGAATCTGACAAAGGATCTGACAGTATCCCCTTGTCAAGTTACTGTTAAGTGTGAATGTTGCATCAAATCCAAAGCCACAAGAGTAACCCTTCCTAAAGCCAGTGAGAATAGAGCTTCAAGACCACTTGATCTAGTTCACAGTGATGTATGTGGTCCCCTAAACCCACTTACACCTGGAGGCAACAGGTACACTTTCATAGATGACTATTCAAGATACACAGTCACTTACCTAATGCAACACAAGAGCGAAGTTATTGACAAATTACAGGACTACATAGCAAAGGCAAGTAACAAATTCCAGAGAAATCCTCTTATACTCTGGAGGTGAATTCACAGGACACAAAGTACAAGAGTACTTAAAGCTGAATGGAATACAGCATCAAAAGACAGTCCCATACACACCAGAGCAAAATGGGGTAGCTGAAAGAAAGAACAGACTGAAATGATCAGATGTATGCTGACAGACTCTGGACTACCACAAAAACACTGGGGTGAGGCAGCGATGACAGCCACATATTTGCAGAACAGACTCTTTTCTAGAACAGTGAAGAAAACTCCATATGAACTGTGGCACAATGAGAAGCCAAGTGTAAAATACCTAAGAGTATTTGGATGCAAAGCGTTCATCTACATTCCAGAGGAAAAACCAAACCAAACTCCAAAACAGAGCATTAGAAGGAATCTTTGTTGGATACAGTGACAGTGTTAAAGGTTACAGAATCCTAAATCCCAAAACAGACAAGGTTACCATTAGCAACAGCATACATTTTGTTGAAGATTTGAGAGACAATTTGATGACAGCAGAGGAATTAAGAACAGAAGAGAAAATCGACACTAATCAACCATCATCTGTAACTTCTGAACAAACAGTTGAAGTGAACGCAGAACCTACCGCTACTGAAGAGCAGACACAAGCGAGCTCAGACACAGAACCAAGACCCTCAACTAGAGAAATCAGAGGTAAACCACCTGTACGTCTTTCATACAAGGCAAGCACTGCCACCATCAATGAACCTGTAACTTGGGAAGACATATCTCAGCTTTCAGAAGGGGAAGCCAGTAAATGGATAAAAGCTGCAAAAGAAGAGATAAAAGCCATGCATGACACTAAAACATGGATACTTACAGAACTACCACCTGGAAGGAAAGCCATAGGTTGTAAATGGACTTTTAAAGTGAAGCACAATGCAGATGGCACAGTGGAGTGGTACAAAGCAAGACACGTAGCCAAGGGATATTCTCAAAAATATGGAGAGGACTATGATGAGACTTGCTCCAGTAGTTAAACATGCTACAATACTGACTTTGTTGACAGTAGCCGCCACAAGGAAAATGCAAGTAAAAACACTTTGATGTGAAAACGGCATTTCTACATGGCGAGTTATCAGAAGACATCTACATGGAACAACCACCAGGGTTCAAAGATGAACAAAGGCCAGACCTAGTATGCAAACTTCAGAGGAGTATATATGGTCTAAAGCAAGCCTCCAGAGCATGGAATATGAAAATAAATGAAGTGCTTACATGAGGACTTTCAGAGGAGTAAAGCAGACCCCTGCTTATACACAAAGAAATTAGCAAACAGATGGATCTATGTGCTTATTTATGTGGATGATATCCTGATTTGTTTTGAGCAAGAAGGGGATGAAGCAGAGATACTGCAAACCCTAAATCAACACTTTGAGACCAAAGATCTGGGAAACATAAAGAATTACCTCGGCATTCAGATTGAGAGAGAGGAAGATGGCAGCTTTCTTTTGAACCAAAAGCACAAAATACAAGAAATGATTGAGACATTTGGAATGGAAGATGCCAAACTAGTAAAAACTCCTATGGAAACCAACTACCTAAAGGAGATAAACAGACAAGATACGCCACTACCAACTAACACCCAGTACAGGAAAGCAGTAGGAAAATTGCTGTATATAACCACCGCTACAAGGCCTGACATTGCAGCAGCTATTGGAATCCTATGCAGAAAGGCTTCAATGCCAAGTCAGATGGACTGGAATGCTGTAAAGCGAGTCATTCGCTATCTTAAAGGGACCTTACTTTAAAAGCTAAAGTTACCAGCAAGTGATGAAAACATCCTGACAGGATATGTGGATGCCGACTGGGCTGGAGACACCAGTGACAGAAAATCTACCAGTGATTATGTATTTCTGCTATCAGGAGGTGCTATTAGTTGGACTAGCAGAAAGCAGCTCTCTGTTACACTTTCATCTACCTTAGCAAAGTACGTTGCAGCAGCACAGGCCAGCCAAGAAGTTATATGGCTGAGACAACTGTTAACGGACTTGGGTTAACCACAGTTGGAACCAACAAAAATCTTTGAGGACAATCAAGGATGCCTTGCACTTGCGAAGATGGAAAGAGTTAGCTCGAGAACCAAACACATTGATGTAAAGTACCACTTTCTGAGGTATCTTCAAGAGCAAGGACTTCTTGGGTTACTTTATTGCCCTACTGAGGATATGACAGCGGACATCCTTACTAGGCCCTTGACAGCTGAAATAGATTCTCAGGCTCTCAAATACAGGCTCACAAGGAAGATGAGTTTTATAGACTAAGCCTCAGCTGTTGAGAAGGGGTGTTGGAGAAACTATACAACAGACTAACAGCTTAGTCTATGCTAGAATGACTTTTGCTATGTTTTATTGTAGTTTGCAGCTATTGCAGGTTATGACACTAGATGGCGCTGTTGCCAATGTGCAACTGTATTTTTCTACTGTATTGTTATTTCCTGCAGATCGAGCTGTAATCTATCACTGCAAGTGCTTCTCTTTCTGTCTTTTTGTTGTTTTTTCCTAAGCCACCATGTAAGGTGACATTCTCTTACTGCATTCATGCTGAGTAAAGCCAGTTCCTGTTATACCACTATTGTCTATCTGGACTACAACTCCGCTGCACCCAGCACTCACACTCTGCAACAGAACTGAACTCTCAGAGAGACAGGTAACTACAGGGGACTAGTGTAACTAGTGGAGGGATTGACAGAGGGGGGCAGCGTTAGAGAAGCGAGTGGAGAGGTGGATGAGGCATGCAGAGTTCAAAATTGATTGGAGGGGTGCCAGTCTGTTTGTTGCTAAGCCACAAAGAAGGATGTTGCAGTAGTCCTGTCGGGAAAGAACGAGGACATGCACTAACATTTTTAGTGGTATCGGGTGAAACGAAGGGACGGATGCGTGAGATATTTTTAAGTTGTAGTCAACAGGAGGTGGCCAGGGAGTGAATGTGAGGTGTGAATGAGAGAGAGGAGTCCAGAATGACGACCAGGCATTGAGCTTGAGGAGTTGTAGTTATTGTAAGATTATTTACAGGGCTTCTGGCATTAGAGAGGGGAGGAGAGTGAGATGGTGGGAAGATGACCAGTTCTGTTTTGTCCATGTTCAGTTTAAGGGAGCGAGATGTCATGAAGGAAGAGATGGCTGACAGACAGTCAGGAAGGCGAGAGAGGAGAGAAGAGAGATTTGGGCCAGAGAGGTAGATCTGAGTGTCATCTGCATAAAAGTAATATTGGAAGCCCAACAAAGTTATACTGTCAGGACTGTACCGAACACCCGTCTGTCTTGAGCTGGTAACCCCCAATCTCCACCGCCTCTTCTGCCTATAGACAAGCCCCCGCTTGTAGGAGACGCGGGTAATGCCTCTCCCAGTCGGTTGCCCCCAGGTCTTATAGGGCGCAAAGGATACCAGCTTAAGGTGCAGACAGATGAATGGCAGGGAATCCCGAATGAGGATGCCGGATGGCAGAAGTCCAAATACAGGCCGAGGTCAAACCAGGAGGTCACAGGGCGTGGTATCCGAAGGAGGTAACAAAGGGGTAGTCAAAACGAGCCGAGGTCAAATCCAGGAAGTCACGGTGCGAGGTATCAGAGGGGTCAGGCAGAATCGTGGTCAGGCAAAGCGAAAGGTCAGGGCAGGCAGCAAGCAAGGGAAGTCGAGGTCCAGAAGCCGAATAATAACAGGAGACACTGCAACGCACATCCAGAACCCAGAGGCTATAACGGGCACTGGGATGATGGAGCAGGAAAACTTTATAGGGAATACTGGCCAGTAGGGAAGGGGGCAATTGGAGGGAAGGACAGTGATTGGTGCATACAAAAATAATGGGATCGGTCCCAGGAGCTGGACGGCCCAGGCCAGACAGGCCGACCAGTCCCTGGGTCCGATCCCAGGATCCAGCCGCAGATTGGCCACTTTAAACTCGCCCCCGGCGGGCGCGCTGGGGAAAGCGCCGCCGGGAGGCATAAGAGAGACGTGCTCGCGCGCGCGAGCACGAAACGAGACGGGCGCGCGCCCGCCTGGAGGAGGCAGCGTCACGCCACCCGGAAGCCCAGCAGGCCGGCGCAGCCGCGTGGAGCGGGCTGCGACGCGGCCATCAGCCGCGTCCTGCGCCGCCAGCCCCTGGACCCCACGGCGGTGCCGAGGGGACGGAAGACCCGGGGACCGCCGAGCAGCAGCCCGCTGGGGCCCACCCGACAGCGCGCCGCGGGACCCGGAACGGCGACAAGGTAAGTGTCTAACATATTCATTGTCCGAGACCAGAAGTGTATATTGAAAAAGGTAGGGGTCCTAGGACTGATGCTTGTGGTACACCAACAGACAGGGGACGGGAAGAGGAACTTGTGTTAGATAGTGTAAGATACACTAAACATGCGATCATAGAGATAGGAGGAGAGCCAAGAGAGTGTGAGACCTTGCTTGGATTCCAAGAGAAGAAACAATATTGAGAAGCAGAGCATGGCTGACTGTGTCAAAAGCAGAGGATAGGCCAAGAATAATGAGAGCAGAGTAGTGACCTTTGGATTTGGCAGTCAGTATATCATTGGTGACTTTGGTGAGGGCAGTTTCGGTGGTGTGACTTGAGCGGAAACCAGACTGGAAGGGATATAAGGTGGTAACTGGGAAGGGCAAAGGGGTCCAGAGAGGGCTTTTTTGATAAGTGATGCAAAGTATTCCTGTTTAGCACATAGAAGGGCAGTCCTGAGTTTCTGAAGGGCTTGTTTGTTTAACAGAAAGTCCTCCTTGGTTTCCTCCATTTCCTCCATAGCCGTTCAGCAACTTGAGAATGCAGCTTCAATGTTGCAGTGTTGGTGTTAAGACAGGGTTAAGACAGGGTTGTCTGATTTTGGGCTGAGGGTGGCTATAGATAAGGGGAGCAACAGAGTCAAGGTTAGTGTATTATGGTAGTGTGAAGCTGCAGTGTCTACATTGGTGAATGAAAGCAGGGTCTGAAGGAGTTTAGAGAGTTAGAAAGAGATTGAAGGTCTAGGCATGTGTACATACTAGATGCACAGTGGATGCAAAAGGGCAGCAAAAGGGTACAAGCACCCTATACAGAAATTATATTTTCATCACTTCCATGCCGCTGTAATCTGTTAAACCAGATTAGATGTAAGGGTCGGGATTTAGGTTTTTAGATTTAGTGAAATGGGAGGTATTCAGAATAGATTAGATGTAAGGGGCAGGAGTCAGGTTTTTAGATTACGTGAAAGAGGCAGCATTCAGATTAGATTCGATGTAAGGGGCAGGATTCAGGTTTTTAGATTTGGTGAAAGAGGCGGCATTCAGATTCGATTTAAAGCACTCTAGGCAATGTGAATAAACTATTATTCAGCCGCTTACCTCCTAATTGCTGCTCTCTCTCTTTCTTTAAGTACATAGCTGCTCCTGGAAGTAGGACCAAGACAAAAAGTAGCGTCACAACCCCTGAATTCCTTTGCCATAGACCACCAATCATATATCTCTCTTGGTGGTCTGTAGTTCCTGCCTAATTTGTCAGTTAAATCAGGATGAGCCAGCACAGACTTTCTCGCCTCTCCCCTCCTTGTGCCTTCCACCCTTGGTTGCTGATTGTTAATCAGCATATGTATAACCACTCCTAATTAGTGTTTCAATCTCCGCCACACCAAAATAGCATTTAAATCATCCCTGGCTGTCTGTGCGCTTGTGGTTGTGATTAGGTGAAACAATAAGCTTTGGAACATGACAATCGACCCTGCACCCCCTCCCTTCGCTATCGATCATCAGATTGTGGACACCGTGGATTAGAAATTACTCTGCTGTGTGTATAAACAGATTTTATTCAATGTATAGGAACAATAGCAACAGGAAGAGAGGGAGGAGCACAGCTAGGGTGCTTGAAGCATAATATCTGGCTCTTACAGATCTTGCTTATTATGTTGAATATTATGGAGCATCACAGCTCTAAGGGCCACGCCCCCATATTATGTAGCATCACAGCTCCAAGGGCCACGCCCCCATATTATGTAGCATCACAGCTCCAAGGGCCACGCCCCCATATTATGTAGCATCACAGCTCCAAGGGCCACGCCCCCATATTATGGAGCATCACAGCTCCAAGGGCCACGCCCCCATATTATGTAGCATCACAGCTCCAAGGGCCACGTCCACTTGCTTCATAAAAAAACCATAAGGTGAAAAAGGTGAAAAGCCTTTTTATCTCGCCTATTTCTTCTTCAAATTAAAGACAGGAGGGAGCCAAATGTAGCCACACTCACATGGTCTAATAATTGCCTTTGCCTGCATTATCCATTATTCTGGTTTTTAGATTAGGTAAAAGGGGCAGTATTATTCACAATCCTGCAATACACAGAAGACCAGTGTTATAGACCACCAGTTGAGCCCTATGATTGGTGGTCTACTGCTAAAGGAATCAGGGGGAGTGGCAGATGCCAGTGCAGTTTCTCGTTCTTACAGGAAGGGACAGGGCAGATACGACGAGGTAAGCTGCTGAATAATGTTTTTTACATTTTCTCTGGACAGCCTTTTCTGGTTTTATCTAACTTTGCTAATGTACAACATAAAAAATCAAATCTGCAGATTACGCAGTCCGATTGAACAATATGTTGAGTCCAATGAAATCACATCAGCAACAAATAGGAGAATTTTCTTGTGCGCTTTTTACTTCCTGGCTATGCACCGATCATGTCTGGTGTACCAATCATATCTGTCATAAATCAGGCAAGCAAATGATTCAGCGGTCAGTAGCCGCTTGGAATAGGGTTCTGGTGACAAGCATCTGATCTTTGCCATATCCTCACAGACTCTGATACACACACATACTCAGGGGTTGGTATTAGCAGGGGCGGACAGGTGGAGAGATAGTTGCCATTGGGTGTGATTGGCTGTGCCAGGTCACTGTGAGTATTTGTGATGGAGAAACGTGGATCTGATTCGGATTCACCTCAATCCGGCGTGTATTTATTTGCTGCGATCAGGGTGTGAGCATAGAGATGAGTCTGTCGCACCTTCTTCACACTGAGCGAGCTGACACAGCCACACATCAGACGCTGCCGCTGCACCGACACCCAGCTGCTGTGCTGGTGCTTAACCCCTGCAATGCCGCCACCGCCAACCACTGCGCACTCGTCACATATTGTCAATATAGCCGAAGGGGAGATTCACTAAAACATGGCGAGCTCTACAGCATATATGGGAGAGCTTGTTACCTTATTTACTGAGTCTCATATTGAGAGCTCTCTACACTTTAGTAAGTACCCCACAGCGGTAATTTGTGGAAATCTCCTTCACCCATACCTGAAGAATCTCTCCACCTCAAAAAGTAATTCAATCACAATATTATGGGTAGCTCTCACTGTATTATTTGGGAATTGCCCAATTAGGTGCTCACTGCCTCCCTCTAATGGTCAGTGTGCAGCATGCCAGCAAGTGTAATGCCATGAACTGATCACTAGATGGGGGCAAACTGAGACAACATACTTGGAGGCTGATTCATCATTAGCGGCAGGTAGCGACAGATGAGCGTCTGTAGCAGGCATTTTCAGAGCGCCCGCTAGTAGTCGCTGTGCTCGGCCGTGAGTCGCTACTTTATAGTGACTCAGTCGCTGTTCAGTAATGTTGAATACATTGTGAGGAGTCGCTATTTGACCAGTACAGCGCTGTATGGGAGCGCATGTTAGCGACTGCTCATAGCGACCAACTCACACCATATTCAGCAAAAAAACAGCCTCACAAATCTCTGGCGCTGAAAAATTCTTATTTGAAGCCCAGAGCGCAGGAGGCGGTGTGTTTAAAGTGTGTTTTCAAGCATCTATCAACTAGTAACAAAGCGAAAACATATGGAATTACATTGTAACAACATTGTAACATGAACACTTTAATGCCAGACCTGTAATGTCATTTCTGAGGAAATATTTAAAACATTTTAAAAAAATGCTATTTCAATGCCAGAAGAGGTCACATAATTATTTGCGATTTTTTTGAAAAAAAAAAAAAAGTTTAAAGAGAAGAAAAGAATCGTCCATTGAAATGTATGGGAGAGCGCCAGGTAGCGAGAGGTCATACCTGGCGCTGTGCAAGGCTGAACGCTGGCGCTGTCCGCTGAGGCTGTGAAAATGATGAATCAGACACTACATGGCGCTATCCCAGTCGCTAAACAGTTTCTGCTTGATAAATGTATAATTGCGTGCCGTGTCCGGCGTTCACCAGTCGCTACCTGTCGCTACCTGTCATTAACCAGCCACTACCTGACGCCATCCCTTCTTAAATAAGGGCCTAAGCAGAATGAACATAGACTTGGTCAGTGTGCAGCGTAACAGCAGGGGTAGAGCACACCACTACATTACACACTAAGCAGAAGGAGCTCATTATAGAGCAGTGAATCATAGAGGGATGCACTCAAGAAATTTATCAAAAAATATATTTTATTCCATATCACTAAATTAATCACTACACATAACCACTACACAATTAAAATCCCTTAAAAAACACATAATGAGACAATACATATAAGACAAACCAACATGGAAGTGTGTAGGCGATGGGGAGAGCACTGGCATATATAAATATCAATCAGCATCTATATTTAAAACACATAGTGATCTAATCAGTGCAAATAACAATGTGCAAATGCTGCCTATGATCCGGACCCTATATCAAATAACTATAAAGTGCAAAGTACAACCAATCAATAGATACAAGGAGCCACGTGTTCCGTGAGTGTATCCCGCACTTCATCAGGCTTATATGTATTGTCTTTATGTGTTTATTTAGGGATTTTAATTGTGTAGCGGTTATGTGTAGTGATTAATTTAGTGATATGGAATAAAATATATTTTTTTGATAAATTTCTTGAGTGCCTCGTTCTATGATTCTGTGTTTTTGAGGTGAGCTTTATATAGCTTTGGGAGTGGCACCTTTAATGATTATAGGATATTGTTCAGATCCCCTTGCCTTTATCCATTACAGAGCAGTGAGCTCCTTTTAGTTGTCAGTGTACATCGTGACAGCAGGTGTAATACCACTCACTGAACACTAGAGGAAGCACACTCCTACAGGTCACTTAACAGAAGAAGCTCATTATATCACAGTGAGATTCCTCCAGTGGTCAGTGTGCAGTGAGACAGGGTTTGTAATACCACCCACTGAACACTAGAGGAAGCACACTCCTACAGGTCACCTAACAGAAGAAGCTCATTATAGCACAGTGAGATCCCTCCAGTGGTCAGTGTGCAGTGAGACAGGGTTTGTAATACCACCCACTGAACACTAGAGGAAGCACACTCCTACAGGTCACCTAACAGAAGAAGCTCATTATAGCACAGTGAGATCCCTCCAGTGGTCAGTGTGCAGTGAGACAGGGTTTGTAATACCACCCACTGAACACTAGAGGAAGCACACTCCTACAGGTCACCTAACAGAAGAAGCTCATTATAGCACAATGAGATCCCTCCAGTGGTCAGTGTGTAGTGAGACAGGGTTTGTAATACCACCCACTGAACACTAGAGGAAGCACACTCCTACAGGTCACCTAACAGAAGAAGCTCATTATAGCACAATGAGATCCCTCCAGTGGTCAGTGTGCAGTGAGACAGGGTTTGTAATACCACCCACTGAACTCTAAAGGGAGCACACTCCTAAAACATACTAACAACCACACTAAGCAGAAGAAGACATGGTAGAAGTGTTCTCCCTCTAGTTGTCGCTGTTCAGCGTGAACACTAGAACACAAACTGCTACAGCACACTAAACAGAAGGAGCCATGATGGCAGTGTGCTCTCTCTAGTGCCCCCCCAGGTATGCCCAGGGGGCACTTGCCCTGGGTGCAGCAATTCAGGGGGGTGCCAAAAGGGGGCCTGAGTAGAGGTGGGGGCGCCATTTCTAATCTTTGCCCCAGGTGCCAGAAAGACTAGCTACTCCTCTGCACATGTCTCCAGCACAATAAGCTGAAGGAGCTCATGATAGCACAGTGCTTTATTGAGTGGTCTGTGGGCAGTGTGACAACAAGTTGAATACCATATATCTAACACTAGAGGGCGCAAACTCCTACAACACACTTGGAGGCTGATTCATTACTAACGGCAGGTATTGGCAGATGAGCGTGTATATAGCAGCGCTTAGAGCAACCGCTAGTAGACGCTGTAAGCGGGTATCAGGCGCTGTAACATAGCGCCTCAGTCGCTGTAGTAACCTGGCCGGCATTGATGAATGTGATGTGTGCTCTAACACAAGTACAGTGCTGCAGCGAGCGAAAGGTAGCACCAGCTCAGTGCGACCGACACTCGGCGCTCCACACCATACTTCAAAAAGGACACACACACAGCGTCGGCCCTCTAAAGCTGGGCGCTATAGCATAGAGCTCCAGACGCTGTGATTAAAGTCTCTTTTTGAACACATATCCACCAGTAACAAAGCGAAAAAACACATGGAATGACATTGTTTTACCACTGTGACATTAACACTTTAGTGCCTGACCTGTAATGACAATTCTGCTTAAAAATATAAAAAGTCAAAAAAGTTTCTAAAAGAATTTGTTTTCCGGCAGGAGAGGTCACACAATAATTTGAACAAAAAACAAAAAAAACGTCAAACATGCTGTTTAAACACAAGCAAATGAACTGCCATTGAAATGTATGGGAGAGCGACAGTGAGCGAAAGATAATACCTTCCAGAGCGCCGGCGCTATAGGCTGAGCTTCCTGTAATGATGAATCGGACGCTACATGGCGCTGTTAGAGGTGCTCACCAGATTCGCTTTCATAAATGTGGTTTTGCGTACAGCGCCCGGCGTTCACCAGACCCTACATGTCGCTACCAGGCACTACCTGGCACTATCCCTTCTTAAATAACCCCCTAAGCAGATAAATCCTGATGGAACCTTTGAGCATATATCATGTGTCACAGGGACAGCTGCCCACATAGACTCACCCAAATTGTACATTACCATTAAATGGCGCCCTCAGTTTGGCAATAAATGTGTGTGGCTCCCATGATTCCTTACACCACGTTTCCTGTGACCCATCATTGTTCTACCACCCCGCTTGCCTATTTTAATTTCTTTTATATTCTGACCCAGCTTCTTCCACCAACAACAATAAAACGTCCTTGATTTCTGCTCGCAAACATTTCTGCGCCATCCCTGAATTTACAAAGAATGCAAACCAGCCGGGGTCAGCATTTCCCAGAATTCTTTTCTGCTCAACCACAAAAAAAGCTGACGTCCTTCAACTTTCTCATGCTGCCTTTCTTCTTTTTTCTTTTGCTATTGTTCCAGAAGAAAACACAAAAACACTTCAGGTAGAGGAGGGAATTTTCCTGACAAAGGAGAGTAGTCAGAGATGCAGGGACTTCTTTACACTCGTGTTTTAAAGTAAGTGTAGTCCTCGAGATTTATTGTGACTATAGATAAAATGGTAAAGACTGCAATTAAAGTGGACCAACACCCAGGATTTTGACTATCCTGGGTTTTGGTCCACTTCGGTGGGGCACTCCGATCGGGGGTGCCCCGCTGTGTGAAACCCCCCAGAAAGTCCCAAAAAACTCACCTGTCCCCGCTCCTACGTGACCGCTGCTGCCAATCCCCGCCGACGGACAAGCGAGGACAAGCGCGCCGACGCCTCCCGCACGTCACTCTTACAGGGAGCGCGCCCGCGCCGGCCATTCACAAACAGCCGGCACGGGTGCGCGCCCTGCAAGAGGGATGCGCGAGCGGCGGCTCGCTCATGCACCGCTGGATCGAGGAGCAGGTAGGGATTTCGGGGCTTTCTGGGGGGTTTCACACAGCTTATAGATTCCCGGGCTGATCAGCATCGGGTGTTGGTCCACTTTAAAGCACAAACCAGCCGTTTGTGCTTGATGGGAGTTCTAGCCTCACTTCCTGATCACTGGAGACAGGAAGTTCCTACCAGGAAGGACCTGGGCACAACTTTTAGAGTGGAAGAAAAGGGGCAGCCAAGTGTTTTTTTTTTCTAACTTGTCTTGGGTTTTAATATATTATGCATAGCATCAGAGTTAGACCTTCATATTTGGGTCAGGGTTAAATGTGACCCTAATATTGCCAATTTGGTTGAGCCTGGTCAGATCCCAATAACAGCAATATTCAAATGAAATGATTTGCCCCTTTTTTTACATAAGAAAGTCACATCAGACTTAGAGGCTGGTAACCTAGGCTAAGGAGTTGGCCTTTGTACCCTCTTAACTGGTATAGAGGTCCATGGGACCCATTACCAGTTCACAAGGAGTTAAAGGGATTCAACAGCCAAACAAAAATTTAAAGGATACTCACCTTCTGTCCCCTGCAGCTGATTGGTGCTAGTCTGGCGATAAGCAACTCAGCTAGATCCCAGCCTGCACCCGAACAGGGATCGTATTTAACGGTGTGTCAGGCTTGCCTGCCTTCAGTCAATGGAGTGCTGTCATGCCATCTTCCTTAATTTCAATAGAGGGGTCTGTTGAGGCCTGACACACCCCCTCAATTGTAGTGGATGGGAAGGGTGTGGCCACGCCCTTGTGACCGATGGTGCGGGGAGGGAGGGCAGAAGAACCGGTGAATGGAATTAACTGGGGGGTTTATTTAAGAAACGCTAAGGCCACGTAGTGCCAGATCAACGTCAGAGCCCAGTGCAAAAGATGTATTTATCAAATCAAAAATCCAGAGCACCTCTGATAGTGCCAGGTAGTGTCCCATCTATCATCAGCACCAGTGATAGGGCGAGTGCTGGCCCTGAGTTCCCTACAGCGACAGATAAGACCAGGCGCTCACCCTGCACTGTGTGGCCTTATCCCATAGATGTCTGGGATTGGCTGAGTTGGTTATCATTTTTTTAGCTATTCATTTTTATTTTAACATTTTTTTGGGCTGGTGCATGTGCTAAGGGATCCCTGGGCTACTTGGAATAGTTTATGTATGCATTTTTAGCACTTTTGTGTTTAGCTGCAAACTTGTGGCATGTCTTTCAGGTCTCCCCAATGCAACTCCTTTTTTTTTTAATTATTGTGCTGCCATCCTCTCAAAATAAAAGTTGCTGAAAGCCTAGAATCCCCTTTTCAAAGCACCCATACAGTTTTTTATGTGCATAAGTGTTATTTATTAATGCATTTGGTGCTTTTCATGCACTCCCAGCTGGCGCTAGGGTTCGCTAGCGCATTGGCTTTTAACAGGCCTGCACTAGTGCTGCCGGACGACTGGGAGCTAGCGAAGGCAGAGCGCTGTCTGTCTCCAGGCGGCTCTGCAGTGCGGGCGCAAAGAGCGTCTTGCAAAAAATGGTCATCTAGTGCCCACACAAAAAAAAATAATTAAATTAGGCTCTGAGACAGCAGGCGTATTTCTGGCTAACCAGCTTTATTCATTGCGCACATTTGTCATAATCATGCCTAAAGCAAATCCCTCAATTTTCAGATTGGCTTTAAAGTTTAGATTTTCAGGATATGCAGACTGAATATTTGTTTCCAATATTTAATCGAAATGGGGGAGTATTTGTTTTTACTAATTATAAAGTATTATATTAAAAAATGAAAGATGACTTTGCAAATAATAGTATATAATAATAATAATAATATGAAGGCAAAATACCGTAATTAATACAAGTGAGATGATCTGATCATTTTGATTATTTATTGACCAAATGAGAGCAATAAGTCATTATAATAGTTACCGTATTTGTTCTTTGCACCGATCGATACTTACCTCCCAGCCATAAGGAGATCCTGACAGAGATCCCGATAATGGCTTGATAATTTCCTTTCTACACATATGAAGCAATTTGTTGAGCAACAGCTGAAGGTGCAAAATGACATATATTCTTCTTTTTTTGGGGATTGTGTAAATAGTTTTGTATAAAATCCAAGTTTCTGCATCGTACACATATCTGGCGATACATGTTGAGTACCAGGGGGTGATTAACCTATATGTTGCTGGGATTATGAATATTTTCTGCTTGTATCTGCTTTATGATTTATGCAAATATTTTTGTAATACCTTAAGATGTACTTCACTTTAATAAATGTATAGATTATTTGGAGTACTGAATGGTGGCGCGAGTCTAACACGGCATCACTTATGACCTCTTTTCGGGCCCAGGGCGGCATGGGATGTGATCAAGAGATCTGGTGAGTTGCTTACTAGGACCAATAATCAGTGCAGGATAACCTTTTGTTTTTTTTTGGGTGCTCAATACCGTTAAACTGGACCTTTAGGGATGGATAGCAAATCTATCCTACCTTGCAGGGGGCTGTAGGGAAGACCAGGGTGGTGGTCCTTAAACTCTGGTCTCACTGGGTCAAGCTTAGGTTCTGGGCAGTAGTCTCCGAGTGCCTGTGGAAGCAGGCAGACAGGGGTTAATGCAAGAATCAGAGTAGAGAAATCAAGTCGGGACATGCACATGGAAGCAGACAGAAAGCAAGCCGGAGCATATATGTGAAAGCAGACTGTCAGGGGTTACTCCAAGAATCAGGGTCCATAAAGCAAGCCGGAGCATACATGTGAAAGCAGACTGTCAGGGGTTACTCCAAGAATCAGGGTCCAGAAAGCAAGCCGGAGCATACATGTGAAAGAAGGCAAACTGGCAGGGGTTACTCCAAGAATCAGGGTCCAGAAAGCAAGCCGGGTCATACATGTGAAAGCAGATAGGCAGGGGTTAATCCAGGAATCTAAAAGTCTGGTTAGAAAGCTGGGTTTAGATCAGGAAGTCCAATGTAATACTTTTCAAGAAGGCGCTGTCCCTTTAAGGAGGGCAGCCCACATGACTGGCCTGCGTTCCTGTCTGGAAGCAGACCAGCCTTGTGGAAGCAGTCACGGGGGAGTATAAAGGGGGTGTTCGTCCCCCTCCCCTTCCCCTTTGACCCCCGGCTTGGATGGACGAGCAGTCCCACCTGCTCGCCCTGTTATTGGTTTTGGTTGAGTTTGTTCGGCCACAGTCCTGGTGGAATGGGGGTATTGGGTGTGGGAGATATGTGATGTGTGTTATGTAGGACGGTTGTGTACATGTTGTAAAAAAAAAAAAAAGAGATGTTCTTTTTACACTATTGTTGTTGGCAACTGTTGGGGTTGCTTTAGTCGTAATGTTATTTATTACTTGGAGATGCAGTTATGTTCTGTAAAAAAAAAGAAGAAACTTTGTTTTTTGTTTATATGTTAATGTATGGTCCTCTGTGTATGGTGGGATACTTGTTGTAACCGGGATAATTGGTTCTGTAACTGTCACAGCCATTGGGTGGGTCTCCTCCCGGGTTTCGGGACTGAGGCAGCAGGTTCAGTTTGGTTGGGTATGCGGCTGTCTCCAGCGGAAACCGGCCAGGAAGTTTCTGGGTGGTAAGATAAGGAATTTGGGGGATCAATTAGGGAGGGGTTGGACGGGGGGCAGGGGGAATTTTGACCACTAGCGGTTAGCCCGGTTAAGCTCCCAGGTCTAGGAGGGACGCGGCCGAGCTTATGTTGGCTTCCACTTTGTGGAGGGTCGGGAGGTAACTTTCAGCCTTCTGCCCTTATGGCCGTGTTTTCCATCCCCCTCCCATGGTTGTCTTATCCTAGGCTTCTCAGACCCGGAACAAAAAGGGGGGGCTTTTATTTGCTTGTAATTTGTTTATATGTTGGGGTGTGGCCAATTAAATGTAATCTTTCCAAAGACATGGTGGTTTAGAGTCGTTATTTAGTGGTGGATGTTAAGGGAGGTAGGGCATATTGAACGCTAGCCCAGTCATGAATACAGGGGTCACAGGCACAGCAAGATGAAACATACTAATCTTCTGGCCCTGATCCAGGGCCCATAGCTTCTTTATAAAGACCACAGGATCCTCAGCAGACAAAGACCATTGAGAGCCAAAGCACCTTTATTTAAACTGGACCAACAGCCTGAGACAGTTGGACTCTCAAAAACTCCCTTTCCCCATCTGCACGCATTATGCTGAAGCAATGTCAACACATTTGCTCCTGAATTCACTCAAAGCAAAATCACTGCCTCACCGATTTTCTAGTGGTAGCAGCCATTTTGGAGCTTCCTCTTCCAGTATCTCAGCCATGCTGCTGCCTGGGTTCAACTGACATAACTGACAATACACAGTAACAGGAAGCCCAGCAGCACTTCTTGTTTGCAGGCAGCCTGTAGCTCTGAGAGATGCAATTTTGTTTCTAAAATTGATCACAGCAGGAGTTAGAAAAAGGTAAATTAATCTGAATGTTCAGAAATATGAATTGCCCTGGGAAGGGATGCATATGAGCACTGTTTAATGTAAGGGTGCTGGTCCAGTTTAATATTCCATATTTACCTACAAATTGCCACGGCAGTGATAAACATTTGTCCCTCAAAAGTCTGTAAATAAGCCATGCCCCTGCCATGCCTATAACCTATAAACTGGTCCCCAAGGTTGGCATCTCTGCACTGATTGGTGTACGTTGCTAAGGTAAACACATTGTTGCTAGAGAAAACTTTTCTCTTATACCACAGAGTTGAAAACAAATAAATAAGAAAAAAAACACACAGATAGTTTAGCACATTGAAGACGTCATTTTGGCACACAATAATGTAAACTTTTAAAAATGCCTTGAAAGTAGAATTACCCTTTAAAGTAGACCAAAACCCAACAGGATCCGTGCCCCAGGGGCATCCCAATTGCTATCGATAGTAGAATTACCCTTTAAAGTGGACAAATCCTGGGTTTTATTTTGTGCCCCAGGGGAATGCCCTGTTGTGTGAAGCCCTCAGATCGCCCATACCAACTTGCCTCTTCCTGGTCCTACAGCGCATGCGCAGGCTCTTGTCCAATCAGAGCCATTTGTCATGCATGTGTAATGTTCATCAATTGGGAGAGATACTGGCCTCATGCCCAGCAGAAGCGCTTGCACAGCCCTCAGATGCCGGGGATACAGCTGCCTGATGTTTACATCGGCGAGGGAGCCAGGAAGAAGGTGACCCCGCCCCCCCCGGGGGGTTCACACGGCTGGGCGTTCAGATTTGGGATGCCCCTGGGGAAGGCCAGCACCACTGGGCTTTGTTCCACTTTAAGGGTAAGTCTGCCCCTTTAAATGATCATAAATAAATATAGTAGAATCATTGGCGTTGGGAACCTCAGTGCTGCTTGAAACACTTATAAATACATCATAAACAATCATCTGAGTCTTAAATTCCTTTTAAAGGCCGTCAGCCTGCAGGCCGTTCAACCTCAGCCGCGACGCCTGTCTCTGACTCTCCATCTATCAGCCAGGAAGGGGTCACGCTGCTCCTGTGGCGGGCCAGGTAGCGAGGCCGCCGGTGGGCTCTTCTGCAAAGCTTCATGGCTTACAGGGCAGAGATGGATGGCGCTCCCTCTGCAGCAGCGAAGAGCGCGCCACAGAGACCCAGAGCGCTCCGATAATTATGAAGTATTTGAGTTTCCCGGCTTTCCAGATTCATGAAGGGAAAATAAACGCCACGGGCAGCACATAAATCCACCGCCGTGACCTTCCGCCTGCTGCGGAGAAGCAAGAGCTGACAATTCAGGCTGAGAGCCGCTCCCCTGCGTCATCTGTGGCAGGCAAACTGGAACTCTGCCTAAGGCCAGACCTCTGACAGGTTAAGGGGGGCACCAGACTTTAAAGGGTTACACTGATATCAGCGGACACTTCTTTTTTTTTTTTTCCGTTGCTGTCACTTTACAAATGAATTCATTATATCCACCTTCAGCTGCAATTAAGCCGTTTGCTCCACGCTGACCTTTAATATGACACCTTCATTTTTACCTTGGGCCCTCAGGGGCCACTGAACTAATCATCTTGTTCTTTCCTGAACGTCATTAGGAAGGAGAAGGGGTCCATGGCCAGGCAAATAGATCTGACTAAAGCAAGAAATTGCCTTTTCATCAGAGGCGTAGCTAGGCTTTCTGGTTCCCGAGGCAAGAATACAAAATGGCGCCCCCTACCTGTGCTCAGGTGCCACCCTGACCTGCTGCACCCGGGGCACATGCCCCCCCCCCCCCCCCCCCAGCTACCACCCCTGCTTTTCATAAGCCAAAATGTTACATTGGTAGACAGAGGGTTCAACGTGACAGATAAGCGATGGACCCACTTTAACCATGAGCTCCTGAACAAGCTGCTGCCCCTTCCAAAATGAATTTAACACATTGTTGAAACAACCTTAATAACAGGCAGAATCTTATCCTAAATCCTAAAAAACAAGAATGATCAGATCCTGACAAACCTCACAAACAATAGAGTATGATCAGATTCTCCCCCAAATGAATGGCATGAAACTGGTCCCCAGCCAGACTGGCAGAAGTGTGATTGGGTCCTTCCAGACCCCGCAATTAATATGCAGAGTGCAAGTATATGCATCTATATCCCAAAATTAACTGTGTGCAATTGGAATACCCGCTAGACTCTAGACTTAGAGTAGGCCAATCACCGGGATTTTGACCATCCTGATGATTGGTTCAGGCCCTGGGGCACCCCTGTGTGCAACCCCCCAGATTGCTCACTGTAAATGACACATGCGCGGGCACTTGTCCAATCAACGCATTATGCAGTGCATACTAATGTGCAACATAAAGCCGACGATTTGAACTTCACGTCTGGCATAAGTGTACTGGCGGCCACATTCCCAGTTCCCCTGTGAAGTGCACGCTCCTGTGTGTCTGGCCTGGTGTGCGAGAAGCGCGCACAGCTACAAGGAAGCTGGGGGTTGCAGCTGCTGGCGAAGACTGCATTGCAGCCCCCCCTCCAGGTAGGATTACCGGCACCCCGGGGAGTTTCCCACAGCAGGGCATCCAGTTTAATGTGGCCACGGGGGTGATTGGTCCACTTTAAAGTGATCCTATACCTATAAAGTAAGTTTATGCCGTCACCTTCTATACCCAGCTCAGCTGTTTTTTTTTGTTTTTTTTTTTACTTAAGCCTTTACTTTAAGTAAACCAAACCAAAGTAAATCAAAACCCACAGAGATCGGACCAGAAATCTATAAGATCTCTGGGCTGATTGATTCCCTCCCCCTGGGGCATCCAAATTCGGGATGCCCCGCTGAGTGATACCCCCCAGGTCGCCCATAAACCTTCTTTTCTTTGTGAATGGGTGCCAGCGCACTTGGATATTAGACGAGCTCCTGGGGGAATGGGCTCGAGCGGAGTCTGCTGACTGGACGAGGGTAGGACCGGGAAGAGGTGAGTTTGTTCTGGCGACCTGGTTTTCACACAGTGGGCCCCCCCGACTGGGGTGCCCCAGGGCCAAGGACCAAAAGGATAGTCAAAATCCTGGGTTTTGGTCCACTTTAATTGCACATTATTTATAACAACACTGGAAGCAGTGGACCATATTGCTCCCTGGCCGAGCAGCCGCACCCCCTGGTGCTTTCAAGTGATGATACATTCAGTTACAGTACACACAGCTCAGCATTGAGGGGCACTTCAACCTACAGTAACTGCCATTATTTCACAGTTTAGAGTTTAGTTGTAACTGAATTAATTAGCATATGTTTGGCTGCCATTCGTGCATCACACTGTTCATGTTTTTATGAATATTGGGCAAAGGCTTTAGCAACAAAAACAAGACGCACAGGCAGTTTTGGGACACTGGGCTGGGGGTAGAAGGTGATGACATAAACATGTATGGCTGCCATTCGTCTATCACACTGTTCATGTTTTTATGAATATTGGGCAAAGGCTTTAGCAACAAAAACAAGACGCACAGGCAGTTTTGGGACACTGGGCTGGGGGTAGAAGGTGATGACATAAACTTGTCATAAAACTTGACATACAATCACTTTAATGGGCCAAGTCTCCAGACCCCACAATTAATAAGCAGAGTGCAAGCAGATGCCGCCAGATCCCTAAATTAACAAAATACAAATATAATAATTACCAAGAATAATAAGCCCAAAATAAAAGAATAAGGTGTAATCAGATCCTGACAGACATCACAACAAATAGGCAAAGCGTCCTCCCCCAGAGGTGTGCCCACCAGATCCTAAAATAGTAATAGCCAGAATGTGATGCATCCTTTAAGATCTCACAATTAGTAGGCTGAATAAAAGCAGATACAACATACACATCCTCCCCAGATCCCTATAGTAATAGAGTGAGGCTGGAAACTTGCCAGGCCCCAAAACTAAAAGGCAAATTACGATCAAATGCCCACTCATAACTGGATCCCCGCACAAACTCCACAGGTAAAGAAGGCACAGCAACATTAAACGTTTCTGAGAGGGTTTGGGATGCCAGCTAAAATCCTCAGCAACTTCTACAGGGGCACCAACGGGAGAATTCTCACTGCTGGAATCAAAGTCTGGTTTGCAAACTGCTCTACACATCATCATAAAGCCCCCCAGATGTGAAGACTCCCCAAACCATCACTGGAGCATCATTTCCATCACTGCCAGACATCTACCACAACAGAGTCCTCAGAAGAGCCAAAAACATAATAACAGATTCTACCCTCAGCATAGTTACTTTTGCCTCCACCCATCTGCCACGGGTTACAGATCCATGAAATCAAGGACAACCAGATAAAACAGCTTCTATACCCAGGCTATGAGACTTGTAAGCACCTCTAATACATAACTGTTTGCTTAACCAATCACCAACCATGCCAGCCCTGGAGTCTAAAAGGGCAGGCCGATTAGGTGTGAGCCCCCCCCCCCCCCCCAGATCGCCCACAAGCCCCTTACCTTTCTGCCAGTGCCTGGTTGTGATCGCATGCTACGGTCATTAACAGCAGAGTGCAAAAGGGATTCTCTTAGTCCCATAATGTAACAGGTGAATGTCGACTTGAACCCCGCCAGCCCCAAACTATCAGTATGATTGAATCTGCCCCAGACCCCAAACTGCACAGGTAGAGTAAAATGTATTACCTGAAATTAACAAGATAGGAGTGAAATCCCCCCTCCACATACATATTAGACAGAATGCAGGGCCTCCCTCCCTGAGGAAACCTCTCCACCCCATAGGCCTCTATACTGGATGGGTTTCTATGTGGTTTTGTATGCAGACACATTCGTACAGATGACACTTTGGCACAGATTTCTGAATCACTTCCAGACCGAGAAGTACTAATGCAGAATTAAATATGTATAAAGGGACTAATGGATATGAATGAGAGTTATTTTGGGCTAAAATATGGAGATTTCGCCAACTGTGTGAAGAACTTTCAACAAACAAAAAAAAAAAATCCTGTCTACAGGATACATCCTGCACAGGGCAGATGTGCTGGCAGATACTAACGCTGCCAGGAGGGTGGCAAGCCTATCACAGGGGCAGCAACAGCCACATAGGACATGGCGGGGTACAAGAGCTGGAGACAAGCCACTCAGTTTTATAATTGCCAAGAATGCTACTACAGGTTTATTCTGCAATGTCATTTGTAACACACTTAATGATGTAACATCTGCATGAAAAGCTAGTGGTTGACTTTAACAAAATAATGTGTACTAGAATAGTCCCCTGGCTAGAGGTACATCCAAGGTGGGGGGGTCCTGGAGTTGAGGTGAAGCCTTGGGATAATCTGGAAGGGATGGATATATTGATTAAAATAGGAAATTATTAAAGTGAACTATAAGACTCCAGGGCAGGCTTATTCCCCTCGGTCCTTGGAGTAAACTCAAATGCGACTAGGATTCGAGCCGGCTGCTCTAGCCGCAGCGCGGGCCCAAGGCAAGTTCATTGGGCTCGGCAACCTGGGGGGTTTCCCACACCAGGGCACCTCAAAGCGGGGTGTCCCACGGGGACAGACCATAACCCGGGATAGTGAAAATCCCAGGTTTTGGTCCACTTTAAGAAGTGTTTAGTGCAGATGTAGTTAATTGAGGAGGTGACTAGATGCCCCCATAGGATGAGAAATAGAATAAGTGGTATAAGAGAAATGTCTTCTGGCTACACAGGGGTTAAGTGGACTACAGTCCACTCCCCTGATTAGTTGGTTTTCAGAGAATATAAGAGGGATCCAAGGGGGGAGGAGTAGAAGGTTCTAGCCAGTCTGAGTTTTCAGAGGGTATAAGAGGGACCCAAGGGGGGGGGAGTAGAAGGTTCTAGTCAGTCTGATTTTTCAGAGGGTATGAGAGGGACTCAATGGGGGAGGAGTAGAAGGTTCTAGTCAGTCTGAGTTTTCAGAGGGTATAAGAGGGACCCAAGGGGGGGGGGAGTAGAAGGTTCTAGTCAGTCTGAGTTTTCAGAGGATATAAGAGGGACCCAAGGGGGAGGAGTAGAAGGTTCTAGTCAGTCTGAGTTTTCAGAGGATGTAAGAGGGACCCAAGGGGGAGGAGTAGAAGGTTCTAGTCAGTGTGAAGAGCTGGGAGAAGAAGGATCCCTGATGTCTGGCCATGGAAAGTGGGCCCTGGTGAGGCAGCCTGTTGTAGAGGGGCAGCCAGAAGGGGTTGGGTACCCTGAGAGGAGGTGCTAGGCTGGCGAGGGGCTGGTGCAGGTGTGGACCCTACCACCCATCCATGAGCAGGTCGATGATGGAGGACTGAAGTGGGGTGAGGATAGCGATGTGAAGCAAGGATGACCTTTTTGCCATTGCCTAAATATAGGAAGGGGCATCCTTCAGCTGAAACCGCATTTTGAGTTCCTTCTCAAGCCTACTGGAGACAACAGTGACAATCTACTGCTGTACAAGTGTGAGTACCAAGCCCTCTCCCAGGCCTAACCCCTTAGCCCAATTTGGAGAACTTCAGCCCCGTTTAGAGGGGGCATCCCCAAGTACAAGCACCACTTACCACTTGTTGCTTACAAAGGTATTACATTTAAACACCTGTATGTAAATCTAAAGGTTTTCTTTAAAGCATAAGAAAACCCACCAGCGGCTGGCCTGGAATCTAAAAGATTCCAGGGCCGGCCACTGGCTTTTTCCTGGGGAATCCTGAATTCCCTATTGTGTGAAATCACCCAGAGTGCCCATAAAAAAATCACCTTTCCATGCTCCAACAACACATATGCGGGCTCTCGTCAAATGCAAGCCACCTGCCGTGGCTACGTAATTCATTAGACAGCTCTTTTTGTTTTGAATAGGGAGCGCACTGCGGCATCCCCTGCATCTCTACCGGCTTGCACACGCTCCCACTCCAGTCATTCAGATAGGCTGGGGCAGGAGCACACACATGGCTGGGGATACGGAGGATGTCCCTCTGGACATGAGAGCCATCAGGTTGGAACTTGAATAAAGTTGGGTAGAAGTCCCTAAAAAGTTTGCCAAGGGGCAGTACGTATGACCCCTAGGTGGTAAATGTACCCAGATATGATGTCAGCAAGTAGACTAAGGGTGTCCCAGCTGTGTTTGGGTCTTTGTGCACTATGGTGGCGCCAGGGTGGTTAAGGGTGCCTTGAGTAATACACTTTAATGGTTTAAGAACAATAGTGTAGAAAGGGAGTTTGTGTTAAGTTAATGAAGGGCCCTAACCATTTATCTGTATGGGTCATAAAATCCCTGAAGGTGACCCTGACCAGCCAAGGTGATCAGGGAAACTCTTTCCATAATCTCCTCTGCCTCAGAGATCAAGGAGTGAAGGCGTGTGGCTCAGAGATTCACGATGCATGGTATTTAGCCATTCAATCTCTTTCCCTTGCTTCATGATGTCTCCCTTGAAGGAAAATTTTTGTCTGTTTTTTTGTGTTCTGCCAAATCAAGTAGCAGTAGTGAGCTCCCTAGGAGAGAACACTGCCAGTAAGCCTTTAGCTACCGGAACACAAGATTGTGATCATCTCACCTGAAAAGGCAGAATTAGAGCAGGAGGGGGTTAACCTGTGAACCTGGAAGCCTCTGCTCCGTACACCAAACACACCAATTGGTGGAGCTGGGATGGCTCCCACAATTTTAAGGGAAACAAGCAAAGTTATTAAACCTATCATGGCGAAAGTAACCATAATTTTACAAAAATGGTGCCACGCTCCACTTGCTCTGTGTCGCTTTAAAGAAAAGTCATACAAGATAAAATAAAAGAAAAACACTAGAAATTGGAAGCACGCAGACACAATTGGTAGAAGAGCTTGGCGAGAACAGACAGACGGAGTCCATTAGCCAGGATAATCCTGGAGATCTCATCAGCTTTTCCCTCCAAGCCGCCGCCCACTTTTTCTTTTAAGTACATTTGCCTAATAATTAATTTATAAAAATATTTCCCAGGTGTATCGGTAATAAAGGGCTGAGGGCGGCAGGCAGGAATAGCTGGGCTCGGAGTGCATGCTCTCCCGGCTCAACAACTTCATTAAAAGTCATTGTGGCCGGGCGAGCCTTCACGTGCGGCTGACGCTAATGCTGCAAAGAAAGGAAGGATCCTCATTATGCGACATTTATGAAGACACTGAAAGCCATACATACATACTGCGACACCTGTCAATTCGATCTCTGGTGGATTCCAGTGGTGCAATTTCCTGGAGAACCTTATATCCCCCCCTCCCCCCCGGGTGTCCATAATGGAATAATGAAGGTGTCACTCTCCCAGCACGGCTCTTCCATTATCCTTTAGTCTTCATTACGGAGGATCCACCGGGGAGGGCGACACAAGCAGCATTTTAATGGCCAAGACGGTTGGGTGCAAATGAGAATTCTGATGAAGATCTCTTTCCGCTGAAATTGCTACAGTATAAACCAGTGTGACAAAAGTATGCGGCCACCTGAACACCAAACTGCGCTCATTAAATAATTCTAAATGTGATTTTACAGCCACAGGTGCTACGATTGCGCCGATACTGTCTCTGCTGTATAAGCAGGCGTTACTCATTTTATAGCGGATCTCTTTCCGCTGGAATTGGTACAGTATAAACCAGTGTGACAAAAGTATGCGGCCACCTGAACACCAAGCTGCGCTCATTAAATAATTGTAAATGTGATTTTACAGCCACAGGTGCTACGATTGCGCCAATACTGGCTTTGCTGTATAAGCAGGCGCCACTCTTTTTATAGCGGATCTATTTCTGCCTCGAATTGCTACAGTATAATCCAGCGTGACCAAAGAATGCGGCCACATGAACACCAAGCTGCGCTCATTACAAAATTCTAAATGTGATTTTACAGCCACAGGTGCTACGATTGCGCCGATACTGGCTTTGCTTGCCAGCGACTTGCCACCCCCAAAAGCTTTGTGAGCTGGTATAGGGGTCTCATGGATTCTTTACCAGTTCACAGAGGGTTACATGTAAAACAAAGACACACACAAAGCAAAAATTAAATTTATTTATTTATTTTTACCCCCCCCCCCCCTCTGATCCTGTGTCCAGCTCAGATCATGTCCTTCTAAATCTCGATGAATGATGCGGGGTGATCGTGGGGGGGGGGGGCTGAAGTAAGTGTCATTTTTTTACAGATTTTAGTGGCAGTGGTAGCGGGGGGCCTCTTCCTGTCCCTCTCCTAAAGCCGGAAGAGCCCCGGCAAAGGGGGGGGGGGGGGGGGGGGGGAAGGTGAAGAGAAGACCCGGCTGTATTGATTGAGAAGTCAGTTGAGTTTTTACCTTTAATAGTTTTTTTTATGAAGCTCTAAAGTCAGCTACATGAGTCTCACGTAGCTGGCATTTAATGGTTATAGAGGCAGATATGTGAGACTCGTGCATCTGGCACTAGAAGGGTCAAAGTGGACCAAAACCCACCCTGGAGTCTATGAGCTTGCCTTAGACGAGCTCTTGGACGAAGTGGCGGGAGCACGCTGATTGGAAGAGAGGCTGCTCATGCACCGTAGGAACGAGGAAGGGTGAGTGAGATCGGGAGACCTGGGGGGGTTTCACACCGTCCACTGAACTCTGCAGGATCTCATCAGTAATTACTAACTTGTACAGCTCTATGGAAGAAGATGGTGCTTTATAGATGAACTTATTATTATATAAATAATAACTCTAGCACCTTCTTTTACACCTACATCTATGTATCCTCCTTCAAGGCTCGGGAATGGCAGAGGGGAGGACTGAAAGGAAACCTAGAATTCAGCTCTTAGCATTAATCGAATAAGGAACAAAGCAGCGGCTTTGCAATGCTCAGAGGCTGTGATCTCTGGTATTCAGCTAGAGAGAGGCTAAGGTTGTAAGACCCGGCACAGGCACAGTCTCCCCTCCCCGTGCATTTCGTAGGCGCTCAGGATTAATCCCGCACTAAGCCGGACAGATCTACTATCAAAGGGAAAGCGGACCAGAGACAGGGTGCAGCCTGGAAGTTCCCTTGTCGGATGATGATCATCTTTAGCCACTTTCATCCAGGCTAAACACTGGGACATTCCTCCTATGGCCGCCAATTAAATGGACACTTGCCAGGGTCTGGGTTTGCCGGCTGCACTCCAGGGACTATCCGTGATCAGCAAAGCACAAGAAAGTGACAACGAAAAGAAAGCTCATGAAATCAATACGCTTCATACAAAAGAACCTGATCCAAACCCTTGTGGTAGGGTGCGGGCCTTCTACAACCTTAACCAGGCTTAGACTGGCTCACCAGTTACCAGGGACTCCCCCCCCACCTAAAAAGGCCCCCTGCCCTGGGTGCACTAGGTCTATTGAGCATATGATAAAAAATCATCAGCCGATTATTCTTTTTCTGTAAGAGGACTGGACCACTGGTGGGTCCAAGATATCCCAGTCCAACACTAATCCTAACCCATTTATTCTAACTCTATGTGAGCGTGTCCTTTCATCCAAATCTTTACAACAGGGTTATGAAGTCGGAAAAAAAATGGCTTCACATCTAGAATGAAGGATGCAGAGAATTAAACCAATGAATAATAATTAGAAAAGATCTACCAATCCCAGGACTTGAATTTGTGACCTCTGTGTTTATAGTTCATACCCTGCCATACCAATCGCCATAGGCTGCATGATATTTGATTGAACTATTCCTTCTAATGAGATACTGATAGTGGAGGGCAGCGCCAATGTTCTTCAGCCTGTCTATCAAGTATAAGGGGCGGGGTCACATCCCTTGAATGATTTTAAGATAAATACACAGGTCTCTCGAATATTTCTTTTAGCTGACTTGTATTTTGTCTGTTCAAGTGCCCATACCTTTCCTTTAAAAGAAAAGGTGATATTTGTGACCTTTTTTTTTTATCTGAGACCCTCATGTTTTATTCTTTACTGATGTCACCATGTCATATGATGCACAATATAATCCCGCCGCCACCCACGGGTCGGCAACCCTGTTTGGTGATACGTTTATAGCGCTGATTAGCCAGCTTCAATATGAAGGTAATGCGCTAATCTCAGATGCCTTCCTGCACATAAAGTTCATTTTAATTATAGATTAATTGAGAGGTTCTGATCAATAAGCGCGCACTGATCTAATTACCGCCTGGCTGGCGGTGATCAGCATTAAACACACCTCGCCAGGATTGTGTACACGCAAGTGTGATTCAGCATTACCTTTGTGTACACCTCTCCCCTCTCCTAATAGCAAGGAGGGGTTTGACGCCACTGCGGGGTAGTCGGCAATATAAACCCCTGCACTTTGATGTCATACATTATCTTTGGTCATTGATGAAGTAAACAGCAGGGGAAGCCTTGTCCATTAGAGCTTGTTGGCCATTCACCACAGTCACTCAATAACCTGAGCTTTACCAATGGTGGATGGAGGTACAAGGAAAGGTCACCTTGATCCACTAAGCACCACTTAGGTTTTTGGTAACTGTATGCTTATCACTAGCAGTCAATAGGGATTCTGCTGTAGTTACCTGTGAGATTGCTATGCCTTTTTTTTAATAACCAGGCCAACACCCTTACAAGAAACAGTGCTCATATGCATCCCTCCACAGGGCAATTCAGAGTGATGCAAATAAAATATTTACCTTTTTTTTAACTCCTGCTGTGGTCGATTTTCCCCTTCAGTGGCGTCCTATGGATCTGCCAGTGGCCTACAAAGAGGAAGTGTCGCTGGATTTCCTGACACTTTGCATTTGGGTTATGTTGGTCAAGTTCAGGCAGCAGCCGGTTAGGGTAATGGGAAAGGAAGGAGCCTCATGGGTGCTCCAAGATGGCTCCGGCCAGGAGAAAATTGGTGAGCCAGCACTTAAGCTTTGAGTGGATGCAGGAGCAAAGTGCTGACAATGATTCATTATCATGCATGCAGATGGGACAAGTTAGTTTCTATAACAATGCAAGGCTGTTGGGCCAGTTTAAGAGCACTAAAGAAATAGTTATAGCTTGAAGCACCGGAGAAGGAATATCTGTAGGATGGAGTACTTTGGAAAAAATCTCCCCAAAACCCCCTTGCCCCGTTTGCACACATGACACTGACTCATTGTCAGCACTTACATTTGCTCCTGCACCAAATCTGAATACCATCTCACAGATTTTCTCCTGGTAGCCTCCATTTTGAAGCTTAATTATCCAGCATTCCAGCTGTGCTGCTGCCTGAACTCAATTGACAAAACCCCACAATGCACAGCAGCAGGAAACATCCTCTTTGCAGATGGCCTGCAGCTCCATGAGGTGGCATTTTGTTTTTTACATTTACTTCAGCAGGAATTACAAAAAGGTAAATACATTTTTATGTGCAGCATCTGAATTGACCTTGTAAGGTTGTTGGTCCGGTTTAAGAAGGCTATGGGATGACACGCTGAAGAGGAAAGAACTATAAATTGGAGCAGAGGTGATGCAACAGGTGGTGATGGAGCTCTGAAGAAAACGGGCTATAAGAGGAAGCACTGGAGAAGGCACTGCTAGAGGATGAAGAAATGGGTAAAAGAGAGAGATGGAGCATTGGAGAATCAACAGATCTTTTGAGGACTGGAGAAGGAACACATATGGAATGCGGCAGTGGAGAAGGAGCTGCTATTGCATGATGAACTAGAAAAGGAACAGCTGTGGGGTGTCATACTGAACAAAAAATGCTATGGGAAGGTGCACTGGAAAAGGAACAGCTATGGGATGGCACATTGGAGAAGAAACAGCTATGGGATGGCACATTGGAAAAGAAACACCTATGGGATGGCACCTTGGAAAAGAAACACCTATGGGATGGCACATTGAAGAAGAAACAGCTATGGATTGGCACACTGGAGAAGAAACGCCTATGCGATGGCACATTGGGAGAAGAAACAGCTATGGATTGGCACATTGGAGAAGAAACGCCTCTGCGATGGCACATTGGAGAAGAAACAGCTATGGATTGGCACATTGGAGAAGAAATAGCTATGGGGTGGCACATTGGAGAAGAAACAGCTATGGGATGGCACATTGGAAAAGAAACACCTATGGGATGGCACATTGGATAAGAAACAGCTATGGATTGGCACACTGAAGAAGAAACGCCTATGCGATGGCACATTGGAGAAGAAACAGCTATGGATTGGCACATTGGAGAAGAAATAGCTATGGAGTGGCACATTGGAGAAGAAACAGCTATGTGATGGCACACCGGAGAAGAAACAGCTATGAATTGGCACATTGGAGAAGAAATAGCTATGGGATGGCACACTGGAGAAGAAACAGCTATGGGATGGCACAATGGAGAGAAAACAGCTATGGGATGGCACACTGGAGAAGAAACAGCTATGGGATGGCACATTGGAGAAGAAACAGCTATGGCATGGCACACTGGAGAGAAAACAGCTATGGGATGGCACACTGGAGAAGAAACAGCTATGGGATGGCACATTGGAGAAGAAACAGCTATGGCATGGCACACTGGAGAGAAAACAGCTATGCGATGGCACACTGGAGAAGAATCTGCTATGGGGTGGTGTACTGGAAAATGAATAGCTATGGGATAGTGCACTTGAAAAGGAACAGCTATGGGATGGCACACTGGAGAAGAAACTGCTATGGGAAGGTGCACTGGAAAAGGAACAGCTATGGTGTGGCACAGTGAATAAGAAACATCCATAGGATGGCACACTGGATAAGAAACAGCTATGGGATATAACACTGGAAAAAAAAACTGATATGGGATGCAGCACTTGAAAAGGAACAGCTATGGGATGGCACACTGGAAAAGAATATGCTATGGGAAGGTGCAGTAGAAAAGGAACAGCTATGGGGTGGCACAGTGAATGAGAATCTGCTATGGGATGGCACACTGGATAAGAAACTGCTATGGGATGGCACAGTGGATAAGAAACATCTATGGGATGCTGCACTTGAAAAGGAACAGCTATAGGATAGCACACTGGAGAAGAATCTGCTATGGGAAGGTGCACTAGGAAAGGAACAGCTATGGCATGGCACAGTGAATAAGAATATGCTATGGGATGGCACACTGGAGAAGGTGCACTGGAAAAGAAACAGCTATGGGATGGCACACTGGATAAGAAACAGCTATGGGATGTAACACTGGATAAGAAACAGCTATGGTATGGCACACTGGATAAGAAACAGCTATGGGATGTAACACTGGATAAGAAACAGCTATGGTATGGCACACTGGATAAGAAACCACTATGGGATGATGGACTGGAAAAGTAACAGCTATGGAATAGTGCACTTGAAAAGAAACTGCTATGGGATGGCACACTGGAGAAGAAACTGCTATGGGATGGCACACTAGAGAAGAAACTGCTATGTGATGGTAAACCTGAAAAGCAACAGCTATGGGATAGAGCGCTGAAAAAGGATCTGCTATGAAGCATTGCGGAGATGGAACCAGTATGAGATGGAGCTCTGGAAAAAGAACAGCTATTGGAATTAGCACTGGAAAAGGAATCACTATGGCAGTGTTTCCCAACCCTCTCACCAGGAGCCACTAACAGGTCATGTTTTGTGGTTCTCAATTCAGCTGCCTCTATAGCTCTGTCTGAACACTAAAGACTTGTTCATCTATGTGGAGATCTGCAAAACCTGGTCTGTTGGTGACTCTCGAGGAGGGGGTTGGGGAACATTACAATATGGGATGAAGCAATAGAGAGGTGACTGCTGTGGGATGGAGCACTGGAGAAGGAAGGGGTATTGGGGGGGGGGGGGCACTGGAGAAAGAACATGTATGGGGTTGCGCACTGGAAAGGATCAGCTATGGGATGGACCAATGGAGAAGAAACCACTATGAGATGGTGCACTGGAGATGAAACAGCGGTGGAATGTAGCACTAGAGCAGGCATAATTATGGGGTTGAGCACTGGAGGGAACAGGTATGGGACTGAGCATTGAAGAAGTAATAGACACTGCTATGGGTTGGAGCATTGGAGATGGAATAGCTTTGTGATGGAGCAAAGGAGAAGTAACAGCTATGACTGAACACTGGAGAAGAAACCATAATGGGATGAAGCACTAACAATGAACCTTTTTTAGAACTGGAGAAGGAACAGAAATGGGTTTGAAAATTTGAGTAGGAACTGGATGGAGGGGCACTACAGATAAATGATCAAGTACTGGCAATTGGATTGAACAGTGAGGAAGGAACATCTATGCAATAGAGCGCTGGGGGGTTAAGTGGCTACAGGACTTAGCACTGGGGAAGGAACAGAAAGGGAATGGAGCACTATACGTGGTACCACAATAGGATGGCACACCAGAAAATGAACAAGTATGAGATTAAGCACTGGAGAAGCACAAGTTGGGAGAAGGGCCCAACAAGGTTGATTCCAGTTTTGCAGTTTTAAAAAGCTGCTTTACACCACTTTTAATTTTTCCTCTAATTCCTTTGCCTCTAAACCTCACAGGAAGCACATTGAACATGCAAAGTTCTCACACTAATGCATGCACAGGGACATGTGTAAATATTCCGCTAGGTTTTTTCTTTATATAAGCATGAAGGAGAATGTGCATTTAAGCACTTTTATTGCGCGATGTACAAGCTTGTAATACATTTCGCACAGCTCAGCCAAATGCGTTAAAAAAATGGCTCAAATTATGCGATGTAATTTCCCTTCGTACATTTGTCAGACACAATTTACATGCATCTGGATGCATTTTTAATGCCTTTCCATAGAGTTCTGCTTGATGCAATCACATATATTGACCGTGGAAACAGGTCTAGGCGCAATTTAAAATACTCATCGCAAAGCTATTCGATGGAAATTGATTTTTGATGGGTTACATGTTAAGTAAAATCCAGAATACATAAAACATTGAGAACCGTTTGAGAAGCGGCACAAAACTGTGAGATTTACCGAAGACACACCCAGGGTCCAGGGCAGAGAACTGCCCACAGATGGTACCCTCAGGATCTCTCAATCTCTCTAAGTATCCTGATGGTGCTCTGGACACATGGAGCACCAGCCCAATATATACAGCACCCCTAAGGTCTACAGGAGGCCAGCAATGAGAAAGGCAAGGGATAAAGCGAGATCCCTTTACAGGAAAGATATCCAGCAGGGGCAAACAGCCATAGGGGGGCACAGATAGAATTCCCAATGGACCTAACTGGTATGAGGCCAACTGAGCTGACTGTAGCCTCCAGCATTCATCATGCGCTGGAAGTCTCTCCCCAACCCTGGCAATATATATAGCCTCAATCCCCATCACATTATCTGCCCCTATAATTCTAAAGCTAGGAGTGCCCATGAGCTGTCCCTGAAATGCTATTGCCTCAGCCATAAAGGTCATTGGCTGGTCATGGGCTGATTTTTGGCCCCAGTCTATCCTTGGTCTCCTGTTATACTCAAGAACTGCAAGCTGATAAAGAGAACCTCCAGTACAAAATGTCCCTCCTGAAAAACAGTAAAATGAAATCCAAAGTCGAACAGAAATGCCCACTGTCTTGTCCTGCATGATCACTGGCAGTCATGTGCCGCACAATGCCAATAGAAATTGGCACAATGCCAATGGAAGGACCTCTGGTCCTAAAAAAAAGGTCTAAACCCTCCTTTATTGCAGATGGCTCATCTTCTGCAAAGAAAAAAATAAGAATCAATCTCTGTCCCTAACTTCCTATATCAGTGCTCAGCATTATCATGACAGGTGCTCAGGCTGGTGCCTGACATGCATAGAGACCCCCCTTCTTCTCCTCTTGGGCTAGATGATTCAGCCAGGTCTGTGTGTGTTGCGGAGATGCGGTGGTGTACACGACGGGTCAGGTGGAGGCATACATTATTAATAGGACAGCTTGTCTCATCCATGAGAGGGAATTCTTTTCCGTGAACTCGGCAGACATGCGGGAAATCTCAGCCATGCATTAGAGAATCCTGTGGGCTCCTCCAGTCTTTAAGCCGACCATGTGGAATAGCGCGTTGAGGCAATCCCATTATTATGCCTTATGGCTGAAAGAGAATACGCTGCATACTGAGCATCAGTAGCAACAGATTTAGATTATCAATAGGATGACATGATGTTAAGGCCCATAGGGCATACCTTAGGGTAGCAGCTGCTATGGGGCACCTGATCTGCAGATGGGCAGTGGGTGCCGAGGCCAGTTAGAATAGTCACAGAGGAGCCTTTACCCACTGGGACTGTGCTGATTAAGTGATCTTGCTGTAACATTAACTCAGAGGTTATGAAAATGGGCACAATATGTGTCTAGAGGGGCCCTGTATGACCAGGAAGCGGAGCTGTTACAGGAAAACTGCTATATGTGAATATTTACTGACAGGCCATGTGATAATAATTCAAATTTTTTTATGTATATACATTTTTCTCATTTCACTTTCTACCAAATTCGACTATTTCGTTTTTGTGCAGATGCATCACACACAATTCAGATAAAAAAAAACTATAAAATACAGGTTGTAATTTAATAACAAAAAAGTCAATGCAGTGAATACTTACTCTCTCTCTCTCTCTCTCTCTCTCTCTCTCTCTCTATATATATATATATATATACATATATATACAGATATATATACAGATATGCTATTTACCGTATGTTTCGCCTTATAAGACACACCTAGGATTTGGAGGAGGAAAATAAGAAACAAATTATATAATATTTTGAACCAAATGTTGTGCTAGAACACCCCCCCCAGGACCAAATAATAGACAAGGTGCAGAATCCTCCAATTACAGGCAGTGTGGCATTCTCTCCCCTCCCATTCCCTATTATAGGCAGTGTGGCATTCCTCCCACCGATTCCCCATAGGCAGTATGGCATTCCCTCCTCCCATTCCCATAGGCAGTGTGGCATCCCCCATCTCATAGGCAGTGTGGCATTCCTCCAATCCCATAGGCAGTGTGGCATTCCTCCAATCCCATAGGCAGTGTCGCATTCCCCCTCCCATTCCCCATAGGCAGAAATAAAAATAAACACAAAAAAGTAAATTCATATTTGGTGAACCCACGCTGCTGGCCAGGCTGCCACAGCCACAGGAGGCCAGAAGATGGAGCGGCGGGTGGACAGGGAGTGGGCAGGGTAACCACTACTGCTGCTTCTTCTGGCGCAGACACACGCAAACACCTGACTCTTTATAGCGTGTAAGTGTGCCCTGCGGCTAGTGTCCATTGCACGGAGCTGCATGTCTGCATGTACCCGCACTGAAGAAGCACCAGGAACAGTGGACAGCCATCAGTTACCCTGCCCTGGCTGTCCGCCGCTCCTTTTGGCTTCCCATGTCTGTGGCAGTCTGGCATGCAGCACGGAAGTGCCAGATTTGTGAGTTTACTTTTTATTGTGTTTATTTTTTCCACATTTGCCCCATAAGACACACAAACATTTCTCCCCTCACTTTTGGAGGAATAAAAGTACATCTTATGGGTTGAAAAATATGGTATAGGAGGGATTGTGAGTACTGGAAACTGAGCAACTACTATTACAATGTAACAGCGAGACACATGGATAGCGTGGCAGTTGTTACAATGTAACACAGCAGGACGCCAGCTGGACTTTTTAATCAAACAGTGGGATTTGTTACATTGTACAGAGCGAGGGAGAGAGATAGCAACATGGGTTATAAATCTTGCATCAGAATATCATATATATATATATAGTCACATTGCATAATACTCTATGTACTATCATATACTGCATAGTACTCTATGTGCTAATATAGTCCAGCCAATGGCAATGATAAGGCAGCAAGCAGCTCACCTGAAACCTGTCCCAGGTGTGTCTACTCCATTTCCTGCATACTGGGCAGAAGCTGTAGCAGAGTTCAAAAGCTTGACCTCTGTTCAATTTTTCTCCTCTAGGACTAGGACTAGGAGATTGAAGATGCTTTGAAATAGCTTATTTTTCACCTAAAACTCCAGGGAATAGACTCCTTGTATTTAGTATGGCTGAAATGAGGAAATTCAACTGGAACCAATTTTGCGGGTAACCAAAATGGTACCGACAGACCTTGGGCAGGTATGGACCAGGGCCAGACCCATGGAACCCTTCTGAGACAACAGTGAAAAGAGGAACAGAGGACAGCAAGAACTCTTGTTTTTCATCTGAACACTGGAGCAAACTGGGACTGCGCCAGGTACCTTGAAAATCAATCCTTCATCAGACCATATTCTTCTTGACCCAAAACTCTTCTTAACAAAGGATCTTTTGCTAAAACCAGGACAATGCTTGACCGCGGATGCCAACCTTTAAGTATCACTCATCCATCTTTTCTTCTGTTTTATTCCCCCACTGTTGTTTGATCAATCAGGCCAATACGTACAGGCTGCCATTTAGAGACATCTATTTGTCTATTTTTGCATTGTATGTTGTTCCGTAGGCCTCCTTTGCTGCCTCCTCCAGCAGATCCCTACCGGTGAGTGTCTGGTTGTGGGACCCCATCACAACTATGTATGTCCCTGCACTGTAGTATGTATCTGGCGAAATAAATTGGAATATTTTATCAAGTGTCAGTACTTTGTTAGTTTACTACACGGTAGAGCGGGGCAACGTCTGATGTCGATGGTCCGATGGGTGGCACAGTGGTGTGTAGTTTCATTTCATTGTATCAAATCAAACAAATAATCGAAGTGTCAGATTGTTCTGATTGGACAGGCTAACTGTCACAGGCATGTCTGAGGATCAGCGTGACAGCTGCCTTTTGTGCTAAGCAATCAAACTTATAGCCATTGGTTTACTATTTACATTTGTATGAGGCTTGCAATTCCCTTATAACACCATCATGTTCACAGCAGTCATGGAACTACAAGCCCCAGCATGCCCCATTAACTGTTTAGTAACAGGCAGCAATCAGTAATACAAAGCACTTCATGGGCTCAGGAGTACTTACAGAAATCACTGTTTGTGAACACAGTTCACAGTGCAATCTACAAACGCACGTTAAAGCTGTATCATGCAGAAAAAGCCATATATCAACCCAATCTGAAAATGCTGCCATTAAAGCCAAAGATCATAAAATAGACTCAGGCAAAATAGAAACCTTGTTTGTGATCAGGTGAATGAAAATGTGAAATAAAGGATACCATGGTCACCGTGTCCTGCAGACCTAATAGTCTATAGACAGACCATCCCGATTGGTAATAATGCACAGTTCCTGCATCCTGCATCTTTGATAGTATGGACAGGGGTGTAACTGTAAAGAGGCCAGGTGAGGCAGCTGTCACAAGCAGCACCATCTACAGGATATAAGGGGTGGCATTCGCTGTACCCATTTTTTTTTATAGCCCACAGATGATTCAGTGGGGTTCGAGGCATCATTGTATGCTGTAATTTTGTTTGTTAATACATTCGAATGCTGGTGGCTCAGCGGCCCGCCCCCTACCCCCTGCGGCTACTGGAACATTATTTGATAAACAGGTAGTCTGCTACTTGATAAGGCAGGAGTGGTGTCTTTCTATAGTTTGTTTAGGCAGCAAAGATGCTAGCCCCGCCTCTGAGTATGGGGATATATTATTGCCTATGGCATTGGCAGCTTACACATCATGAAAGTCCTGAAATGCTGAGCAGTATGTAGAGGTTTTATAACAGCATGTGCTTCCATTCACACAACGTCTCTTTCAGGGAAGGCTTTGCATATTTCAGCAAGACAAAGCTAAACCACATACTACATCCATCACAACAGCATGAAGAGCCCAGGTGCTGTCAAGTGGGTTTTATTAAGATGCACTAGTGTCTAGTAGTGCCACATGAGTGTCAGGTGAATGCCAGGTCCGAGTGCAAAAGGTAGAGTTACCAAGTCAAAAATCCACAGCACCTGTGATATTGCCAGGTAGTGTCCCATCTATCATCAGCACCGGCGATGGGATGAGAGCCGACCCTGAGTTGCCTACAATGCTAAACTGGACCAGGTGCTTACCCTGCACTGTGTGGCCTTGCCCCATATATTTCAATGGGTTGGGATGGTTGTCATTTTTTGGCCCCTTTTGTGTATTTATTTTTGGGGCTGGTGCATGTCCCACGGGATCCCCGGGCTGTTTGGAATTGATTTCCTATGCATTTCTGACACTTTTGTGTTGCGCTGCAAACTTGTGATTTGGGCCAGGCAAATCCTGTGTCATGCCTTTCACGTGTCCCCAATGCAATTGCCGGTGTAATTTTGTTAAATTTTGGCCTGTCATACCCCCTAAAAATAAAAAAAGACGTGGATTCTAGCAGGGGCTGTGTGCTTGGAATTCCATTTTTACAGCAACCGTACGGGTGCTGTGTTTTTGGAAAAAAAATTCGGACCTTTACCAGCGCTCCGAGCCAGTGCTAGGGGTCGCAAGCGCATTGGCTTTGACAAGCCCTGCGCTGCGCTGAGCGGCCATCTGGGAGGAAGCAAAGGCAGATCGCTTCCTGTCTCCAGGCGGCTCTGCAGGATGGGCGCCCGCAAGAAAAATAGATAAAATGAGCGCCAGATCTTTCACCAACAGAAAACTTTTGGCACATTATTAAACAAAAAAAATCCAGCAAAGAAGATTAAAGATAGCTAGAATCCTACATCAGACAAGAATGGGGTGACATTCAACCTTAATAATTGGTTCTCTCAATTCCCAGATGGTAACATCCTGTTGAAAATAGAAGAGAGGATGCTGCACAATGGTAGGCTCGGCCCTTTCCCAACTAAGATTTGTTGCTGCCAAAAACTGTTAGTTATTATTTTGTTTTTTAATGAAAAGGAAAAATGTCAACCTTTCACCTTTTTATGTGTGTTCTACTTTCTACTGTGATTAAAATATGGTTATATGAGATTTCCAAATCATTTTTTTTTTTTAATTGGGGTTGTATTTCATTGTATTGTAAGTGATTTCACAAGAAGCCTATAGGGTTAGTTCTCCTTTCTAGGTAGTGTGGATTTCCTGTAAAAAATCTCAGGTTTCTGGCATACCTCCATGAAGGTCTAAACAATGGTTTTCCTACAGAGCAAGCTCCATAGCAGCATATTTCAGCATTTTATTTGCGCCATCGAGTACTACTGTTACTAATTGCTGTACCATGCCACTGTAGAGCTGACACCATAGAAACCTCTTCCAGACCTGCTGAGATGAATCAGGGAATTTGTAAGAAATCATCGCGTCCAGAGCAGGATTATTAACCCTGTAGGCTCAGTCTCTATTTACTACACAGCTACTGAAGACCTTGCTCTCATCACAACCAAATGCCTACTGCCTCACTCTATGATTTACATACCAGGGAATGCTGGTGCTTGTAGTTCCTAGACAGCGGAACTGGAAAAAAGTACTGGCATGATTGGAAAGAAGGATGATGGGCTGGCATGACATGTAAACAGTGTGGGGGTTATTTCACACCAATGAATACTCCAACATAACACAAATTTACAACAATGAGCTGCATTTTGGAAAAAGCTATATCCAGCACAAGTGTAACACAGCCCATAAAAGTAAAGCATGTGCATGTTGCGATATAAAATACTTAGGCCCTTATTTAACAAGAGATAGCGACAGGTAGCGACTGGTGAGCGAACGGTAATGACGGTCACCACCACGAGAACTCCGGCTCCCCACCACAATCACACATTTATCAAGCCAATCCTGCTTAGCGACTGAGACAGCGCCAGATAGCGACTCATTCATCATTATTCCAGCCGCACCCCACAGCGCCAGCGTCCGACCTTGAACAGCGACAGGTATGACCTCTCGCTACCTGGCGCTCTCCAATGCATTTCAATGGAACAATCTTTAAATATTCATAATTAATTGTTAATAATTTTTTTTTTTTTTTTTATGTGAAAATTTCTGTTACCACTTCTGCCATGTTAGATATTTTTTTTAAGGTAAGAAAAAAATAAAAAAAAAAATTGTGCAGAATTGATATTACAGGTCTGATATTAATGTATTCATATTCCAAAATGTTTTTATAAACTTGTTTTTTTTGGTTTCCCAAAATATGGTTGTTTGGGGGTTAAAAAACTACTTTTAACCCATCGCCGCCAGCGCTCTGGGGTTTAAACATGCATTTCACAGCGCGAGAATTTTTGTAGCGTGATTTGTTAATGAATATGGTGGGAGCCGGTCGCTATGGCCATTCGCTATCATGCGCTCCCATACAGCGCGGAACCTGTCAAATAGCGACTCATCACCTTGTATTCAACATTACTGCACACCGACTGAGTCGCTATCAACAACCGAACAACGGCCAAGCACAGCGACTACTAGCGGGCACTGTGAAAATACAGCTACAGTCGCTCAACTGTCGCTACCTGGCGCTATTAACAAATCAGCCTCCCAGTCTCAGTGATAGATGCTGGTCAGACGCCACCCCTAGGGAAGGATGGCGCCCCCTCGGCAAGCAGCAGGTTTAAAATTTGGTTATGAAAACAGGAGAACTAACTGTCGCCATTGTAGCCTGGGAAGATGATTCTGGTATGTTATACTAATCTCATTGCAATTTTATTGGTCCAGCACTGGGATCTGACCCCTAACCATTGTCTGCATAGACAAAACATGATCTTGCTGAGCTATATTGCATACTATCTTGAATCAGGCTTCGACTGGTCCACAGGTTTACCAGGAAATCCTCCGGTGGGCCCATGATCCCAGGAGCCCCTTTAAGGTCTTTCATCAACAAAACCTGAACTATGGAGGTTGAATCAGAGTCAGGTGAGAATCCTTACTCCTTTTTTAGGGGAGAGAAAAACTTTCATTGTCTACTTTGGGGCTGATTCAGAGCCAGGTGAAAATTTACACCCGGGAGACAATGAAAGTTAATGACAGCTTTCTCTCCTAAAAAAAGTAGTGAGTTTTCTCACCTGGCTCTAAATCAACCCCTATGTATAACTTGTTTGTGGGATCCCACGTGCACACACAGGCAGGCTGATTCATTACTATTGCCAGCTATCGGCAGATGAGCGTCTGTACAGAGGCGCTAAGAGCGACCGCTAGTATAAGCTGTGATCGGCTATCAGGCGCTGTAACACAGCGTCTCATTCGCTGTAGTAACCTGGCCGGCATTGATGAATGAGATGTATGTTGGGCGTTCTAACACCAATACAGCGTTGCAGGGAGCGAAAGGTAACATCAGCTCATTGCGACCGGCTCTCAGCGCCTCTCAACAAAAAAAAACAGACACACACAGCATAGGCGCTCTGGATCTGGTCGCTATAGCATAGAGCAGCAGACGCTATGTGATTAGAGTCTGTTTTTGAACACATATACACCAGTAACAAAGCGAAAACACATGGAATGACATTGTTGTGACAACAATACTTTAATGCCAGACCTGTAATGACAATTCATGCATAAAAATATAAAAAAATCAAAAAATTACTTTTTCTAGGCCAGGAGAGGTGACACAATTATTTGAGAGAGAAAAATAAATAAATCAAAACAAAAAACCCTGTTTAAACAGAAGAAAAGGAACGTCCATTGAAATGTATGGGAAAGCGACAGGTAGCGACAGGTAATACCTGGCGCTCTGAAAGCTAGAGCTCTGGCTCTATACGCTGAGACGCCTGTAATGATGAATCGTACACTACATGGTGCTGTTAGAGTCGCTCACCAGAATCGCCTTCATAAATGTGGTTTTGCGTACAGCGCCCAGCGTTCACCAGACGCTGCCTGCCACTATGAGGCACTACCTGGCGCTATCCTATGATGAATAAACCCCCAAAGAGATGTATGCATGGGACCTTCTAGATCCCAGGGCCTGCCCCTAAGGATTCTGAGCCATTTCAATATAAGCCGTCTAAATGTGGGTGGGCCCCTGAGTCAGTTCTACTGTTGGGCCCCAGACTCCCCCTGTCCGACAATATATTGAACAAGAGTAAGCACCCTGGACTGTGACAGAGGGAGGACGAGCCAGTTTTCACAGTTTTGAATTTCAACAGGATCTAAAAGTGCTGCTACTCTGGAAATATGACAGAAGGCTGCACTTCTTTATTAATAGATTTCTCAAATTCACTGACAGTTTTCCGTAGAAACTCTTTTTTATTTTTTTTTTTTACAGAAAACTGGGACAGTCTTAGGAGATCTGATTTAGGCCCTTATTTATGAAGGAATAGCGTCAGGTAGCGACTGGTGAGCGGCCGGTAATGACGGGTCCCGCCATGAGAACGCCGGCTCCCCACCACAATCACACATTTATCAAGCCGATCCTGCTTAGCGACTGAGATAGCGCCAGATAGCGACTCATTCATCATTATTCCAGCCTCAGCCCACAGCGCCAGTGTCCGACCCTGAACAGCGACAGGTATGACCTCTCGCTACCTGGCGCTCTCCAATGCATTTCAATGGAACAATCTTTAAATATTCATAATTAATTGTTATTATTATTTTTTTTTTTTTAATTTGAAAAATTCTGTGACCACTTCTGCCATTTTAAATAATTTTTTTAAGGTAAAAAAAAAAAAATGAACAGAATTGATATTACAGGTCTGATATTATTGTATTCATATTACAAAATTATTTTAAAAACTTGTTTTTTTTTTTTTTCCAAAAATATGGTTGCTCAGGGGTTAAAAAACTACTTTTAACCCATCGCTGCCAGCACTCTGGGGTTTAAACATGCATTTTACAGCGCAAGAATTTATTGAGCGTGATTTGTTAATGAATATGGTGGAAGCCGGTCGCTCTGACCAGTCGGTATCATGCGCTCCCATACAGCGCGGAACCTGTCAAATAGCGACTCCTCACCCAATATTTAACATTACGGCAAACCGACTGAGTCGCTATCAACTACCGAACAATGGCCAAGCACAGCGACTACTAGCGGGCGCTCTGAAAATGTTGCTACAGTCGCTCAACTGTTGCTACCTGCCGCTATTAATGAATCGGCCTCTTAGTAAATCTACGTGTATCAGACGACCAGAAGTGCTCATTGGCTCCATAAAAGGTCCTAATGGCGCTAAATCTTTGCACAGGCCCCGTAGCAGCTGCACTGGCTATCACAGCAAATCAAACAGTCAATAGTTAAACAGATAAGATGATGAGATGACTCCAGGAAAGGGTAATCTATACCGTATAGATATGGCACATGCGCAAAGGACATGCGCTTCAAGCCAAGCAGAGCTGCCAATCACCATAATGGAGTCAGAGTTCAATTAGAAGATTCAGTAATTGACAGTGCTGCTTCCCTGGAGGTTCCTGGGCCGTGAGGGTCTTTTTTTTTTCTTTAAGCGGGTCAATTCCAATTTTCTGCGTCTCCTGGGCGATGGCGATAGTGAGGCGTGCAGCCTGGTGTAACGTGCTGCTCAGGCGTAGTGCCAAATGTGGCCTGATACCAGGAACCAAGCTGTCATAGCACACCTCATAGCTGCAGGGGGTAATATGTAATAGAGACAAGTCACTGATTATAGGACAAGTCAATCAAAAGTGATCACAAAAAAGGGCAAGTGCTTAATCAAACATTTCTTTAAAGAACACCGGCCATCATAAATGCATGCGGAATCATAAAAGATCACTACGCAACAATGTCACAACTCTGAAACAATGTAACAAGGCTGAATTCAAGTGGACCAATCCCTAGCCTGGTGATTGGTTCTTGTCCCTGGAGCATCCCAATTTGAGATGACCTGCTGTGTGAAATCTCCTAGATCGCCCACTCAACTCACCCTTCTGTCATTGCTTTGGACTGAGGGCCAGCACAGGGAGGGCAGCAGTCGCATCTCCGGTTTGCCTGCTGAGTGCATACAACCCCATGCATAGCCTATTTAAGTGCAACGGAACATGCACAGCTGCGGGGATGCTGAGGATGCGCCTGCAGCCAGTGATCGGGGCGATGGACTGGCGGGATGGTAAGGGGTATGTTATGATTCAGGATGTGGACCCCCCCCCCCCCCCCCGTCCACACACTGCGTCATCCTGAATCAAGATGTCCCAGCCCTAGTCGGCTGACCCTAGAGACATTTAAACTTCAGGGCCAGCCATGCCACGGATTGGTCTACTTTAAGAAATGCAGAATCATAATGATCAGTGAATGTCACTATGTAACAATGTAACAACTGTAAAACAATGTAACAAGACTACATCAATAACTCCAGCCATCAAAAATGCATGCAAAATCATAAAAGATCAGGATATGTAAAATCACTACTTAACAATGTACCAAATCACATTGTAACAAGGCTACATTAATAACTCCAGTCCTCATAAATGCATGCAGAATCATAAAAGATCAGGCTATGTAAAATCACTATGTAACAATGTAACAACTCACAATGTAAAGAGGCTACATGAATAACTCCAGCCATCATAAATGCATATGGAATCATAAAAGTTCAGAATATGTAATATCACTGTGTAACAATGTAACAACTCACAATGTAACAAGGCTGCATTAACTCTGGCCATCATAAATGCATGCAGAATCATAAAAGATCAGAATATGTAATATCACTGTGTAACAATGTAACAACTCACAATGTAACAAGGCTGCATTATTAACTCTGGCCATCATAAATGCTTGTGGAATCATAAAAGATCAGAATATGTAATATCACTGTGTAACATTGTAACAACTCACAATGTAACAAGGCTGCATTATTAACTCTGGCCATCATAAATGCTTGTGGAATCATAAAAGATCAGAATATGTAATATCACTGTGTAACATTGTAACAACTCACAATGTAACAAGGCTGCATTATTAACTCTGGCCATCATAAATGCTTGTGGAATCATAAAAGATCAGAATATGCAATAACATTATGTAACAATGTAACAACTCACAATGTAACAAGGCTGCATTAACTCTGGCCATCATAAATGCTTGTGGAATCATAAAAGATCAGAATATGTAATATCACTGTGTAACATTGTAACAACTCACAATGTAACAAGGCTGCATTATTAACTCTGGCCATCATAAATGCTTGTGGAATCATAAAAGATCAGAATATGTAATATCACTGTGTAACATTGTAACAACTCACAATGTAACAAGGCTGCATTATTAACTCTGGCCATCATAAATGCTTGTGGAATCATAAAAGATCAGAATATGTAATATCACTGTGTAACATTGTAACAACTCACAATGTAACAAGGCTGCATTATTAACTCTGGCCATCATAAATGCTTGTGGAATCATAAAAGATCAGAATATGCAATAACATTATGTAACAATGTAACAACTCACAATGTAACAAGGCTGCATTAACTCTGGCCATCATAAATGCTTGTGGAATCATAAAAGATCAGAATATGTAATAACACTATTGCCCTTATTCATCAAGCGATAGCGCCAGGTAGTGTCTGTCGAGCGCCAGGTAGCGGCAGCTAACGGCGACTACTGACTCAAGTACGCCCGGCGGCGGTCACAATGACGCATTTATCAAGCAAAATGAGGCTAGCGCCGGCGAGAGCGACGGCTAGCGCGGCATTCATCATGAAGCCGCCTGGACCGAACAGCGCCGCTGCAAATTCCCTCACAGCTCCAGGTATGAGCTGTCGCTCCCTGGCGATGTCCAATGCATTTCAATGGAGCAATCTATAATTATTCATAATTAATTGGTATTCATTTTTTTTTTTTTTTTTTTTTAATGTCAAAAAATCGGAGACCACTTCTGCAATGTTAGGATTAGGGATGAGCGAATCGATCCGGACGAACCCGGATTCGATCCGAATTTCAGGAAAAATTCGATTCGGATCGAATCCGAATTTCCCCGCGATTCGATCACTCGAAGTTTTCCTTTAACATCCATTCATTTACATTACAGGCATTCTAAGATGGCGGGCGGGACATGTCTGGACATGTATCCCGCGCCAGTGCAAGCTGGGGCAGTCACATGCAGCCTATCAGCAGCCAGCAAGCCCGGTGACGTCACACAGCGGTATTTAACGGCGGCCATCTTGCTTTTCCTCATTTCTCTATTGCATTCGTGACAGACAGACAGAACGCTGTGTAGCTGAGGCAGTTAGACAGGCTGGAGACAGGCTGGAGACAGGGACAGACAGGGACAGGCTGGAGACAGGCAGGAGACAGGCAGGAGACAGACAGGAGACAGACAGAAAGCCAGGGAAAGGTAGGAAAAACGGAGCTGGCTGACAGGGAGATTTTTTTTTTTTCATCCAGCCTTTGTTAGCGTTTTCAGGCTGCTTATAGTAACTAACTGTGCATATATACTGAACTGATCTTAAGTCTGCTGTGAGGCATCCCATTCTGTGACTAAAGCAGCCTCTATTTAATAGCATAATAAACATTTGCACTTATTCTCATAGAAATCAGGCCTGATAAAGACACTTTTGCTGTGCATGCTCTCTGGTTTTTGTGGCACTGGCATCCCATTCTGTGACTAAAGCAGCCTCTATTTAATAGCATAATAAACATTTGCACTTATTCTCATAGAAATCAGGCCTGATAAAGACACTTTTGCTGTGCATGCTCTCTGGTTTTTGTGGCACTGGCATCCCATTCTGTGACTAAAGCAGCCTCTATTTAATAGCATAATAACCATTTGCACTTATTCTCATAGAAATCAGGCCTGATAAAGACACTTTTGCTGTGCATGCTCTCTGGTTTTTGTGGCACTGGCATCCCATTCTGTGACTAAAGCAGCCTCTATTTAATAGCATAATAAACATTTGCACTTATTCTCATAGAAATCAGGCCTGATAAAGACACTTTTGCTGTGCATGCTCTCTGGTTTTTGTGGCACTGGCATCCCATTCTGTGACTAAAGCAGCCTCTATTTAATAGCATAATAACCATTTGCACTTATTCTCATAGAAATCAGGCCTGATAAAGACACTTTTGCTGTGCATGCTCTCTGGTTTTTGTGGCACTGGCATCCCATTCTGTGACTAAAGCAGCCTCTATTTAATAGCATAATAAACATTTGCACTTATTCTCATAGAAATCAGGCCTGATAAAGACACTTTTGCTGTGCATGCTCTCTGGTTTTTGTGGCACTGGCATCCCATTCTGTGACTAAAGCAGCCTCTATTTAATAGCATAATAAACATTTGCACTTATTCTCATAGAAATCAGGCCTGATAAAGACACTTTTGCTGTGCATGCTCTCTGGTTTTTGTGGCACTGGCATCCCATTCTGTGACTAAAGCAGCCTCTATTTAATAGCATAATAAACATTTGCACTTATTCTCATAGAAATCAGGCCTGATAAAGACACTTTTGCTGTGCATGCTCTCTGGTTTTTGTGGCACTGGCATCCCATTCTGTGACTAAAGCAGCCTCTATTTAATAGCATAATAAACATTTGCACTTATTCTCATAGAAATCAGGCCTGATAAAGACACTTTTGCTGTGCATGCTCTCTGGTTTTTGTGGCACTGGCATCCCATTCTGTGACTAAAGCAGCCTCTATTTAATAGCATAATAAACATTTGCACTTATTCTCATAGAAATCAGGCCTGATAAAGACACTTTTGCTGTGCATGCTCTCTGGTTTTTGTGGCACTGGCATCCCATTCTGTGACTAAAGCAGCCTCTATTTAATAGCATAATAAACATTTGCACTTATTCTCATAGAAATCAGGCCTGATAAAGACACTTTTGCTGTGCATGCTCTCTGGTTTTTGTGGCACTGGCATCCCATTCTGTGACTAAAGCAGCCTCTATTTAATAGCATAATAAACATTTGCACTTATTCTCATAGAAATCAGGCCTGATAAAGACACTTTTGCTGTGCATGCTCTCTGGTTTTTGTGGCACTGGCATCCCATTCTGTGACTAAAGCAGCCTCTATTTAATAGCATAATAAACATTTGCACTTATTCTCATAGAAATCAGGCCTGATAAAGACACTTTTGCTGTGCATGCTCTCTGGTTTTTGTGGCACTGGCATCCCATTCTGTGACTAAAGCAGCCTCTATTTAATAGCATAATAAACATTTGCACTTATTCTCATAGAAATCAGGCCTGATAAAGACACTTTTGCTGTGCATGCTCTCTGGTTTTTGTGGCACTGGCATCCCATTCTGTGACTAAAGCAGCCTCTATTTAATAGCATAATAAACATTTGCACTTATTCTCATAGAAATCAGGCCTGATAAAGACACTTTTGCTGTGCATGCTCTCTGGTTTTTGTGGCACTGGCATCCCATTCTGTGACTAAAGCAGCCTCTATTTAATAGCATAATAAACATTTGCACTTATTCTCATAGAAATCAGGCCTGATAAAGACACTTTTGCTGTGCATGCTCTCTGGTTTTTGTGGCACTGGCATCCCATTCTGTGACTAAAGCAGCCTCTATTTAATAGCATAATAAACATTTGCACTTATTCTCATAGAAATCAGGCCTGATAAAGACACTTTTGCTGGCCAAAGCCCTACTGGACCCTGCCAGGTCGATTCCTGCCCGGGGCATCCCATTCTGTGACTACAGCAGCCTCTGTTTAAGACCATATAAGCATTTGCTCTTATCATATTTGAAATTAGCCTGATAAAGACACTTTTGCTGGCCAAAGCCCTACTGGACCCTGCCAGGTCCATTCCTGCCCAGGGCATCCCATTCTGTGACTAAAGCAGCCTCTGTTTAAGACCATATAAGCATTTGCTCTTATTATATTTATATTATAAGACACTTTTGCTGGGCATAGGCTTACTGCTGCCTGCCAGGTGCACTTCTGTTGAGGCATCCCATTCTGTAACATAGCATACCCCTCTTTATTTACACTAAGCAGCTCTCTTATTTACACTAAGCAGGCCTGTTGGAGGCTGAGTGTTACTGCTCACTTTTGGTGTGCATTATATTCTGTTTTATATAGACCCACTGCTGCCTGGGGGTTCTTAAAATATCACCTACTACCACGCCAGTTAGACTATGTCGGGCAGACAAGTGCCTGGAAGTGAAAAGAGGAGTGGCAGAGGCCAAGATTCCGCAGGCAGAGCTCGCATCAGACTGGGGGCCAGTAGCAGCAGGAGTCACGCTGAGAGACCTAATCTGCCAGTATCTGCTAGCGGTCGGGTCTCCACCAGTAACGCATCTGCCGTGGTAGATTGGCTGACGCGCTCATCAACAACATCATCACAACTTACATCTGAGACCCCCAGTCTAGGGTCGGTAGGTTCCTCTGACACAACCCTGAGTTGGCATGCCCCGAGAGCAGTCCCTGTCCTCCCATTGCCTCTGTCCTACGCCGTTCCCTCCCCCAGCGACGTATCCTATGCTTTGGGTTCAGCTCCACTCTTTAGTGAGGAGGACGATCAGATACAGGAGGACAGTCAGCAGCTACTGCCCAGCCAAGAAATGGAGGTGGCTTCTTTAGCTAGGCAGACAAATAGTGATGTGGACAGTGTCGTGGGTGCTGCGAGCGTTCCAGCTCCTGCGCCAGACACTGTTGACGAATCCACGAACATCAGTGACGTACAGCCACAACCCGGTGATGATGATGATGACGATGAAGCCGATCGCACTTGGGAGCCGGGTGATGAAGGGGCTTCATCGTCATCATCAGGAGAAGAGGGGCGCAGGTTGCCCCGGAGTCAGCAGCTGAGGCAGCAAGGTGGTAGCAGTCAGCATGGGGGCACAATTCCAAAGGCTGGAGCCGGCCGGGGCCGGGGCCGGGGTAGAGCACCTGCTGTGCGGCAGTCTACCTTATCGGGAGGTAGTGGAGCAGGGGTTCCTGGAGTTGGCAACAGCAGCAGTGAATCAGTGAGGCCAGGGGGTGGGAAAAGTAGCTACTCGGCAGTGTGGCAGTTTTTCCTGAGGCATCCGCAGGAGGGTAACATGGCCACATGCAAGATATGTAGGCAAAAGGTGAAGCGTGGCCAGGGTCCAAATGTTGGCACCACGGCCCTGCGTCAACATATGATGCGTCACCATAAAACGACCTGGGAGAACCGAGGCTCCCAAGGGGTGGTCCAGTCTGCTTCCTCACCAAGTGAGCTCCCAATTTCTGCCAGCCAAGGCTCCAGCACCTCAGCCGAAGGCAGCTGTGCGTCACACCCATCCTCTGTCGCTCCTGCTCCTCCTCCTCCTCCTCCAAGTCATGCATCCCGCCAGCAATCCATCAGCGAAGCCATGTCCAAGAGACAGCAGTATGCGCCCACTCATCCTACGGCGCAGAAGCTGAATGTGCTCCTGTCCAAGTTGCTGGTGCTGCAGTCGCTCCCTTTTCAGGTGGTGGAATCTGCACCTTTCAGAGAACTGATGGCTTGTGCCGAGCCGAGGTGGAGAGTCCCAAGCCGTCATTTCTTTGCCAAGAAGGCAGTACCAGCGCTGCACACTTTTGTTGAACAGAAGGTGGGCCAGTCCTTGAGCCTGTCGGTGTGTAGCAAAATACATGGCAGCGCCGACATCTGGAGCTGTAACTACGGTCAGGGGCAGTACATGTCGTTTACGGCCCACTGGGTGAATGTGGTCCCTTTGCAGCAGCAACTTGGACAGGTCACGCCGCTTCGGCCTCCGCGCTCTCTGCCCATTGGGCCTGTGACACCGTGCGACTCGGCCTCCTCATCCTCCGCCATCTCCTCACCCTCCACTGTAGGCTCAAGTCTCAGTGCCCCTCCAGTCTACCATGTGTGCAGGGCACGGAGGTGTCACGCAGTGCTTCACATGGTTTGTCTTGGCGAACGGAGTCACACAGGGGAGGAACTGCTTAAATGTATTCATCAGGAAATCCAAACATGGCTTACTCCGAGAAAACCTAAAATGGGAATCATGGTTACCGACAATGGGAAGAACATTTTGTCTGCGCTGCGCCAAGGAAGCCTGACCCATGCCCCCTGCATGGCTCACGTCTTCAATCTGGTTGTCAAGCGGTTTCTGAAGTGTTCCCCCCATCTGCAGGACATCCTAACAACTTCACGGAAACTTTGCATGCACTTCAGCCACTCCTACACCGCCAAACACACCCTTCTTGAGCTACAGCGTCAGAATGGTATCCCCCAACATAGTCTGATTTGCGATGTTTCCACCCGTTGGAATTCCACCCTTCACATGTTGGACCGATTATATGAACAGAGAAAAGCCATCACGGATTTCCTGATGATCCAAGCAGATAGGGGGACTCCCCTGTGTAACTTCAATGTCAACCAGTGGCAGCTCATACGTGACACCTGCCGTTTGCTCAGGCCCTTTGAGGAAGCCACTTTATTTGTCAGTCGGCAGGATTACGGGATGAACGACGTGATTCCACTGCTTCATGTACTACAGCACATGTTGGAAACCATGGCTGGTCAGGGCACTGGAGACATGGCGTTTACATCTTACGGCCACATGAACCCCGTTGGAGTTGAACTGGAGGAGGAGGAGGAGGAAGAGGAGGAGGAGGAGTTGCCCAGCGAAACACAGTTTAGGCTTGGCGAAATGGCTGGTTTATCTAGTCAGCGGACAGGAGAGGAGGAGCAGGAGCAGCCAGAGGAGCTAGAGGTTTTTGAGGAAGGAGAGACAGAGGACCCGGGCACACCGTGGCAGTATGCAGTGGAGATGGAGACAGGTAGTCCATCCGAGTCACTTGCGCAAATGGCACGAAGCATGCTCACATGCTTGCGTAGTGACCCCAGAATTGTTTCCATCTGTCGGCGGGATGACTTCTGGCTGTCCACCTTATTGGACCCTCGCTTCCGGCACAAAATGGGGGCATTTTTTAAACCCACCGAGAGGGAGGACAAACTCAACTACTACAAAGACATTCTACGTAGGCAGTTGGCCGATGCCTATCTGCGCCATGGTCCATACTCTCGCAGGTCTGACTCGAGGGGACCTCTGCGCTCACCTTCCACTGCCATGGCCGCTGGGGGGGTTGGCAGCAGCAGCAGCAGAAGCTCCATCAGCAGCAGCAGCCTCAGTCTTCAGTCGCTAGCTTTCTACACCCGCATAGTGAGGCTACTCATGAGCAGCAGGAAGACCTGGAGCAGGACCTGAACCAGCAGGTCATGTCATACTTTGACATGACCATGCCAACACACCTTGAGGATCCGCTGGACTTCTGGGCAGCCAAACTTGATTTGTGGCCGCAACTAGCAGAGTTTGCCCTGGAAAAGCTGTCCTGCCCGGCAAGTAGCGTGCCATCTGAGCGGGTGTTTAGTGCGGCGGGGGCCATAGTTACGGCGAGGAGAACTCGTCTGTCAACTAAAAATGTGGAGAGACTCACCTTTGTCAAAATGAATCAGGGATGGATCAGCCAGGATTTCCACCCACCAATGCCTGATGCATGCGTCTAGATTCAGCATGGTGCCACGTTTTACACTTTACAAATGGTGCAAAACATATTTATGTCTTTAGGCCATTTTTTGGGCTCCTGCTGCTGCTACTGCCAACTTCTGCCAACTCCAGGGTGTGATTCATCCAATTTTTGGGCTCCTGAAGCCAACTCCAGTGTATATTTGGGCTCCTGCTGCTACTACTGTCAACTCCTGCCAACTCCAGGGTGTGATTCATCCAATTTTTGGGCTCCTGAGGCCAACTCCAGTGTATATTTGGGCTCCTGCTGCTGCTACTGTCAACTCCTGCCAACTCCAGGGTGTGATTCATCCAATTTTTGGGCTCCTGAAGCCAACTCCAGTGTATATTTGGGCTCCTGCTGCTGCTACTGTCAACTCCTGCCAACTCCAGGGTGTGATTCATCCAATTTTTGGGCTCCTGAGGCCAACTCCAGTGTATATTTGGGCTCCTGCTGCTGCTACTGTCAACTCCTGCCAACTCCAGGGTGTGATTCATCCAATTTTTGGGCTCCTGAAGCCAACTCCAGTGTATATTTGGGCTCCTGCTGCTGCTACTGCCAACTTCTGCCAACTCCAGGGTGTGATTCATCCAATTTTTGGGCTCCTGAAGCCAACTCCAGTGTATATTTGGGCTGCTGCTGCTGCCAACTTCTGCCAACTCCAGGGTGTGATTCATCCAATTTTTGGGCTCCTGAAGCCAACTCCAGTGTATATTTGGGCTCCTGCTGCTGCTGCCAACTTCTGCCAACTCCAGGGTGTGATTCATCCAATTTTTGGGCTCCTGAAGCCAACTCCAGTGTATATTTGGGCTCCTGCTGCTGCTACTGTCAACTCCTGCCAACTCCAGGGTGTGACTCATCCAATTTTTGGGCTCCTGAGGCCAACTCCAGTGTATATTTGGGCTCCTGCTGCTGCTACTGTCAACTCCTGCCAACTCCAGGGTGTGATTCATCCAATTTTTGGGCTCCTGAAGCCAACTCCAGTGTATATTTGGGCTCCTGCTGCTGCTACTGTCAACTCCTGCCAACTCCAGGGTGTGATTCATCCAATTTTTGGGCTCCTGAAGCCAACTCCAGTGTATATTTGGGCTCCTGCTGCTGCTACTGCCAACTTCTGCCAACTCCAGGGTGTGATTCATCCAATTTTTGGGCTCCTGAAGCCAACTCCAGTGTATATTTGGGCTCCTGCTGCTACTACTGCCAACTTCTGCCAACTCCAGGGTGTGATTCATCCAATTTTTGGGCTCCTGAGGCCAACTCCAGTGTATATTTGGGCTCCTGCTGCTGCTGCTGCCAACTTCTGCCAACTCCAGGGTGTGATTCATCCAATTTTTGGGCTCCTGAAGCCAACTCCAGTGTATATTTGGGCTCCTGCTGCTACTACTGCCAACTTCTGCCAACTCCAGGGTGTGATTCATCCAATTTTTGGGCTCCTGAGGCCAACTCCAGTGTATATTTGGGCTCCTGCTGCTGCTGCTGCCAACTTCTGCCAACTCCAGGGTGTGATTCATCCAATTTTTGGGCTCCTGAAGCCAACTCCAGTGTATATTTGGGCTCCTGCTGCTGCTGCTGCTGCCAACTTCTGCCAACTCCAGGGTGTGATTCATCCAATTTTTGGGCTCCTGAAGCCAACTCCAGTGTATATTTGGGCTCCTGCTGCTACTACTGCCAACTTCTGCCAACTCCAGGGTGTGATTCATCCAATTTTTGGGCTCCTGAGGCCAACTCCAGTGTATATTTGGGCTCCTGCTGCTGCTGCTGCCAACTTCTGCCAACTCCAGGGTGTGATTCATCCAATTTTTGGGCTCCTGAAGCCAACTCCAGTGTATATTTGGGCTCCTGCTGCTACTACTGTCAACTCCTGCCAACTCCAGGGTGTGATTCATCCAATTTTTGGGCTCCTGAGGCCAACTCCAGTGTATATTTGGGCTCCTGCTGCTGCTACTGTCAACTCCTGCCAACTCCAGGGTGTGATTCATCCAATTTTTGGGCTCCTGAAGCCAACTCCAGTGTATATTTGGGCTCCTGCTGCTGCTGCTGCTGCCAACTTCTGCCAACTCCAGGGTGTGATTCATCCAATTTTTGGGCTCCTGAAGCCAACTCCAGTGTATATTTGGGCTCCTGCTGCTGCTACTGTCAACTCCTGCCAACTCCAGGGTGTGATTCATCCAATTTTTGGGCTCCTGAGGCCAACTCCAGTGTATATTTGGGCTCCTGCTGCTGCTACTGTCAACTCCTGCCAACTCCAGGGTGTGATTCATCCAATTTTTGGGCTCCTGAAGCCAACTCCAGTGTATATTTGGGCTCCTGCTGCTGCTACTGCCAACTTCTGCCAACTCCAGGGTGTGATTCATCCAATTTTTGGGCTCCTGAAGCCAACTCCAGTGTATATTTGGGCTCCTGCTGCTACTACTGCCAACTTCTGCCAACTCCAGGGTGTGATTCATCCAATTTTTGGGCTCCTGAGGCCAACTCCAGTGTATATTTGGGCTCCTGCTGCTGCTGCTGCCAACTTCTGCCAACTCCAGGGTGTGATTCATCCAATTTTTGGGCTCCTGAAGCCAACTCCAGTGTATATTTGGGCTCCTGCTGCTACTACTGTCAACTCCTGCCAACTCCAGGGTGTGATTCATCCAATTTTTGGGCTCCTGAGGCCAACTCCAGTGTATATTTGGGCTCCTGCTGCTGCTGCTGCCAACTTCTGCCAACTCCAGGGTGTGATTCATCCAATTTTTGGGCTCCTGAGGCCAACTCCAGTGTATATTTGGGCTCCTGCTCCTGCTGCTGCCAACTTCTGCCAACTCCAGGGTGTGATTCATCCAATTTTTGGGCTCCTGAAGCCAACTCCAGTGTATATTTGGGCTCCTGCTGCTGCTGCTGCTGCCAACTTCTGCCAACTCCAGGGTGTGATTCATCCAATTTTTGGGCTCCTGAAGCCAACTCCAGTGTATATTTGGGCTCCTGCTGCTACTACTGCCAACTTCTGCCAACTCCAGGGTGTGATTCATCCAATTTTTGGGCTCCTGAGGCCAACTCCAGTGTATATTTGGGCTCCTGCTGCTGCTGCTGCCAACTTCTGCCAACTCCAGGGTGTGATTCATCCAATTTTTGGGCTCCTGAAGCCAACTCCAGTGTATATTTGGGCTCCTGCTGCTACTACTGCCAACTTCTGCCAACTCCAGGGTGTGATTCATCCAATTTTTGGGCTCCTGAGGCCAACTCCAGTGTATATTTGGGCTCCTGCTGCTGCTGCTGCCAACTTCTGCCAACTCCAGGGTGTGATTCATCCAATTTTTGGGCTCCTGAAGCCAACTCCAGTGTATATTTGGGCTCCTGCTGCTGCTGCTGCTGCCAACTTCTGCCAACTCCAGGGTGTGATTCATCCAATTTTTGGGCTCCTGAAGCCAACTCCAGTGTATATTTGGGCTCCTGCTGCTGCTACTGTCAACTCCTGCCAACTCCAGGGTGTGATTCATCCAATTTTTGGGCTCCTGAGGCCAACTCCAGTGTATATTTGGGCTCCTGCTGCTGCTACTGTCAACTCCTGCCATCTCCAGGGTGTGATTCATCCAATTTTTGGGCTCCTGAAGCCAACTCCAGTGTATATTTGGGCTCCTGCTGCTGCTACTGCCAACTTCTGCCAACTCCAGGGTGTGATTCATCCAATTTTTGGGCTCCTGAAGCCAACTCCAGTGTATATTTGGGCTCCTGCTGCTACTACTGCCAACTTCTGCCAACTCCAGGGTGTGATTCATCCAATTTTTGGGCTCCTGAGGCCAACTCCAGTGTATATTTGGGCTCCTGCTGCTGCTGCTGCCAACTTCTGCCAACTCCAGGGTGTGATTCATCCAATTTTTGGGCTCCTGAAGCCAACTCCAGTGTATATTTGGGCTCCTGCTGCTACTACTGTCAACTCCTGCCAACTCCAGGGTGTGATTCATCCAATTTTTGGGCTCCTGAGGCCAACTCCAGTGTATATTTGGGCTCCTGCTGCTGCTGCTGCCAACTTCTGCCAACTCCAGGGTGTGATTCATCCAATTTTTGGGCTCCTGAGGCCAACTCCAGTGTATATTTGGGCTCCTGCTCCTGCTGCTGCCAACTTCTGCCAACTCCAGGGTGTGATTCATCCAATTTTTGGGCTCCTGAAGCCAACTCCAGTGTATATTTGGGCTCCTGCTGCTGCTGCTGCTGCCAACTTCTGCCAACTCCAGGGTGTGATTCATCCAATTTTTGGGCTCCTGAAGCCAACTCCAGTGTATATTTGGGCTCCTGCTGCTACTACTGCCAACTTCTGCCAACTCCAGGGTGTGATTCATCCAATTTTTGGGCTCCTGAGGCCAACTCCAGTGTATATTTGGGCTCCTGCTGCTGCTGCTGCCAACTTCTGCCAACTCCAGGGTGTGATTCATCCAATTTTTGGGCTCCTGAAGCCAACTCCAGTGTATATTTGGGCTCCTGCTGCTACTACTGCCAACTTCTGCCAACTCCAGGGTGTGATTCATCCAATTTTTGGGCTCCTGAGGCCAACTCCAGTGTATATTTGGGCTCCTGCTGCTGCTGCTGCCAACTTCTGCCAACTCCAGGGTGTGATTCATCCAATTTTTGGGCTCCTGAAGCCAACTCCAGTGTATATTTGGGCTCCTGCTGCTGCTGCTGCTGCCAACTTCTGCCAACTCCAGGGTGTGATTCATCCAATTTTTGGGCTCCTGAAGCCAACTCCAGTGTATATTTGGGCTCCTGCTGCTACTACTGCCAACTTCTGCCAACTCCAGGGTGTGATTCATCCAATTTTTGGGCTCCTGAGGCCAACTCCAGTGTATATTTGGGCTCCTGCTGCTGCTGCTGCCAACTTCTGCCAACTCCAGGGTGTGATTCATCCAATTTTTGGGCTCCTGAAGCCAACTCCAGTGTATATTTGGGCTCCTGCTGCTACTACTGTCAACTCCTGCCAACTCCAGGGTGTGATTCATCCAATTTTTGGGCTCCTGAGGCCAACTCCAGTGTATATTTGGGCTCCTGCTGCTGCTGCTGCCAACTTCTGCCAACTCCAGGGTGTGATTCATCCAATTTTTGGGCTCCTGAGGCCAACTCCAGTGTATATTTGGGCTCCTGCTCCTGCTGCTGCCAACTTCTGCCAACTCCAGGGTGTGATTCATCCAATTTTTGGGCTCCTGAAGCCAACTCCAGTGTATATTTGGGCTCCTGCTGCTGCTGCCAACTTCTGCCAACTCCAGGGTGTGATTCATCCAATTTTTGGGCTCCTGAGGCCAACTCCAGTGTATATTTGGGCTCCTTCTGCCCCTCATAGTGATGCCACTTCAACTCTCTGCAATTGTGCCGCTCTGCGATTCTATTAGCGATGCCTCTGATCTGCATGTGATATTTCTTCAAAGTATTATTTAACAAACCCAGCACGCATCCTGTGCGTGTTACAGCAAGGCTGAATGGTTTACAACCCTATTGAGGCTGTAGGAGGCTCAGAAATAGCCGTTTTTAATAGCGATTCGTCGCGAATTTATTCGGGTCGAAACGATTTTTGTCGGAAAATTCGGCGAATCAGTCGAATCGAATTTTTCAAAAGTTCGCTCATCTCTAGTTAGGATTTATTTTTAAGTAAAAAAAAAAATTAAAAAAAATATGTGCAGAATTGATCTAACAGGTCTGAGATTAATGTATTCATATTACAAAATGATTCTAAAAACATGTATAATGTTACATTCAAAAAAGATGGTTGTTTAGGGGTTAAAAACTAGTTAATACACATCGCCGCCAGCGTTCTGGGGTTTAAACAAGGAATGGACAGCGACAGCACATTCGGAGCGTGATTTGTTGATGAATATGAAGCTAGCCGTTCGCTCTGGCCATTCGCTGTCAGGCGCTCACATACAACGCTGGACCTGTGAAACAGCGACCCCCCAGCCCGTATTCAACATTACCGCACACCGACTGAGTCGCTGTCATCAAGCTAATGCCGGCCAAGCACAGTGAATACTGGCTGGCGCTGAAAAAATCACGCTACAGTCGCTCATCTGTCGCTACCTGGCGCTATTAATTAATCGGCCTCTATGTAACAATGTAACAACTCACAATGTAACAAGGCTGCATTATTAACTCTGGCCATCATAAATGCTTGTGGAATCGTAAAAGTTCATAAAAGGGCACAAACAAGAACAGCAACGTTTGGGTTTGCTTAGCAGCCCATCAACCCGCTTCACCTAAGGGTGCAGCAGCAGGAAGCTGCTGTAACTCATCTTGGCCCGAGATCCTCTTCTTCTCAGCGGTGGCATCGGAGTCTGAATTTGGCTCCAGGTGGGGCTACAGGAAGATGGCCACCGGCTCCCATGAGGGAGGACGCTTCTAGTGTCAGCACTGCCAGGTGGCACCAGTATGTAAAGTGTCATCCCACAACAATGTAACAAGGCCGTGTTAATGAAGAACTCCAGCCATCATAAATGGATAAAGAATCATAATAGATTAAAGTTAATACAGTTGAGAAACACTTCCATCAAACGTCAAGTCTAAATAATACTGCTCCACAACAATGTAATAATGCTATGTTAAAGAGGAACTCATATCTGTGACAATCTCCAGGTTCTCTCCAATAAGAGTGTCCCACTGCTGCAAAGTGCTGTACAGCTTCTGGTGCCCCATGTCATAGAGATCAAACATGGGCAAGGTGAGTATAGCTGAGTGCAGGGCAGAAGGAAGGGGGGCTAAGGTAATAAGCACAGGATGTCCCACATGTTATAGGACCACTTTTTTCAGGTTTCTAGTCTGAGGCCGAGTTTTCGCCTGCTGACACCAACTGAGCACCCGAGCCTCACCTTCTGACAGGTACACAATAGCACATGTCTGGCTGCCGAACAGGCAAAGCACTTGCCGGCTCCAGAAAGGAGATTTCTTATTCTGCTGAACTGGGGGAGGGGAGCTGAAATCAGGTCAGCACTGAGCAGCAAGAAGAGAGGTGACAAATCTTTCAGGCTCGGCCAAGACAATCGTGCGAGAAATTAGGGCAAGCCATGCCACTAACACAGAGCCAAGAGTGTGAAAATAAAATATATGACGCTTTAGAGGCTTTCTGTATCAGTATCTGAGAGATAAACTGCACACTCTGTATGAGGTCAGCTGTAAGGAATGGAGCGAATGTGACTGTTTAGAGCCGGACCAGATGGGAGATGAAGGGCCCCCTAGCCATAGTCCCATGTTTTGGCACAAGCCAGCGCAAGAAACAGGAAGGGGCCTGAGAAGCCCAAACACACCAGCACCCGGAGGCAATAAGAGTTGTTAATAACATTTGAAAAATGATTTAGAAAATATAGTGCAGTGGTTAAGACACAAATAAATCACAGTCCAGGGTCCTAATCCCCAAATCCCATTTGCGTTTGAGTAACCAGCAATATATTACCTTGAGTTGCTTTTTAAGGCACGTTTCAAGGGGCCTCCCTCATTCCAGCCAGTGAGGGGCATCCCTTATTACAGCCAGTGAGGGGCATCCCTTATTACAGCCAGTGTGGGGCATCCCTCATTCCAGCCAGTGTGGGGCATCCCTCATTCCAGCCAGTGTGGGGCATCCCTCATTACAGCCAGTGAGGGGCATCCCTCATTCCAGCCAGTTAGGGTCATCCCTCATTCCAGCCAGTGAGGGGCATACCTTATTACAGCCAGTGAGGGGCATTCCTTATTACAGCCAGTGAGGGGCATCCCTCATTCCAGACAGTGAGGGGCATACCTTATTACAGCCAGTTAGGGTCCTCCCTCATTACAGCCAGTGAGGGGTATCCCTCATTACAGCCAGTGAGTGGCATCCCTCATTACAGCCAGTGAGTGGCATCCCTCATTCCAGACAGTGAGGGGCATACCTTATTACAGCCAGTGAGGGGCATTCCTTATTACAGCCAGTGAGGGGCATCCCTCATTCCAGACAGTTAGGGTCATCCCTCATCCTAGCCAGTGTGGGGCATCCCTCATTACAGCCAGTGTGGGGCATCCCTCATTACAGCCATTGAGGGTCATCCCTCATTCCAGCCAGTTAGGGTCATCCCTCATTCCAGCCAGTGTGGGGCATCCCTCATTCCAGCCAGTGTGGGGCACCCCTCATTACAGCCAGTGTGGGGCATCTGTCATTACAGCCAGTGAGGGGCATCCCTCATTCCAGCCAGTTAGGGTCATCCCTCATTCCAGCCAGTGTGGGGCATCCCTCATTACAGCCAGTGAGGGGCATCCCTCATTCCAGCCAGTTAGGGTCATCCCTCATTCCAGCCAGTGTGGGGCATACCTTATTACAGCCAGTGAGGGGCATTCCTTATTACAGTCAGTGAGGGGCATTCCTTATTACAGTCAGTGAGGGGCAACACACAACACATTCACAGACACACTCCTTCCTGGAGTAGTGACCACCCACGTTGCGGCCAGACTCCTTTCTGACCTCCCGCCCACCCACTGAACCACCAAATAAATGTAAAAAAAAGCTGGCAGCGCGCCCCAGGTGTGAACACTCTGGACTGCCAGCGGGCGGCTTTCGAGTGGTGGCAGTCGTCGGTGGGCTGCGAGGAGTGACAGACCGGCAAGCGGCAAAGTGATGGTGTGAGACACGTTAGTGCTCTACGGGACACTGGTACAAATGCTCGATTAGGGAGTATGAGAAAGGGATTTTCATTTTAAGTTTTTCAGAGGGATCAGAGATCTAAAATATCTATATTTGCCTTTAGATTAGAGGGCGCTAATTCTATAATGTCTCAAAGATTTGCTGCAGAAGACAGTTTGACTGTAAGCTGAAGTACATACAGTTGGTTATGATCACCTGTCTCCTTAGTATTTGACCTCAAGTGACCTGGCCTAACAACTACAGGGACACCCCATAGTAATGATTCTGGCCAAATGCTAAATGGAGCTTTACAGCTGAAGGTTACTGTTGCACTTCCTTACATCATGTTACTACACAGAGAGTGGAGACTCCGGGGAGCGATCAGAGGGCCTCCCTGGAGTCCCTGTTATGAAAATCGCCTCTAATTACATGCAAAGAACTGGTCGGGTGGCAACCAGCTCCAAACAGTGGGAAGCCCTTCATGAACTGGGACTGCTTTATGGAATCCCTTATAAAAGGAAACTGTTGCCCAAAACAATCAGATTTCATCTTCTAGGAAAAATAGGAAAAAAAATAAAAGAGCTGAATTTTGAAAATCCAAATAAGGGCTGATAGCCATAGTCACACCCACCCAGGTACTATGGTTTCACACAGCGGGGCATTCCCGATCGGGGTGCCTAAGGAGCAAAGATCAAAATTCAAAACCTAGGCAAAGCTAAATATGGTGCTGAAACGCACCAATCTTAAAATGTTTAAAAATCAGTTTGCATTAGTTTAATTTTTTAAATAACATTAAGGCCCTTATTTATCAAGGGCTAGCGCCAGGTAGTGTCTGACGAGCGCCAGGTCCCGCCAGCTAACGGCGGCTACCGACTCAAGTATGCCCGGCGGCGGTCACAATGAGGCATTTATCACGCTAAATGAGGCTAGCGGCGGCGAGAGCGACAGCTAGCGCGGGATTCATCATGTAGCCGACTGCAACGAACAGCGCCGCTGCTAATCCCATCACAGCGACAGGTATGACCTGGCGCTCCCTGGCGATGTCCAATGCATTTCAATGGAGCAATCTTTAATTAATCATAATTAATTCCTATTAATGTTTTTTTTTTTTTTTTTAATGTCAAAAATTCTGTGACCACTTCTGCAATGTTAGGATTTTTTTTAAGGTAAAAAAAAAAATAAAAAAAAATTTGTGCAGAATTGATATTACAGGTCTGATATTAATGTATTCATATTACAAAATGTTTATAAAAACTTGTATAATTTTACAATCAAAAAATAAGGTTGTTTGGGGGTTAAAAACTATTTTACACCCATCGCCGCCAGCGCTCTGGGGTTTAAACAAGGAATTCACAGCGCGAAAAAATTCGGAGCGTGTTTTGTTAATGAATCTGCAGCAAGCTGTTCGCTCTGGCCATTCGTTGTCAGGCGCACCCATACAACGCTGAACCTGTGAAACAGCGACCCCTAAGCCCGTATTCAACATTACCGCACACCGACTGAGTCGCTGTCAACAAGCAAACCCCGGCCAAGCACAGCGAATACTAGCTGGCGCTGAGAAAATCACGCTACTGGCGCTCATCTGTCGCTACCTGGCGCTATTAATGAATCGGCCTCTAAGTCATTCTAAGCTACAGCAATATTTTGTTTGAAGCTATATTTACTTTTTAGCCCTGCCCCCAAGGAGCCCTCTGGCTGCTCTAATGAAGAACAGACAGGACTGATTACTTCTATTTGTAGCCTCAGTTTCAGTCTTTACAGCTTGGTTCCGGACCTTCTCATGTATTGCTGTTTTAATAAGGACAGGTTGAAGATTGCCAATGTTAAAATTCCAAAAATCAAAAATGAAAGAACATGATTATTGGACGACAGGTCTCGCAGAACTTTTTATTTATTTCCCAATGGAAATTAAGCATCATTGTCTGTTAGAAAACAAATAGATGCGCAAGACACACGCTCAACCCCGAACAGCCCTGGCTACACAAAGGCAGCTTTGTATCCCCATCTCGATGTGGCGTATGGAAGTGGTCGTTAAGCAACAGCATCAAAGACCAATATGAAACGAGTAAGAAAAGCGAAAAATAAAACAATGAAATAAGTAAAGTCAAAAGAGCAGAACGTGGAAAGTGTGTGAAAAGTATGCAGAGGTGCGAGGTCTGGTGCTTCTATCGGCATTCAGAGGAGGGGGCTTCGCAATGCTCCTGAGATTCTGATACAGGTGACAATAAATGCGTGGCGAGCTGCATTATTTAAAATGTGTCTTTCTTTGCTGTGAATTGCCTGAAGGAAGGACCAGGCCACCATCAAACAGCCTTCCATCATCAATCGCGATCTTCAGAGGACCTTGAGGTTTGATGTTTTTCCCTGCAGCCTCCACCACATCCCCTCTTGGTACAAAGCCCCCTTTTAACACCCGGCTGACATGTTGATGGGTTCTCACTGGGAAGGGTCTTATCATGTCTTTGGATGGAGAGCTCAGATGTCCACCAAAAACCAAAACATTAGTACTATATGATTGGTGGTGAGGCAGCAAATACAGGATTTTTTCTAAAGGCAAAAACTAATTTCCGCTCCAACGGAACAGAGAGAACAGTTTCTATGGATTCAAGATTATACTTGGGCCCTTATTTAAGAAGGGATAGCATCAGGTAGTGGCTTGTTAATGAGAGGTTCCGACAGGTAGCGACTGGTGAACGCCGGACACGGCACGCAAGAATCTGTTTAGCGACTGGGATAGCGCCATGTAGCGTCTGATTCATCATTTTCCCAGCCTCAGCGAACAGCACCAGCGTTCAGCCTTGCACAGCGCCAGGTATAACCTCTCGCTACCTGTCGCTCTCCCATACATTTCAATGGACGAGCCCTTTCTTCTCTTTAAACGGGGTTTTTGTTTATTTTTTTTCCAAAAATCACAAATAATGACCTCTTCTGGCACTGAAAAAGCATTTTTGTTCACAATTTTTTAATTTTTATTTATTTCTTCAGAAATGACATTACAGGTCTAGCATTAAAGTGTTCATGTTACAATGTTGTTACAATGTAATTCCATATGTTTTCGCTTTGTAACTAGTGGAAAGATGCTGAAAACCGCCTCCGGCACTCTGGGCTTCAAACAAGCATTTTTCAGCGCCAGAGATTTGTGAGGCTGTTTTTTTGCTGAATATGGTGTGAGTCGGTCGCTATGAGCAGTCGCTAACATACGCTCCCATACAGTGCTGTACTGGTCAAATAGCGACTCCTCCCAATGCATTCAACATTACTGAACAGCGACTGAAGCTATGAAGCTATGAAGTAGCGACCCACGGCCGAGCACAGTGACTACTAGCGGGCGCTCTGAAAATGCCGCTACAGACGCTCATCTGTCGCTACCTGCCGCTAATGATGAATCAGCCTGCCCGTTGATATAGCTGCTGGATCGGGAAGGATCCAATAACTTTAGGGCAGATGTGCCTATTTAACCCCTCCTGGACTGCTTAAGGCCGACGGGGGGGAGGGGGTAGGTTCAATCCAGCAAACGAGTTGCTGATCACTGGAGTTGGACACTTTCATTTTTTAATTTTCATTTTCTCAGCAAGATCATTTCTCCTGCTTCTTTCTGCCAGTGCATCTGTGATAGAACATTACAAGAAGCTCTAAACCTATATCTGCATCACTTTATACATTATGCTGTCACAACATGATTGACTGATTGGATAATAGGACTGTTCAGATGTACATGTTATTATTCACTTCCAGCCTTACTACTAAACAGTTACACTTCCAGATCGCTTCTCTTGTTGTCAGCAAGCTGTAAAGGGAGAATATTTAGAAAGGCTCATTGTGCTCCAGCACACCACCTACTGGCTGCTCTTGCCAAGTATGAAGAAACACCTTCCCTTGTACTGTATATTGCAAACATGCAGCTGATTTCAACATTATCGCTCAGTTTCACCTCTCCATCGCTTTTATTAAATAATCCTTCACAACTTCTAACAATACCAGTGTAGATTTATTGCTCCGTAGCGTCGGACAAATGCCTGCTGCAATGCATTTTGGGTAACAAGTATGTCATGGCTTTGGAAAAAAAAATACTCAATTTATCACCCCCAGGCCGCAAAGCGAGCCAAAATAAAAAATCCTTCCCTGTTTCGATTTGTGACAAATCATTTGGCCTCTCTCTCTTTCTACCGCCAATTAACCCGCCGCCGCCACTGACTATATCGGCATGCAGCTGCCGCGCGGCCTCCATTGCGTTCTGCCAGCCTGCATACACCGGAGCGCTGTAGGTCATTACCGAGCTGCAGCTGTGTCCATTATCCCGGGACAGCGGGGCCATATATAACTGTCGGTGGCAGTGACAGGAGGCGTAAATCTCCCCATTGCAGGCATCCCACCAACATCAGCGCCTTGATGTGGAAGGGTTAATAGAGAAGCGAACTGCAGAGCGAGGGCCCCACCGCCCCGTCATCGCCATGTGTTAGATTCTAACTAGATTGTCAGATTGTGGCGCGCGGGCAGCGCGCTGGCGATGTCTGCCTCAGGGAGAGTGGCTGAGGGATGTGCCGCGCGCCTTTCATTACACGATTATTTATCTGCGCCGGGGGGAGGGAGGGGGGCAAAGTCATTTTCTGCTTCACAAAACCCTGTGTTTCCATTTTGTGCAACTTGCAGCAGAACATCATTATTAGGAGCGATTCGAGGAAATTAACGCCGTCAGCTCGCCGAAAATTTCACAACCAAGGTGGTGCCCGACAGTGAAGACGGCAGTGATCTCGGCTGCGCTCTTGGTAACAGCCAACATCTGGGAATCAGGCCGCCATCAAACAGCCTTCCATCATCAATCGCGGTCTTCAGAGGGCCTTGGGGTTTGATGTTTTTCTTTGCACCCTCCCACCACATCCCCTCTTGGTACAAAGCCCCCTTTTAAAGTGGACCAACACCCAGGGGGGATCTTATAGATTCCCGGGCCGATCAGATACCTCCCCACGGGGCATCCGAAATCGGGATGTCCCGCGGGGTGAAACCCCCCAGGAAGCCCAGAAACCTTACCTTAACCCCGTTCCAACGGCGCATGCACGGGCCGCGGCCACGTCACCGTTTGTGAATGACCGGGCACGGGTTAGAGGGAAGCGCGAGACGCGGCCTCCAGCGCTCAGAGCCGCTGTGGTTGGACGCCGCTTGTACGTGCATACCACAGCGGCTCTGAGCGCTCTGATTGGACGAGCGCCCGCGTAGGAGCGTGGTGAGGTGAGTGTTTCCGGGCGTTCTGGGGGGTTTCACACAGCGGGGCACTCCCGATCGGGGTGCCCCACCGAAGTGGGCCAAAACCCAGGATAGTCAAAATCCTGGGTGTTGGTCCACTTTAACACCCAGCTGACATGGGTTGATGGGTTCTCACTGGGAAGGGTCTTATCATGTCTTTGGATGGAGAGCTCAGATGTCTTTGGATGGAGAGCCCACGGAGTCACAGGTGATTAAAGTAGAACATCAATAAAAAGGTGACAAAAGAACAAACCCATCTGGACAAGAAATTGGAGTTCACCTACAAAAGAGTTCTTGCCCTCAAACAGCAGAATTCAGCCAAAGAATGGTGAAGAGACCCATGTATCCACCTAAAAAGCCTTCTGAGGATTGTGCCCCCACCAGAGTCATGCCCTCTGAGCCCCCAATGTGCTTCTCAGACAGTCAACAAGTAAGCTCGGGTCGCATTGCAGGGAGAGGTATGGATATGATCACTCTTAAATGCATGGTACTGAAGCTTTTGTGTTGTAGGAGCAGTAAATGGGGCAGGGTAGGTTGATGCTGAGGCCAAAAAAGGGGCAGGACATACGGTGGGAGTTCTTGGCTGGGGAGTACAGCTGAGCCAGTACAGGATGAGAAGGAGGGGAATCTAGGGAGACATGGAACCCCTGGTAAACGTATGATCTGTACCCCAAACTGATCTGCTGTTATCTAAACTTTACACAAGCATATTCTGCCCCATTAATCTGAAACTGCTCCAAAAGTTGATAACTGTTTATGTGCACTTTTAAATAGTTGTTTGGTGCATTTTAGAAGACTGATAAACCGTAGCTACCACCCAGGTGGTATGTGAGATAATTTGTACTGGAGTGGTATAGTAACATAGAAGCATCCCAGCATAGAAGGAATCATTTGTGGTCATAGAGACATTCTTCACTGTATGAATGAACTATGAACAAAGGGGGTCAGGCGTTCTACTCCTGTGCTTGTGTAATTAATGGGGCTTTATAGGAAATGAATATGGTTAATGTTTGGTATATAACTAATATATAACTAATATGGCATGGTGCCAGGAGTAAGTTAGTCATAGTAGCTTAGAATGTGGGAAGGCTTGGGAGCAGGTATCAAGAAACTAGCCTGGAATGATACGTATTCGGTTTCAGTGGAGCAAAGCGGGGTTTGGGCTCTTTCTGGGAATATCCTGCAATTCAGAGAAGTTTCAGCACAGTATCAGGCAAGGCGGGGTTGCAGTTTTTGGGAAAAGATGGAAAATCAGAGTGTCAGGATAGACTTGCAACAAGCATTTACATGGTTTTAGGGGCTAAACAAGAGCAACAAGTTCTAGTGGTCAAGTCCGGTTTCAGCCTACAGGAGCTAGAACAGGCACTGAATTTGAAAGGACATCTTGGGTATATAACTGACCAGGGTAAAGGGTAAGTGAGAGATAGGAGGACACAGGGGAGCTGAAGCGAGTCCACAACTGCTCTTAAAGTGGACCAAAACTCAGGAGAGTTGAAGCAAGTCCACAACTGCTCTTAAAGTGGACCAAAACTCAGGATTTTGACTATCCTGGGTTTTGGTCCTTGCCCCTGGGGCAAACCCCCAGGTCTCGCTGTGTGAAACCCCCAGGTCGCCCGAAGAAACGCACTTCTTCCCGGTCCTACGACACATGCGCGGCCTCTCGTCCATTCAGCGTGCACGGACCTGCTCTTGCACCTGCGTCCAGGAGCTCGTCTAAGGTGAGCAGATCCGAGCGCGCTGGTGGCTGCATCCCCCGCCCCTTGCAAGAGAGATAGTGGGGATGCGGCCGCTGCTGGCGCATGCGCTGTTGGACCGGGAAAGTAGGTGAGTTTATGGGCAACATGGGGGGGTTCACACACAGTGGCATCTGGATGCCCCGGGGGGAGGGCCGATCTCTGTGGGCTTTGGTCCACTTAAGTGATTTTCAGGCAACTGCGTAGACCATATAGTCACCCTAAAGCTCCTAATGTTACCCGTTTATTTATTTTTAAAACAAGCACCCCCCAAAAGCAGAAAAAATCTTGAAGTTTTCTATCATTTTTGAGTGGGTGTGGCTGCTCTCCAGAATAATAACAGGCAGCGTTTTCACATCAGCATACATAGACACCTAGTGACAATTCTGTACTACACAGGGCCACAGAGGGGGCAGTATTATAAACCACCAGTCGTGCCCTATTAGTGGTCTGCCACTAGGGGAGTGCCAGGAGTCAGTGCCAAGCTTCTACTTCCAGGTGCTGCTGTGAGGTTACAGGAATGAAGGGGGCAGATATGATGAGGTGAGCTGCTAAATAATGTTTTTTACATTTTGCCTGTACAGTCCCTAAAGCAGCTCAAAACCCTCCTGCAGGCGCCCTGGAGTCTAAAACACTCCAGAGCCAGCTGCTAGTCTGCATTTGAGGCATCCTAAATATGGATGCCCTGCTGTGTGAACCCCCCCGCTGGTAAAATCACCTTTCCTGGATGGTTAGCGGATACCTGTAGATAGAGTGCACACCTGTGCACAATCACCAAACCGGACCAACAGCCTGGCACAATTGGAAAAGAAAGGTAGTGGCCATTTTGGAGCTTCCTTTCCCAGCATCTGCTGCCTGGATTCAACTGACATAACTGACAATGCATAGTAACAGGAAGCCCAGCAGCACTTCCTGTTTGCAGGTGGCCTGCAAATGCATGAGCCACCATCTTGTTTCTAAAATTTACCTCAGCAAGAGTAAGAAAAAGGTAAACACATTTTTATGTGCAACAATCTAAATTGCACTGGGGAGGGATGCATATGAGCACTGTTTATTGTGTTGGTCTGATTTAAAGTGGACCTTCACCCTAATAAGAGCATATCTTATATGTTTCCCCCACCCTGTACATACAGATTGCCCACATTAAAAATCATCCTACCTGTATCTATTGCATTTTCTGAGACTTTAAACATCCAAGATGACGGCCCATGGAGGTGCAGGCTGCCTGCAAACAGGAAGTGTCTTCTGACTGTGCCGCTGACCTTTTCCTTACCCCATCTTTGCTGTTTGTGCAAAGCACAGCTATAACCCTGCTCCCTGCACCTTTGACCCCTTTCCTCTCCTCAGTATTTGATGCTACTGAGCCAAGATGGCGGCGCCCGTATCCTAGAGTCCTGAACAGAGTTGCAGGCCAGCGAAGGAAAGAATAAAAAGTAAATGACTAAAAACCTAAAATATATTCATTTTAGATGCTGGGGAATAGTTTATTAAGGGTTTGGGCTTTTCATTAAATGATGCTGAAGGACAGGGGCACTCCATATGGAACAGGGAAGCCAGGGATGTGGCTGGCGCACCCAGCACTCTTGATATCAGCCAATTGGCAAACTCAAAAGTTCTGTGTGGGCGTGGCCTCAGAAGCAATTGTTAATATTATCGAATTGAGATGAGTGAACTGGTTCGCTCAGACTGGGGTTTGGCCCAAATATTTTCCCTGAAATCACTAAAAAATGAAAAAAACTCACCTGCTTCCTCCCTGTCCTTCAGTCTGTCCAGTCCACTCTGTCCTGCATGGCAGTAGGCTTTAGCCCTGCCGCAGGGAGCGGCTATTTATACCGGCAGTGTAAACACTGTTGGTAGAAAAAGGCCCTTTTCAGCAGTGGGAGCGAGATGTCAGAAGCCGCAGAGAGAGAGGGAAGCTGAGCGCAGGGCAGCTCTGCCCCGAGCTGGCTTCCGCCACTTAATCAGGCTTTCAGAGGGAACTCTAACATTGAAACATGCATGGATAAGAATCATCTGCTGCTGAGGAGGCCCTGGGGAGGTGAAAGAGTTCACTGGGTGTTATGAGAATTACAATTGTTATTGAGAAATATAAAGCAGAGGCTGAATGAAAGATGCAGCTCCTGACAAACAGCATGGGGAGAGTAGGAAGCAGGATAATGTAACCCTTTAGAATTTCTCTTTATTCGGATGAGGATGTTAGGATTGAAAGTTCTATAAGATTTTGAGGTTGGGGTGAGGAATTCAGGGGTTTGTGCTCATGTTCAGGGGTTTGTGCTCATGTTCAGGAGTTTGTGCTCATGTTCAGGGGTTAGTGCTCATGTTCAGGGGTTAGTGCTCATGTTAAGGAGTTTGGGCTCATGTTCAGGGGTTAGTGCTCATGTTCAGGGGTTAGTGCTCATGTTCAGGGGTTAGTGCTCATGTTCAGGGGTTTATGCTCATGTTCAGGGGTTTGTGCTCATGTTCAGGAGTTTGGGCTCATGTTCAGGGGTTAGTGCTCATATTCAGGGGTTAGTGCTCATGTTCAGGAGTTTGGGCTCATGTTCAGGGGTTAGTGCTCATGTTCAGTGGTTTGTGCTCATGTTCAGTGGTTTGTGCTCATGTTCAGGGGTTAGTGCTCATGTTCAGGGGTTTGTGCTTATGTTCATGGGTTAGTGCTGATGTTCAGGGGTTAGTGCTCATGTTCAGGGGTTAGAGCTTATGCTCAGGAGTTTGTGCTCATGTTCAGGGGTTAGTGCTCATGTTCAGGGGTTAGTGCTCATGTTCAGGGGTTAGTGTTCATGTTCAGGGGGTACTGTTACCTTTAGTAATTCAGTTAGTTTTAGGTATGGGGATTAGATAGATAGACCTCCATCCATGATGTAGCTTCGTTAGGGTTAATCTGTAGTCGCAGGTGAAGTTTTTTTTTCCTTTCTTTAATTGCCTGGATTCATTCTTGGAAACAGATGTTCGGCTTCTGTAGCGATATTCCGCTAATTCCCTTTAAGGGAAAAATAGTGAAAAATCAAAGATTTGAGAGGCTGAAATCTCTGAAAAGGGAGGGGAGGTCCTAGGCTGTCAGTGAGTGTCAGGCGTATGAGATGCTTTTATTCCATCTGACAGTGTCAGGCGAGAAGAGGCGAGATGCGGGTACGGAGGGGCGTCTGTGATTACCAGGCACCAGAAGGAGGGGGTGTGTGGCTGCTGGGGGAAAAGCCGGGAGATTGAGGAAGCTAAATACGCTGCAAATACCCTGCTAGGCCTGGAAATGTGGCCGGGTACACAGTGTGATGGCTCCTCTAAATTAAGAGTGATACAGAACTATTCAGGGGAAAGGAAGGTTAATGTGCAGCATGGACAGTGGTGTACTTTGCCACCATGCAACCCATGCAATTACATGAGGCCTCCACTCCTCAGGGGCCCCCAGAACTCCCAGAGTGAACACTGGAAGCAGCTGGCATGTAATATTAGTGTAATACCGGTGATGCCGTCAGTCAGCTACATCAGAAAGAAAGCTGCATCACTCCATCAATTGTTCCTCTTTAATATTGTATTTTGTTATATAAAAATGATTAGGGCCCCCTAGAGACAACTTTGCATGGGGCCCCAGAAATTATAATCCCGCCCCTGAGGACAATGCTAATATGTGGTATGGATGATGGGATTAATGCATAGTAAAGAGGGAGATACCAATGGGCAGCATGGATGATAAGGTTAATGTGTAGTACAGAAGACAATGCTAATGTGCAGCATGGAAGAGGAGGTTAATGCATAGTATGTGCAGCATGTATGATGAGATAAATTAGTAGTAGAGAGAATTCGGTTAATGTGCAGCCTGGATTATGGGATTATGTGTAGTAGAGAAGAAGAGTGTGTTGTGCACCATCAATGATAGGGATAATGCATATCAGAGAGGAAAAGATAAATGTGCAGCATGGATGATGAGGTTAATGCACAGCAGAGAGAATGGGATTTATGTTCAGCAATGTTGAGTTTAGCGTGTAGTAGAACGGAAGAAGTTAGTGTGCAGCATGAATCTTTGGGTTATTGCATAGCAGAGAGAAAGAGGTTAATGTTATCAGAGAAGAAGAGATCCATGTGCAGCATGGGTGATTAGGTTAAGGTTTAGTAGAGAGGAAGAGGTTAATGTGCAGCATAGATGGTGAAGGTCGTAAGCATAGCATAGCAGAGAGGAAGAGGTTAATGTTATCAGAGAGGAAGAGGTTCATGTGCAACATGGGTGATTAGGTTAAGATTTAGTAGAGGTAGAGGTTAATGTGCAGCATAAATGGTGAAGTTCTATGCATAGCAGAGAGGAAAATGTTTTCCTGCAGCATGATGAGTTAATGCATAGCAGAGATCAAGAGTTTAATGTGCAGAATGAAGTATTGGGATAATGCATGGCAGGAGAAGGAGAAGGTTAATGTTAGAAGAGGTAAAGGTTTATGCATAGCATGAATTTTTAGGTTAATGCATAATGTAGAAGAAGAGGTTAATGTGTCACATGCATGATTAGGTTAAGGTTTACAATAGAGAAAGAACATAAATGGATAGGATCTATGCATAGCAAAGAGGAATATATTTTTCTGCCGCATGAATGATGGGGTATAGTGGAGAGTGCAAGGTTAAAGGGCAGCAAGGATGATAAGGTTAATGTTTAGCAGAGAGGAAGGGGTTAATGTGCAAAATAAATTAAATAGAATCTATGCATAGCAGAGTGGAAAATATTTGTTCTGCAACACGAATGATAAAGTTGATGTGTAATAGAGAGAAAGGGGTTAATGTGTATCAAGAATAATTAGGTTAATGTTCAGTAGGGGTTAATGTGCAGCATAAATTAGGGGGATCTATGCATAGCAGAGAGGAAAATCGTTTTTCTTCAGCATAAATAATGAGTTAAGTCTGCTTTAAGACAGACTGGGGGGGGGGGCATCCAGAATACTGGAGCCCCCCCCCCACACATAACCCCTCAGAACACCTGTAAAGCTTACCTTAACCTCGCCCTCCGCTGAGAATCCAGCACCGCAAGTGGCCGTCCGGCTCTCCTGTGTGTAGGACATTTCAGCAGCCTGAACAAGGGCGGCGCTCGCTACTCATGTGCACGCTGCTCGCGATTCCCAGTGGAGGATCGAGGTTAAGGTAAGCTTTACAGGCGTTCTGGGGGTTATGTGCGGGGGTTCCAGCATTCTGGATGCCCCAGTCTGTCTTATACCCGCAGGGACCAACACCCGTACCGCACGGGTGTTGGTCAGCTTTAATGTATAGTATAGAGGAGGAGGTTAATGTGAAGCACAGATCATAAGTTAGCAGAGAGAAAGTGGTTAACCAAGGAGGTTAATGTGCAGCACAGCAGAGAGGAGGGGCTACTGTGCAGCAGAAAGGGGTCTAATAACAATATAAGTAATTTCTTATGTAATTTCAAATGGCAATAAAAAAAGAACATTTTGTTCCGTCAACATTAAATGGATGTTTAATAGATAGAAAACTAAATAAATAAATAAGTTGATCAAACTAAAATTGCTGCTTAGTGTTAGGGTAAGTGCACATAGAAGATCCTTCTCTGCACAGAGAACAGTTTTTTTTTCGGATGTCTCCTTAAAGTGGACCAACACCGAGAGGTGATCGGCCCGGAAATCTATAAGATTCCCGGGCCGATCACCTCCCACCCCGCGGGACATCCGAGATCGGGATGTCCCGCGGGGTGAAACCCCCCCAGACACCCCAAATCGCTTACCTGATCTTCCCTCCCTCGCGCCCCTGTAGGCGTGCGCACGCCCGCGCCGGCCGTCTGCGAATGGCCGGCGGGGGCGCGCGCGCGCCGAAAGTGACGCGAGGGAGGCGGCGGCGGCAGCAGCCGCTTGGACGTTCCTGATCCCCGCCTGGACGTTGGCGGGGATTGGACCGTCCAGTCACGTGGGAGCGGGGACAGGTAAGATTTTGGGGCTTTCTGGGGGGTTTCACACAGCGGGGCACCCCCGATCGGGGTGCCCCGCTGAAGTGGACCAAAACCCAGGATAGTCACAATCCTGGGTGTTGGTCCACTTTAAAATACAATTGGATGGGGAGGGGCTGACCATACACAGGCAGACTGAGGCTGATTGGATAGATTTATGGAGGATGATGAGCACAGAGCAGGTGAGCTGCTTCCCCTGAATCATTGTAGATGCAAATTGTTTCCAGCCGACTGGAGCGCGGCTCTGAAGCTTTTCCTGCAGGGATTGCGCAGCACGGTGTAGATAAACACAGCGTTGGAAAATCTCCTTTTCATCCAGCTGTGGTCTTTTATGGAATCTGTTGTACAACCGGCTGCAGTGCCCCCTCCAGCCGCCTTGCTGCCCCGCCCCCAACAAACCATAATGGAAGTGACTTTCTATTACCGCTAATAAGAGAAGGGTGTCAGCTCATATGGCCCAAAATGCATTTTATAGCCCAACTCTAGGCAAAATGTTTATTTTCATTTTAGAGTTTTGAAATTAAATTACTTATTACTAAGGAAGCAAAACAAAAGTCTCCTCCCATAGGTCACATATTTACAACAATATTTACTGAAGGACACCAAGCATAAGCCCAAAGAATAGATCAGTTAGGCCTCCTTCGATTTCACATAGAAAAACATATCAATAAAATATAGGAACAGTTAAAGATCAGTTCCAAAACGTTAACCATTTCCACACTGTTATTTACATTTACCAGCACCAATACCTGAACAATGCAAAACCCAAGCCCCTCCCACAAGGAATAGCTAGGGAGCCTACGTTCCTCCAGATTCAACAAAAAAGATTTATGAATAGAATAGAACAACAGTGAAGTATCAGTTCTACATTTTTAAACGTTTCCCATCTGCTTTTTAGATTTTCTATCACCAATACCTGAGCAATGTGAAACCTAAGCCACGCCCATGAGGAGTAAATAGCCCAGGCTCCACTGACAAGACTGGGAAATAGATAAAAACAATAAAGTATCAGTTGTAAACTTTTAAAGTGGACCAACACCCAGGATTTTCAATATCCTGGGTATTGGTCCACATCAGCGGGCATCCGAGATCAGGATGCCCCGCTGTGTGAAACCCCCCCAAAAAATGTACCTTTTCGGCGACGGACAAGCGACGGACAAGCCGCCGCCGCCTCCCGCGCGTCCCTCTTACAGGGCCCGCGCCGGCCATTCACAAACGGCCGGCGCGGGCGCGCACTGCTAGAGGGGCGCGCGGGAGGCGGCGGCGGCTGATCCGTCGTGGATAAGGTAAGGTTTTTTGGGGCTTTTGGGGGGGGGGATTTCACCCCGCGGGACATCCCGATCTCGGATGCCCCGCGGTGAGGGAGGTGATCGGCCCAGAAATCTTATAGATTCCCGGGCCGATCACTCCTGGGTGTTGGTCCACTTTAAAGATTTCCACCCAATGAGTTACATTTTCTAGCACCAATAACTGAGAAAAGTAAAATCTAAGCTCTGCCCACAAGGAGTAGATAGTCCAGGCTCCTCTGCGCTGCCAAGACAAGACTAAAAAATAGATAAGAGCAGTGAAATATCAGTTCTGAACTTTCAACATACTAGGGCTGATTCAAAGCCTCTTTCACATGCACTTTCACATTAAAAATCATGTGTATGTGTATTTTTTCCGTTTGGTTTGGGCCATTTGTGAGTTTCTCGTTAGCTTTTTCCGTCGTATTAGTGTTTTCGTTGTGTGTGAAAGTCTTTTCCGTTGCGTGTAATTGCGTTGTATTTTTTTCACATTCATGTGTAAAATTCGTGATGTGTGAGACTTCCACATGATTCAGAGCCCAGATTTAGCATGTGAGAGAAGGCTTTACAACGGGAAACTTCCGACGGCACTTCCGGGCACTATTTGTTGGTGAGATTATGCTTTCGTGGTGTGTGAACAAACAGAATGGAGTTCTTAAGGCACTGGGCTGTCACCTTCTTTTAAACACCCCCCAAAATAAACATTTTTAAATATTTTTGAATAAAATGTGACCTATTTTTTGATAAGGTTTTTTTTTTTTTACATTTTCAAAAACATTAACCACCCCCCCCCCCCCAAATATTAGAAATATTAAAAATAAAAAATACATTAAGAATAATAATCTAATAGTTTTATGTTTATGTTCATATATTTATGTTTTTATAAAACTCTTAATGTTTGCTTGAATGTTATCAAATTATCCCCATTTGTTTATTTAAAATTTTGGTCACACTGCTTAGGTGACTTGCCTGGAAATAGGAATGTTTTTTTTTTCTGGGGAGCAGGGAGAAATGTGGGCATAGTGCAACAGGTCAGGGAGTTAGATTTTTATTTTTTTTAAATTTTTTTTAAATATTTTTTTTAACCTAGGTGCAAGAAAAAATATCTAACCCTGTGTTACAAAAGTGTTTGTTTGCAGCCAGGAGAGGTCACACAATGATTTAAGCAAAAACATTTTCATTTTAATTGCCCAACACACTATTTAAACACCAACAAATGAAACCCCATTGGAATGTATGGCAGAGAGACACTGAGCAAAAGGTAATGTGTGGTGCTTCTGAACCTGCTGAGCTGCCTGTAGTAATACATGTGACGCTACATGGAGCTGTTAGAGGCGCTCACCAGATTCGCTTTATTAAATGTGGTTTTATGTACAGCAACCAGTGTTCACTAGACGCTACATGCCGCTAGGTAGCATTACCCCAGTAATTTTTACATTATATCCATGTGGGCATCCCAAATATTCAACTAGGAAGAAGTAGAGAAGAATGCATGGCAAGCATTAAAGTGGTTAAGGTATGCTTTATGAATTTAAAAGAAGAATGCATTAAAGTGGTTAAGGTATGCTTTATGAATTAAAAAGAAGAATGAATTAAAGTGGTTAAGGTATGCTTTATAAATTAAAAAAAATGCATTAAAGTGGTTAAGGTATGCTTTATGAATTAAAAATAATGCATTAAAGTGGTTAAGGTATGCTTTATGAATTAAAAAGAAGAATGCATTAAAGTGGTTAAGGTATGCTTTATGAATTAAAAAGAATGCATGGCATGCATGGCATACGGGGAGGCCGATTCATTAACAGCGGCAGGTAGCGACAGTTGAGCGACTGTAGCGGCATTTTCAGAGCGCCCGCTAGTAGTCGCTGTTGGGTTATTATTGGGCGAGGAGTCGCTATTTGACAGGTTCCGCGCTGTATGGGAGCGCATGATAGCGACTGGCCATAGCGACCGGCTCCCACCATATTCATTAACAAATCACGCTCAAAAAATTCTCGCGCTGTAAAATGCAAGTTTAAACCCCAGAGCGCTGGCGGCGATGGGTTAAAAGTAGTTTTTTAACCCCCAAACAACCATATTTTTGGAAACCAAAAAAACAAGTTTTTTTTAATCATTTTGTAATATGAATACATTAATATCAGATCTGTAATATCAATTCTGTACTTTTTTTTTTTTTTTTTACCTTAAAAAAATTATTAAAAATGGCAGAAGTGGTCACAGAATTTTTCACATTAAAAAAAAAAAAAAAAATTAATAATTATGAATATTTAAAGATTGTTCCATTGAAATGCATTGGAGAGCGCCAGGTAGCGAGAGGTCATACCTGTCGCTGTTCAAGGTCGGACACTGGCGCTGTGGGCTGAGGCTGGAATAATGATGAATGAGTGGCTATCTGGCGCTATCTCAGTCGCTAAGCAGGATTGGCTTGATAAATGTGTGATTGTGGTGGGGAGCTGGCGTTCTCGTGGCGGGGCCCGTCATTACCGGTCGCTCACCAGTCGCTACCTGTCGCTATCCCTTGTTAAATAAGGGCCTAAGTAGTTTGGAACAGAAGAGAGTTGGCACAGCAACAAGTAAGTAATAGACTAGCAGGACCAGGGTATGTGAAACAGTTAAAAAAATAGGCTTGCACATGTGTAGAATCCACCAAAAAAGCCAGTCTGTGTATAAATCTCACAAAAACGAAAAGTTCACAGAATTTAGGGGCTAAAATCAGGAATTTTCTGATGGAAACTAGAAGAACCTCACCTGACATTCACACCTCTCACCTGACATTCACACAAAATACGTTAAAAAACGCTCTAAATACGCTACGAGTGAGAATTTCACATCAACATACACAAGAGCCTCGTCTGTGAAATTGGCTTTGAGAGAGATTCTCACAGCGTTCTCAATGGCTCTCACATCATCGGGAACAATACGCGATGCTCCCGATGGAGGCTCTGAATCATGTGAATGCTCCGATACTGAAGAAAGCCATGTGTAATGTTCACACGGAGAGATAAAAACAGGAAAGAATGTAGAAGGCTGTGAATCGACCCTACTGTCAGGGATAACTAAGCAATGCAATACAAATACCCCCCCCCCCCCCCCAAACACACACACAAGGGCTTTGATTCACAAAGAGTTGAAAAAAACTCTCATGGTAGTAAAAAATTCAATTCATGAGAAAAAAGCCTGAGAATGTCATTGTTAGTGATCACCAGATAGGAAGACAATGAAAGTCAATGGCACTTTTTTACTCCTGGAAAAAGTATTAAACTTTTTACCCCTTTTTACCTGTAGTAAAAAGTGCCATTGACTTTCATTGTCTTCCAATCTGGTGATTCACTAACAATGACATTCTCAGGCTTTTTTCTCATGAATTGAATTTTTTACTACCATGAGAGTTTATTTCAACTCTTTGTGAATCAATGCCATTGAGTTAATAAACTAAAGATATCCACTCAGTTAGTTACATTTCTTAGCACCGATAACAGAGAAATGCAAAGCATAAGCTCCTCCCACAAGGAGTAGCTCAGGCTCCACTGTGCTCCTAAGACAAGACTGATGAGTTTTGACATTTTTTTAAGATTTCCACCCAATTATTTACATTCACAAGCAACATATGCCCCTCCAATGAGGTACAGGCTCCTAAGAAATAGATAAGAGCAGTGACGTATCAGTTCTAAACTTGAAAATATGCACTGGCACCAATACCTGAGTAATGATATCATAAGCCCCTCCCACAAGTAGATAGCCCAGGCATATCTGGGCTCCCCAGACAATACTGAAGAATACATAGATAAGAGAAGTATCAGGTTTTAATTTGTAAGCATTTTTCCCTATTAACATTTACTAGCGCCAATAACTGAGCAATGCAAAATATAAGCCCCTCCCACAAGGAGTAGATGTGGATAAAACTGAATAGACAAGGTCAGTGAAGTATCAGTTTTAAATCTGCAAACATGTCTACCTAATTATTTAATAGCATCAAAAACTGACCAATGCAAAACCAGAAAATGGGATCCAGCAATCAGATGAGTTGCTGCTGGAATAGGACCAATCAGCTGCACGGTATAAAAGGTAAGCACCCCTTTTTTATTGGGTGCTCAAACACATTGCTTACATTAAAAACATTTGCATGAAATGCTAGAGATCACTTTGAAGAAAACATTGTATTCTTAGAGTGAAGCGAGAAGCCCCTTTTATCTCCTGCAATTCATTGGCAATGATTAGCAGAGGACCCCTTTAGCCAGCTGTCTATTATAGACAAAGAAGGAGTAAATATTTAGTTCTTAATTACCAAACATTTTTCATTGTAACAGTAAAATTACTACAAAGTGAAGTAATATACTGCAGCTAAACCCTTAGCCAGGGGCATACATACTATAGAGGCAAGGGAGGCAGCTGCTATCAGGCGTTTGGGAGCAAGGGGCACCATACAAACTGCCCCCCCCCCCCACCTTGCAGCCCATAGGGCAAAAGCACCAGAATAGTGCTACCCTAGTATGCAGAGTTGGTGCTCTGTCTGCTTGGAGCACAAGGGATTCAGAGCTGTAGGTTCCACAGGTAGGAACTAAGATGCCAGCACTTTGTTTACCCCTGGCACTCTATGTATACATCACTGGAAGAAACAAGGGGCTATCGTCTTATTTCCATCCTGTCGGAGCTTACAGTTCTGCCCCCCGGTGCTCCTTGTGGACAGCGCGCCAACACACCCCAGGGAAGGAACGGCCCTCACCCGGACCTGGGCAATACTCTGCTTAGACTGACTTTATTGGGGGTGGTCTGACTTTATTTGGGGTGCCCCTGTATGTGTGAACCCCCAGATGTCTTATTCTGATCCCGGTTCCTATGGTGCATGCACAGGCTCCCCTGCAATCAGTATTGATCACTGTTCATATCAATACCTGGCAAACAATGCTGAATGAACGGATCTTTAGGCGCCTTCCTCCATCTGTGCACAAAATGCCTGGCGAATGACATCAATGTACAAGGTAAGATCCCAGGGGTTTCACACAGTGGGGCTTTTCAAATCGGGATGCCCCTTGGGAGGAGTTTCCCTTGGCCCTGGAGTCTTTTCTCCCAGGTGTCATTGCTCTTGGTCCACTTTTATGTCGGGGACCCACCATGACTTTTGCTATGAGGCCCTATGAAACCTAAGTACGCCCCTTTCCCTAGCTGACATCTGTGCAAAGGAGACTTACAGAGGGAATTGTGTGCTGCAACACAGCACTGACTGGTCTTTACAGCCTCCGCCATCCTGGAGGACAGTCAAGCAAGACAGCTGAGGATTATCTGTTATTAGTGTCTGTTTGTCAACTCAAACGATGGCCAAAAACAATATGACCCGAGGGAACAGATTGTACAGAATCTGGGATTGGAATAAGGTTCTGGTATTCAGAAGGGCTTTCTAACCATCCAATGGGATCTTCAGCTCAAAGACAGACAAGATATGAATGTCTAGCATTAGGCCGGCCACACACCACGCAATCCAATCTGTATACAGCCCAGATAATCTTACTCAACCTGTGTAGCAGAAGAGCCCTTGTTTATTATGGTTTGAAGCTTAGTGCTTGTGTACTATACTCCAGGTATATTAAAATTAAATGAAGATTGTACAGATTAGATTGTATGGTGTGTCAGTACTATGATGGCTTCAGCCTTCTTACATCCTGATCTGTGCAACCCCCTTACAATCGTATTTTATCTTAAACCTTTATAGTAATAGTGCACACTGCAGCAGATTTGGAGTTTAGCAGCCAGATTGGGCAAATGACACCTTTAGTCTGCACAATGGCCCCATACACTGGCAGATAGTCACACAATAGTGCTGTCTGGCATTATACTGTAATCCCTATGGCAGCCATGTTTCATCACCGGCTAGAGCATGCTGGGATTTCTCGCTGAGCCCAGAACCGGCACTGGATCTGGGTTAATTGTTGCCAGAGGAGCTGCCACCGCCTGGGGTAATAAATATTTCAGTTGCTCCTCTTCATGACAATTGCCTGTAACAAACCGATCTGCAGTGTCCCCCTGGATCCTGTCCCCTGTGGCCACTGTTCCTGCACTCACATGTGTGGTGTAACCGCCATCAAGCTAAACATATTAACCCATTTATAGCTGGTAGGTGATCCATGTAGATATATAACAGTGGACCAACAATACTTTACCTACATTTCTTTTTCAATAAACTATTTTATAGATATTAACCCTTAAAGAGGAATGTCGCAGGCCCTGGAGTAATCCGAGTCCTACTCCTTGGGGCACCCTGAACCAGGATGCCCGCTGTGTGAAACCCTCCAGTGAGCTCAAGCTCGCTTTAAGGCTCAGCAGCCCAATGAAAAAAGAGCCTTGTGGGATAGATAGGAAGATAGATAGATAGATAGATAGATAGATAGATAGATAGATATGAGATATATAGATAGATAGATAGATAGATAGATAGATAGATAGATAGATAGATAGATAGATATGGGATAGATCATAGATAGATAGATGGCTAGCTAGACAAATATGGGATATTTAGATAGATAGACAGATAGATGTGAGATAGATAGATAGATAGACAGACAGACAGACAGACAGACAGACAGATAGATAAATAGATAGATAGATAGATAGATAGATAGATAGATAGATAGATAGATATGGGATAGATCATAGAGAGATAGATGGCTAGCTAGACAAATATGGGATATTTAGATAGACAAATAGATGTGAGATAGATAGACAGACAGACAGATAGATAGATAGATAGATAGATAGATAGATAGATAGATATGGGATATATAGACAGATAGATGGGGGATAGATAGATGGATGGATACATAGATGGAAAGATATGGGATAGACAGCCATATTACAGGTGCACCCCTGGATAAAGATAGATATAGACTAGATAGGTAGATAGATATGGTATAGATAGATAGATAGATAGATAGATAGATAGATAGATAGATAGATAGATATGGGATGGATCATAGATAGATAGATGGCTAGCTAGATAAATATGGGATATTTAGACAGATAGATGTGGGATAGATAGATATGAGATAGGTAGATAGATAGATAGATAGATAGATAGATAGATAGATAGATAGATAGATATGAGATAGATAGATAGATAGATAGATAGATATGAGATAGATAGATAGATAGATAGATAGATGATAGGCAGTTGTGGGATAAATAGGAAGGTAGGTAGGTAGGTAGATAGATAGATGATAGGCAGTTGTGGGATAAATAGGAAGGTAGGTAGATAGATAGATAGATAGATAGATAGATAGATAGATAGATAGCTATGGGATGGATCATAAATAGATGGCTAGCTGGATAAATATGGGGTATTTAGATAGATAGACAGATAGATGTGGGATAGATACATACATACATACATAGATATGGGATAGATAGATAGATGATAGATATATAGATATGAGATAGATAAATAGATAGATAGATATGAGATAGATAGATAGATGATAGATAGATAGATAGATAGATAGATAGATAGATAGATAGATAGATAGATAGATAGATAGATATGGGATAGATCATAGATAGATAGATGGCTAGCTAGACAAATATGGGATATTTAGATAGATAGACAGATAGATGTGAGAGAGATAGATAGATAGATAGATAGATAGATAGACAGACAGACAGACAGACAGACAGATAGATAGATAGATAGATAGATAGATATGGGATAGATCATAGAGAGATAGATGGCTAGCTAGACAAATATGGGATATTTAGATAGATAGATAGATAGATAGATAGATGTGAGATAGATAGACAGACAGATAGATAGATAGATAGATATGGGATGGATCATAGATAGATAGATGGCTAGCTAGATAAATATGGGATATTTAGACAGATAGATGTGGGATAGATAGATATGAGATAGATAGATAGATAGATAGATAGATAGATAGATAGATAGTAGATAGATATGAGATAGATAGATAGATAGATAGATAGATAGATAGATAGATAGATAGATAGATAGCTATGGGATGGATCATAAATAGATGGCTAGCTGGATAAATATGGGATATTTAGATAGATAGACAGATAGATGTGGGATAGATACATACATACATACATAGATATGGGATAGATAGATAGATGATAGATATATAGATATGAGATAGATAAATAGATAGATAGATATGAGATAGATAGATAGATAGATGATAGATAGATAGATAGATAGATAGATAGATAGATAGAATTGTTAGAAAACAGGACACGGTGACTGTTCTCTCTCGTTGGTCAGGAGGGGCCCGGATTTACAAAACACACCTAAATAATAGTCCAGTAGAAACAGAACTTTAGTTTTCTCAATCCCAGACTGCCCCCCCACCCCCTCTAAAACACACAGGCCGGTCAATGATCGCCCATTATACATTGCCGTTTCCCGTGGGCCACTATCTGCATGCGTGGGGCTAACATAGGGTGGAGCGCAGGGCTCGGAGGGTGTGCAGATAAGGGTACAGCTGGGAGCGGGCGGAGCAGAGCAGGAGGCGGATTGGCACCCGGTAACCCCGCCAGACACCCGCAGCCAGAGACAGATTGGTGGCAGCCGGGGAGCGGGTCAGGACAGCAGACTCCATCACCCGGACCTGTCTGCCCCCGGAAACCATCAAATATCCCCCAGCCCCGCCCTCTTCACACACACTCGGGGCTCACCTGCCCGCTGACTCCTGGGATATCTCCTCCTCCTCCTCCTATCGGGGTACGGCCAGACTGCGGGCGCACAAAGCACCGGAGCCAGCGCCTGGCAGAGCCACTAAGACGGAGGACTAAGCCCTCCTCCACCACCCCGAACTGACACACAGATGAGAGAGAGAGAAGGAGAGAAAAGAAAGCTGGAGTTATACTAAGGCAGAGAGAGATACATGAGAGAAAGCTAGAGAGAGAGATGGAGTGATGGGCAGTGAGACCCGAGAGGGAGATAAAGAGATGGAGAGAATGAGAGAGATGGAGTTATAGGCAGAGAGATTGAGTGATTGGCAAATAGATGGGAGAGAGAGGGAGTGATCAATAGAGAGAGAGATGGAAAGGAACAGAGCAATGGAGTAATGGATAGAGAGGAGAGAGAGAGATGGAGTGATGGGCAGAGAGATGAAAGACAGAAATAGGGAGATAGACAGAAATGGAGAGAAAGAGAGAGCTGAAGTTATTGGCAGTACACATGAGATACGGAGATTAAGTGATGGGCAGAGAGGTGAGAGAGATGGAGTGATGGGCAGAGAGATGAAAGACAGAAATAGGGAGATAGACAGAAATGGAGAGAAAGAGAGAGCTGAAGTTATTGGCAGTACACATGAGATACGGAGATTAAGTGATGGGCAGAGAGGTGAGAGAGATGGAGTGATGGGCAGAGAAGTGAGAGATATGGAGTGATGGGCAAAGAGAGAGAGAGATGGAGTGATAGTCACAGAGAGATATATAGAGATACACAGAAAGAAACGATAGCAAAAGCAAGATGGAGTGATGAGGGAATGAGATAGAGAGAGAGTGAGAGAGAGAGATGAAGAAAAACAAAAAGAGAGAAAAGAAGGAGAGAGATGGAGTGATGGGCAGAAAGATTAGAGAGTGAGAAAGACTAAACCAGAACAGTAGAGGAAGAAAATTGGAGAAAGGGAGATAAAAAGACTACAAAGGCAAAACGAAGAAAGAAGAAAAGAATATAAAAGTGGAGAGAGGGAATGTAGTAGAAAGGCAAGGGGAAAATACAACAGAGAGACAGAGAAGTTGACCAACATGCAAAAGAAAAAGAGAAAAAAGTGAAATAGCATGTGACTGTTACCCCCTTTCTGTCCAACACCCCCTCTTGGGCTCCAGGGGTGCAAGAGAATTCTGTACCCTTCAACATGGGTCTATAGTTCTTCCCAGGACTGGGCAACGGGGGCTGGGGGCTTCTGTTTTCTGGAGTTAGCAAAGCTATGAGCGCTGGCAGGTAGCCCCAAGGGGAAGCCAGTTTATCCCAAATCTTGCCTCTTTTCGGGCCATGCCATGCCAAGCCAAATAAGCAAAATTTGAGCGGAATGTTATATTAACCCAGAAAAAAGTTCAACGCTTCCTGTAATCTAAAATATTTTTTTTCTCAAAATGAGAAGTGCTCCAATTGAATTAAATTGAATATGACACTAGGAGATCTCTAAGGACCCCAACCCCTTTGAAGCTATTTAACATAATGTTAAGATTTAATATAAGAATTATAACTCGAAACAAATCTGTGAAGTTCCAGACTTGGTTCCATCCCCAAAAGCTGATTTGCTAATCTCATTTGTACTTATATTCATATGTCAGATTTGTAGAACAGGGCACCAGGGGATCCTCTAGTGAGCACCAGGCATGGACACAAGGCCACCATCATATATTCATATGTCAGATTTGTAGAACAGGGCACCAGGGGATCCTCTAGTGAGCACCAGGCATGGACACAAGGCCACCATCATATATTCGTATGTCAGATTTGTAGAACAGGGCACCAGGGGATCCTCTAGTGAGCACCAGGCATGGACACAAGGCCACCATCATGGTGGTACAGGGAAGCCAGTGTTTTTGGTTCGTCTGAAGTGCCCTATGAGAGATAAACATGATACTATATAAAGCAGCAACATAATCAACAATAGCCTTCAACTAGTTCTATATAGCTGAATGGTGGGATTTCCTATAGTGGGTCCCAAGAATATTTTTGTCTTGTGGACCCCAAGAAAAATGTCTCATCTCTTCCATTCTGGGGCACCACTGGTAACAACGCGTGGGTTAATCTCAGCCATAGGCGTGGACTGCAAAAAAATGAGCTCTTCCCGGCCTATATATTGCAGGACGTGGCAGGATCTCCATAGTTCTTTTCTTGCAGTCGCAAGGGACTGAGAAGATGTCTGGATTTTTTCTTAGTTACAGTACTGACTAGGAGTGGGGGCTTCGACTCCATTTGTCTCCCAGCCCCCCCACCAGCTGCAGCATTCCAGGGGACCCCCTTTAGATGCCTGAAGTCAGTTCCTAAGCCAATAGCGTGGGATCAGATACAGAGTGAGGGGAGCCTGCAGGGGTCCAGGTAAGCGGACCGGGGATCGTCTGACTGGGTCTGAGCCCCGAGGATCAGGACCCTGCTGAAGCACGGTATCTGATCTCGGTCTTGCATGGTGGCCCTACTGTGTGTCTCCCACTGAGCACCGGTCCCTCGACCCCCTGGGTCATCTACCTCCATGACTCCATGACAGCCTGTGAGAGACGCAGTGTGCCTTCCCCATAGCTGCTGGGTGGGGCCTGAGCTAGGTGGCCGGGCTCCCTGGTGTCAGTGTTTTTTGTGATTACTACTGCTGGAAGCCATGCTGGTCATAGCTCATTCAGAGCTCGGAGGGGGAGGTGGCCTCTTTTGCAAGGGGGCATAGCCATCAGCCATTCGGCCTGCCTATTGGCTAGATCGGGAAGGGGATGGGCCGGCTACTCCTGCGATGCTGAGGGCCGTGGCTTTGGCATTACAGTGGAGTACGGGGGGCAGAACTGCCGCATTTGCAAGGTCCGCGGCTCTGCTCTTCTTCTCCTCACTCATAGCACTAGGCAGCGCTGTTTGTGCAGTGCCCGGAGGTCCCTGCTGCATCCCCGGATCATCACTTGGCAGCTCCTGCACTGCCTCCCTGTTCTCCATGTCGGCAGAATTGGTCCAGAGGTTCATGTCCAGGATGCAAAACCCCTGGCTGTGGCGGTCATGCTCGCCATTTCTTGGTCAGGGTACAGCCTGCTCTTCGCATTCCCGCCACTTCTGGGTCGTGTGTTAAAGAAGGTCAGCTGCGAGCAGATTCCTATCATCCTGATCGCTCCACACTGGCCCAGAAGGGTGTGGTTCGCAGATCTGGTCAGCCTGGCGGTGGAGCCCCCGTGGCAAATCCCCAACCACCCAGATCTCCTGCAACAGGGTCCTCTGTGGCACCCCAATTCTCCAGCACTGGCTTTAGTGGCTTGTCTTTTGAGACCAGCATATTGGAGGATAGGGGTTTGTCCGCCACGGTAATTAAGAGCTTGATTCAAGCATGGAAAGTCATCCTCTAGAGTTTACTACAAGACTTGGAGGGCCTTTGTGTCTTGGTGTGAATCTAAGGTTCTTGGAACCCAAAATTTTGGAGTTCCTCCAGCAGGGCCTGCACGCTGGCCTACAGGCCATCAGCCTTAAGGGCCTCAATCTGGTCCCATCAGCACTTCAGGGGCCCCCTTTGAACCCATGGCAGAGGCTTCCCTGACACGCTCACATAGAAGTGGCTTTTCTTGTGCCGATCACCTCCATCCAGCGGGTTTTGGAGCTGGCAGCGCTCTCGTTCAGATCACCCGTTTTGGTGCTGCATGAAGACAAAGCTGTGTTTCATGTGAAGCAGGATTTTTTGCCCAAGGTGGTCTCTCCCTTCCATCTTAATCAGGAGATAGTGCTACCCCCATTCCCCGCTCGCCATAAGGAGCGACTCCTGCATTCCCTTGATATGGTCAGGGCATTACTTGGCTGTTACTCAGGAGGTACATAAGACAGATGTCTTGTTTGTGATGCCAGAAGGACCAAGGAGGGCCCTGCAGCTGCCGGGTCCGTTCCTGGCAGATGGATCAGGCAGTCGGTCATACAAGCCTACGTCTGCAAGGGGAAGCAGTCGCCCTTCTGGGTCACCACTCACTCCACTGGGGTGATTGACGCATCTTGTTCTTTCCAACACCAGGCGTCGGTGGAACAGGTTTGCAAGGCGACCTGGTCACCTCTCCACCCCTTCACCAAGTTTTACAGACTTGATGTCGGGGCTTGTGCCGATGCTGCTCTGGGTTGTAAGGTGTTGCGGACGATGGTAAACCCCTCTCCTGGGGTCTAAGGGCCCACCCTTATTGAGGGTATTTCTTTGGGATGTCCCACGCGTTGCTACTGGTGGTGCCCTGGAATGGAAGAGATGAGAAAAGGAAAATTTGTGTACTCACCTGTAAATTTCCTTTCTCATCCTCTTCCATTCCGGGGCACCATACCCGCCCTTCTGTTGTGTTATGGTGGTTGATGCCTTCTACATGGTTTTAGTTTTGTTGCGCAGGTTAGCGTTCTCCCCTCCCGGGGCTGTGGCTGAACTGCTTTTTAATTACCGGAGGAGATCTTGCCACAGCCCTTATATAGGCCGGGAGGAGCTAGTTCTTTTCTCTCTTGCAGTGCCCGTCTACGTCTGAGAATAGCCCACGTGTTGCTTCTGGTGGTGCCCCGGAATGGAAGAGAACGAGGAAGTAAATTTGCCAGTGAGTACACAAATTTCCCTTTTCCTCTGTTAGGGCCTAAGGGTACTCCAATATGACACGGCATTCATATACTTTAAAAAAAAAAAGAGCAAATCTTTGCTCATATTAAGGTTGCCAGACAGTGGTGGGTTCAGTCAGTGTAGGTTTCGATAACAATACAGGTGTCTGTTTTGTGTGATTTAGTGTCTTTTTCAACACGACCTATTGATTGTGTAACAGCAGCAGCAGTGTGTCAGTTTGTCATTATGATGATGCCAATAGGCTCTCCTTTTAGAGACAGATTATAGGTTTGTCTGCCAGCTAACAGGGTTGAGTGCTGTGACTCCTTTAAGACATGTGTATCCTAATTGCCTTTGTATCTTCTGATCCTGTACAAGCACAAGGGGTGGGGGATCTGAAGCTGTATAGGAGAGGCTTTTGACCCTTCCTCCCCATGTGCTGCATGGGGCAACCTTGGGTAACCTGTTCCCAATGTATCCTCTGCATTGGATAAATTGCAATTTCATGGCGGCTCCTGCGACTCTGCAAATACTGGCTGCTGCATCCCCGGCTTCGATATAGCTGTGAATGCACCCACGCCCAGCCTTTCTGAATGGCTGAGGCACGAGAGAAGGGGCACCCAGTGTGCAAACCGAGGATGCGGACAGTCGACTGGCACACATCACCCGGCCCTTGTGAGATCACCTAATTGGTGATCTCAAAAGGGTCGAGTGGGCATTGCCTTGGTACTGGAAACCTTGTTTTTATTGAAAACTAGGCCACCAGTCCGCATTTCCACACTTCTCCCTCCCCCACATTTCCTCTTTTTTGTTAGCACACACTCTATCTCCCTTTCTTTTATACATTCTATCTTTCTTTCCTTTCCACACTCTTCCCACATCCCCTCCTTCTTTATTTTTTTACCCATTCCCTTCCTCCTCCCTTCTATTTCACACTTTTTCTTGTGCCCCTCTCTCTTATATTTCCCACATTCCCTGCTGCTCTTGTTTTTCTCCCTTGTCCCTTTCTTTTCCTTCTTTTTCTCTTTTCCACATTTGTTATTTATATCTTCTTGTCCTCATGCCATCTATATTCCACATCCCCCTTCTTTATATATTTTCCACATTCCCTCCTCCTTCTCTCTTTTTCAAATATTCTTCTTCTTTCCTTTTTTTCTCCTTCCATGTTGCATTCCTCCTCACTTCTTTTTCACATTTTGTCCCTTGTGCCTCAGTTTTCCACATGACATCTCTTTTCTGCATCCCTTTATTCTTTTTCTATTTTCCACATTTCCTTCCTTCTCCTCGTCTTTGACACATTTCCCCCCTTATTACTGTCTTTCCCACATTCCTGCCATATTTCTCTTTCTTTCCCATTATCTTTCCTCATGTCATTTAATTACCCTCTCTATTTTAAATGCTGCTTCTTTCATGTTTCTCCACATTCTATTTCCCCCGACCTTTTTTTGCATTCTCATTCTCCTTCCTCTGTTTTTACATTCCCATTTTCATACTTTCTGTTTTACATTTTCTTTCTTGTCCCTCTAATTTCTACATTCCCCTTCATGTTTTGTTATTTCCCACTTATTGTATTCCTCCCTTTTCTCCACATTTCTTTATCCCCAATTGCTCCATCCTACTCTCTTTTGAAAATTCTATCCTTCTTATTATTATTATCACATTCCCTCCCCCTTTCCTTCTTTTTCACATTTCCTCTCTTGCCCCTTTCTTTTCCATAATCCTTCCTTCATTCTCTGCTTTCTTAGTTTCTTACTCCTCTTTATATCCACATGTATTCTCTTGTCCCCCTCTTTTCATTCTTTCTTTCCTTTATTCCCTTCCTCCTCAATGTTTTCCACATTTCCTATTGCCTCCCTTTTTTGTACATTCCCTTCATCCACAATGCCTTCCTCCTCACTTTCTTTTTTTCTTGTCCCTGTCTTTTTTGCACATACCCTCTACTTTCCATATTCCTTCATTCTTTTTCTCTTTTCCACATTCCATGCCTCCTGTTATTTTCTACATTTCCTCTTTTTTCTATTTTCTTCACCTGCCCTTCCTTCCTCCTCCTCTTTTTAAGAATTCCTCTTTTATGTCGCTCTTTTCCACATTCCCACCATCTTTCTATCCTTTCCTCCACCTTACCCCTCCTTTCTTCACATTTTCTTTATTCTCTCTTTTTTGAACATCCGCTCCATCTTTCTTTCTTTTTCACATTACCAGTTTATGTCATGCTCTTCATTTTTCCACCCCCTTTTTCCACATTTTTCTCTGCTTCTTTTTTCCACATTTCCTCCTTTGTTCTTTCTTTTTTTTTCTTTTTTCCTATGCTGATTTGGCAGTGGCTGCTAAAGTGATTCTGAAACCCACAGAAAGTATCCAAAATACTTTATGATCCCTGGCCATGTGATCACCTGATGACCAATTTCTTTCCCATCCTCAGAAAGACTTTCTTGGGAGGGTGTAGGCCAATGGCAAAGGAAATGAAAAAGAGAAAAGGAGAATGACGTTTGCTCATGTTGCTACAATGAATTCCTTATCAGCAACAAACCTGAATCAGCAAAATTTGTCTTAAATTAAACTTTGACCCAATTCTGATCTGTTTAATATTGAAAGAAGGACATTGTGGCAGGATTAGGGGAGGGGCTGCCCAGGGGCAAAGAAGGGAGATTTGTGGTGGAGAAACAGTAATGGATAAAGTCAAGCTAATTATCAATTATTGACTGAGAAAGTCGCAGCAAGACCTTGCTGGTCGTGAAGGTCAGTCTTGTCTGTAGCTATAAATCTAAGTCTGCCTATATTACTATTATTTATTAGTTGTATGATGTTATGTAATAATAATAATTAAGAAAAAAAGACAGCTTACCTTTCCAGGAATCCAGCAACATCCCCCCATGTCCCAAGCTGTTTTTTTGTAATCCCACAGTCCAGCCTCAGAGCAAGTTGAAGACGGTGGGATGGGGTCATGAAGAGACTGGACATCCACTTTAAAGTGGAACAAAACCCAGGGTAGCTGGCCCTGGATATAAAAGATTTGGGATGAATTGGGGTGTCCCACTGTTCGGATTGTCAGTATCAGTTTACCTTTCCCTGGTCCAGTAAACAGCTCTGATTGTTTACAATGAGAAATGAGAGCAGCCACATCCACTGCATACCCTGCATTCCCAGATAAGCATGGATAGAAAGTCTAAGGGAGTATGGGAGAGAATATCTGAATGATTGGCTAATTTCTTGTCAGTGTGGAAGTGAACCTGTTGAAGTTTGGGTTTGCCCCGTTTTAAAACAATGAGGACCTAAACATGGTGACCCAAAAATGGCTATAAAATGGAGGTAGTAAGGGGTAAAGCAGGGCCAACGTACCCGGGCATTTGCACGGGGGCTCCCAGCCTGCCAGGGCCCACTGACAGCCTGGTCCCCGACCAGTACAAATGGCTAGAGGTTGGCTAGAAACTTGCGCTGTGTGTATTTTGCTGCTGTTGCCGCCCGTCTTGCCTCCAGCTCCCCACCCTCTTCCTCCCTCCTGTGTCGATGTTGGGGTGCCAGTTTGGAAAGCTGGCATTGCCAACACTGATCCTGCATTCACCAGCCTTCGCCTTTCCTCGCGCTCCCCCCCTTCCCGGGCCCCTCCACACCTGGCCTTCTCCTACTTATGTATCGGCATGTGAATCAGGAGCTGCTGGCCCAGGACTTACTTGCTGCTCTCTCCTCTTGTTCCCCCTCCTCATATGTGTCAGTGACTGAAGGTCCACTGCTGAAAAGAAGATGGCATCAGGCTGCAGAAGAAACAGGAAGCTTCAGAGAAGGTTGGAAAGCTAACTGAAAGCAAACACAATCCTGGTGGTGGATGCGCACACCAGCTACAGGAGTGACAGGGATGCTGCTGGGGGCCCACACCCATGAGAAGTAAGTATATAGGCGATCCTGGGAGATTCACACAGCAAGGCATCCCAAATTGGGATGCCCCAGGGACAAGCTGTAACCCAACCTTGTAATAGTTTAGACTCTAGATCAGGGTTACCAGGGACATGGTGTGCTTTACAGTGGACCAAATCCTGATTTTGAATCGGCACATAAACATACCTATCCGCTGATCCAATGACGCATGCAGTAGTGGAGGTGGTTCCATTCGGTCCTCAGCAGATGTGACATCACAGCCGAATGGAGCCAGACATGCTGATTGGCTGTCCACCTGCACATGCGCAGTCGAAATGGCAGCTAAGTACTTTTTATCAGTCTGGATGGAGTTCACACAGTAGGGCAACCCAAATCACCCCTATGAAGTGGACTTAAACCCAGATAAGTGAAAACTTGGATTTTGGTTTACTTTAAAGCAAGTCTTAATGGCTGCATAATAAAGTAAGGAAGTAATGGTGGATGTGGTGGTGTAAGTGGAAGTCGCCGAGAAGGTAATGGTGGATGTGGTGGTGTATGTGGAAGACACAGAGGAGGTAATGGTGGAGGCGGCGGTGTAAGTGAAAGATGCGGAGAAGGTGGAGGTGGATGTGGTGTGTAAGTGGAAGACATGGAGAAGGTAATGGTGGATGAGGTAGTGTAAGTGGAAGATGCGGAGAAGGTAATGGTGGATGTGGCGGTGTAAGTGGAAGACACAGAGGAGGTAATGGTGGAGGAGGTGGTGTAAGTGGAAGACACAGAGAAGGTAATGGTGGATGTGGTGGTGTAAGTGGAAGATGTGGAGACGTTAATGGTGGATGTGGTGGTGTAAGTGGAAGACACAGAGGAGGTAATGGTGGATTTGACGATGTAAGTGGAAAACATGGAGGAGGTGGAGGTGGATGTGGGGGTGTAAGTGGAAGACACAGAGGAGGTAATGGTGGATGTGGCGGTGTAAGTGGAAGACACAGAGGAGGTAATGGTGGATGTGGCGGTGTAAGTGGAAGGCGCACAGGAGGTAATGGTGGATGTGGCGGTGTAAGTGGAAGACACGGAGAAGGTAATGGTGGATGTGGCGGTGTAAGTGCAAGACGCGAAGGAGGTAATGGTGGATGTGGCGGTGTAAGAGGAAGACACAGAGGAGGTAATGGTGGATGTGGCGGTGTAAGAGGATGACACAGAGGAGGTAATGGTGGATGTGGCGGTGTAAGTGGAAGACACAGAGGAGGTAGAGGTGGATGTGGCGGTGTAAGTGGAAAAAATAGAGGAGGTAGAGGTGGATGTGGCGGTGTAAGTGGAAAACACAGAGGAGGTAATGGTAGATGTGGCGGTGTAAGAGGAAGACACAGAGGAGGTAATGGTGGATGTGGCGGTGTAAGTGGAAAACACAGAGGAGGTGATGGTGGATGTGGCGGTGTAAGTGGAAGACACAGACGAGGTAATGGTGGATGTGGCGGTGTAAGTGGAAGACACGAAGGAGGTAACGGTGGATGTGGTGGTGTAAGAGGAAGACATGGAGGAGGTAGAGGTGGATGTGTCAGTGTAAGTGGAAGACGCGCAGGAGGTAATGGTGGATGTGGCGGTGTAAGTGGAAGACGCGAAGGAGGTGACGGTGGATGTGGCGGTGTAAGTGGAAAACACAGAGGAGGTAATGGTGGATGTGGCGGTGTAAGAGGAAGACACAGAGGAGGTGATGGTGGATGTGGCGGTGTAAGTGGAAGACACAAAGGAGGTAATGGTGGGTGTGGCGGTGTAAGAGGAAGACACAGAGGAGGTAATGGTGGATGTGGCGGTGTAAGAGGAAGACACAGAGGAGGTAATGGTGGATGTGGCGGTGTAAGTGGAAGACACAGAGGAGGTAAAGGTGCTTGTGGCGGTGTAAGACGAAGACACAGAGGAGGTAATGGTGGATGTGGCGGTGTAAGAGGAAGACACAGAGGAGGTAATGGTGGATGTGGCGGTGTAAGAGGAAGACACAGAGGAGGTAATGGTGGATGTGGCGGTGTAAGAGGAAGACACAAAGGAGGTAATGGTGGATGTGGCGGTGTAAGAGGAAGACACAGAGGAGGTAATGGTGGATGTGGCGGTGTAAGAGGAAGACACAGAGGAGGTAATGGTGGATGTGGCGGTGTAAGTGGAAAGCACAGAGGAGGTAATGGTGGATGTGGCGGTGTAAGTGGAAGACACAGACGAGGTAATGGTGGATGTGGCGGTGTAAGTGGAAAACACAGAGGAGGTGATGGTGGATGTGGCGGTGTAAGTGGAAAACACAGACGAGGTAATGGTGGATGTGGCGGTGTAAGAGGAAGACACAGAGGAGGTAATGGTGGATGTGGCGGTGTAAGAGGAAGACACAGAGGAGGTAATGGTGGATGTGGCGGTGTAAGAGGAAGACACAGAGGAGGTAATGGTGGATGTGGCGGTGTAAGTGGAAAACACAGAGGAGGTAATGGTGGATGTGGCGGTGTAAGTGGAAAACACAGAGGAGGTAATGGTGGATGTGGCGGTGTAAGTGGAAAACACAGAGGAGGTGATTGTGGATGTGGCGGTGTAAGAGGAAGACACAGATGAGGTAATGGTGGATGTGGCGCTGTAAGTGGAAAACACAGAGGAGGTAATGGTGGATGTGGCGGTGTAAGTGGAAAACACAGAGGAGGTGATGGTGGATGTGGCGGTGTAAGTGGAAAACACAGACGAGGTAATGGTGGATGTGGCGGTGTAAGAGGAAGACACAGAGGAGGTAATGGTGGATGTGGCGGTGTAAGTGGAAAACACAGACGAGGTAATGGTGGATGTGGCGGTGTAAGTGGAAGACACAGACGAGGTAATGGTGGATGTGGCGGTGTAAGTGGAAAACACAGAGGAGGTGATGGTGGATGTGGCGGTGTAAGTGGAAAACACAGACGAGGTAATGGTGGATGTGGCGGTGTAAGAGGAAGACACAGAGGAGGTAATGGTGGATGCGGCGGTGTAAGAGGAAGACACAGAGGAGGTAATGGTGGATGTGGCGGTGTAAGAGGAAGACACAGAGGAGGTAATGGTGGATGTGGCGGTGTAAGTGGAAAACACAGAGGAGGTAATGGTGGATGTGGCGGTGTAAGTGGAAAACACAGAGGAGGTAATGGTGGATGTGGCGGTGTAAGTGGAAAACACAGAGGAGGTGATTGTGGATGTGGCGGTGTAAGAGGAAGACACAGATGAGGTAATGGTGGATGTGGTGGTGTAAGTGGAAAACACAGAGGAGGTAATGGTGGATGTGGCGGTGTAAGTGGAAAACACAGAGGAGGTAATGGTGGATGTGGCGGTGTAAGTGGAAAACACAGAGGAGGTGATTGTGGATGTGGCGGTGTAAGAGGAAGACACAGATGAGGTAATGGTGGATGTGGCGGTGTAAGTGGAAAACACAGAGGAGGTAATGGTGGATGTGGCGGTGTAAGTGGAAAACACAGAGGAGGTAATGGTGGATGTGGCGGTGTAAGAGGAAGACACAGAGGAGGTAATGGTGGATGTGGCGGTGTAAGAGGAAGACACAGAGGAGGTAGAGGTGGATGTGGCGGTGTAAGAGGAATACACAAAGGAGGTAATGGTGGATGTGGCGGTGTAAGTGGAAAACACAGAGGAGGTAATGGTGGATGTGGCCGTGTAAGAGGAAGACACAGAGGAGGTAATGGTGGATGTGGCGGTGTAAGTGGAAAACACAGAGGAGGTGATGGTGGATGTGGCGGTGTAAGTGGAAGACAAAAAGGAGGTAATGGTGGATGTGGCGGTATAAGAGGAAGACACAGAGGAGGTAATGGTGGATGTGGCGGTGTAAGAGGAAGACACAGAGGAGGTAATGGTGGATGTGGCGGTGTAAGTGGAAGACACAGAAGAGGTAATGGTGGATGTGGCGGTGTAAGAGGAAGACACAGAGGAGGTAATGGTGGATGTGGCGGTGTAAGTGGAAAACACAGAGGAGGTAATGGTGGATGTGGCGGTGTAAGAGGAAGACACAGACGAGGTAATGGTGGATGTGGCGGTGTAAGAGGAAGACACAGAGGAGGTAATGGTGGATGTGGCGGTGTAAGTGGAAAACACAGAGGAGGTGATGGTGGATGTGGCGGTGTAAGTGGAAGACACGAAGGAGGTAATGGTGAATGTGGCGGTGTAAGAGGAAGACACAGAGGAGGTAATGGTGGATGTGGCGGTGTAAGAGGAATACACAGAGGAGGTAATGGTGGATGTGGCGGTGTAAGAGGAAGACACAGAGGAGGTAATGGTGGATGTGGCGGTGTAAGAGGAAGACACAGAGGAGGTAATGGTGGATGTGGCGGTGTAAGAGGAAGACACAGAGGAGGTAATGGTGGATGTGGCGGTGTAAGTGGAAAACACAGAGGAGGTAATGGTGGATGTGGTGGTGTATGTGGAAGACACAGAGGAGGTAATGGTGGAGGCGGCGGTGTAAGTGGAAGATGCGGAGAAGGTGGAGGTGGATGTGATGTGTAAGTGGAAGACATGGAGAAGATAATGGTGGATGAGGTGGCGTAAGTGGAAGATGCGGAGAAGGTAATGGTGGATGTGGGGGTGTAAGTGGAAGACACAGAGGAGGTAATGGTGGATGTGGCGGTGTAAGTGGAAGACACAGAGGAGGTAATGGTGGAGGAGGTGGTGTAAGTGGAAGACATAGAGGAGGTAATGGTGGATGTGGTGGTGTAAGTGGAAGATGTGGAGAAGTTAATGGTCGATGTGGTGGTGTAAGTGGAAGACACAGAGGAGGTAATGGTGGATTTGACGGTGTAAGTGGAAAACATGGAGGAGGTAATGGTGGATGTGGCGGTGTAAGTGGAAAACACAGAGGAGGTAATGGTGGATGTGGCGGTGTAAGTGGAAGACACAGACGAGGTAATGGTGGATGTGGCGGTGTAAGTGGAAAACACAGAGGAGGTGATGGTGGATGTGGCGGTGTAAGTGGAAAACACAGAGGAGGTAATGGTGGATGTGGCGGTGTAAGAGGAAGACACAGAGGAGGTAATGGTGGCTGTGGCGGTGTAAGTGGAAAACACGAAGGAGGTAATGGTGGATGTGGCGGTGTAAGTGAAAGACGCGAAGGAGGTGATGGTGGATGTGGAGGTGTAAGTGGAAAACACAGAGGAGGTAATGGTGGATGTGGCGGTGTAAGTGAAAGACGTGAAGTAGGTGATGGTGGATGTGGCGGTGTAAGTGAAAGACGCGAAGGAGGTGATGGTGGATGTGGCGGTGTAAGAGGAAGACACAGAGGATGTAGAGGTGGATGTGGCGGTGTAAGTGGAAGACACAGAGGAGGTAGAGACGGATATGGTTGTGTAAGTGGAAGACGCACAGTTGGTAATGGTGGATGTGGCGGTGTAAGTAGAAGACAAAGAGGAGGTAATGGTGGATGTGGCGGTGTAAGTGTAAGACACAGAGGAGGTAATGGTGGATGTGGCGGTGTAAGAGGAAGACACAGAGGAGGTAATGGTGGATGTGGCGGTGTAAGTGGAAGACGCGAAGGAGGTAATGGTGGATGTGGCGGTGTAAGTGGAAGACACGAAAGAGGTAATGGTGGATGTGGCGGTGTAAGAGGAAGACACAGAGGAGGTAGAGGTGGATGTGGCGGTGTAAGTGGAAGACACAGAGGAGGTAGAGGCGGATATGGTGGTGTAAGTGGAAGATGCACAATTGGTAATGGTGGATGTGGCGTTGTAAGTGGAAAACACAGAGGAGGTAATGGTTGATGTGGCGGTGTAAGTGGAAAACGTGCAGGAGGTAATAGTGGATGTGGCGATGTAAGTGGAAGACATGGAGGAGGTAGAGGTGGATGTGGCGGTGTAAGTGGAAGACATGGAGGAGGTTATAGTGGATGTGGCGGTGTAAGTGGAAGACGCGGAGGAGGTAGAGGTGGATGTGGCGCTGTAAGAGGAAGACACAGAGGAGGTAATGGTGGATGTGGCGACTAGAAAGAGACTAGATGGACCATATGGTCCCTTTCTGCCATCAACCTTCTATGTTTCTATGTGTATACACTTGCAGTGACTGACACTGCCCTGAAAAGGACAATTAGCAGATGAATATTTGTCCCTCAGTATAATAGCAGCCTGACACTGCATGTGGCATGAAAGGGACAATTACCAGGGGTTTCTTTACCCCTCTGCATATCAGCCACCTGTCCCTGGAAGTGCAATGAAAAGGAGAATTACCAGTGGTTTCTTTGCCCCCCCCCCCCCCCCAGTATAATAGCAGCCTGCTCCTGGAGGTGGCCTCAAAAGGAGAATTAGCAGTGATTTCTTTGTCCCTCTTAGTTTAGCAGCCACCCAGGGGAGGACTGGCCATAGGAAGACCAGGGACAATGCCCAGTGGGCCGCACTGCTTTGGGGCCAGTTTGGCTGCTGCTTTTAACACCCACATTTAATTGCTCCAGTAGTCTCCCTCTCAGCTCCTTGTACCCACAAGGCAAGGAACCCCAGCCCCTCTTGCTATAGCCCTAGCATCATGGTTGGGGTCCTCAGCAGGGATGTCTCAGGCCAGCCAAGGACTGTGGTAAAATACAGGGCTGATTTTTGGCCCTAGTCTAACAATGGAAGTGCAATGAAAAGGCCAATTAGCAGTGGTTTATTTGCCTACCTTAATTTATCAGCCACCTGTCCTTAATCATTGCCAGAAATGATCAGTTAGCAGTGGTTTCTATGTCCCTCACTGTGTAACAGCAGCCTGTCTCTGGATGTGCAGTGAAAATGACATTTAGCAGATGGTTGTCCCACTCAGTTTATATGAGAAGCCTGTCCCTGACAGTGCCCTGAAATAGACAATTAGCAGATATTAGCAGATATTTGTTCTTCCCTAGCTATCTCCCGGTATATCACCTGATTCTCCCTTCCTAACTGCCCCGAAAAGGACGTTCTCTATGTCTCTTGCTATCCCTCACTCCAGTCGCCGACTCTCCCTACCAAACGGTCCTGAAAAGGAATTTTTCTCTAGGCCCTCAATGTCTCTCACTCCAGCCACAGCCTCTCCCTATTTAACCTACAGCGCTGTAACAGTGCTGGGACACGTGACCCCACTTCTTATACAGCAGGGTCACCTGTCCCATCTGGCCAATCACAGCCATGCTCAGTATGGGTATGGCTGTGGTTGCTAGGGGCTGAAAGCCATCAACCGGCTTTTTGGGTTACCAAGCGCTAAACTCGAATACAAACTTTCGGCAAAAGTCTGTGTTTGGGTCCAGGTACATGAACTTGCAAGAATCGTCATGGACCCGTACTATATAGTTTGGGTCCTCTTATCACTAGTTGTGACAAGTTTTTTTTCACAAGGGCTACTAGGTTGCCACACCAGGCATGTGTTATAACCTTCTTGGCCTATGCCCTTTAGCACATGCATGGAACACCAACCTAGTCCTATTTCTAGCAAAATAGAAAGGTTAAAAAAGAAAATTGGATAGGATAAGATTAGATATTGACACTATTCTAAGCCAACTAGAACAGACTGGATGTGCAGAATCTGGGGCCGATTTAACACTGACCCTGCTCCAAAGCCCAACACTACCAATGACTATATTGGATTAAAAGGATTTCTTTCTGTGCTACCAGACAGGAGAAGGGTTACATATACACAATTCTCATTTAAAGTCATTGTCCAGGCAAAGCTATCAATTACTTCAACACAAAGCCAGGCTTTGATTAGTGGTCGGGGGGCACCAGAGGCAGGGGAAATCATGAGTTAGTTACCTCCTTTCTATTTACCTAATTCCAGGCAGGAGCTGATTCAGCAAAAGGCAAGCTGCATCAGTATGCATTCTGTAGTAAAAGCATGGCCAGCCAATTTAAAGCCTATCTGTAGGATGTAAAAATCTTATCAGGGGCAGGGTCGGCAAATGCCTATGCTAAAAGACTTGGCCAATGCTATAAACCTGATAAAGTCCTGAAAGTTAGAGAATATACCCCTCCAATCAACATTCGGCAACAGATGGAGAACAGGTTAACTGTGTAGAAGTTGAGGCAAAGTGGTAGCCACATGTTCCTGAACTTGGAGCATAGAGTATATCTGCCCGACAGGTTAACAGTCAAGCTTATGCCCTTATTCATCAAGCGATAGCGCCAGGTAGTGTCTGACGAGCGCCAGGTAGCGGCAGCTAACGGCGACTACCGACTCAAGTACGCCCGGCGGCGGTCACAATGACGCATTTATCAAGCAAAATGAGGCTAGCGCCGGCGAGAGCGACGGCTAGCGCGGCATTCATCATGAAGCCGCCTGGACCGAACAGCGCCGCTGCAAATTCCCTCACAGCGCCAGGTATGAGCTGTCGCTCCCTGGCGATGTCCAATGCATTTCAATGGAGCAATCTATAATTATTCATAATTAATTGGTATTAATTTTTTTTTTTTTTTTTTAATGTCAAAAAATCGGAGAACAATTCTGCAATGTTAGGATTTATTTTTAAGTAAAAAAAAAAATTAAAAACAATATGTGCAGAATTGATCTAACAGGTCTGAGATTAATGTATTCATATTACAAAATGATTCTAAAAACATGTATAATGTTACATTCAAAAAATATGGTTGTTTAGGGGTTAAAAACTAGTTAATACACATCGCCGCCAGCGCTCTGGGGTTTAAACAAGGAATGGACAGCGACAGCACATTCGGAGCGTGATTTGTTGATGAATATGAAGCTAGCCGTTCGCTCTGGCCATTCGTTGTCAGGCGCTCACATACAACGCTGGACCTGTGAAACAGCGACCCCCCAGCCCGTATTCAACATTACCGCACACCGACTGAGTCGCTGTCATCAAGCTAACGCCGGCCAAGCACAGCGAATACTGGCTGGCGCTGAAAAAATCACGCTACAGTCGCTCATCTGTCGCTACCTGGCGCTATTAATGAATCGGCCTCCCCGTCTATTGCAGAGTGACTTTTGCTGGATTGGCTGCAGTTTACATTTATGACACTAGATATATCTATGTATAGTCTCATATTGTCATATTGTCACACTGTCATATTTTCTCTGCTGCTGTCTCCTGTACATTGAGGTTGTCTCTCTGACTTCTTTTTTTCTGTTTATGATATCCACCATGTAAGGTGACCTTCTCTTACTGCATTCATGTTCCAGGAAAGCCGGTTCCACCAATGTCTATCTGGATTTGACTCTGCTGCACCCAGCAATCTGCATTCTGCTGGGAACTGCTGGGATCGCTCCATTTTCTCTTCCGCTGCCTTCTCAGCAATAGCCAGAATGGACAATAGAACTTTCCTGCTGGGATAGAACACAAACATTTCCTCTCGATGCATGTAACCTGCTGCAGCTCTGACTAACCTGCCCAGAAGAGACACTTGATTGACAATGCTTGATTCAACATGGTGCGAAAATGTATTTTCTGATTTACTTAGATTTTTACTGATGAGAAAATATGTGAAAGTACTCCCTTCCGATTCAGTAGAAATTTTTTTTGTGTATTTTATCCCTGTAAAAAGGGAAAAAGTTCTCCTGAAAAACATGAATAGAGAGATGCAAATCCCCCAAAATTCGTGTTCGGCAAGTTTGGATGAACTTTGAATTGATTTCACTGGGGACCAACTTATAACGGACCTTCACACTGGATAAGAGTCTATTTTGTATGTTTCCCTCACCCCTACATACAGATTTTCCACATTAAAATTCATCCTACATGCACCTATTGTGTTTTCTTTAACATTTTAACATCGAAGATGGACTTTCAGGCTGCCTGAAGACAGGAAGTGTCTTCTGAATATGCCGCTCTGCATTCTGGGATTGCTGACCTTTTCCTGACCTCAGCTCTGCTCTGTCTGTGCGAATCACAGCTATAAACCGTCCCCCTGCACTTGCCCACCCCCTCTCCTCTTCTCAGCATGTGATGCTTCTGAGGCAAGATGGCGGCGCCCATATCTGTCCTGAACAGAGTTGCAGCCCAGTGGGAAAGGTTTAAGGAAACCCTTAAGTCTAATTGAATAGCTCATGAGGCACCATCAGCTACATATATCAGTAATTCGAAATAAATATCCCTCCTATCCATACAATACCCCTTTTAGCCAACTTACTACCCTCTTAATGTATAAAAAGCCCCAGATAAAGGTCTCACAATTGTTAAAATATTCCCCTCTGAATTATTTTGTATATGGAAAATAGGTATACGGGCTCTGCCCTGGTGTCCTCCTCTGTAATGAAATCCAGCTGTTCTGGATGGTCTTCTCTGGATGGTGACATCTTTCAGATTTTCCTTTAGGCCCTTCTATACCATGGAACCAATTAGTATGATATCAGAAACAGCAAGTAAATTAGGTTGGAACAGCTGGCAGCAGTGAAGGGGTTAATGGCATCCATAGGCCGGAATGTGTCTCAGGATCAATATCCTGCCCCGGCTGAAGGGACTTTCTTCTCATAAATATAATGAAATCACTGTGCCGGCGAGTGACAGGTAGCAGCCATATCCTGGGGACAAACAAGCGCACGACAGAGATAGATGGCTGAGGTTTTAATTAACAGACAGGTCGTTACCCTAATCCAAGCTGTGAGTCTGAAGGTGAAATGCATGGCAGCAGGATTTCACGGTCATTACTGACCATCGCATGAATAAAGCCTTTGTGGCAGGAGCCTTTTTGTCTGATAGGTGATATTGAAGGGAAAGGCTGGCACATAAGGCACAAATACGTAATGGCGCCAGTGGGAGTTCATTTATCAGCAGAGAATTATTGGGTCGCAGAGAATTATTACCCGATAATAACAAACGGGAGTAATGGGTGGCTGTGCCAACAGGGAGATGAAAGGTCAATTTACTCACTGTGAGAGACCTATGCTATTAGACTTGTCACTGGCTGATCCCTTAAGCTCCTGAAGTGGGAGATGCACAGACATTGAGAAAGGCCCCAGTAGTCATTGGTAGTGGTGGGGAGAAATGGAATGCAGATGGCAGACTTAAAACAATGTAACAAAATTGAGACACCCGCTACAGTTTGGGTGTACTTTAGGGGAGGCTGGCAGGCAAGTCTACGACAGGCCCAAGCTTATGTAGTGATTCCCCCTGGGCTAAGGGAACGGCTTGCAAGGTAGTCACTCATTCGCGCACAGTTTCTGGGGAGAAGGAAGCTATCAGAAGTCCCCTGATAACTTTAGGTCCACTTGAGGATGAAAATGGCAGCATGTTAAAGCTCAACTAAAAGTATTTTTTCACGGGCATGATTATTTACACACCAACTCACTAAGGGTCTCCCTTTCTACAGTTGCTACCAGCTTAGTTGGGACAGATCTTGTTCTGGCTCAGTGTTCTCAAGGCCCCACGAGGAACACACACCATGGCCCTTTTTTTCCGGCCTTTTCCATAAGAAGTACTACTCTGGACCACTCTCAAGGACGACGGCTCAGGGTGGTGCTCTCCCATCAAGGCACCAGGGAGCACATACATTGGCCCTTCTCTCTGTTGTCTTCATGCAGATTATGCTCTATGCTTTGATTATGAGGTAACCTTCATACTCGCTCTCTCTTTTTTGTCTTTCTTGTCCAGACATGTCCAGACTTCCATACAAAGGAATGGAAACAACCATCAAGTTTTGAATGGCTCCCCCTGCTTTGGTCCCTACCGCTAGGCTTGAGCAAATCCCCTCTTTGGTTCAAGCAAGTTGAATAAATGTTTGGGTTTGGGGACATGAACCTGGTCCCCATTGAAATCAATGGGGACACAAACTTTGGGGGATAGCTGTGGTGGTGGTGTGCAACTGAAAGCACTGCTGTAACTTACCTCGGTCCCGTGATCCATTTACTGGTCAGCAGCATTTGAAATCGACCCCAGCTGGGGCTACAGAAAGATGACTGTCTGCACACATGAGTGAGGACACTTCTAGTGGCAGCTAACAGGCAAGGTAATTTACCGCAGTTCCACCATTAGGTCAAGTAGATTGATGGGCTGCTCAGCATTTGGGAACCCAAACTCGCAAAATTCATTATGAACCCTAACTTTATGGTTCGGGCTCGCCCATCACTACCTACCATTTTTTCCTAGTGTAGCGAGGGTGGCATCTATTGTCTGCATCCCCTTACTGCAGCCCAATTCCTTCACCTTCTGAAAATTACCTGTTTTTCCCCAACTAAACTAAACGCTAAATGTTTCCCATAAACTACAAAATTGCTCTAACTGGGGCCAAGGCTATACCATCACGTTTTAGTTTAAGTTTAAGTTGAATGCCCAAACAGGACCAATGCAGGCACAGATTCAGAAGGACAGAAGCCTAACAAGAATCTAAGAGGCCGATTCATTAACAGGGGCAGGTAGCGACAGTTTAGCGACTGTAGCGGTATTTTCACAGCGCCCGCTAGTAGTCGCTGTGCTTGGCCGTTGTTCGGTAGTTGATAGCGACTCGGTTTGCCGTAATGTTGAATATTGGGCGAGGAGTCGCTATTTGACAGGTTCCGCGCTGTATGGGAGCGCATGATAGCGACTGGCCCTAGCGACCGGCTCCCCATATTCATTAAAAAATCACGCTCAAAAAATTCTCGAGCTGTAAAATGCATGTTTAAACCCCAGAGCGCTGGCGGCGATGGGTTAAAAGTAGTTTTTTAACCCCCAAACAATCATATTTTTTTAAACCAAAAAAAGAAGTTTTTTAAATAATTTTGTAATATGAATACATTAATATCAGACCTGTAATATCAATTCTGTACAATTTTTTTTTATTATTTTTTTTACCTTAAAATGGCAGAAGTGGTCACAGAATTTTTCACATTTAAAAAAAAAAAAAAAAAAAAACAATTAATAACAATGAATTATGAATATTTAAAGATTGTTCCATTAAAATGCATTGGAGAGCGCCAGGTAGCGAGAGGTCATACCTGTCGCTGTTCAAGGTCGGACGCTGGCGCTGTGGGCTGAGGCTGGAATAATGATGAATGAGTCGCTATATGGTGCTATCTCAGTCGCTAAGCAGGATTGGCTTGATAAATGTGTGATTGTGGTGGGGAGCCGGCGTTCTCGTGGCGGGGCCCGTCATTACCGGCCGCTCACCAGTCGCTACCTGTCGCTATTCCTTCATAAATAAGGGCCTAAGTGGTATTTGAAGGACAGAAGCCAAACAGCAATCTATTGCACCATGAGAAAACACAGCAGCAGGGGGCAGGAAGCCAGCAGGGGGCAGGGCAGCGGGCAGGAGACAAGGAGCATCTGGCAAAGAGCTAGTGAGACTGAAAATAGAAAAATCCTACTAAAAACTTGATAATGCTTCATCAGACTCATACCAGGTGTCTGTTGAGCACATTTCTAGCTGTGTCTACCATCCTACAATAGCGCAGTCACTACATGTTAGAACTGGGGATTAATTTGAAGTAAGGATATTCCTTTAAAATTCTATGCTGGATTAATCATGTATGTATGTCTCATCTGAGCTCTGTATATTGATTGCATAGTCTTAGCTGTATTTTGTACTTATTATTTTTTTAAGTCACTTTGACTCATTTTTCTGTTGCTTCAATCGCTTTAGTTCATAATCCCTTTGAACCCTCTTTTTTTCAATACGCCTCTGCATAATAATGAAGTTAGTGAGTGTATTTTTGACAGGTGTATCTCTTTAAGAAGATGAAAGGAAACTCTTCCCCCCTGCTTAACATTTGATGAATAAAAATCAGAGTCTGCCTGCTTAGCGAGGGAGCAGGTTTATTAATATACGCCATACCTGGAGCAATGACAGGCCATGCAATTATAGCAGCCAGGCGCAGCACCGGTGATGGGAGCGATGAATTCAGGGGTCGAAATGAGAAAGTGAGAATTTCCAGGATTCCATCAGGGGAAGTGACAGCTGTGATGTATCTTCTGGGTGTGATCTCAGTGAGCGCTAATCACCGAGAAGGAAGAGATGGAGGGTGAATCGCTGGTGCCCCAGTGAAAAAAAAGACCACTAGGGCCTAGCATGCTGAAAGTCTGATGCAGTGACTAAATTAATAAGGCGCTCGGGTACTATACAAGATTTATTTAAAAATATGTTCAGCCTGAAGATACGGACGGATGGGATCACTTATATCTGAACAACCTTTATAGATGTCTAATGAGGAAATGCTTCTCTTTTTAGAGAAAAGGATAATGGATATTGGTAGACCAATTGTCATTGTGTGTAATGGCTTGCCATTAAGGCACTTGGCTCCCATTTTACACATCAGTTTGTAATGTCCTTGTAGTACAAAAGAGACCACTGCCAGAGGAGGAGCAAGACGTCGTCCCAACTTCCTTCTCTGTGATCATTTTTATATGCCAAATCTGTACACTATTACATACCACAAGGAATTCTTTTTCAGTAGCGAGCACAAGTAACCCAATCTAATAGCTACTAATGGATAACATAATGCTATTTAACATCACAATCATGAGGGCCTTCTAGCCAATAGATAGGCCAGTATGACTAGTGTGTTGGTTGACTGCAACTCAACACTAGTGATGAGCAGATCCTACCCGCAAAATTCGGATCCGTACCGAACGTTGCGGGTTTGAGCACTTGCAGCCGAACACTGATTTCAAACGGATATCCCTGCATGCTCCAGACTTGTTCTTCCATCCCCTCCCTCCATTGGTCTGGCGGAACACTTGACCCAGTAATATGGCAGGCAGGGTCAGCGTCTCTCAGCGCCATCTTGCAGCGTTGTTTTAGATAGGGAGAGGTTCCTGCTGCAGCGGACAGATAGGCTCTATTTGACTAAAAAACTGCTCTTTTCAGGGCAAACTATAGTCATGGGTATGTCAGCAAAAAGTCCCACTCACCAGAAAATAACCCCTAAAACATAACTTTAACTGTAAATAGTAAACATACGATTCCAGTGCTGTCTAAGTGATTCCAACCACCCCTGGAGTAGGTACCTAGGTAGGTAGGTAATATCCCTCATTGAGCTCTAAGAGCTGTGAACCTTTATAGCAGACCTGGGGTGAGTTTGTACCCCCATATACCAAACCTAGTTATAATTAACGGGGTGATGGTGTACCCTTGTAAGAGAGTAAAGCCAATGTCATAACCTAGAGACTGTTGTGTTGCTGTTTTGCCACAAGGGGCCGCTGTTTCCCCCACGCATCTAAGCTGTGGCTGTGATTTACAATCAGAGGGAGGAAGTGACTCAACTGGAACAAGAAGAAGGAAGTGAAGCGTCCTCCATCTTGAAAAGGACAGCAGAAGGCGGTGTGAGGGAGTCCTGTGTGTTGTGCGGAGAACAGATGTGGTATAGAGAGAGACTGAATCCTGATCCTGACCAGGAGTAGTTCAGCTACCGAGAGCAACATTGTTCTTTTGGGTTCTGGGCTAGTGCTGGGGAGGGGAGTTATTTTTCTTGCATTTTAAGGTTATAGGATTGTAAGCTGCTGTGCTGTACCGCCAATGACCCCCCAGTGAGCACCCACACCAAACATTTGTTTCAGCATTAGGGTATTAATAGGTAATGTGGGACGGTTTGGGTACCCACTAGTAGGTGAATTACCAGCGCTTCCTGTAAAATCCAATAAGGGTCATCTGGCTGTGTAGCACAGGGGTTCTCAGCTCAGGCTGAGCCTATGTAACCAAGGTTATTGTTGAGTTGGGTTTGATACCCTGTTGCAGTAAAAGTTTGATATACCAACGCTGGTGTCAGTGTTGCTTTTCCCGCCGGTGGCCTCTCTGTATCCTGGGGAACCCACGCAGATACACGGCTTACATCCTTATAGCAGACCTAGCTGTAACTGCAGGTGTCTAACAATGCAGAAAGCAGCAAATAAGGGACAGGGACGTGGCGCCTCAATTGCTGCTGCTGCTTGAAATGGAGCTGGTTCTTGTCCTGGCGCTGGTGCTGCAGGGAGAGGATGTCTGCCAGCATGTCCCATTACAGTCAGGGACAGAATGCCCCCATTATAACCAGGGACAGCATGCCCCTCCTAAAGTCAGACACACACACAAACAAACACACATTCATCTTATCATCCACTGCCACCGCTGCCACGTGTTGCTGTCTCTTCTGCTGCCCCCACCCGCCTCCGCTGCAACGAGTTTTCCGGCTGCCGTCTTTGCCACCTGCCTCCATGGCCACACACTTCTGAGCTAGCACTAGTTCAGGGCTGCAGGTGGGCGTGGCCTGTCACATTGTTTTTAATGGAAGCCGGTCCTGTACAGGCCATGCCCACCCATGGCCCTGAACCAGTGCTAGCTCCAGGAGTGTGTGTCGGGGCGCTTGCGGCAGAAACACCTCTGTGACAGGGGGTGCAGCTCCACAAGCCACATGCCAGCAGCAGGGGAACACCGTAATTTTGTATTTTTTTTATTCCTTACATTCGCCTAAAAAGTAGCACTGGCATTCCCCCCCACACACTTTATTTTTTTTTTGGGGGGGGGGTGTCTTATAGGGTGATGAATACGGTACATGTTACGCAGTGCTACCAGTTCTGGGGGATATTCTTCCACCCCCTCCAACTCACCCCTGTAAAATCTGCAAGGCAGTCCCAGCCAGAAGTCACGGAGTTAATAATGCTCTATGATGACATGCCTGGCTGGGATATCATGGGCCATGCACCTGCCCCAGTTGAAGACCTAGGGCTTACAGATGCCCAGGAGCTTGAGAATGAGGATGTGGCCAGTGTCCTATCACAGGACACCCTGATAGATGATGATGAGACCCAAGGGCCGACTGCTGCAGCTTTCTGCAATGTTGAGGCTGAGAGGGAGGCTAGCAGGGAGGAGTGGGTGGAAGAGGATGCCAGGGAGGATAATGAGATCCTAGAACCTACGTGGACTAAAGGGCATCAAAGTTCAGAGGAAGAGGTGGTGGTCACACACTGTCCGAGGCAGCCAGCAGAAGAAGAAGGGTGAAAACCCTCAACCCGTTGCTGCTACTGCCCCCCACCCCCAGGGACTGGGCACACCAAAGCAGACTCACAGGATCTCACCAGCGTGACATTTTTTTATGCAGTTCACAACTGACAAGACAAGGGTCATCTGCAAGCTGTGCCAACAGTCGTTGAATCCTTGTGCATGACCAGGCATCTGCAAGCAAAACATGAGCTGCAGTGGCAGAACTACCAGAAAAACCTAAAAACACAAGTCTCCCTCTGTCTCAGCCTGCAGCTCCACCTCCCCAACAACAAGGCCACTTGTCTTCCCCCAAAGGGAGAATGTTGGAACCCCACCAGCAGCACTAGCAGCACCACAACCACCACATCATCCCAGGGAAGCATTCAGCTCTCCATCCCGCAAATGTTGGAGAGAAAGTGGAAGTTGGGCCCATCTCACCCACAAGCCATGGCCCTGAATGGGAGCTTTTGTTTGCCTTTGAAATGCTCCCATTCTGCCTGGTGGATGGACAGTTTTAAAGATCTCATGGCGGTGGCTGTTCCACAATATACTTTCCCAGGCGCCACTACTTTTCTTGCCAGGCCATCCCTGCCCTGCACCAACAGCTTGTGAAAAAAATAAAATGTGCACTGGGAATGCCATTACTTTTAGTGTCCACCTTAACATGGACAAGTGGTAAAGTAAGCGCGGACTGGGACATTACAGCTCTCTAACTGGCCACTGGGTGAATGTAGTAGTGACTGGGACTGTGGTCAGTGCCTTCTGTAGCCTCATTGACAGATCAGTGGTGGCATGAGAAGGAGTAGGGGGCAGAGGAGGAGCAAGTCACCAACGCAGCAGGAGCACCTCACAGGGGAAGGTGAGCATGGCCACCATGTGGAACAACTTATTCCATTTTCCACCACATCTTTTACCATCAGATACAGCCTGTAGCACCAGGAGGCAGACTTTGACTCGCATAGTGACTACCTGTACACTCATCTCTTGTACTGAGCAATGGATCCTCCCTGTTCAATTTATGGGTCGCTAAATTAGACACATGGCCAGAGCTTGCCCTCTGCGGCAAGTGTCCTATCAGACTGTGAGTTCAGCACTGTAGGGGGTGTTATTAACAACAAGAGGCTCCGCCTATCCACAGCCAAAGTGGACATCCTTACACTCCTTAAGATGAGCCAGATGTGGATCCCACGGGACTTGCCGTGCCAGCACCTGAGTGACTAGTTAAAGTGTTTGCTACCTCCTTCCCCGCCATTTATGCTTAAACTGCCACTTCCACCCCCAACCAGCACCTCTGACATCTGTTAAAAATAAAAGCAATATGCTATTCTATTTCTTTGTACATAGATTGATATATATATATATTTATTTATTGATGTATATATATAAAAATTAATGTATATAGTATTGTGTATGTACCGTATTTCTTTAATTTTTTTGAATTCTGTTATTGTTTTGGGTACTTTCCCTGTCCTAGTTTGTGCAGGGCATTACCCTGGTGTTCCCCTCAATTTACATCCCTCTAGCTCAGTTTAAAGATATCACTGGATAGGGCCAGAGATACCAGTGAGAAGTAAGTACATTTTAGGATTTTAAGTGCCTTTTTTGTGCCTGTATTAATTTTGAATGAATGGGCCCTTTTTGAGAGATTTCCCTAGGGTCAACCTGATTTAGGATAGTCCTGCAGTGTTACCATTCTGGTTTCCCTATATGCTCGTATCAATCCTTGATCAATCCTTAGGCTGTGACTAAGCTAAGGGGCCGATTCATTAATAGCGGCAGGTAGCGACAGTTGAGCGACTGTAGCGGCATTTTCAGAGCGCCCGTTAGTAGTCGCTGTGCTTGGCCGCTGTTCGATTGTTGACAGCGACTCAGTCGGTTTGCCGTAATGTTGAATATTGGGTGAGGAGTCGCTATTTGACAGGTTCCGCGCTGTATGGGAGCGCATGATAGCGACTGGCCATAGCGACCGGCTCCCACCATATTCATTAACAAATCACGCTCAAAAAATTCTTGCGCTGTAAAATGCATGTTTAAACCCCAGAGCGCTGGTGGCGATGGGTTAAAAGTAGTTTTTTAACCCCCAAACAACCATATTTTTAGAAACCAAAAAAAACAAGTTTTTAATTACATTTTGTAATATGAATACATTAATATCAGACCTGTAATATCAATTCTGCACAAAGTTATTTTTTTTTTTTTTACCTTAAAAAAAATATCTAACATGGCAGAAGTGGTCACAGAATTTTTCACATTTAAAAAAAAAAAAAAACATTAATATGAATTAATTATGAATATTTAAAGATTGTTCCATTGAAATGCATTGGAGAGCGCCAGGTAGCGAGAGGTCCTACCTGTCGCTGTTCAAGGTCGGACGCTGGCGCTGTGGGCTGAGGCTGGAATAATGATGAATGAGTGGCTATCTGGCGCTATCTCAGTCGCTAAGCAGGATTGGCTTGATAAATGTGTGATTGTGGTGGGGAGCCGCGGCGGTGCCCGTCATTACCGGTCGCTCACCAGGCGCTACCTGACGCTATCCCTTGTTAAATAAGGGCCTAAGTAGCACAGTGCAGCGCCCCCGGCTTCCTCCAGCCCGTGCAGCCCCACCGTCACCCTGCATATGCTCTGTGGGATTGCGGTGAATATAGGGGGAAACTGGGGAGTGGCATCCTAAATCAGGATGCTCATAGGACAGGGAATCATACAACCCTGTAGTCTTTGGCTGTGCCTAACTGGTTTAGTTCTCCTGCTCCATATTTCAGACCAGACACCCCTACAGAACTTTCTAGTGAAGAAGCTTTCACTTAGGGTGGTTTATTCACTAAAATATGGTAAGTTTTGCACCTCATGGGCTTCATATGTTTACCAGCTAATATCCAGAGAAACCACCATGTGCAGCCCTGGCAGCAGCTATACTGCTATAATACTGCTATTAATAATATAAATCAATATTTAAAGAGGAAAATTACAGGTTTATAAAAACTCCCCAAATCTGACTTGCCTAGCCTCCTGTCCCTCCGGTTTAGCACTTAACAGTTAAAAACTTACCTCTTCAGTCACATCACACTCGGCAATCCTCCCCTCCCTCATCATCCTCTGTAGGGCAGCGCCATCTTGGAAGCCCAAGGCTTCCCAACAGACACAGCACAGCCCCTCAGATCTTGTGCCTGTGCATAGACGCTTGCGAGATTTGAGTATCCTGCCATCATTCAATGACGGCAAAGGGATGGCTAAGGGTGGGGAGGGGGTGGATTTCAGCAGGATGTTAGCGTTTAAGATAATGGCCCTTATTTATGAAGGAATAGCGACAGGTAGCAACTGGTGAGCGGCCGGTAATGACGGGCCCCGCCACGAGAACGCCGGCTCCCCACCACAATCACACATTTATCAAGCCGATCCTGCTTAGCGACTGAGATAGCGCCAGATAGCCACTCATTCATCATTATTCCAGCCTCAGTCCACAGCGCCAGCGTCCGACCTTGAACAGCGACAGGTATGACCTCTCGCTACCTGGCGCTCTCCAATGCATTTCAATGGAACAATCTTTAAATATTCATAATTAATTATTATTTTTTTTTTTAAATGGGAAAAATTCTGTGACCACTTCTGCCATGTTAGATATTTTTTTAAGGTAAAAAAAAAAAAAACTGTACAGAATTGATATTACAGGTCTGATATTAATGTATTCATATTACAAAATTATTTAAAAAACTTGTTTTTTTTTGGTTTCCAAAAATATGTGTTTGGGGGTTAAAAATCTACTTTTAAGCCATCGTCGCCAGCGCTCTGGGGTTTAAACATGCATTTTACAGCGCGAGAATTTTTTGAGCGTGATTTGTTAATGAATATGGTGGAAGCCGGTTGCTCTGACCAGTCGCTATCATGCGCTCCCATACAGCGCGGAACCTGTCAAATAGCGACTCCTCACCCTATATTCAACATTACGGCAAACCGACTGAGACGCTATCAACTACCGAACAACGGCCAAGCACAGCGACTACTAGCGGGCGCTCTGAAAATGCCGCTACAGTCGCTCAACTGTCGCTACCTGCCGCTATTAATGAATCGGCCTCCCCGCTGACAACCAAAATGCAGTGAGGAAGGGGGGAGCGTTTATCTGAGAGGAACATCAGAAAAGGTCTGATGTTCCTCTTTAAAGTAGATATATAGATTTGAATAGATATCATTATATAACTAATTTATTAATATTATAGTATATAAAAAATATCAGTATATAAAGTATATAAAATATATCAGTATAGAAACTCTGTAATAGTTATATGCATAGATATTAGTATATAAACTATTTAAAAAATGTCAGTATATTAACTATGTAATAGTTATAAAGTGACACAATAAATGCACAGCACTTGGGGAGCCCCAAAGTCAGCCTAATTTGCTGCCATATTTGTAGGGGGGCCCTGCTGCCGAGAATAAATATTTTCAGGAAATTAGGGCCAAACGACAAGCCTGAGATCATAGAAAACATCTGCGTCGACATTTACAGCAACGAATCGGCGTCACTATCAATTATTCAGTGAAAGGCTGTAGGAGACGTCCACACACAGGAGGTAGCAGAGAAGAGGTAGCGCACACATCAGGAATGGGCAAGGCAGCACCGCATCCATGCTCTGGCAGTGCATGCTGGGAGTAGTAGTTGGCAATATATGAAAGGGGAGAGGTAGATGCAGAGGACACATTAAAGGTCACACTGAATATTTAGTGAAGCCAGTGTGCATTGCAGTGTGGATTGCAACCTGCATGTCAGTAGACTTTTTAGTTTTTAACACACACACAAGTGCAAAAAATTTTATTTGTCCTACATTTCCCCCCCCAAAAAAATCACCTGTAAAATGGATGTACCGAACCTGTAAAAATGTCCCACAGGTCATTTTGGGGGAAAAAAAGGTAGAACAAACTTTTTTTTGCCAGTTTTGTGTCTAAACACTAAAAAGTTCACCGGGATGCAGGTTGCAATCCATACTGCAATGCACACTGCAAAGTTTTAACTTGACCACCTATGTCACAGTACACCTTCCTACGTATTCAACCATTTGCACATCTATGCTGAAGTCTGGATCTCCTACCAACAGGCAGCCTGGTTCCAGGGATCCTTGCTTGTGCATACCCATGCAGAGGCCTGGATCCTATTCCAGCAGCCAGTCTGCTTTCAGAACTTTTCTCTACCACTGATGTTTAAAAGGGGTCACCTGCCTTTATAACAGTGCTACCTGTCATTGCTACCTGTCATTGCAAGCAGTTTACCTGCCGGCTGCTCATTCAATCTTCCTCAGGTCCAGTGTTTGGCAATGGCATTGCTTGGCAACCGCCAGATAAGGGTTCATTCATCACCATTGGTAATTTTGTTACTCACTTTTTTTGAGAGTAAACACTTTTTCTTTAGATTTTTTCCCTAAGTGCAATTCAGCACCATAAGCCCTGTTGCCTACCTTGCCACTTCTGACTGCATCTGCTACAAAGCCCCGTTCCTGGCCCTGCCAAGTCCAAACACATCTACTGCCAAGTCCTATAGCCAACCCTACCACATCTGACTACGTCTGGTACCAATCACTTGCAATTGGTGCATCCCAATTTCGTATTCCCCATTGTGTGAACCCCTGAAGTGACACTTACCTTTCTGCCAGTCCCTCTCCATTATCATGGGCCATGCCTGCTTCCCTGGTATCCCAGCAGTTGAGACACGCTCCCAAGCCCAGTGTTAGGCACTTACCTCACCGCCGTTCCGGGTCCCGCGGCGCGTTGCCGGCTGCCTCCCACCAAGCTGCGGCCCGGCGGTCCCCGGGTCTGCCGGCTCCTCGGCGCCGTCGTGGGGATCCAGGGCGGGCGGCGCAGGACGCCATGGGTGGCCGCGTCGCAGCCCGCTCCGCGCGGCTGCGCGGCCTTGCGGCTCTCCCCTCCAGCTCTGCGCTTCCCCTTCCTGGCGGGGGCGCGCCCGATCGTCAACGTGCTCGCGCGCGCGCGCGAGCACGTCTGCTTTATGCCTCCCGGCGGCGCTTCCCCCAGCGCGCCCGCCGGGGGCGAGTTTGAATTACCCAGTCAGTGGCCGGTTCTTTGGATCGGACCCAGGGACTGGTCGGCCTGTCTGGCCTGGGCCGTCCAGCTCCTGGGACCGATCCCACTTCATTGTTGCACCAAGCACCTTCCTTCCCTCCTTTTTCCCTGTTTCCCATTGGCCAGACTTCCCTATATATTGGTACTGTTCCAGGTTCCCAGTGCCCGTTATAGCTTCTGGGTTCTGGATGTGTGCTGCTGTGTTTGTGAAGATATTGGATTGGATTTGGATTTGGATTTGGACCCTGACTATTCTTGCTAGCTGCCTGCCCCGACCTTCTGCTTTGCCTGACCATTCTATTGCCTGACCCTCCTGTACTTCGCCTGTGACCCCCTGGAATTGACCCCGGCTACCCTCGACCATCCTCTGTCTTCTCCCCTGGATACCTCGCCTGAGACTACCTGGTTTGACCTCGGCTTGAATTACGGACTTTCCGCACCCGGCATCCTCACTCGGGATTCCCTGCTTAACACCAAACTGCACCTTAAGCTACTATCCCTTGCGCCTGTTAAGTCCTGGGGGCAACCGACTGGGAGAGGCATTACTCGCGTCTCCTACAAGCGGGGGCTTGTCTATAGGCAGAAGTGGCGGTGGAGATTGGGGGATACTGGCTTAAGACAGACGGGTGTTAGGTACAATCCTGACATTATAACGGGCCAGAACAAGAATGGACCAAATTCTGGAGCAGGTGCAGGCCCTGACGGCGGCGGTGGAGCACCTGGCTCATCGAGTTGCGGCCCAGGAGAACCGTCCTACTCCCATGGTCCCCACTTCCCAGGGGGCTCCGGCCGCAATGACAGTGGAACCCAAGATCCCGCTCCCTGAAAAATTTTTTGGTGACAGGGCAAAGTTTGCCAATTTCCGGGACTCTTGTAAACTTTACTTTCAGCTTCGCCCGGTGTCCTCGGGCTCACAGGAACAAAAAGTGGGCTTGATTATATCCCTATTACATGGAGACCCTCAGTCCTGGGCTTTTAGTCTATCTACTCAGGACCCCATCCGCCAGTCAGTGGACAGTTTCTTCACTGCTATGGAGGTCCTTTATGACGATCCTGACAAGGGAGCCTCAGCTGACGCAAAGTTACGCACCCTCCGCCAGGGACGCCGTCCAGCCGAGGACTATTGTTCCGAATTCCGGCGTTGGGCAGTTGACTCACGCTGGAACAATCCTGCTCTCTGTGGTCAATTCCGGTTAGGTCTGGCTGACGCTATCAAAGATACCCTGGTGAACTATCCGGAACCCCAAACACTGGATGACTTAATGCACTTGGCCATCCGCGTTGACCGCAGACTCCGGGAACGGCGCCTGGAGAAAGGATCACATTTTGAACCCGCGGCAAAATCTGAGGTTCCCGTCGCTCAACCTTCTGAAGAGCCTATGCAGCTAGGTGCCACCAGGCTCACCGAAGGCGAGCGACGACGACGTCTATCCGAGGGGCTCTGTCTATACTGTGGTGGGACCGGCCACATGGTTAGACTTTGCCCAAAGAAACCGTCGGGAAACTTCAGAGCCTAGGGGGTATCGAGGGGGCCCTCCTAGGCTGTAAGGTATCTCCTCAAGTATCGTCTCCAGTTTTTGTCCCAGTTCAGGTTATGTTTGGTGCCAATTATATTAACTTAAAGGCTCTTCTCGATTCTGGAGCAGCTGGGAACTTCCTAGACTCTGATCTAGCTCAGACTCTAGGAATCATGGCACAAACCCTGCCAACTCCTATCCGGGTGTCAGCCATTGATGGCACTCCAGTGGCCGGGGGGTTAGTTCAGTTTCAATCACCTCCCATGCAAATCAAAATTGGAGCCAGCCATTCTGAGGTTATCAGGTTCCTGATTTTGAGCATGCCTGGGACCCCCTTAATTCTGGGGTTGCCATGGCTGCAGACGCATAATCCTCAAATTGATTGGGTTTCAGGGCAAATTACCAAGTGGGGACACCAGTGTTTCCGGAGCTGCCTTGAATTTCCCCTCAGGGTCACACACTTACTCCCTAGTGGGATTCCTACTCCATATTTGGAGTTTGCTGATGTTTTTTCAGAAAAGGCAGCAGACAAACTTCCTCCCCATAGACCTTGGGACTGCCCAATAGAACTGCTCCCTGGTGCGATGCCTCCCAGAGGGAGAATATTTAATTTGACCCGAACAGAAACCCTTGCCATGCGGGAATACATCGCTGAGAACTTAGAGAAAGGGTTTATTCGGCCTTCATCTTCCCCAGCGGGGGCAGGGTTTTTTTTTGTGGAGAAAAAGGATGGGGGACTTCGCCCCTGTATCGATTACCGGGGCTTAAATAATATCACAGTGAAAAACAAGTATCCCCTACCGCTTATAGAGGGGCTCTTTACACAGGTGGTCGGGGCGCAGGTCTTCTCCAAACTAGATCTCAGAGGGGCCTATAACCTCATAAGAATTAGGCATGGGGATGAGTGGAAAACGGCCTTTAATACCCTTGAGGGGCATTATGAATATTTGGTTATGCCCTTCGGCCTGTGTAATGCCCCTGCGGTTTTTCAAAGTTTTGTTAATGAAATTTTCCGAGATTATCTGGGCCGATTTATGGTTGTCTACTTAGATGACATTTTAATTTTTTCTTCTTCCCTTGATGAGCATCGAAAACATGTGCGCCTAGTTTTACAGAAACTTAGAGAGAATTGTTTATATGTCAAATTAAAGAAATGCCAATTTGAGGTTTCTGAGGTTCCGTTCCTCGGTTACATTATCTCTAAGTCTGGTCTGTCTATGGACCAATCTAAGGTGAGGGCTGTTTTGGAATGGGAGCAACCCAGAGATTTGAAGGGCCTGCAGAGGTTTTTGGGTTTTGCCAATTTTTACAGAAGGTTCATTAAGAATTTTTCGGCCCTGGTTACACCACTAACCAATTTGACAAAGAAAAGCGGGTATCCCCCGGTTTGGCCGGCTCAAGCTGTCCAGGCCTTCGAGAATCTTAAGAGGGTATTTAGCAGAGCTCCCGTCCTAGTCCATCCCGATGAACAACGACCCTTCCTTGTAGAGGTGGATGCCTCAGAGATAGCGGTCGGAGCGGTCCTGTCCCAATACTACGGCTCACCTGCTCGCCTCCATCCATGTGCCTTCTTTTCCAAGAAATTCTCAGCAGCCGAAAAGAATTATGATATCGGTAACAGAGAATTACTGGCCATCAAACTTGCCTTCCAGGAATGGAGGCACTGGCTGGAGGGGGCTCAATATCCAGTAACGGTCTTTACTGACCATAAAAATCTGGAATACATTCAGTCCGCCAAGAGGTTAACTCCTAGACAGGCTCGCTGGTCCTTATTCTTTTCTCGGTTTAATTTTTCTATAACATATAAGCCCGGGTCTAAGAATGTAAAGGCGGACGCCCTGTCTCGGAGTTTCTCTCCCCCTGACTTACCGGAGAGGGTGGTTTCTCCCATCGTACCTCACTCCCTAGTGGTGGCCGCCATTCAACCCCAACTTCCTGATCTTACTCAATTCCAGGCCCAAGCTCCTCCTGGGAAACCCACGTCAGCCCTGTTTGTGCCTTCTGCTTACCGGTCTGAGTTTTTGTCCCATTTTCATGATACTAAAACAACCGGGCATCCAGGGATTAAAAAAACCATAGCTTTATTGTTACGCCAAGTTTGGTGGCCTTCTCTCAGGAAGGACGCTCAAAAGTTTGTCTCCGCTTGCAAAGTCTGTGCCCAAAGTAAGTCCTTGAGGAGCTCACCGGAAGGCCCACTCCTTCCATTATCCATTCCTGCCTCCCCGTGGACACATTTGGCCATGGATTTTGTTACTGACCTCCCTCCGTCTCAGGGTCATACGGTTATCTGGGTAATTGTGGACCGTTTTAGCAAGATGGCCCATTTCGTCCCCTTAAAGAAACTCCCCTCAGCTCAAACTCTTGCTCAACTTTTCATTACTCATGTCTTTAGGATTCATGGTATTCCCATGGATGTTGTTTCGGATAGAGGGGTCCAGTTTGTCTCCCGGTTTTGGAGGGCCTTTTGTGCCAAGTTGGGGTTCTCAGTCTCCCTTTCCTCGGCCTTTCATCCGCAATCGAATGGTCAAACCGAGAGGACGAACCAGTCCCTGGAACAATACTTGCGCTGTTTTACGGCGGGTTCTCAGACTGATTGGGCCTTCTTCTTACCTTTTGCTGAGTTTGCTTTTAACAACGCCACGCATTCGTCCACAGGGGTTTCTCCTTTCCACTGTGTTTATGGCAAGGATCTGAAGTTTTCTGCTCTTTCGGACCAACCCTCTAGAGTTCCCTCTGTGGATGAATGGGTTTCTAAATGGCCAGGAGAGTGGAATAAAATTCAACAACACCTAACTAGGGCCGCTCGTTTACAGAAAAGATTTTCTGATCGCAAGCGATCGTCTAATTCTAACTTTAAAGTGGGTGACTGGGTTTGGCTCTCAACCAAGAACTTGGCGTTACGCCAACCCTCCGCTAAATTAGGACCCAAGTTTATTGGCCCATTCCCCATAACACACAAAGTCAACCAGGTGACGTACCGGTTGGCCCTCCCCTCTTCCATGAAAATCTGTAAATCTTTTCATGTTTCACTTCTTAAGTCCGCAAGAAACCATGAACTTAATAGTCCCCCTAGTCCTGTGGTAGTTGAGGGGCATCAGGAGTTTGAGGTTGCCCGGGTCCTTGATTCTCGTTTCTTTCGGAACTCTCTTCAATATCTTATTGACTGGAAGGGGTACGGTCCGGAAGAAAGATCTTGGGTTCCTGCCAGAGAAGTTCATGCACAGAGTTTAGTAAGGAAGTTCCATAGAGAAAATCCGTTAAAACCCAGCTTGGAGGGTCCAGTGGCCCCTCCTCAGGGGGGGGGTAATGTTAGGCACTTACCTCACCGCCGTTCCGGGTCCCGCGGCGCGTTGCCGGCTGCCTCCCACCAAGCTGCGGCCCGGCGGTCCCCGGGTCTGCCGGCTCCTCGGCGCCGTCGTGGGGATCCAGGGCGGGCGGCGCAGGACGCCATGGGTGGCCGCGTCGCAGCCCGCTCCGCGCGGCTGCGCGGCCTTGCGGCTCTCCCCTCCAGCTCTGCGCTTCCCCTTCCTGGCGGGGGCGCGCCCGATCGTCAACGTGCTCGCGCGCGCGCGCGAGCACGTCTGCTTTATGCCTCCCGGCGGCGCTTCCCCCAGCGCGCCCGCCGGGGGCGAGTTTGAATTACCCAGTCAGTGGCCGGTTCTTTGGATCGGACCCAGGGACTGGTCGGCCTGTCTGGCCTGGGCCGTCCAGCTCCTGGGACCGATCCCACTTCATTGTTGCACCAAGCACCTTCCTTCCCTCCTTTTTCCCTGTTTCCCATTGGCCAGACTTCCCTATATATTGGTACTGTTCCAGGTTCCCAGTGCCCGTTATAGCTTCTGGGTTCTGGATGTGTGCTGCTGTGTTTGTGAAGATATTGGATTGGATTTGGATTTGGATTTGGACCCTGACTATTCTTGCTAGCTGCCTGCCCCGACCTTCTGCTTTGCCTGACCATTCTATTGCCTGACCCTCCTGTACTTCGCCTGTGACCCCCTGGAATTGACCCCGGCTACCCTCGACCATCCTCTGTCTTCTCCCCTGGATACCTCGCCTGAGACTACCTGGTTTGACCTCGGCTTGAATTACGGACTTTCCGCACCCGGCATCCTCACTCGGGATTCCCTGCTTAACACCAAACTGCACCTTAAGCTACTATCCCTTGCGCCTGTTAAGTCCTGGGGGCAACCGACTGGGAGAGGCATTACTCGCGTCTCCTACAAGCGGGGGCTTGTCTATAGGCAGAAGTGGCGGTGGAGATTGGGGGATACTGGCTTAAGACAGACGGGTGTTAGGTACAATCCTGACACCCAGCTATTCAGATGGATGCAGGAGGGTGTGTTAAACCACAGGGAAACTGGGGATGCACCCTGCTTCCTATGCTGGTACTCTGTCCAAAACAACAGAATAAAGCATTAGTATGCACAGCATAGAGTGCTGATTGGACAAGAGGCCATGCATGCATCGTGGAAAATGTAAAAAGATGAGTTGTGCGGGCGATCTGGGAGTTTCACTGATCGGAGAATCTCAAATCGGGATGCCCCAGGGACAAGCACCCATCACCTCTTATTAGTTTATTTTAGGACAGGGTGTTTTCTGTGCTTTGTACAGTATTTATTAATGGTAGGAGGTCACAAGAAACAATTTGCTATGGGGCCCTGTGTATGACCCTGAATTACCACCTTGATTAGTACAACATGAATGGAAATAATACACAACGTTACAGAGTTACTAGAAAGGATAACAATCATTCTAGAATCGCATAGTTTTGTCCAGGACACAGATCCATTATTCCACGCTCCTCATTCACTTCATCCTGCCATTAACATGCATGCACCCCCTGTTATTTTTCCTGAAGTTTAAATCAAACAGGTTGCCTTCAATGAATAACAAATCTCCTGTGATGTGCCTGCATATCCGGCATAATAATTGGTGCTGGGTGCACCACACAGATTCCTCCCTCATTGCCTTCAAAGAATATCGGGTCATTCATATTTATTAATCATTAGTTGTTGCTGATCATAAACATGCAGAACCAACCACCAGAGGGATTTCTGTTTTCAGTGCTGATTATACAGAGACTGCCTACCAATGGTGAAAATTCTAATAAATTCATCAACAACCCCTGCCCAAGTAGAAAGAAATATATTTATTTTATATGTAAAGCTTTGATAAAGGTGGTTTCAGGACACATGAGCTCTTTTAATAGAACCTGAAAATGAAGCAACTTTGCCAGACTAATCCTTTACCTAAACTTTTCCATTTTTTAGTTGTAGTTTTTATTACATTTCTGTTTACATTCAGCTCATCTCTAAAAAGCAGAAGGTGTTGGATCTTATATCCACCATCCTGGTGATATCAAAGCATATACTGTACCAGGAGTGGGGATCAAAGCTATGGAGATATACATCCAGGGAATCTTAGGTCATATGCCTTATGACATGGCCATCTTAGTGACCTCAAATCATACAGTATACCATGTGAATATAGATCCACTGATTCTTCCAAATCATTTAAACAAGTCTAATGCTCTAACCACATGGACATCCTGATGATCTTAAAGAATATACCATGTCATTCACACTACAACCAAGGGTCAGAAAGAGTATAGGGTACAGGGCTATTGTGGTGGGAAGAATTCTAGGCCAGTTTCTTGCCAAACTCTACCCATTCTGGTCACCTCAATGCATATATTAGATGTGAGGTTTTAAACCAGCACATATATACATCCACTGAGATCCAACACCCTACCCTCTACCAGGGCCAGATTAAGGTGGTGGAGGCCCCTGGGCACAAAGTCTGGTGGACGCTCCCCATACAGTAATTGTCCCCCCTTCTTTAAGTAACTGCCACTCACAAGTCATAGCATCTAAATATATGAAACACTAATAGCGATACACAGTTTTTTTGCCCAAATAAGATGCATTTATTTTCTCCCAAAAGTGGGGGGGGGGAAATGTTGGGGCGTCTTATTGGGCAAATGTGAAATTAAAAAAGGGAAAAATGAAAACTCACCTTTCCATCATTCCTGCACTGCTGGCCAGGCCGCAACAGCCATGGGAGGTCACACTACCTATATGGGTAATGGGAGGGGGGAATGTCACACTGCTCATGGGGAATGGGGGGAAAAAACCTGCCTATGGGAATGGGGGGAATGCCACACTGCCTATGGGAGGGGGGATGTCACACTGCCTATGGGAATTAGGTGGGGGGATTGCCACACTGCCTATGGGAGGGGGGGCATGTCACACTGCCTATGGGAATTAGGTGGGGGGATTGCCACACTGCCTATGGGAATCGGAGGGGGAAATACCACAATGCCCATGGAGAATGGGGGGATGCCACTCTGCCTGTAATGGAGGGATTCTGCACATGCCTATTATTTGGTTCTTGGGGGGGGATGGTGTTTTAGCTCTATATTTGGTTGAGAATATCTATTTTCCTCCTCCATATCCTAGGTGCATCCTATGGGCAGGTGCGTCCTGCGAAACATAATAATTAATACAATGATACACAGTATATAGCACAATATATTAGGCTACATTTGAGTACAGGTAAATACAAACATGGTACAATTGCAAGACTGATATGCTGTCACTGATCTGCCAAGCTTTATTTGCTTTATAAGTACAAAACTGCCCTTTTGAACAGGACCCTTTCTGCCAGAGTTGGCAGATTTGGTTTGGGTCTGTTTTAAGGTCAGGGTGATCAAACCATATCTGTGCACTTCTGTGCCAGGGGGGGTCCTTGTCCCCAGGGGCACTGAACTAAACCAGCCTATCCTCTCGTGCCATACTCACAATTTCCAATCAGAGTGGAATCCAATGGGGACAGAAAACAGTACATACACCGCAGCAACTACATTTAGCCCAGTAGCAGGTGAGCAGCTCTGCAGTGAGCATCTATTTCCTGCCCCCCACCATACAGATCTAATTATGTCTTTTCATCTTGCACTGGGGCACTTACCTCCACCTTCACTGTTGGTCTCTGTTGTCTTCACTGAGCAATCATAGCTTTGGTTCTGGGCAGTAGATACCCATGCCGCCCTTGCGAGGCTATGGAACCTTGGGTTCTTCGCAGACCTTCATCAGGTATGTGATAGTGGAGATCAAACTCATTTGGATATACAACTAGAGATGAGCGAACTTTTGAAAAATTCGATTCGACTGATTCGCCGAATTTTCCGACAAAAATCGTTTCGACCTGAATTTATTCGCGACGAATCGCTATTAAAAACGGCTATTTCTGAGCCTCCTAGAGCCTCAATAGGGTTGTAAACCATTCTGCCTTGCTGTAACACGCATAGGATGCCTGCTGGGTTAGTTAAATAATACTTTAAATAAATATCACATGCAGATCAGAGGCATCGCTAATAGAATCGCAGAGCGGCACAATTGCAGAGAGTTGAAGTGGCATCACTATGAGGGGCAGGAGCCCAAACATTGCTTTAAAGAGACACTGGAGTTGGCAGCAGCAGGAGCCCAAAAATTGGATGAATCACACCCTGGAGTTGCAAGCAGCAGCAGGAGCCCAAACATTGGCTGAAAGAGACACTGGAGTTGGCAGCAGCAGGAGCCCAAAAATTGACTGACACACCCTGGAGTTTCAAGCAGCAGCAGGAGCCTAAACATAGCTTGAAAGAGACACTGGAGTTGGCTGCAGGAGCCCAAAGATTGGATGAATCACACCCTGGAGTTGCAAGCAGCAGCAGCAGGAGCCCAAACATAGCTTGAAAGAGACACTGGGGTTGGCAGCAGGAGCCCAAAAATTGGATGAATCACACCCTGGAGTTGGCAGCAGCAGCAGGAGCCCAAACATTACTTTAAAGAGACACTGGGGTTGGCTTCAGGAGCCCAAAAATTGGATGAATCACACCCTGGAGTTGGCAGCAGCAGCAGCAGGAGCCCAAACATTACTTTAAAGAGACACTGGAGTTGGCAGCAGGAGCCCAGAAATTGAATGAATCACACCCTGGAGTTGCAAGCAGCAGCAGCAGCAGGAGCCCAAACATAACTTTAAAGAGACACTGGAGTTGGCAGCAGGAGCCCAAAAATTGGATGAATCACACCCTGGAGCTGGCAGCAGCAGCAGCAGCAGGAGCCCAAACATTACTTTAAAGAGACACTGGGGTTGGCTTCAGGAGCCCATAAATTGGATGAATCACACCCTGGAGTTGGCAGCAGCAGGAGCCCAAACATTACTTTAAAGAGACACTGGAGTTGGCTTCAGGAGCTCAAAAATTGGATGAATCACACCCTGGAGTTGGCAGCAGTAGCAGCAGGAGCCCAAACATTACTTTAAAGAGACACTGGGGTTGGCTTCAGGAGCCCAAAAATTGGATGAATCACACCCTGGAGTTGGCAGCAGCAGGAGCCCAAACATAACTTTAAAGAGACACTGGAGTTGGCAGCAGGAGCCCAAAAATTGGATGAATCACACCCTGGAGTTGCAAGCAGCAGCAGGTGCCCAAACATAACTTTAAAGAGACACTGGGGTTGGCTTCAGGAGCCCAAAAATTGGATGAATCACACCCTGGAGTTGGCAGCAGCAGCTGCAGGAGCCCAAACATAGCTTGAAAGAGACACTGCAGTTGGCTGCTGGAGCCCAAAGATTGGATGAATCACACCCTGTGGAGAGTCATGTGGAGAAAAAGTAGCTTAGTTAGTAATATCTACATAAAATTATGAATAAACAAATGCAAAAGTATTGCCAAAGTGAAGTTTTGTTTGAGGGTGTGTTTCCACCTTTTAATTAAATCAGAAACAACAAGGTATCATTGCCTCTGACTAATTAGCCCTCAAAAATTCTTGGAATTTTTAATCTGGATGTCTGATCCGTCTTATCCGAAGAATATTAATAAAAAGTAAGAGTAACGTAAAGGATTTTTTATCAATACTTACTTGCGGAGGAATGTCTAACTGGAGAGCAGCGCCTTAAATCTGTTTTGCACGATCCATCTTTCTTTAGTGTTGGTCTGGCCCCGTCATCAATCTACTGGAATACATCAGGCATTGTTGGGAGGAAAGCTTGGCTGATCCATGCGCCATTCATTTCCACGCAGGGCAGTTTCTGGAAAAAAAAAGTATGTATAAACCAGGGTCTTTTTCATATAAAAACAAATGGTTATTCTTGCTTTTCAACCATATGTTCCACAGCTTTACCAGTCATTGTGTCAGCCAATGAAGCAACTTTGTCTCGAAGTGCTGCTGTCTGTTGTTATGCTTTGGGTTCAGCTCCACTATCCATTGATGAAGATCTGATAATCATAAAATTCAGCAGCTACTGCCCAGCCAAGAAGTGGAGGAGACACTCGCCTCTTCTTCCACTAGCCGGGCAATTAGTGATGAGGAGAGTGTCGTGGGAGGAGGTGTTGCAAGCCGAGGTAGTGGAAGAGGGTCCCTGGAGTCTGCGGCGGTGGCGGCGGCAGCAGCAGCAGCAGTGAATTATTGCGGACTGTTGGTAGGGAAAATCAGCTACTCAGCGATGTGGCAGTTTTTCATACAGCATCCACAATCCTGTGGAGAAAAAGTAGGTTAGTTAGTATATATACATAAAATTATGAATACACAAATGCAATAGTATTGCCAAAGTGAAGTTTTGTTTGAGGGTGTGTTTCCACCTTGTAATTAAATCAGAAACAACTAGGTATCATTGCCTCTGAATAATTAGCCCTCAAAAATTCTTGGAATTTTTAATCTTGATGTCTGAGGGATTTCTCCTCTCAGACAGCGTCACCATAAGTCCAGCCTGCTGCATTACCCAGTGGTGGACCTTTCAGAGAACTGATGGCTTGTGCCGAGTCAAGGTGGAGAGTCCCATGGTATCATTGCTTTGCGAAGATGGCAGTACCTGCCCTGTAAAATGTTGTTGAACAGAAGGTGGGCCAGTCCTTTAGCCTGTCAGTGTGTACCAAAGTGCACAGTGTTGTCTACGTCTGGAGCTGTAACTATGGACTCATGGTGGACAATATATATCCTTTTAGGGCCCCTTGGTGATTGTGGTTTCACGCTGTTCTTCACATGGTTTTCCTTGAGTCACACATGGGAGGAACTACTAAAAATGAGAACTCAATCCATGAAATCATTGCTTAATCCACGAAAACAGCAAATTTGGACCCATGGTGACTGATACTTGGAAGAACATCTTGTTTGCGCTGCGACAAGGAAGCCAGAGTCATGCGTCCTGACATGGCACACGTGTTCAGTCTAGTTGTCAAGCGTTTTCTGAAGTCTTCCCCCCATCTGAAAGACATCCGAACAACAGGAAAGAAAGTTAGCATGCACTTCTGGCACTCCTACACCACCAAGCACAACCTTATTGAGCCTCAGCGTCAGAACGGTGTACCCCAACATAGTCTGATTTGCGATGTTTCCACCCGTTGGAATTCCACCCTCCATATGCAGGATCCACTATAGGAACAGAGAAAAGCCATCACGGATTTCTGGATGATTCAAACGGATAGGGGGACACCCCTGTGTAAATTCAATGTAAACCATTGGCAGCTCATACGTGACACCGGCCGTTTGCTCAGGCCCTTTGAGGAAGCTACTTTATTAGTCAGTTGCCAGGACTATGAGATGAACGATGAGATTCCACTGCTTCATGTACTACAACACATGTTGGAAACCATGGCTGGTCAGGGCACTGGAGACATGGCACATACATTTCACAGCCACATGAAGCCTGTGGGAGCTGAAGTGGAGGAGGAGGAGGGGGTGGGGTACAGCAAACCACAGTTTAGGTTTCACAAAATGACCATTTTATCTAGTCATTTGACAGGAGAGGAGGAGCAGGAGCAGCCACAGGAGCTAGAGGGTTGGGAGGAAGGCGAGACAGAGGACCCAGACACACCGTGGCAGTTTACAGTGGAGATGGAGACAGGTAGTCCCTCCGAGTCACTTGCACAAATGGCACGATGCATGCTCACATGCTTGCGTACTAGTGAGCGCAGAATTGTCTCCATTTGTCAGCGGGAAGACTTCTGGCTCTCCAACTTATTGGACCCTCGCTTCCGGCACAAAATGGGGGCATTTTTTACGCCCACTGAGAGGGAGGACAAACTGACCTACTACAGAGACATCCCACGTAGTCAGTTGGGCGATGTCTATCTGCGCCATGGCCCATACTCCCGCAGGTCTGACTCGGGGGGACCTCTGCGATCACCTTCCACTGCCATGGCTGCTGGGGGGTGGAAGGAGCAGCAGCAGCAGCTCCATCAGCGGCAGCCTCAGTCTTCAGTTGCTAGTGAGTAGCTTTCTACACCCGCATAGTGAGTCTAATCATGAGCAGCAGGAAGACCTGGAGCTGGACCTCAAACAGCAGGTCATGTCATACCTTGACATGACCATGCCAACACACTTTCAGGATCCACTGGATTTGCTGGGAAGCCAAACTTGACTTGTGTCCGCAACTAGCAGAGTTTGCCCTGGAAAAGCTGTACTGGATGGACGGTAGTTGATTTAGATGGCAACTGGGCTGCTCTATATAATGAAGCAAAATGGCAAATTTACCTCACTATTGCCCCTCAGATTTACACAGGGGCTGCTCCATATAATGGTGCAAAACCATGAATTTACCTCATAATATAAACTATTGCCCCTCAGATTTACACAGGGGCTGCTCTATATAATGAAGCAAAATGGCAAATTTACCTCACTATATAAGCTATTGCCCCTCAGATTTACACAGGGGCTGCTCCATATAATGGTGCAAAACCATGAATTTACCTCATAATATAAACTATTGCCCCTCAGATTTACACAGGGGCTGCTCTATATAATGAAGCAAAATGGCAAATTTACCTCACAATATTAGCTATTGCCCCTCAGATTTACACAGGGGCTGCTCCATATAATGGTGCAAAACCATGAATTTACCTCATAATATAAACTATTGTCCCTCAGATTTACACAGGGGCTGCTCTATATAATGAAGCAAAATGGCAAATTTACCTCACAATATTAGCTATTGCCCCTCAGATTTACACAGGGGCTGCTCCATATAATGCTGCAAAATGGCAAATTTACCTCACAATATAAGCTATTGCCCCTCAGATTTACACAGGGGCTGCTCTATATAATGAAGCAAAATGGCAAATTTACCTCACTATATAAGCTATTGCCCCTCAGATTTACACAGGGGCTGCTCCATATAATGGTGCAAAACCATGAATTTACCTCATAATATAAACTATTGCCCCTCAGATTTACAGAGGGGGTGCTCTATATAATGAAGCAAAATGGCAAATTTACCTCACTATATAAGCTATTACAGCTCTATATAAATAAAAATAAATAAATAAAAAAAGGGCCTGTAGAAGCTTATTTAGTATAACAGATAGGGTGACATGTGCTGGTTTGGGATGCCCATATGGGCTAGTGTTTTGACTGCAGGACAAAAACCAATGCAAAATGCAATAGCTTAATAAAGCTGATGCTGATCAACGCTTATTTAGTATAACAGATTGGGTGCAACATGCAGGTTTGGGATACCCTGCGGCCTGGTGTATTTAAAGCAGACCAAAACCAATTCAAAATGCAATAACTTAATAAAGCTGAGGCTGTAGATGCTTATTTAGTATAAACAGATAGGGTGCAAGGTGCAGCTTTGGGGTGCCCTGCGGCCTGGTTTATTAAAAGCAGTCAAAAACAAGTGCAAACTGAAGTAGCTTAATAAAGCAGCTGATGCTGATCAACGCTTATGTTGTATAACAGATAGGGTTAAAATAGCATGTGCCTTGGGATGCCCGTGTGGCCTGGTATATTTCAAGCTGAACAAAAAGTAACAATAATCCAAGTATGAGAAATGCTTGTGCTTAACATATAGGGTTAATCAGCATGTGCCTTGGGATGCCCATGTGGCCTGGTATATTTCAAGCTGAACAAAAAGTAACAATAATCCAAGTATGAGAAATAATTTTGACCTTCTTTGCAGCGCCATACTTTGAAAAAAAATCCTTAATTTCATGCCGATCAATCCAAAGGTCAATGCCCCTAACAAAAATAGTGTTCGGCATAAGTTTTCCTTCTGGAAGGACGTAACCTTTAGTTTACATGGATGGGGTAGGTTATCTTACAAATTGGGATACCCCAGGCAGCAGTGTCATTGAAAGGGACAGATTGTAATGCAGGCCATACGCAAGCAGAGAAACTCAGGCTGCAACAGGCCTCTTTAGTTTACATGGTTGGGGTAGGTTATCTTACAAATTGGGATACCCCAGGCAGCAGTGTCATTGAAAGGGACAGATTATAATGCAGGCCATACGCAAGCAGAGAAACTCAGGCTGCAACAGGCCTCTTTAGTTTACATGGTTGGGGTAGGTTATCTTACAAATTGGGATACCCCAGGCAGCAGTGTCATTGAAAGGGACAGATTGTAATGCAGGCCATACGCAAGCAGATAAACTCAGGCTGCAACAGGCCTCTTTAGTTTACATGGTTGGGGTAGGTTATATTACAAATTGGGATACCCCACTGTATATGACACCGAATATAAATGCACACCCAAAAGTGGACAGCCTCCAAGAGGCCTGCTTAGTTTAAATAAGAGAGCTGCTTAGCTTAAATAAGAGAGCTGCTTAGTGTAAATAAGAGGCCTGCTTAGTTTAAATAAGAGAGCTGCTTAGTGTAAATAAGAGAGGTAGGTTATGTTATGTTACAGAATGGGATGCCCCAAGCAGACTTGAGATCAGTAATATATGCGCACAGCAACAGTGTGTAAGCAGGCTCATACAGGCCAAATTACTTGAAATAACTGTGCAGCTTACAGTAAATACAGAGGCTAATGGTATGTTACAGAATGGGATGCCCAAGCAGACTTGAGATCAGTAATATATGCTCACAGCAACAGTGTGTAAGCAGGCTCATACAGGCCAAATTACTTGAAATAACTGTGCAGCTTACAGTAAATACAGAGGCTAATGGTATGTTGTTACAGAATGGGATGCCCCAAGCAGACTTGAGATCAGTGCACACAGCAAAATAAGAGAGCTGCTTAGTGTAAATAAGAGGCCTGCTTAGTTTAAATAAGAGAGCTGCTTAGTGTAAATAAGAGAGGTAGGTTATGTTATGTTACAGAATGGGATGCCCCAAGCAGACTTGAGATCAGTAATATATGCGCACAGCAACAGTGTGTAAGCAGGCTCATACAGGCCAAATTACTTGAAATAACTGTGCAGCTTACAGTAAATACAGAGGCTAATGGTATGTTACAGAATGGGATGCCCAAGCAGACTTGAGATCAGTAATATATGCGCACAGCAACAGTGTGTAAGCAGGCTCATACAGGCCAAATTACTTGAAATAACTGTGCAGCTTACAGTAAATACAGAGGCTAATGGTATGTTGTTACAGAATGGGATGCCCCAAGCAGACTTGAGATCAGTGCACACAGCAACAGTGTGTAAGCAGGCTCATACAGGCCAAAGTACTTGAAATAACTGTGCAGCTTACAGTAAATACAGAGGCTAATGGTATGTTGTTACAGAATGGGATGCCCCAAGCAGACTTGAGATCAGTGCACACAGCAACAGTGTGTAAGCAGGCTCATACAGGCCAAATTACTTGAAATAACTGTGCAGCTTACAGTAAATACAGAGGCTAATGGTATGTTACAGAATGGGATGCCCCAAGCAGACTTGAGATCAGTAATATATGCGCACAGCAACAGTGTGTAAGCAGGCTCATACAGGCCAAATTACTTGAAATAACTGTGCAGCTTACAGTAAATACAGAGGCTAATGGTATGTTACCGAATGGGATGCCCCAAGCAGACTTGAGATCAGTAATATATGCGCACATCAACAGTGTGTAAGCAGGCTCATACAGGCCAAATTACTTGAAATAACTGTGCAGCTTACAGTAAATACAGAGGCTAATGGTATGTTGTTACAGAATGGGATGCCCCAAGCAGACATGAGATCAGTGCACACAGCCACAGTGTGTAAGCAGGCTCATACAGGCCAAAGTACTTGAAATAACTGTGCAGCTTACAGTAAATACAGAGGCTAATGGTATGTTGTTACAGAATGGGATGCCCCAAGCAGACTTGAGATCAGTGCACACAGCAACAGTGTGTAAGCAGGCTCATACAGGCCAAATTACTTGATATAACTGTGCAGCTTACAGTAAATACAGAGGCTAATGGTATGTTACAGAATGGGATGCCCCAAGCAGACTGGAGATCAGTAATATATGCGCACAGCAACAGTGTGTAAGCAGGCTCATACAGGCCAAATTACTTGAAATAACTGTGCAGCTTACAGTAAATACAGAGGCTAATGGTATGTTACAGAATGGGATGCCCCAAGCAGACTTGAGATCAGTAATATATGCGCACAGCAACAGTGTGTAAGCAGGCTCATACAGGCCAAATTACTTGAAATAACTGTGCAGCTTACAGTAAATACAGATGCTAATGGTATGTTACAGAATGGGATGCCCCAAGCAGACTTGAGATCAGTAATTTATGCGCACAGCAACAGTGTGTAAGCAGGCTCATACAGGCCAAATTACTTGAAATAACTGTGCAGCTTACAGTAAATACAGAGGCTAATGGTATGTTGTTACAGAATGGGATGCCCCAAGCAGACTTGAGATCAGTATATATGCGCACAGCAACAGTGTGTAAGCAGGCTCATACAGGCCAAATTACGTGAAATAACTGTGCAGCTTACAGTAAATACAGAGGCTAATGGTATGTTACAGAATGGGATGCCCCAAGCAGACTTGAGATCAGTAATACATGCGCACAGCAACAGTGTGTAAGCAGGCTCATACAGGCCAAATTACTTGAAATAACTGTGCAGCTTACAGTAAATACAGAGGCTAATGGTATGTTACAGAATGGGATGCCCCAAGCAGACTTGAGATCAGTATATATGCACACAGCAGCAGTGTGTAAGCAGGCTCATACAGGCCAAATTACTTGAAATAACTGTGCAGCTTACAGTAAATACAGAGGCTAATGGTATGTTACAGAATGGGATGCCCCAAGCAGACTTGAGATCAGTAATATATGCGCACAGCAACAGTGTGTAAGCAGGCTCATACAGGCCAAAGTACTTGAAATAACTGTGCAGCTTACAGTAAATACAGAGGCTAATGGTATGTTACAGAATGGGATGCCCAAGCAGACTTGAGATCAGTAATATATGCGCACAGCAACAGTGTGTAAGCAGGCTCATACAGGCCAAATTACTTGAAATAACTGTGCAGCTTACAGTAAATACAGAGGCTAATGGTATGTTACAGAATGGGATGCCCAAGCAGACTTGAGATCAGTAATATATGCGCACAGCAACAGTGTGTAAGCAGGCTCATACAGGCCAAATTACTTGAAATAACTGTGCAGCTTACAGTAAATACAGAGGCTAATGGTATGTTGTTACAGAATGGGATGCCCCAAGCAGACTTGAGATCAGTGCACACAGCAAAATAAGAGAGCTGCTTAGTGTAAATAAGAGAGGTAGGTTATGTTATGTTACAGAATGGGATGCCCCAAGCAGACTTGAGATCAGTAATATATGCGCACAGCAACAGTGTGTAAGCAGGCTCATACAGGCCAAATTACTTGAAATAACTGTGCAGCTTACAGTAAATACAGAGGCTAATGGTATGTTACAGAATGGGATGCCCAAGCAGACTTGAGATCAGTAATATATGCGCACAGCAACAGTGTGTAAGCAGGCTCATACAGGCCAAATTACTTGAAATAACTGTGCAGCTTACAGTAAATACAGAGGCTAATGGTATGTTGTTACAGAATGGGATGCCCCAAGCAGACTTGAGATCAGTGCACACAGCAACAGTGTGTAAGCAGGCTCATACAGGCCAAAGTACTTGAAATAACTGTGCAGCTTACAGTAAATACAGAGGCTAATGGTATGTTGTTACAGAATGGGATGCCCCAAGCAGACTTGAGATCAGTGCACACAGCAACAGTGTGTAAGCAGGCTCATACAGGCCAAATTACTTGAAATAACTGTGCAGCTTACAGTAAATACAGAGGCTAATGGTATGTTACAGAATGGGATGCCCCAAGCAGACTTGAGATCAGTAATATATGCGCACAGCAACAGTGTGTAAGCAGGCTCATACAGGCCAAATTACTTGAAATAACTGTGCAGCTTACAGTAAATACAGAGGCTAATGGTATGTTACCGAATGGGATGCCCCAAGCAGACTTGAGATCAGTAATATATGCGCACATCAACAGTGTGTAAGCAGGCTCATACAGGCCAAATTACTTGAAATAACTGTGCAGCTTACAGTAAATACAGAGGCTAATGGTATGTTGTTACAGAATGGGATGCCCCAAGCAGACATGAGATCAGTGCACACAGCCACAGTGTGTAAGCAGGCTCATACAGGCCAAAGTACTTGAAATAACTGTGCAGCTTACAGTAAATACAGAGGCTAATGGTATGTTGTTACAGAATGGGATGCCCCAAGCAGACTTGAGATCAGTGCACACAGCAACAGTGTGTAAGCAGGCTCATACAGGCCAAATTACTTGATATAACTGTGCAGCTTACAGTAAATACAGAGGCTAATGGTATGTTACAGAATGGGATGCCCCAAGCAGACTGGAGATCAGTAATATATGCGCACAGCAACAGTGTGTAAGCAGGCTCATACAGGCCAAATTACTTGAAATAACTGTGCAGCTTACAGTAAATACAGAGGCTAATGGTATGTTACAGAATGGGATGCCCCAAGCAGACTTGAGATCAGTAATATATGCGCACAGCAACAGTGTGTAAGCAGGCTCATACAGGCCAAATTACTTGAAATAACTGTGCAGCTTACAGTAAATACAGATGCTAATGGTATGTTACAGAATGGGATGCCCCAAGCAGACTTGAGATCAGTAATATATGCGCACAGCAACAGTGTGTAAGCAGGCTCATACAGGCCAAATTACTTGAAATAACTGTGCAGCTTACAGTAAATACAGAGGCTAATGGTATGTTGTTACAGAATGGGATGCCCCAAGCAGACTTGAGATCAGTATATATGCGCACAGCAACAGTGTGTAAGCAGGCTCATACAGGCCAAATTACGTGAAATAACTGTGCAGCTTACAGTAAATACAGAGGCTAATGGTATGTTACAGAATGGGATGCCCCAAGCAGACTTGAGATCAGTAATACATGCGCACAGCAACAGTGTGTAAGCAGGCTCATACAGGCCAAATTACTTGAAATAACTGTGCAGCTTACAGTAAATACAGAGGCTAATGGTATGTTACAGAATGGGATGCCCCAAGCAGACTTGAGATCAGTATATATGCACACAGCAGCAGTGTGTAAGCAGGCTCATACAGGCCAAATTACTTGAAATAACTGTGCAGCTTACAGTAAATACAGAGGCTAATGGTATGTTGTTACAGAATGGGATGCCCCAAGCAGACTTGAGATCAGTGCACACAGCAACAGTGTGTAAGCAGGCTCATACAGGCCAAATTACGTGAAATAACTGTTCAGCTTACAGTGAATACAGAGGCTAATGGTATGTTACAGAATGGGATGCCCCAAGCAGACTTGAGATCAGTAATATATGCGCACAGCAACAGTGTGTAAGCAGGCTCATACAGGCCAAATTACTTGAAATAACTGTGCAGCTTACAGTAAATACAGAGGCTAATGGTATGTTACAGAATGGGATGCCCCAAGCAGACTTGAGATCAGTAATATATGCGCACAGCAACAGTGTGTAAGCAGGCTCATACAGGCCAAAGTACTTGAAATAACTGTGCAGCTTACAGTAAATACAGAGGCTAATGGTATGTTACCGAATGGGATGCCCCAAGCAGACTTGAGATCAGTAATATATGCGCACAGCAACAGTGTGTAAGGCCAAATTACTTGAAATAACTGTGCAGCTTACAGTAAATACAGAGGCTAATGAGATTTTACAAAATGGTAATGTTCCCACAGCAAACTTGAGATCAGTTCAGTATATATGCACAGTAAGTGTATAAGCAGCCTGAAAACGCTAACAAAGCCAGTCAGCCAGCCAGTAACACTCAGGCTGGATGAAAAAAAAAAATCTCCCTGTGACTGCCTCCGATTTTTCCTAACTTTCCCTGCTTCTCGCTGACTTCCTGCCTGTCTCCTGCCTGTCTCCTGCCTGTCCCTGTCTGTCCCTGTCTCTCTAACTATCTCTCCCTGACTACAGCAGCGTCCTGTCTCTCACGAATGCAATAGAGAAATGAGGAAAAGCAAGATGTCCGCCGCCTTAAATAGCGCTGTGACGTCACCGGGCTTGCTGGCTGCTGATAGGCTGCATGTGACTGCCCCAGCATGCACTGGAGTGGGGTAGATGTCTGGACATGTCCGGTCCGCCATCTTAGAATGCCTGTAATGTAAATGAATGGATGTTAAAGGAAAACTTCGAGCGATCGAAGCACGGGGAAATTCGGATTCGATCCGAATCGAATTTTTCAGGAAATTCGGATCGAATTCGGGTTCGTCCGGATCGATTCGCTCATCCCTATATACAACCATTGCAGCTGAAATGCATGTTAACCACTGTCACCTTCTCAAAGCATATATCAAACCTAGGCAAATGTACATCTGTTGAAGATTAAGTCCAGCATCTTAAAGTGAACTAAAACCCACTGAACTTTTAAAATATATTTGGACCTGGCGATACTACTTTCTTAGGGTGTAAAACTAGAAATGGATATTTTTGCTTACCAAGTCGTTCTGCGACACTGATTTTTTTGTTGTCCCTCTCTGTAAGATGACAGGCGATCAGTCATTGCTCAGTTGTGGCAACATTGTTGACACTGTGACATCACTGACACTCACAGCAATGGCAATGACTTGAGGAGATGGGTCTTTACATCTAAAACAGGCACCAATAGCTGGGAGCACAGTGAAGCAGTAGCAGAGGAAATTGCCAAAAGGTACTCTTCGGGGGGGGGGGGGGGGGGAGCATGTCAGGGAATGCTAGCTAAAAATGCTAGTTAGAAAACGGCCATCCTGGTGACCTTAAAGCATGCTCAGAGTAGGGAATAGCACCCACATGGAAATACATCTATTAAGTAATACTTAGGACATGTGATACTTAGGTGGCTGATACACCTGGGTACCTGCCCAGAGACTGCTGTGTACTGTGCTGAGCGGCTAAGGACAACGTCTACTACCAAGTGGCTGCCAGGGGGGTGGGTAGGTGTAAGAAACAAGCATTCACTTGCTATTACTGCTTTCATTAATATCTGCTCAAAGCTGTGAGCCCGCAGTATGTGTTGCTCTCACTACAGGTTCTCTTTAATCTGTTGCAGATATGTAGAATTCAGTGCCCTGCACCTCGCACCCTTTCTGTAAATTCTGCTGATCCGGAGCTGCTTGTTTCTCACCTCCTCAGGAAAGTCACACCTATCGGCTGCCATGTGTCACGTGATGCATCAGGTGAGCTCGCTCTACGCCAGGGTAGGTCTACTAACCGCTTAGTAAACAACAAAATACAAAAAAAAAATATAACTTACTCTCTAAAAAAGAAATAAATTCTCGGTCTCCCCCGGGTGAAGATGTGAAAAGTCTTTATTCCTTCAAAACCGGATTAAGGAAATAACACTTCAGAGCCTTTTTCCTGCGCTGGAGAGATTTGCGCTCATAAGTGTTTTTCTATAAATATTGTTTGTACTTCGCCTGTTTTTCATTTCATCAGATTTTCTCGCAGCGTTGCAGACGAGCAGCTCAGACGAGGCGTTCTGCAGACGGAGCGGAATTTGGGTTAAAAGTTGTGTATCAAATCATTTTTAGTCAGGTTTGATGTTGTAACCCTTTTTTAAGGTGCCAACTTTCCCTGCTGGTGTGGGGATTTGGAGGGAGAGGTGAATTATTCACCCATTAGTTCATTTTCTGTGTAATCGGGCTTCAAAAATCATTTTAATAATACCACTTTTGAATTCAGAACTCATCAGGTTACAGTTATCCTCATGGCTAGTTGACACAGCGGGTCTCCTTTTTTCCTTTTAATGCTCTTCCCTATTAACCTTTATCTTCATTATTTCACTGTTTCATTATTATTATTAAATGGGATGCCCCATCCCAGGGCTGTCCGATCTGGATTTTGTTCCACTTTAATCTCTCTCATACATATGTTATCCCCCTCCTATCTCTTCATCTATACCTATCATTTCCTATCGTTTTTCCACATCACATCTCATTTTGATTCCACATTCTCTTCTCTTTTCCATATTTGTGCCTTACCTACATCTGTGATTTTCACATGTCCTCCTCATTTTTTTCACTCCCCCTCATATGTCTTTTCCACAATCACTGCTTCTTCTTCCCTTACCCCTTCACTTAATCTGTTATTCCCACATTTTCCATTCTTCCCCCTTCCCTTTTACACATTCATTCTGTCTGCCCTTTCATCATTCACCCATTCTCCTTCCCTATTTCACCTTCCTTCCCTCCATCAGTTTTTCCACTTTCCCTCCTTGACTTTTACACTTTCTCTCCATCTGTCTTTTTCCACATTCCTCCCCGTTTTACCTTTTGTTTCCACAATCCCTTCTTCCATCTCCATTAATACCCTCCCTCTTTCGGTCTTTACCCTATTCCCATCCTTTCTTTCCCTTTTACACCTGCCCTACATCTGTATTTTCCACATTATTCTTCCCTCTATCTGTCCCCGTATTGCCTTCTTCCTCCCATTTACTTCTTATATTTGACATCTCACTTAATTTTACAAATTGTTCTTCTTCTTTTCTTTTCTAAAAAAAAATCCTCCTGAGGCTACCAGCACATTAGGGCACATAGATTGAATGGGTGTGCTCCAGCTGTGGCAGTATACAAACCCCTATGCTTTATGGTATAGGTCCAGGGGTGCCCCAAGCCCAAGCTCATGAGCACCGGGCACTTCCACACCCCATTGCCCAGGAGAGGGTGTGGGTAATTGGGCAAGCCACCTGCTGCAAGCTGAGCAGGTTGCTTGCTTGCTTTCTACAGGCCCTCGCAGGCTTGTGAGAACTGGGGATGATGGCCCTTTACCTCATGCGGATCTCGTTGATGGAGCCTAAGTCTCCTGATCTGTGAATGCGGGATAATTGGCATGGGGACTGAAGGAAACCCAGGGGATTCTTTGTCTCCTGACGGACCCCAGCAGTAACCAATTCCATCTAGCTTGCATGCTCTTTCCCAGTTTTAGGGGTATTTGGGGGAGGATCTATGGGGAAGGTGCATCTTTTTTATGCTTGTTATTTAAATGGACAGAAGCTTGACTCCAAGTAAGTTCCTCTTCCTATTAAACACGTCTTCATACACAATGACACAATGGTATAACACATCTTCAGCATCTGCAGTCATTTACTGCCCTTCCACAGCCAAATCTCGCCTTGATCCTAACCAAAAGCTGTCCTAGCTGCTGTTACACTATACGGTATGTATCCTCCTTCCTCTGTCTAACCGCCTGCTTCTAGAGTCTAACACTGACTGTCTAGAATGTTCCCAATATAAGTCTATGGCCTATGTCTCCATCCTGCCATCGTGTGCCCTAAAAAAGGTACTACAACTATCAATACACTTTCCTGTTCTATTTCCAGCATAAGCTGGGGGAGCAGATCCACTCAGCAAAGTTTGGATCCATACAAACAGAAACAGAAACCTGAAAGAATGCTGATTGGCTACACAGCAGCCTGGGGTGATTGTGTATACCTCCAAATACCAAACCTAGCTGTATTCACTGGGGTGAGAGTGGGCAAGCTATAGTCAGGGATAGTGCCTGGAGTGAGGGCTAGAGTAGGGTTGGACTGAGGGTCATCACTATTACTGCACTTATAGCACTGGCTTATAACTACTGCGGTCTGGGTGTCCCATTATCCCTCATCAAGCTCTATGCGATGGGGTGTGTGAACCCTTAAAGCAAATCTAGCTGTAAAGCCTGAGGTTTACCCACAAATACCAAACATATCTGTTTTCATTGGGGTGAGAGTTTCCCCTTATACCAAACCTATCTGTATTCACTGGGGTGAGAGTGTCCCCTTATACCAAACCTATCTGTAATAATGAGGTGACTGTGTACTCTTATACCACAACTAGCTTGGGGTGAGTGTTCACTGTGATCCCACCTCTTCCTCTAAGCCATGGGGTGTACCCCTTTATCATACAAGAAGCTGTAAGCACTGGGTTTTGTTTGTGCCACCATAATCCACCTTTTCATTTAAGCACTGGGGTTTGTGTGTACTGTTATCCCACAACATCCTTTAAGCACTAGGGGTATACCCCCTTATACCACAGCTTGGTCTAAGCACTGGGGTGAGTCTACCCTGTTATACTACAACTTGCTCTAAGCACTTTGGTGTGTGTCAGCACTCCACTTTAATACTACTTGCTTAAAAAAAACTCCCTTTTTGTCAGATTTTTGTGTTCTGCCTTATTGCTTTCCTCTTCTGGAATGTAAAATAAACGTTTGTGTTAGGATTCTGCCCCCAGACCTGTAATCAGGATGCTGTTTCCAAATTCCGTATATTCCTCTGTGTCTGTGATTCTAAGATGGGAGTGTTTTTTTTTTGGCCCTGAGTAAAAAGTACTGACTTAATATCCCAGAATCCTTCCACTGTAACAGGTGAGCACTTCAGCAGCAGTAATGTCCCTTCCCAGCTGAGAACACTGCACACATAAGCTTTTTAGACATACCCAGCTTTTTCCCAGAAAAATGTATAAAAAAAACAAGCTAAATCTGAAAGCGCAAGGTCCCCCGAACAGAACAATACCCAACATACATAGTTACTTTTAACCCTTTTAACCCAGCCTACTAGAGATTTTGTCACCCTTTGTTGACAGGTCATTTTCACCATTTTGTGCTATGTTTAACTGTTATTTTTGCAGGAATTGCCAGGATAATTATATTTTTTTTTGCACAGAGTTTAGGCTTTAACATAAAATTTCTTGTTTGTAATTTTCATAGTTTTTTAAATGTATCGGTAGCTCCCTGTTCCTGCTCAGGAGATCCCCCAAACTGGCATGGGGTTCCCCTTCCCGGGGGGACTCATTTTTTGGGGATTTTTAAGAGTTAGAAATCTGTAAACATCTCCCAAAAATTATATGAGGCCCACCTACCCAGCATAACCAGCCCGGGGGCCAGCTATGGGGGCTTGTAGAACAGGGCGAGCAAGCCAGCTTCTGTGGCCCCCACCCTGCTGGCTACAAGCCTGCATAGCCTCTGCCCCCTGCTCAGGTGCTCGCACAACCCAGTCCTGTGGGATCTACGTCTGGAGATGCCCATTTTGGCTGTGGATAGGTGGATTCTGTTGTCAGTGATGGCTGCTACCTGCGGTGCTGACTAAACGCTCTGCTACGACACTTGCCGCAGGGCAGGCCAGCACTTCCAAGGCATAGAGGGCAAGCTCCTGCCACGTGTCCAATTTACTGACTTGCCTGCTGAAACTCCACTATTGCCTTCTGATGCTGTGGCTCACACACTCTTTTCAGCGAACCCACTCATCACTATTTCTAACTCTTAATATCTCTATCTAAGGGTTTTTCTAACTGACTAACTGCCATGTTACTTCAGGTCCACATCCCTACAGCAAGTATAGTAAAGTATACATGATTAAGAACGACCAATTTTCGTAAAAGAAAAACTAAAAACACAACTTACCCTACCATTTTAGTAATAAAATCTAAGTATTACTTACCGTTGACATCTTTGTCCTTGAAATCACCATGTTCCTCCTTTTGTCTGTTGCTTAAAAACTTTGGTGTTGCCAGAAGGCCATAGTATTACCTTGCATCTTCTCTGTTGACCGCAGTACAGCCATCTTAGCCGCACCTCTGCACTTCGGGTTTCAGATGGACAAAGCCTTCCCTCTTTCATCTATAGCATTCTGCCAGCAAGGAATGCTATGCCCTCATTGGTGAAACATCTTTATACGCTAGGGCCGTGGCTTCTTGAGTTGAGGAAATTCACTTGTTTACTTGCATATTGTTTATAACAGTTTATGTACTGATTGTAATTACTACAGTGTACAGCACCCATGGCGCTATATAAATAAACTATAGTAATTATAACAATCATTGGATATAGATGGGTGGCAGTCAGGCTAATTCCAAATAGTAGACAGTATTCTTCCAGTGACCCTCTCACAGGGGTTTAGAATGCAGACTACCACCAGGTCACGGTCTTCCAATTTTCCACATCTATAGCAAGCTTGCGGTCACTAAACAGAGCAGAACGATGGCCCTACTACTAGACTAGAAGCATTGGGAACAGATATTGCAGGACCTAACAAAAGCAGGTGTCTTGTTTCAGCACACAAACCAAGAACAGAGTCTTGGTGAAGAACATGAGCCATGAGTGGAGGCAAGAATACAAATCTAGAATGAACAATAGAAACCTGAATCAGAACTAAGAATATGAAATACTGATCTAGAACAGGGATGGGGTGCAACAACTTGGAATATGTAAGTGTAGGATGAAACAGGAACAGGTCCTCTGGGCAGGATACAGACCAGTAAAAGGATCTTAGGGTCAGCTACATCCAGACATGCTACAGTACATCTGGGAAAGTTAAAGTGCATGTACAGGAGCCAGAAACAAAAAAGAGAGGCATTGGCAGACAAAACAGCCTGTAGCAGGATACAGAACCTAAGCTGGGGAAAGGAGTAACAGCTGGAGATAGGAGTCAAGACTGAAGACTGGGGTCATGGCTGGAAACAGGAGGCACGTCTGGAGACCAGAGCATTGCTATAGAAAGTCATGACTGAACACTGGGAACAGATGTAGCTGAAGATGGGAGCATGGTTGTAGATAGGGGCATTGTTGGAGACAGGAGCATGACCGGAGATAGTAAAATGACTGGAGACAGGAGTCCCAGCTGGAGATAGAAGTCGAGATGGGAGCATGGTTGTAGATAGGGGCGTTGCTGGAGACAGGAGCATGACTAGAGAGAGTAAAATGACTGGAGACAGGAGTCATAGCTGGAGACGGGAGCATGTTTGTAGCTGACAGAGAGAAGAGGAAGAAATGGTCAAATCTATGAAAAGGGGAGATAAAACCTTTTTCCGATATATTGGTGACAGAAAGAAGAAAAACAATGCAGTCTCAAAAATTAGAAATAGGGAAAATAAATATATTGACGGAGATAAGGCTGTGGCTGATCATCTGAATAGCTACTTTTGTTCAGTATTTTCAGATAGTAGAAGGCATGGTCATAGCACAACATCCAGCTGGGAGGGTACAGCTCCGGAGTTTCTGGAGGCTGATGTCTTAGCCGAGCTGGCACATCTAAAGGTAAGTAAGGCAATGGGTCCAGATGGAATCCACCCCAGAGTTCTAAGGGAACTTAGGTTTGTGATTGCAGCCCCTCTAACTGATTTACTTAACCATTCCCTTTCAACTGGTGAGGTTCCAGATGATTGGAGAATGGCCAATGTCATACCAATCCATAAAAAGGGGAGTAGAGAAGAAGCCAGTAATTACAGGCCAATTAGTTTAACATCTATAGTGGTCAAATTAATGGAAACAGATAATTTCCCATCTAAAAATTAATGACCTATTGGACCCAAAACAGCACGGCTTTACTGAGGGCAGATCATGTCAGACCAATCTTATTGATTTCTTTGACAATGTCACTAAAGTGTTAGATGAAGGTGGTGCTGTGGATATCGCCTATCTGGATTTTAGCAAAGCCTTTGACACTGTACCACATAAAGATAAGTTATTGAAGGTAGGACTCAATCCCTGGATAGTTCAGTGGATTTCCAGTTGGCTGAGGGATCGGTATCAGAGCGTTGTTGTAAATGGCGTGCAATCTGAACAAAGGCGAGTTACAAGTGGTGTGCCGCAAGGTTCTGTCCTGGGCCCCATTCTTTTTAATATATTTGTAAGTGACATAGGAGAAGGCTTGGTAGGAAAAGTTTGTCTGTTTGCTGATGATGCAAAGGTTAGTAATAGGGTGGATATTCCGGGAGGTGTCTGCAACATGGAAAATGATTTAGCTTTACTGGATAGATGGTCAAAACTGTGGAAACTAGAGTTTAATGTCTCTAAATGTAAAATCATGCACTTGGGTAGAAGGAACCCCTGCTCTGAGTACCGTATGGGCAGTACTGTGTTAGCCAGGACCTCGGAGGAGAGAGATTTAGGGGTGCTGATTACTGATAGCTGCAAGATGAGTGGACAGTTTAGCCACGCAGTGGGAAAAGCAAGCAGGATGCTCGGCTGCATAGCTCGAGGCATCACCAGTAGGAAGAGGGAGGTTGTGATGCCGCTCTATAGAGCCCTGGTAAGGCCACAGCTAGAATACTGTGTGCAGTTCTGGAGACCTTACCTGCAAAAAGACATTATTCAAATAGAACGTGTCCAAAGGCGGGCAACGAAAATGGTGGAAGGACTTAAACTTAAAACTTATCAGGAGAGACTTAAAGAACTTAATTTGTACAGTCTGGAGGAAAGAAGGGAGAGAGGGGACATGATTGAGACCTTTAAATATGTGAAAGGATTGAATAAGGTTCAGGAGGGAAGTGTTTTTAAGAAGAAGCTTAACGATAGAACAAGGGGGCACAACCTGAAGCTAGTCGGGGGAAGATCAGGAGCAATGTTAGAAAATATTATTTTACAGAAAGAGTAGTAGATGCTTGGAACAAACTTCCAGCAGAGGTAGTTGAAAAATCAACAGTCACTGAATTTAAACATGCCTGGGATAAGCACACATCTATCCTAAGATAAAGAGTACATACAGTATACACATAAGGGCAGACTAGATGGACCGTATGGTCTCCTTCTGCCGTCAACCTTCTATGTTTCTATGTTTGGAGAAAGAAGCACAATTGAGGATAGCAGTCATAGCTAGAGATGCCTGACTGCAAACAGGAGCATGGCTTCTGTTCAAAAAGTAGGACATGAGACTGCGTAAAAGAAGGAGACCTGCCACAGAGCAAGAACTGGGACAAAGAGGAGGAAACATGTTTTTTGGGAGCAACCCAAAAGCCTTGCAGCCAGCTGTGGAGGTAGGTGTAATTGGCTAAGTCAAAGCGTACCCATGTGCTAAAGACATTGCTATGCATTTGGTGTAGTCTGCCTGGATCCACAGCTTCTCACCGAGGTCCAAATAAGTGACATCTCTGCGGGATTGGATGAACAAAATTCTTCAGATCGATAAAGTAACTGAAACTTAGAAGAAAGAATCGTCAATAACACTCAAGCTTGCTGTAAACAAGGCTTTGCGTGAGCCGCAGCACACAAGGAAATATGCATAAAACAGTTGGAAGCTAATTAAATGCATTGCGGCCATATTGCTGTGCGATGTCCTGCACAGAAAAGAGACCTTCATCTGTAACGATGGGTCCAGCGCTGGGGAGACGCTGCTGCCTGCTTATTCTTTCTATAATAACTTATTGATCAAACCGATTTCACAGATCGCAGAGGCTGACTCATCTATCTTGTCCTGCCATACCTGTCTAGGCGCCGGACGCCGCTTGCTCAAATGTGTTTTGATATCTGGAATTAGATAGAAGCTATAACCTGTCAGTCAGTGTAAATATCTTATAAATGGTTTTGCTTGGGCTGAGATGGCAGAGAGATTGCCATCGGACTGCACTGAGACAATGGCGCCTGCAGGGCCACGCTTGCTGAACTTTGGGCTTAATTCATCAAAGTTTCCTGAAACGTACGTGTACTTTGGAACAAGTGATCTCATGCAAGTTAGGTTTCATCAGCTGCAGAGTTCATCTTTAATGAAAAGTAACCATCTACCGAAATAGGGCATTAGCCTAAATCATGTAACCATATATGCTAGTGAGATTCCAATAACACCCAAGCAGCATAGCGAATCTTTCTTCTCCTCAAGATCAAGACCATTCTCCATGTCAGCTTTGGCAAGGTGACCTACAGTATTGGGTCTGCATATATCTCAGAATAGATGCATCCATACAGGATAGCTTTCCTCTTGGGTGCCTCAAATAACTACGCTTTCCAGACCCTCTATTTGTCTCCAGTGATGCTTCTGTCCCCAGCCATGCTACTATCTGCAGCCATGCTTCTATTTCTAACTGCAACTTTTTTTTACAGCCATGCTCCTCTGTCCAGCCATGACTCCTGTCTCCAGCTGTGACTCCGCTAACTTCAGCCATGACTCCTAACTCCAACCATGCTTCTGTCTTCAGCCATGTTCAGTTGCAACCCATGACTTCTGTCTCCAGCTATGACTCCTGTCTCTATCCAGTGAGCCATTTAACCCCTTTAGCCTTTACCTCTTTAAAAATGCTAGGGTAGCTAGATTAAGAGGCCTCAATCCTCCATAGGGACATGTAGTCAGGGCCGTAGCAGCTACGCTGGGGAAACCATTTGCTACAGTTAGCCTAGAGCTAGAGTATTGGAAACTAGTTTAATTGATTTTATTGCAGTTACTACTGGTTAGGTAGTTAGGAACAGTTTATAGTTTAAGACATGCTCTTACACTCCCCCCCGCTTTCTAGAAGGTCTATATATGGAACACAAGAGAAGTTCTGTGTGAAGCATGTGATAGATCAGTTACAACGTTTGGGCTATGAGTGGTTTGGGAACTACTTAGCCCAATGTTAATTTTTTGATGCAGGAGAGAGATACCAGGGATGTCAAATAGTGCAGATGTTAGGTCAGACATCCGTCTAGGAGTCTGAAGGGGAAGCTAAAAACTCAGACATTCAGTGGAAGAGATCAGAGTGTGCTGTAGCCCCCTTCATGCCAGAAAGGGGCCCAGAAATGCTGTAGAAATGGCAAGAGACCAAGTGTTTGCACTTGAAGAATTTGTGGAAAGTGTCCTGCTGAACACTTGCTGTGGAAGAATTGTCTTCTAGTATTTCCTGGGTCATGGGCGTTTTTGCCCCTGCAAGATTGCTAGAGTGCATCACAATTCGCAACCCACACTTTCACCCATAGGACACCTCAGGGCAGGGCCGGCGCCAGCACAGGGCAAACCTGGGCAATTGCCAGGACTCCTGGCATCTTCAGGGGCCCACTCAGGCTCACACTTAGCCATGATATTATTTTTCAGTGGACCCGAACCACCGAATGCCAGGTGTTGTATGCGGACCTGCTCATGGCTGGCCTTAGCAACAGGGGATAATTGGCATAATTGGAAAAGGTGGCCTAGAATGGAGGGCAATTGATGGAAGCTCAGAAGGTGGTGAGAACCAGGTGACAACTGATAGCAATGATGGAATCTTTAGTGGCAGCACAGTAAGGGCTGAAGGATGCTTGGTGGCAATAGAGAATGCAACAAGAACTAAAGGACAATTGGTGGCTATAGGGAAGGCAATAAGGACTGGAGGGTGATCAGCAGCAGAAGATGACCCATTTGAGGCGGCGGAGATGGAAGGTGACATCATGTGGCTCACTACTTAGGGGCCCACTAAGACTCTCCTGCCCAAGGGCCCCCACAAACCTAGAGCCGGCCCTGCCTCAGGGACTAAGAAGACTGCACTTCCTACATACAGAGTAACACCCACTGGGTGTACAGATACAGTATTTTTAATCATGATCTCTTCATTTTTGCAGTGCAAAGGAGAGATCGATCACACATCACAGTCAGCTGTGATGCTAATTACATTGTAGCAGCGGCACTCACTGCTATACAATTTAACACAGCGGGCACAGCCATTGTGACATTGTAACAGGCTCTTTACACAGCACATAATTGGCAGTTTTTTTTTTACAATGCAACAGCAGGACTTCTGCTTGTTACAATGTACTATGTGGCAGCAGCATGACTTAAAATGGACCAAAACCCAGGATTTTGACCATCCTGGGCTTTGGACCTTTCCTCCTTGCTGCGTTAAACCCACCGGATCGCTGAAGCCTACTCTTCTCTTCCGGGTCCTATGGTGCATGCACGGCCGCTCGTCCAATCAGCGCGCTCGGAGCTGCTGATGTCCTGTCATCTAAGCCTTTGTCTAAGGCCAGTGGCTTCGAACGCGCTCCCCGACTATCCTTCTAACAGGGAGCGTGCCTGCGCCGCCCATTCACAAATGCCTGGCATAGGCATGCTCCCTGCTAGAGAGATAGCAGGGATCAGTCCTCCGCACACACATGCGCCATTGGACCAGAAAACAAGGTAATTATATGCCCCCAGGGGAGGGGTCGATCACGGTGGGTTTTGGTCTACTTCCACATGCAAGTTCAGTGCTGCTGCCTGTACATGTGCAACTCGCCTACTGTATGGGGACTTTGAATGGCTCACATACACCTCTAATGAAGCTTAAAAAGTAGAATAAGAGAATATGAGAGAATATGGATACAGCATGCTATTGTTATTTATTCCTTATATCCTGGAGCTACAGATCAATTGAGATGGACCATATAGGCTTTAAATAGTTTTTTTGGATTCAGGTAAGCTTTTTGCATATTTATGTGTCAGGAAGTCACACCATCAGAAGTAATGAGAGACCATTGTTTAGAGACTGTTTTTATTTCTTTCATTTATTGTCTAAAAAAACCTGCTTCTATTTGGCCTCTCCAGACACAATCACCAATAATAAGGTAGTATTGGAAGAAATGTCCCAAATTATGCAAGAAGCGGAAAATACGAGTACAACAGATTCTCTTTAGATAAAAAAAAATCAGCAACAACATGTATCAGGAGGCTGCATTGTTCATTCCACCAATGTGCTTCCAGAATCACTGATCAGCATTACCCCGGGATAGAAAGCAGTGTGTCGCTGGGGCCCGGTGTGACACGTGTACTCTTTATTCTTTGGAATACGGAAGGCATACAATCCGAGGTGGGGAGACATTCCAAGATATTGTAATCTCTCCCCAGGCTTGTCCTTGGACTGCCACCAAGAAACAGATAGAAGCAGCCGATGTTCGTGCAATAAACATGCTCATAAACAGCGCGCCACAGATGCTATCAGGGAGGTTTTCAGCACAACCAGAATCGGGAACAAAGGGGGTAACACAGCCAATATTGTCTACAGGGTGACAACATGTGTTGCAAACCAAGCCAGCAGCACACAGCACAACCTTCTGTGTGTGGGTACGTAGCAAATGCAGGGCAATCAGAGGTGTCTTTTTATGATTTTTTAAAGGCAATCTGAGGCCACATGGCTGTTATATTCCCCAGTGCCCTGGCATCTCAACTATTGTGATTGTAATTATAATTTGCAACAGACGCTAAACCCGCAGGTAAAAATGTCTTTGTTATCAGAAAATGTCGCCGCGTCCGTGCTGGTAGATTTTGTGTGCCACAGTTTTTGCCTATAATGGATACAATGGGGCTGGAAATGCCCACCTTGAAATCTTGGGGGTCGGGGACGCCAATTAACCAACCAATTATCGTGTCACCCAATGTTTCAGTAAATCAGACATGCATTGCTGGCAAGATCCTGCTCCTTTTAAGGACTCTTTTACAGTAAGTACCTTTTATTTAACCCGACTTCTGTCCATTTGCCAATATCTTCTCAGTACAGTAAGGACTTCAAACCTTAAAGTAATTTTCTCCCCTAAATCCCCCTTTGACTATCAGTGGTGTATGCTTAACCCCATGCAGAAGTTGTGGAATAGCTGCGCTCCTAGAATTACATGGGAGCAGCCATCTTGGATCACACTGGAGATCCCTGATTACACATACGCATGTGTGGGGGATGGGGGGTGCAGGGTACACAGATGCACTGCAGTTGAGAGAGAAGCTTCCTTATGTACAGCACAACCAATCACAGATTTTATCTGTTTCCACACAAAATGTTGGAATATTAAATCCTTCTCTAGCTGGCTGCATTGTGTACAATAGACCTAGAACTTAAGTTTTTGCTATAAGCAGCCCACACCAAAATCATACAGAGATTTACCTCAGAACAGTGATCAGCATGTCTATAATGTTACGCACACTCACACTGTGAATCACCAGCTGGTGGAGGGGATAAGTGTAACTGTGTATCAATGTAAGTCCATGGCCTCAGCTGCAGCAAAGCATTGTAACAGTTGTACAATGATCTGGAAGAACAATGCAACACTGAGGGTAATTGACCATCTTGAAAGCTGCTTACTGAAGGTAGAATCAGAGAGTGGAGAAATGGTCAGGTAAGTAGCTGCGTAAATGTAGTTAATGGGGGTAGAAAGGGGACAGAAAAGGAAGGCCATGTCTGTGTCTGTGTACCCCAAGGTCGCCTGATCTCACTCACCCTTCCTTGGTCCTACGGCACATGTGCAGTCTCTCGTCCAGTCAGCGCACTTGGATCCGCTCCCGCCCCTTCGTCCAAAAGCTTGTCTAATGCAAGCAGATCCGAGTGTGCTGGGCGGTTTAACAGGGAGCTTGCCTGTGCTGGCCATGCACAAATGCCTGCTGTGGGCAAGCGCCCTGCTAAAGGGATAGCGGGGATGCGGCATTAGACCCGGAAAGAAGGTGAGATTTCGGGTGACCTGGGGGGTGTGACACCTGAATCGGGGGGAGCGAGTATGCCTGCCTTGAAGTTTCATAGACTCCAGGCTGTGTTGTGGTCCACTTTAAGGAACTGGCACTAAGGAACTAAGTTGAAGAGACAGACATCCAAGGTTGTATTCTCTGGAATACTGCCTGTGCCATGCGCTACACATGAACGACAGCGGGAGCTTAGAGAGTTAAATGTATGGCTCAAGTCCTGGTCAGAAGGCAGAAGAATTTGGGTTCCTACAGCACTGGGCTGACTTTTCATTGGGGTACAAACTATATTCTACAGATAATTTGCACCTGAATGGAAAGGGGGCTGATGTGCTGGGTAAGAGGATACTAGAGTGGGTAGAGGGGTATTTAAACTATAAATATGGGGGAAGGGCAAGAGAGAAAACAAAGGGGAAGACAGGTTACTTAGGGGACAGCATATGATGGTGGGTGGAGAAATATGTGGGGGGAGGAGCACTGTTATGATGGATAAGGAGATCCATGTGCTACAAATTGGCAGTGAAAAAGTATGTGGACACAACACTGCAAGAGATAATGACACTAAAGCTGAACATGTTAAACTGGATGGCAACTTGAAGTGCATGTCCACAAATGCCAGAAGGCTGGGGAGCTTGAGACCCTGGTACTAGAAGAAAACATTGATGTTATTGGTGTGGCCGAGACATGGCTGGACTACACTTATGATTGGGCTGTTAATCAAGGATTTACCCTTTTTCGGGAAGGCAGAGCAAACAGGAAAGGGGGCGGAGTATGTCTCTATGTAAAGATTTAATTTATAGACCCCCAAACATATTGGGGGAAATAGAGGGTCAACTGCATAAGCAAATAGAATGGGGAGCACAGGCTGCTACAGTGGTAGTGATGGGGGACTTCAACTACCCAGGTATTGACTGGAGACACGGTTCTGCTTCAACTACAAGGGGGAGAGCATTCCTTAGCTTGCTACAAGATAACTATATGAATCAGTTTGTGGAGGCACCTACTAGGGGTGATGATGCTCTTTTGGATGTGGTAATATCAAATGATGATGACCTGGTAGATACCTTAACAGTTCATGAAAATCTTGGTAACAGTTACCACAATATATTTATTTTCAAAATAAACAGCAAAAACATTCTCTGGCAGGGAGGGCAAAAACACAGAATTTTAGAAAGGCCATCTATCCCAGGTTCAAGGCTGCACTTCAGGATATATGGCCTGATGCAGAGCCTCCTTGTTCAGCTATCCCGTACGTTTTCCCATTGGTTTTGGGCTGTGATCGGGGCATGAAAGGGTGCTCCGTTGCTTTTTGTGTGCGTGTGTGCGCTCAGGTGTTTCGGCATGCACCTTTACTATTGTCGGCTCGCAAGATTGGTCCGTTTTTTTTAATGATTAAGAGCCTTGATTTCTGATTGAAAGCAGCCCGTTATAACGAGGGTGTGGGCGCTCAACTTACGGCCAGTGTTAGCATCCGTATTTGTGCTCCGTGACTTTGGAATGCATTCTGCTGTGCGCGAGCATCAAAGGCGTCAGCTACGCGGCCTGGTTCTTTTGAGCATGGCAGAAACCAGGCTGCACCGAACACATCTGGACATCGATGGCATGCATGACCTTGAGCTATTCGAGCTCACCCGCCTTAACCGTGTTTCTCTCCAGGACTTGTATAGGCAGCTGCGGCCATGGTTAGCCCGCACCACAAGGAAGGGGCATTCAATTGCAGGTATGACCAAATTGGTTGGCTGCCTGCAGTTTTTGGCAAATGGCTCGTTCCAGAGACTGGGTGCCTTCTCCGTGGGGATGTCCCAGTCTACGCTGAGCCGCAGCCTTACCAAGTTTTTGGATGGCATGGCTACCCTGGCACCAAAATATATATTTTTCCCTGACACAGCGGAAGCCTGGAATGCGGTTAAGTTGGGCTTTTATAATATAGCCGACATGCCCAACGTCATGGGTGCCATCGATTGTACCCACGTTGCGTTAATTCCGCCAGCTGCGCAGGAATATCTGTTCGGGTATGTGGTTTAGGTCAGCATGTGTCTGCAAAGTAGCACATACATTGACATTTTTGCAATGTGGAGTATTTTTCAATGGCTGAAAGCAGACCTACATCCTGTGTATACCAAACATCCAGTGGTTAGAAATGTTGCTTATGTGAATGTATCTTTTTAGTGGGGGTAACAGAGACCTGGCTGGATGAAAGCTATGACTGGGCAGTAAATTTACAGGGATACTGTGTGTTTAGGAGGGACCGTAACAAACGCAAAGGGGGTGGAGTCTGCTTAATTGTAAAATCCTCTCTACAGCCTGCTCTGCGGGAGGATATATGTGAGGGGAATGACCATGTGGAGTCGGTATGGGTAGAAATACATGGAGGGAGAAACAAAAATAAAATACTGATGGGGGTTTGCTATAAACCTCCAGATATATCCGAATCCATAGAAAATATGATGCTAAGGCAAATAGATATAGCCGCTAAAATAAATGAGGTAGTGATTATGGGGGACTTTAACTACCCAGATATAGACTGGGATGCTGAAACATGTGTTTCGCAGAAAAGTAATAGTTTCTTATCTAAAACAAAAGATGGCTACCTCTCCCAACAAGTACAAGCTCCAACAAGGGGGAAAGCCATATTGGACCTAATACTAACCAATGTACCAGACAAAGTAATAAAGGTACAGGTTGGGGGACACCTTGGAAGCAGTGATCATAATATCATTCATTTCCAATTAGCAGTCACTAGGGTGCCTTATCAAGGAGTCACAAAAACGCGGGACTTCAAAAAGGCAAAGTTTGACCAACTTAGAGATGCCCTACACTGCATTGACTGGGAAAATGTCCTTAAAAACAAAAGCATGGACGCTAAATGGGATACTTTCAAAGGAATACTTAATTTTCAGTGTGACAGATATATACCTTACAGGAATAAAACTATTAGACACACATGTAAACCGATGTGGCTAAATAAAAAGGTTAAGGGGGCAATAAACAACAAAAAAAAGGCATTTAAACGTTTAAAGCAGGAAGGGACAGCGGAAGCGTTAAAAAACTATAAAGAAGAAAATAAACAATGTAAACAACAGATAAGGGCAGCTAAGCTGGAGACAGAAAGACTGGTCGCGAAAGAGAGTAAAACTAACCCCAAATTATTCTTTAGCTACATAAACCGTAAAAGGTACAAACCTGAGGGTGTGGGCCCCCTGAAAAGCAAGGAGGGGACCCCTATAGAGGGAAATGAGGAGAAAGCTAATTTGCTTAACAACTTCTTTGCTTCTATATTCACAAAAGAATTTGACATGCCGAGTGAAATGCAGGGGAATAACCGAAACCCTCCATTAAATGTCACTGGTCTAACCAAGGAAGAAGTCCGGCACCGTCTCAAGCAGATGAAAATCGGGACCAGATGACATACATCCTCGTGTTTTAAGGGAGTTATGTACAGTAATAGACAAGCCGTTATTTCTAATATTTGTGGATTCCATAACTACAGGGTTTGTTCCGATGGATTGGCGCTTGGCAAATGTGGTGCCAATATTCAAAAAGGGGTCTAGGGGGGAACCTGGGAACTACAGACCGGTAAGCTTAACGTCTGTGGTGGGCAAGTTGTTTGAAGGTTTCTTAAGGGATACTATCCTGGAGCACCGTGGGGAAAATGACCTTATTACTCCATATCAGCATGGATTTATGAGGAATCGCTCCTGCCAGACAAACCTGATCAGCTTTTATGAGGAGGTAAGTTCAAGATTGGATCAGGGGGAGTCATTGGATATCATATATCTTGACTTTTCTAAAGCATTTGATACTGTGCCACATAAAAGGTTGGTGCAAAAGATGAGAATGCTTGGACTGGGGGAAAACGTGTGCAGATGGGTGGGAAATTGGCTTAGTGATCGGAAGCAGAGGGTGGTTATCAATGGTACACACTCAGATTGGGTCACTGTTACTAGCGGAGTACCACAAGGGTCAGTTCTGGGACCAATTCTCTTCAATATATATATAAATGACATTGGGTATGGATTAAACAGTCAAGTCTCAATCTTTGCAGATGATACTAAGCTGAGTAAAGTAATTAAAACAAAGGAGGACAACAGGCAACTACAAACAGATTTAGATAAATTGGAAGCATGGGCAGTTAAATGGCAAATGAAGTTTAACACAGATAAATGTAAGGTTATGCACATGGGAAGGAGAAATCTATGTCATGATTACACACTAAATAAAGAAACACTTGGTAAAACAATGGTAAAGGACCTAGGGGTTTTAGTTGACAATAAGCTCAACTGTAGTAATCAATGCCAGGCAGCTGCTGCCAAGGCAAATAGGATCATGGGGTGCATCAGGAGGGGCATAGGTGCTCATGACCAGAACATCATTTTACCCCTGTACAAGTCACTGGTCAGACCCCATATGGAATACTGTGTACAGTTCTGGGCACCTGTGCTTAAAAAGGACATATCAGAACTGGAGCGCGTTCAAAGAAGGGCAACAAAGTTAATAAAAGGAGTGCGGGGGCTAGAGTACCCGGAAAGATTGTCCAAGTTAGGTTTATTTAGTCTAGAAAAAAGACGATTGAGGGGTGATCTAATAACTATGTATAAATATATTCGGGGTCAATACAAGGATCTGTCCCACAATCTATTTATACCCCAGAGTTTAACCATAACCCGGGGGCATCCACTAAGGTTAGAGGAAAGGTGCTTTCTCCACCGACATAGGAGGGGATTCTTCTCTGTGAGAGCAGTGAGACTATGGAACTCGCTGCCAGAGGAGGTAGTAATGAGGGATACATTAAAAATGTTCAAGAGTGGCCTTGATGCCTTCCTGGCATGTAATAACATTTCCAGCTATGGATACTAGACCAATGGAAGGAGTTAAACAGGCTGAACTGGATGGACTAAAGTCTTTATTCAGCCTTACATACTATGTTACTATGTTACTAATTGTGTTTTGCCTTTTGTGCCCACTAATTCCTGTTATATTTTGCTTTTGCAGGAACAGGAAGATGGGCCACTCTATAAATGTGCAGGCAGTGTCAGGCCCAGATATGCACTTTTTTAGTATGTTTGCAGCCTTCCCTGGGTCCACACACGACTCGCACATTTTGAGGAACTCCAGCCTCTTTGTGCGCTTTCAATCTGGAGATTTGTCTGGCGGCTGGCTACTGGGTATGTGTTTAAAAATAGTTGTTGCCGTCCAGCATGATTTTTCTGATTGGTCTGTGCCTGTACCCCACTAATCTGTTATAGACTCCAATGAAACAGTAGAAGTTTACACTCACTTACCAGTATTTCCTCCTATGCCTTTGTTTGTGATTCTCCACTATACCTTTCTGTCCCGGCCCTCTTAGCTATGTTGCATCCCAGAGTCATTGTACAGGAGTGTGCTGGTTGGATGTTCATGTTGCCTCATCAGAACTGTGCTTTGCACTGACACTGCACAGCTGACCTATTGTCCCTGTTCACTAATGCTGGAATGCTAAGCAGCACATTATTGAGCCTCTTCCCCTTAGGCCTCTGTCTGTTGTTCCCTGTTCTTAGCAGTTTAAAGTAACCTAACATGCCTAATTTGTAAGTAGCATCTAATCTACTTGTGGCTCTTCCTTAGTAGCATGATGGTACTTGTTTAGATGTTTGTTGTTTAGGTTTCTATGTCTCGGCTAGTTATGGGGCCTGCCACTACATATGTGGCAAAGGAGCCCATTTGTCATGTGTTTTTTGTATTATGGTGTGTGCTTATTTTTTGTATATTTTTTGGCAGGTGATTCTGGCTATCCATTGCTCCCCTGGTTACTCACCCCCATCCTCCACCCATCCTCGCAGGCCCAGGAGTGGTATAACACTGCACATAGGAGGACTCGCTCAGTGGTGGAACGTGCCTTTGGCTTGTTGAAGATGCACTTCCGTTGTCTGGACCAGACTGGGGGTGCCTTGCAGTATGAGCCCGCCAAGGTCCTCAAAATAATTGTTGCATGTGGGATCCTGCACAACCTCGCCATCCGTAGCCGGGTTCCCAGATACAGTGACCTGGCTGAGGACGCTTTAGTCATTTCAGAAGATGTAACACCTCCCTACTCTGGAACACAAAGTGGGTCGGCACAGGCGATCCGTTCCCAGCTTGTTGACAATGTTTTTGCTTAATTTTCATGCATTTTGGGCAATGTGTGCCTTTTTTATTTTGTGTGATCCCCCCCAAAAAAAATGTGACAAACATTGTTGAAAAATGTTTAGGCTGTTAATGTGGGGTTGTGGAAGAGCATGTGTTTTGGGTTACGGTAGTCTTGTGTCCTGCTCCCCAGAATCAATACATAAACACATGCCTTCAGTGGTAGGTAGAGTAGGAGGTTGAAGTTGATGGATGGGGTTGCTGCATGTCAGCGGCAATATGAGCAAGGCTCTGATTCATTAACTGCCATTGCTGGACCATTTCCGCCATATGCCTGCTTTGTTGTCTTGTTTCTGCAAACAGGCCGGACACATTTTGATTCAAAACCTCTAGTTGTTGTGACATAGAAGTGATTTGTGAACACACTGTCTCATTAAACCTCTGTGTGTTAGCTGCAAACTCCACGTTTTCCTGGTGCCATGCTTCCTCCATTATCTGCAGATGTCTCCTCTGGCTGATATGGTGACGTTGCTGGGTTCTGCCACTGGCACGGGTGGGTGCGTCTGGTACTGATTGAGTGGCTGCAGGTGGCTGGCTGGGCGCAAAGTCTGTTGTGCGGCCAATGTCCACGGCAGCAGAGGTTTGGGCCCCTGAGGTATGGGTAGTGGACATCAGGGGCTGCACTTGCTGGGGCTGGTGTGTTGGATGTTGTCCCACTGGGTCTGGTGGCCTTGGCTGCAGCAGACTTGTGTCCTCCTCCTCCAAATCCCGAATTACTTCAATAATGGGTGGGCTGGGTAGGGTCTGCCAAGAAAGGTAGCAGGTAGTGAGGCCACTATTTTAACTTAAATTTAGGCAAGTGCTATTTCATTTGGCTACACAGTGGTCCATTGACTTACCTCATCCATACACTCAGGTTGGTTGGTGTTGACACAAGGCTGTTGTGGCGTGCTCCTCCCGGCCAATGCAGGGGTAGCTTGGCCTTATGGCGTGGCATCTGTTGGTTCTGGGAGGAGATAATGTACTTTTTGAGGTTGACCAAAGACCAGTGTGTTGTAAGGAGTATACAACTGTTTTGGTCCCCATTAAAAAGTCTCAATGTAAATATGTATACTCACCTCCGGACCTGACATTCCTGTCTGTGTCTTGGCTCCCTTGCAGGCCCTGAAGGGTTGCCGGGTGAATATAGGTCAACACATGCTCTTCCGCTGGTGTTAGGAGGATTTTAGTAGGGATACCACCCCCTGTCTGCAGGCTGGGGAAGAGTAAAGCACACATAATAAGTGTTACATACTGCTACAAAGCAGGCTGTCCATTCAGTTACACTCTAAATGGGCTTTACCTCTGCTGGCGGCGCATGTCCATTTTTTTTTTCCCCATAATATTTAAGGTCCCCAAATTTTCTTTTAATTTGCTCACCGAACCTACACTATTCACTTGCCGGCAAAAGTTCTTCTAAATCTCCTGCTTGGCCTGCTTTGGAGTTGAATTTGAATGACGCCCAAATAGGGCATCATAGTGCTCACAAACACCAGTGGCTACAGCCATGCTTTGGACATCACAGAAACGGGCTGTAAGTGAGCCACGGCGCAGCTGGCGCCCACATGGGTGTGTGGTGTCCCCGGCAGCAGACGACATTGATGGCTGGCTGTCTGGGGAGTAGTTTAGGTTTCTTGGGCTAATGGGTGACTGTGATGGAGTGTGGGGGGTGCTAGGTGGTAATGGCTGGGTGCCTGTCGAGCTGTCACCTGTGTAGCTCTCTATTGACTCTGTGCTTGTGGTACTTGGGGACACAGAGTGTTGAGGAGGAGGGGTGGTTGGCCTGGGTGGGCTAGTGGTTTTGGACCTACGCTTCCCCTTGGTGGTGTGGCTGGATTTACCCACATGCTTTGTGGGTGGAGGAGGTGGAGGCTGCAGGGTTTGCAGAGATTTGTGGCCCTTGTGAGGCCTGGCTGATTTAGCAGGTGGGGGCGACTGTGCCAAGGGCTCCTTGCTACTGTGTTTTTCCGAGAAGCCTGTGTGGCTGGCTTATCCACCCTTTGACTATGGCCATGTCCCTCCCGGCTCTTGTGCCTGCTCTTGTGTGGGTGTTCGTGATGTCTATCTGTGTGGCTAGTATGTGGCTCTGGGCTTTTTGGGGTCTTACGGCTCCCTTTTGGCCTGGGCATAGTGATATGGTCACCAACACAGAGCTGAGTGCATTGAGCTTTAAATAGTTTTCCCGTGAGGGCGTGTTCGGCAGCGTGCACGTCTGCGTGCACGCGGGCACGCACGCCACCGCGGGGGCACGTCATAACCTGATCCGGAAGGCAGAGAAAGATGTCGCCCGCAATATATACAGAGGAGCAGGACAACATAATCATGGATGTGAGTAGGCGAGCGTGCGTTTATGTGCGCGCACAAGCCGATAAACAAATATAAACAAATATTAGCCATGGCAGGGCCATATTAGTGAGGACAAACTTTTTGGTAAAACGCAACTACTAGAACAGGTTAGTTTGATCCATGTGCGCAGCAGCACACTAGCCTAGAGGCAGATAGACTAAGTAGGCCCATGTGAGTAGGAATGAGGCTCAGAAACTTGCTTGAGACTGTGTAATCTAGTAGTGTCACTAATGCTCTGCCATGATGCTTTTTATTACAGATGATGCTGAGAAACCGTTATGACTACCTGCCGTGCGACTATGAGAAGAGGACGTTGGCACTGGCGGTGGTGAACGCCATATCCATGAACACTGGCACCACCTATACTTTCACACAGATCGCCCAGCACTGGTCGGACTTGAAAAGGAGTGAGGCGGAACTTTGCAAAGCACTTTCCAGGTAAGTCTTGGTACATGACATGCAAAAAACACACTGCCCTTGCCTGGGCCTGTGTTTATGATTGTGTTTATATCGCAGTGCATGAATGGAGTTATTGGTTCTGCCCCACCCGGACAAGAAGACGAAGCCCAGTGTTGGGAGGTAGTGGTGAAAGTGTAGGTGGTGCCACGCCAGTGCCAACGCCCACCCCCTCCTCTGCCAGTGACACAGACCAGCCACTGGATCTGACACTACAGGGGGGGGGGGGGTCAGTCGCACGGCAGTCCAACCAGCCAAAGCTACAACCTGACTCCGGTAAGACTCGCATACCTACCCATGTCCAGATACATGCACTCAAAACATATACTAATGTGCCCAATTTTTATTTTTAGATGATGACGTTGCAGGAATAACAGGGGAGGCCCAAGGACAACCTCCAGAGGTGCCTGGGGAAAGTGACATTCAGGAGGCACAAAGAGTCAATAATAACCTTGTGTTTTTGTACCCAACAGCTTCACAGGCTGACGAGTGGGTGGAGCCAGCGAGGAGGAGGTTGCGCCCCAGACGCACTGTTGGCCGCATGCCTTGTAAGTAGTTTCGAGATATCATATATGTAGTTAAAACTCCTGCCCAAAACAACAAAAACATGGGCCAAGACACATTAATTAACTAACTTAGGCCCACCTTAACCATAAAAATGGCCCAAAGCAAAACCCCTAGCTAAGCAATAAAGACTTACAAGGCTAAACTGATGATGTTTTTCCTTCACAGATCAAAGACAAGGTCCCATTTGAGGAAGAGCCAGAGCCTCCTGGGTGCCACCAAAGAATTTTAAACGTTTTTTAGAATGTTTATTTTTAAAAAATGGTGTGGTGTCTTCTCTTTCATGGCACTGTACGTTCGAACAACATGACCATATAGTTACATGTCACAAAAGGTAGGTATATGGGACAAGGATTAGGAAGAATAAGAAGAAGAAGGAGGAGAAGACATTAAGGTAAGCAATAAACACAGGGAGGAGGAAGAAGAAGAAGAAGGAGGAGAAGACATTAAGGTAAGCATTAAACACAGGGAGGAGGAAGAATAAGAAGAAGAAGGAGGAGAAGACATTAAGGTAAGCATTAAACACAGGGAGGAGGAAGAAGAAGAAGGATATTAGTTTAAGGTAAGTTTTGGTATTGGTAAAAGTGTCAGTTTGATGTATGAGGAAAGCTTGAGGGAGGACTAGGGATGTGCGCTTGCGTAGACTCAGATTGTCAACAGGAAATCCATGGAAATGTAAGTATACATGGAAAAACAGTCGGAATCGGGGTGAAAACGGAAACAGATGGCAAGAAGCTACGTTTGGAAACGCATTTAACACGGATCGTCCGTGTGAACGGCAATGGAACCCACGACCACACGGAAAGCACCCGAGAGGGGAAAAAACACTTCCCGAATGAAGACACATAAACGGATCGGTAACAGAGCTCTGAATCACATTTGAACCCTGAGACAAACGGAATGAAAACGGGACTTCAGAGAAAAAGAACAAAATAAGGTCAGATCGGGGGAGGCTCTGCATCAGGCCAATAGACTGGAAACACGTGTTAAGTATTAAGGATATATAGGGCCTGATGCAGAGCCTCCTCTGAACTGCCCTTAAAACCTTCCGATTGTCCGTGGCTCCCGTTTGAATCGTGGCTCAAATGTGATGCAGAGCCTCCGTCGGAATGGCTCCCTAACTGATCCGTCAATTTCACTTTACTCGGAAAGCTTTTTTTGCTCTCTCGGGTGGCTTCAATTTGATCGGGGCTCCCGTTCACATTCACACGGGCGGCCCGTTTTTCCCTGATTTTTCCTGCCTTTTTGAACGTACCTGCTTGGTTTCCGTCGTATTTGACCTTCCATTTTGGTGGTTTTAGCAAGTATACTTACATCTCCATGGCTCTTCAGTTGCCAATCTGGCTACACGCAAGCGCACATCCCTCAAACTCCATTGGAATATACATATGGCAACCACTGTCAATTTGACACATATTTTTTTGGGAACAATAAATTTGGGTTGTTCCTTTTTCCTTGTCATTAATGCATACCTTAATCTCCTTTATGTTCCTTTTTCCTTGTCATTAATGCATACCTTAATCTCCTTTGTGTTCCTTTTTCCTTGCCATTAATGCATACCTTAATTCTTTCTGATTGTTTTGGATTTATTGTACCATATCTAAACCTTTGGTGTGTAATGTAAATGTGTGCTGATGTTGTGTGATGGTACTTTTGCAGGAAACACAACTCTCGAAATATTATTAATTATTTATTAGTAATTTTTTATTTTTGTGTTTTTGTATTAAAACTTTTTTTTTTTTAAACGATAAAAAACATATTTACATTTGGTTTCACAAATAAAAAAATTAGGCCTCGGGGTCTGTAGCCTGTGTTCTTTGATCTGGGAATGAAAAACAACATTACTTTAGCATTTTTTTTTTGGTTTTGTTTTTTGATTGTTTGTGCACTTATTAAATGGGGCCTTCTGCGTGTTTTAATGAAAAGGCCAACCTCTTCAGAAACGTTGCCCCAGCATCTTAAACTAATATATATTAATTTTGTAGTCAATAAATTATTATTCTTTCCCCCACTGGGCTGCAACTCAGTTCAGGAATTTAGGATACGTGCAACGCCATGTTGACTCACTTACTGAGGAGAGTGGGATAAGGTACAGGGGGTGGGTTATAGCTGTGCTTTGCTCACACAGAGCCGAGATGTGCTATGGAAAAGGTTGGTAACATGATTTGTAAGGTGGACAATCTGTATGTACAGGATGTGGGAACTATCTAAGCTAGCCTCTTATTCATAGTTAAGGTCCGCTTTAAGGGCTTTTTTGGATACATTTTGAGGGAACTGTAAAAGTTTTTTAAGTTTAAAATGGAAATGTTTGCTCATTTACTTTAGTTTAAATAAACACCACTTACAAGGTTTAGGCCGCACATTGCGTCGGGGGCGGAGTCTCCATTCATACTCCCTCTGTGGCAGTTGGGAATCTGTATGAATGACAAACACACTGATATTAGAGACTGTTGTTCTTTCATTAATATAATATTATGTTAGGCTTCTAGGTATCAATCTACTCACCTTCCCCAGCAACCTCTTCCTCCTCGCCCCCTTCCTCACTCATCCCTTGGGATGTTCCAGCGACGTCTGAATCTACAACAATAGGGCACATGAGTATCTGTATTTAATGCATGTCTTACCACATATCTAACTATATTTCCCTTACCGGAGTCAGCTTGAGGCTCTGTTCTGCTCGACTCCCTGCCGTCAGATTGCCCCCTCCCCTGCATGCTGAGGTCCAGCGGCTCCTCCCAGTCACTTACAGAGGAGGGGGTGGCCGTTGACCCTGGCGGTGGGCCACCTACACCTTCACCTGTTTCGCCCAACACTGGGCTGCGTGTCCTAGTCCGGGTGGGGCGGAACCGCAAATTCCATTCATGGGCTGAAATACAAACACAATCATTAAACCACGCCCAGGCGATGCCAGGGTTAGAGGTGCATTGACATTTTCTACACTTACATGGGAAATGTGTTGCGAAGTACCGCCTCACCCGGGGCTTATGTCTTCTTTTTAAATCAGACCAGTGTTGGGCGATCTGAGTGAAGGTATAGGTGGTTTGGGATCTTCTTTCAATCGCGTCCACCACCGCCAGGGCCAACGTCCGCTTGTCATAATCTGACGGCAGGAAGTCGTAGCGATTCCTCAGCATCATCTGTTAGAAAAAGAGACAAGGACACACCATTAATCCACAAAATACATTAACAAGTTTCCTGGCCTAAATCAAGTCACTTTATTAACCTCTTGCTGCCTCACATTGCCCTAGTTCTGCTATCTGCATGTAGGCTAGTTTGTAGCTGCGTACATGGGTTAAACTAAGGTGGGCTGGTCTGTAACGTGACAAACTAAGTTGTTTCAGACTATTATTGCGTTTTTTTATTTTTTTATTACAAGGAATGTGTGCGCGCACATAAACGCACGCTCGCTCGCATACTCACATCCATGATGAGCTCGTCCTGCTCCGTTGTAAAGACGGCGGGGGACATCTTGGCTTCTTTTTCAAATTCTAGCTCTGACGTTCCCCCGCGGTGACGTGCGTGCGTGCACGCAGGCGCGCAACCGCAGTTGTAAAAATATTTAAAGTTCAAGGCACTCCACTTGGTGTTGGATACCATATCAATATGGGCAGACCTAAGGGGAGCACAAAGAGCCAGCCGCACACATGCCTCATCCTAAATAAAACACAAAAGCAGGCACAAGACACATGTAGAACATGCACCAACTAAAACGGTGGGGACTCCACAGACACAGGCACATTCCCCAAAACGCAGGAGCAAGGAGACATTAACCCATTCTCAACCACCGGCCCAAAAACCACACACGACTCCCCAGATAGCAAACCATCTATTTCAAGTGATGCAGGGGACAACACACACCCATGTGGGCGATAACCACTCCGTGGGTCCCTAATAGGCCGTTTTTGATAAGCACAAAGCATGGCTGTTGCCAATGCTGTTTGGGTACATTATGGTGTTCTGTCCATCGAGATACTGAACAAATCAAGCGGACAGTTGTGGACCTGAAATCATATAGTTGCCCAAAAATGGACATGCGCCGGCAGCAGAGGTAAAGCCCAAATGCATTTAGAGTCGCTTTGTGACCAGCATGTAACACTTATTAGGTGTGATTTAATCTTCCCCAGCCTGCAGACAGGGGGTGGTTTCAAGAAAATACATTGGCCACAAGGTCAGCGCGGATTGTGTGTGCTGGGCCACTTTGTGTACCAGTGTAAGGAGGGGTCTGCTCGTCAGAAATAGGGAAAGGTTCTGCACCCAGGTCAGTATATCGAGCAATCCTGCTTCTAATGGCAAGGTTGTGCAGGACCCCACAAGCAATAATTATTTTGATAACCTTGCCAGGCTGATACTGAAGAGAACCCCCACTGTGATCCAGACATCGGAAACACATCTTCCACAACCCAAAGGCACGTTCCACCACAGAGCGAGACCTCCTATGGGCTGTGTTGTAGCGCTCCTGTGCCTGGGAAGATGGGTGCAGGATGGGTGTGAGCAGCCATGGTAACAAGGGATAGCCTGAGTCACCTGCAAAAATACAAAAGACAAACATAAGGTGGATGCCTAAAAAAAGGTTTAGGTGTGCATAGAAACATTAGTACACAGGGACAAATAGGTGAGCTAGGTATGGTGGGAGGAATTGACATTTTTACTGAGCCTACAAACACATGCAACCTGTACACTCCTTAAAAATGTCTGCGTAATGCTACTGAGATAAGAGGGCCAGAACATAAGCCAATAGTGGAGAATACTTTCACCCATTAATTAAACCAAAAACCTTTTCAAGTTTACAGGAAAGGTCTCACAGATTAGTGGGGTAGTGGCAAATCCACATTCAAACCTGGGGGCCAAGAAATACAACTTTAATACACATACCCAGTAACCATCCTCCAGAAATATCTCCAGATTGAAACCGTTGATAGAGGCTGGAGTTCCTCAAAATGTGCGCATCATGCGTGGACCCAGGAAAGCCAGCAAACAGACTGAAAAATTGAAGATCAGGGCCCCCCACTGCCTGAACATTGATGGAATGGCCCATCTTCCTGTTCCTGCACCAAGCAAAACACAAGTGTAATTAGTGTGAGCCATAAAAAATTGTGATAACCAGAAAAAAGCAGACCCAAACCACATACCTGAACAGATATTCCTGGTCCGCAGGGGGGATGAGCGAGACATGTGTGCAATCGATTGCACCAAGGACGTTGGGCATGTGGGCTATGTTATAAAAGCCCAACTTAACCGCATTCTAGGCTTCCCCTGCTTGAGGGAAAAAAATGTAATTCTGTGCCAGGGTAGCCATGCCATCCAAAAACTTGGTTAGGCTGCGGCTCAGCGTAGACTGGGACATCCCCAGGGAGAAGGCACCCAGTCTCTGGAACGAGCCGTTCGCCAAAAATTGCAGGCAGCCAACCAATTTGGTCATACCTGCAATTGCATGCCCCTTTCTTGTGGTGGGGGCTAACCATGGCCGCAGGTCGCTATACAAGGCATGGAGAGAAACACGGTTAAGGCGGGTGAGCTCGAATAGGTCAACGTCACTCATGCCATCGATGTCCAAAGGCGTGCGCTGCAGCCTGGTTTCTGCCATACTCAGAACTACCAGACGGCGTAGCTGGCGCCTTTGATGTTGGCCCACAGAGGAATGCATTCCCAAATAGCACGGAGCTCCAATACGGCTGGTCAAACTTGCCGTAAGTGAAGGCTCGGCGGCCCCGTTTTATTAGGCTGATTTCAATCGGAAACCAAGGCTCTGCATCACTGAAAAAAACGGGCCAATTAACGAGGCGTCAGTTTTCCCGGAAAACAGCCTCGTGCGAGCCGACAATCGGAAAGGCGGCTGAGCGCACACCTGAGCGCATAAACGCACACTAAAATCAACGTAGCACCCTTTCCTGACCCGATCAAAGGCCAAAACCAACGGGAAAACGCACGGGGGAGCTGAACGGGGAGGCTCTGCATCAAGCCAATAGATGCCAAATGGGGGTGCTTTAAATCAACGTGAGTACTAAAATTCCAAAATGTATTCCTTTAGTTAACATGTATAAGCAACTCAAATGGAACCCCTTGTGGCTGACACCTGCATTTACAAAATGCAATACAAAACAAGAAACAATTACAAATCAGATCTCAGCAGTAACCTTTGAAAAGTATAAAGCAGTAAATAAATCATGTAAACAAGTAATAAAGCTGGCAAAAGCAGAAAATTAAAGAAATGTGGCCAAAGAAAGCAAAAACAACCCTAAACGTTTCTTTAAATAAATAATCTCAAAGAAAATAAAATCAGAACAGGTAGGTATCCAAATAATGGTAATTAATAGTAATGGGGAGTTGGTCACTGGGGACCAAGAAATGGTGGAGCTGCTAAATGGGTTCTTTAGCTCTGTGTACACAAATGAGGCACAAGGTACCAATTTAGGTGTTGTCACTGCAAACAATACCCTTAGCATAATTCAAAACTGGCTAAACATGGATATCATCCAAGAAAGATGAAACATTTAAATGTGAATAAGACTCCAGGACCAGATGGACTCCCAAAAGTTCCTAAAGAACTCAGCTCAGTTATTTCTGCAACTCTGCTTTTGATCTTTAAAGACTCACTGAACGATGGTATAATAAGTAAAGTACAATATAGTAAAGTATAATCCAAGGGTTTGGCACATTGCCACAAAATATGCTGCCCATTTTTAAAGAGTTTCTAGCCCTTCTCCGGGTAATTGCAGACCTGTAAGCTTAACATCCATTGCGAGAAAATTGCTGGAGGGACTCCTAAAAACTACATACAGGATTATGTAACTATTCATAATATTATACATAAGTGACAGCCAGCACGGTTTTACTAAGGGCAGAATCTGCCAGACTAACCTGATTGGCTTCTATGAGGAGGTGAGTAGAAGCCTCGACAGAGGGATGGCTGCAAAAGCATTTGACACTGTCCCTCATAGATGCTTACTGGGGAAATTGAGATCTTCAGGGAAAATACAGCTTGTGAGTGAAAACTGGCTGAAGGATCGTGTGCAGAAAGTTGTGGTTAATTATGGCCCTTATTCATCAAGCAATAGCGCCAGGTAGTGTCTGACGAGCGCCAGGTAGCGGCAGCTAACGGCGACTACCGACTCAAGTACGCCCGGCGGCGGTCACAATGACGCATTTATCAAGCAAAATGAGGCTAGCGCCGGCGAGAGCGACGGCTAGCGCAGCATTCGTCATGAAGCCGGCTGGACCGAACAGCGCCGCTGCAAATTCCTTCACAGCGACAGGTATGACCTGGCGCTACCTGCCGCTCTCCCATACATTTCAATGGCAGACGCTGCAATGATTGTTTTTAGTGGTTTTTGTGTTCTTTTCTTTGGCACAAAATTCAACACATGTTTATATTGATATGTTTTATGAATCTGGCTGGTTATTTCTATGTTTTTGAAGTTTTTATTATTTTTGACAATGTAATGTTGTGAGTGACATGGGAATTGCATCTCCTCCACCCAAACTCATTGGCATCAAAATCGCTTGTTTTCACCACAAACGGGGCTTGTAAAGCTATTTTGTAGCCTGTCAGGTTGGGCGGTCACGTTCGCTCTTCGAAATTGTCAGCGCCCAAGCTATTCGGCAGCCCTGTCCTTGATGAATCTGTGTTGGTCAGTGTTTGTGCAGTCGCTGTTTTAATTCGCTATGTGGCGGCGCGAGCGTCGCTGTGCCTCGCTGCGCTGCGTTGTGCGGCGCTGTGCTGTTCATACATGTGCCCTTCTGCCATTAGCAAGGAATTCACTTCCCGCGACCCCAGTCGTTGTTAATGAATACACTGTAGTTGTGAGCGTGCCTGGCCACATATTGCAGGATTAACATTCAGTCGTACCAGCTCATAACAACCCGTTATGCATTCTCATGTGTGCCACATTTTCATGTAGTTGTCTAGTTTGATTTTGTGATGACTTTGGGAAGGAATAAGATTTGTATATTTAAGCACAACGGGGTATGCTTTATAAGGACCTATGCATTACAGTATGTAGAACCCCCTGCTAAATCAAGCTAATAATTCGTGGCGCCTTGGGCCCTAGCTTGTTTTCAAGCGTCATTTTAATTTTTTTCCGCCACTTGCACATAGCTGATATTAGCTTGTCCCTGTTGCGCGCATGTTTGTTTTTGAATTTTGAATCACAGTTGCTTGCGTCATATCCGGTTCCGGTATCCTCCTTTGCGTTTCAACGCCACCTTAAGCTAAAAATGTCTAGCGCTTATGCCAATAGCTTGTTTTCAAGCGTCATTTTAATTTTTTTCCGCCACTTAGCTTGCACATAGCTGATATTAGCTTGTCCCTGTTGTGCGCATGTTTGTTTTTGAATTTTGAATCACAGTTGCTTGCGTCATATCCGGTTCCGGTATCCTCCTTTGCGTTTCAACGCCACCTTAAGCTAAAAATGTCTAGCGCTTATGCCAATAGCTTGTTTTCAAGCGTCATTTTAGTTTTTCCGCCACTTAGCTTGCACATAGCTGAGAATAGCTTGTTCCTGGTGCGCGGAGCGTTTTTTTTTTTTTTTAATTTTTCCCATGTCGCTTTGGTCATTTCCGGTTCCTGTTTCCTCCTTAGCGTTTCCACAATGCTGCCCAGACGATGAGTGATGCGCCTCCCCAGCTCCTCCTCCGACTCTGACCCCACCACCCCTCCCCCACCTCCCCCACCTACCTCACCTCCCCCACCTAGCACCCCTTCCCCTCCTGGGCAGGCAAAGAAAAAAGTTGCAGAACACACAGGGGGGATTGGCCCTGAAATTTCTTAGTTTTCTGGCCAAATTGGATCACTCCCCGTGGGGCATCCCCATTCTGGATGTCCTGCGGGGATGCCCCCCCCTGGAGGGCCCTAAAAATTACCTCAGCCCCGTCCCATCTGTGCATGCGTGAGCTGCGGATGCCTCTTGCGCTTACCTCTAGCAGGGTGTACCCCTGCGCCAGACATTTTTTAATTTTGTGTGCAGGCGCACTCCCTGTTAGAGTCAAACGCCACATGCGTACTTTGCCGTGCAGACCCAGCTGAGCTGGTATGCACGTCCAAACGGCCTTGTATGCGCATACCACAGCGGCGCAGAGCGCTGTGCTCGGCTGGCGCAGTCACGTGGGAGCGTCCTCAGTGGTGTATTTGTGGCCTTCCAAGGGGGTTGCAGACAGCGGACCACCCACAATTGGTGTGGCCCACCAAAGTGCACACAAACCCAGAATAGTGATAATCCTGGGTGTGGGTCCACTTTGATCTGGTCTCTGTATAACTGTTTATGCCATTGTTCTGATGTCATGTATTGATTTGTGTTTTTTTTTTCATTTTTCATAGGACTTCTGCGTGGCCGAGTACGACTATGCCCGTGGAGGAAAAAAACGAATTGCCATGGAGGTGAAGGCCACAGTGTCCCGGCGCTTCCACACCGAGCTCTCGATCAGAGCGATTCAGCAGAAGTGGTCGGACTTTAAGCGCCGGGACCCTGAAGGCGTGTACCGCCTATATGATGCCTACGCATCAGGTAAGTTAAAGCTTATGCTCTGTTTATACTTTTGGCAGAATCATCTGCTAAGCTGTGTCCATTTGTGCTCTTTATATTAATTATTTTCTTTCACCCCCTCAACACAGATAAGCGTCCTCCCCTGGGGAAACGTGGGAAGGGATTCCTCCCCCGAACCAGGCAGGCGGACTTGGGGGAGTCATCGGGGGAGGGTCCCTCCCGCGGGTCCTATTTAGAGGACCCAGGGGAGGAAGGGGATGACGCCCCAGAGGAGTGTGCTGCTGGGGGGCTGGCAGGATCAAGCCTCAGCTCCTCACACTCTGAGTCTGAGGACTCTCACCAGGCAAGGGGCCACTCTCAAGTGGGGAGTCCAAGTGGGGTGGTAGAAATGGACTCGCCCACACTCCCTGAAGGAGCAGGGAGTGAGAGGGAGGAGGGTGGCCCTTTGCCTGGTGGATCTTCCGACCAGAGTGTGAGGAGCCGAGGCTCCCCGCCTCCTCCTCAGAGCCCTCCCTGGGCTTCAAGTGGCGGTTCATCCCCTGGTGAGTGTCCTTTTTTTCATTGTTAGTCTGTGACAGGTTTCATCTTGCAATTTGTACTTAGCCCTTGCCATTCCTCTCTAATTTGCAGGGCATCATATAGGCGGCACCTCCATGGCCTTTTGGAGAAGCATTCTCCACGGGCATAGTCGTGGTAAGTGTTTGTTGTTATCCATCACATTCCCTATGTTATGACATTCATTAAAGTGGACCCACAAACATTGATAGTGCTTGGATTCTCGAAGGTTCCCTGAAAAATCACATCCCTCACCCAGGGCACCCCCCAAAAAAAAACCCCACAAACTCCTTACCTCTTTGGGGGTTGCCAAAGCCACCGTCCCAGCCTCCTGTGTGACACTCTAGATGTGTGTGCGCCTGCGCTCTGTTTCCTAATGGGCTGCGCGTGCGCACACACTCGAGGAGTGATGTGTGGAAGGCAGCGGCGGCGGAGTACGTTGTCTCACTCAAATTGTGGTGCTCTGCCAAAGCGGACCAAAACCCAGATTTGCTGCAATCCTGTGTATTGGCCCACTTTTAACAGACACATGTTTCCTGGTCCATTGTCACAGCTGGTTTGATAATGTACCTTAACCTCACAAACCCCACTACAGTGCTAGCCAACTGGCAACCACCCCTATGTTTCTGCCCACACCATGATGGTTGTTCTCATTTCTTTTCTTGGGTTAAGTTGTTCCCGCTAAAACATGTGGCACACTAGTAACATTAGCCAATCAACTGCTAATGAGTGCTTTACATAGCACTGTCTATGTTATTTGCACATTATCTTTAGGGATACATGTTGCAACCCTAACTAATTGACATTAACTCATGGACCAGGAAATATGCTAATTTTGTACAACCTGTATGTAACCATGCAAGCCTTTGATTTTTCAGACTCAATAACCAGATGGATGTCAAATAGTCAGGTGTCATTGGCCCACTAATTGTGTTTTTGTCTTTTGCTTTCTGTTGACAGATGTTGCTACGCAGATGGAGCCAGAGAACCTCCTCCCCACCCCAGCTCCAGGGACGGCCAGCAGCATGGGCCCCCGCCACAGCTGCGATGGTGAGTACATCCCACTTCATATGCCTAAAGACTTGTGAAACCTATGTCTTCTAGTCACATCTGCAGACATTTAAAATGTACCTATGTGTTAATTTCACACACATCTAGATTCCATGTGTTTGTACAATAATCCAACATGCCTGTCTGCATGCTTGATTGTTGCCTCACATTCTTCATTTGGCCACATAGAGACTATTTTTGCCTTAGACACAACCAAATGTGCCGTATTAGGTCTGGACCTCTAACATTATAGGGCAAACTCGTGTACTCGTTAGGACTTAGGCCCTGAGGTTTGGCTGTGACTAAACACAAAAATGGACACACTGGGACTTATACCTTCTTTGCTTCCCCAGAGTTAAAGTGGAACAACAACCAGGACTTTGACTTTCCTGGGTCTTGGTCCACTACGGTGGGGCACCCCTGATCGTCACCGATGTGTGACAACCCCCTGAACTCACTTTTACTCCAGCAAACGTACAAGCCGCGGCTTGTAGCCGTGGCTCCTCCTCCGCCTCCCCCGCGCCCCTTTTTACGCGCGCGTGCCTGCGCCGGCCATTCACAGATGGCCAGCGCAGGCACGCACACGTCTAGAGGGGCGCCAGGGAGGGCCCGGCGGCCGTGCCACAACGAAACTGAGTTAGGGATTTTGGGGTGTTGGGGGGGTTTCACCCCGAGGGACATCCCGATCTCGGATGTCCCGCGGGGAGGGAGGTGATCGGGCCGGGAATCTGATAGATTCCAGGGCCGATCACCAGTGGGTGTTGGTACACTTTAAGAGTAAATGTATGCTTGGGATGTGTTGTTCACATTCCTGCCAGTCAATAGTACTCATATCATGTTAACCAATAAGCGCACAGTGGTCAACAATGTTAATGTGAGTGTCACCTAATTGGACACACTGACATTACATTGCTACATCTGTGTCTGTTGAGGTCACATTCAATTTATTAATAAATTGTTGTTTCTACATCTCTACAGCTTGTGAAAACCAGCATCGCAGACTGTGGCGGGAGATCAGGCTCCTGAAGCTGATGCTGCTGGCCAAGAAGAGGCGCCGGCGGCGTCGTTAGGGTGGGGGGAAGGCTGGCCTGTTTACGCCCTTTGTTGGGCAATGTTGGCCCTGTTGGCCCTGTGTTTTAATTAAATATTTTGATGAACATCATTACAGTGTGGTGCCTTGCAAAGCATAGTTTAACTGTCTCAAAACCCATTTGTGTGTCAATTTAGCCATACCTTTGGAGCCATTTCATGTGTTAACCATAGTAAGCTATGGTCTCAAATGTGTGGCCTAAATTTACCAATACATTGACATATCTAGATCAAGATACTCATCCCTGACTGTGTTATTAGCTAGGTCTTATGAAAAACACAATTTAGAGGTGGGTTAAGCAAATATATCTACACAAACCAAAACAAACAAAATTAATATTCTTGGCTGGGTGGCCGGGGAGGTTGGGAGTCATTGCTAGGGGCGGTGTTGGGGGACAACAGTGCAGTAAAAAATATAGACTGCTGTTGTATGAGCTGTTGTATCAACAACAAAGTTTGGTCCTGTCGCTGGAGAGATTGCTCCATTAGATTGCCCAGGCGACCAAGTTCCTGGTTCTGCTGTTGGTTTAGGAGCAACTGGTCGATCTGGCGCTGCTGGGCCTCATTTTGTTGCTGACACATCAGCACCTGATTTTCCAACGCCGCAATGCGCTCATTAGTTCCATCACGCGGCTGTTGGCGACTGTAGTCCTCCAGCATCCGGACCCCTAGCTCATAAAAATCAGCACTGGTTGGTGCCACACCTCCTCTTGCTGTGGTTTGAGCCTAACAAAATAGAAAACAACATTTTAGTCAAACCGAACCAATGCAGGTATGCCCCTCAAAATAATTAGCCAAAACAGTCACTATACAACTTACCCTTGTCTGAGCCTCGGAAGCTTGGCCACATGGGACTTGGGAAGAGGTCCCAGCTTGGGGTTCTGGTTCCGCCTCCTGCAAAAACAACAAAGAAAGGAAATGTGACATGTTGCTTCATCCACTACCCACGAACATGCCAATGTGGTTATAGGTCGTCTACATCAGCCATGTTACCTGCGTGTCCTCCGGCACAGGTAGGCTCGAGGTATCGCTGCCAGAGAGTGGCAATTCCACATCCGAGATGTCCGGCAAGTTGGCATATGCTAAACAGGAAATTCAGGTTAGTAGGTCAGTGGACCAAACTCAAATGTAACCTGGCTAGGCTATCGAGGCCATACCTCAACAAAGTGCAAAATTACACACTAGACCAAAGGTATCTGTTAAACTCAGATTGTTAACATGTATGTTACAGGACTAAGAGGCAATAATTTTGGCAAATAACATCAGACACATTGCTTAAATTACACAAACCCGCAATCTCCCAGATGTCTGGAGTGGGGCCCTCACTCGAGCTTGGACCTTGAAAATACATGTGGACACACAAGTTGCCAGAAGCAAGTGCAACAAAAGTAGAGCCAAAATACAGACTAGAGCAAGGCAAAACAACTTACCCTCATCTCTGGCAGCCTGGACTTGAGGGGCCCTTTCTGGACAGCCACTTCCGATATTCGGGTCAACTAAAAAACACAAGTAATGGCTCTAAATATTCCTCAAACTACTACGGGGAATGTTTGGCCAAAAATATGTCCTCCAAAATACATTGCTATCACTCCAATAACTATTAGACTGACCCTGGGGAGGCAAGAAGCACTCCCAAGAGGCATCTTCAAGTTGACAAAGCAAACATGTAGATTATTAGACTAACCAAATTGAACCAGTGTAACAGAAACAGCATAAAGGATACATTATGTATTGCTATACACACCAACAGGGTCCTGTTGACCTGCAACATCGGAAGTGGGGTCCAAAGATGAACCAGTCACTTGGCCTACCAAGAAAAAAGAGGAATGAGACACATGCACTTGGGTAAAAGTGGATAAAGCAAGGTGGACACATGCACTTACCGACATCCAAAGAGTAGCTTGGATCCGGAGGAGATGCTGGGGCCAATGGCATGGGAGCTAGGCAAAAATCAAGCAAACATTGAGCCATAGTTAATGTACGTGCAAAAATACAACATGCATTAAGGTGTGTGAGCAGCTCTTTCACTAATATTCACTAATCAAGGCCAGTGTGGCTTCCACATTTATATGCAGATATATGGCCACACATCTCTGGCTTCAAACATATCTACACATGTTAGGGCCTTGTTAGTTAGTTGCTGTGAGTGTTACAGTGGGCGTGAAATTAGGCCGCAGGCCCATATTATTAATACTCCACAGTGCAACACTCGATTGTTTGACCTGCTCCCACACCCATTTGTTCCCCAAACAACCAGCACCGAAATTAGTGGTAAATACCTTCAATGGCAGACTGGGGTAGCCTTGAGGTTGCTGGAAGGGCAGGAGTTTGGGTGTCCTGAGGCACATCCCGGACAGCAGCATGTGCACCTATGCAGAAAGCAACAGACAGGAAAGTAAAAAATGTTTGAGCTCTAATGTACTACTTCACAGGTCCTACTGTTAGTTGGTCAGAAAGACAAAATGCTAATCACATACATTAACAGTAGCTTTTGTAAAAAGGCAGAAAATATGTACCTTCAGTCCAACCTGTGGTGTCATCCCCAGGATCCACACCCTGCAGCCGAGCCAGTGGAATTTTGGCCTTCAGCATCTCCTCATACGGCCTGTAGGTACTCTTTGGAGCCTGGATGGTCCCACTGTCCACATCAAGATCGTGATTCATCTTTTTCATAAGGGCCCCTCTCAAAGTGTAGAAGCGTTTCCTGCAGGATGGGCCACTACGTGGGTGTTGAGCAGTGCTACTAAGCTCCACACCAATGGCATCCCACAGTTTGCTTCTTTCTTGTTTGCCTATGGACTTGCTTTGGGAGCCAAATATCAGCTCCCATTTAGCAAGGGTAAGGCGCACAAGATGATTATTCTCAGCCAAATTAAATTCAGGCTCCCTCTTGGCACCTGGGCGCTTAGCCTGGGGTGCTGCCCCACCTTCAGGCTGGGCCCTTTTCCGTAAGGGAGGTCTGCGCACAGCACCCACCAAACTCCTACTTGGGCCTGCTGTGGCCGGCAGATGTCCTGAATTTGGCTCCATCCTGTAGCTGCACACACACACAAATACACACCCAACAAGCACGCATGCAGACTACAGAATGGCATCGCAATCTGTTTGGGTTGGGCAGGTTTTATGTGCTCTAACAGCCAATCAAAAACCAGGCCACTTAATTGATTCACACATACAGCCCAGTTCCTTCTAGCCACACCTCCACTGCACTGACTGAAGCATGTGTGTTAGCCAATTAACTCATTACAGACCTCATTAACCAAACAACACACACCCAAATACAACAATGGACTGATGTATCTGAACCCTTTGTGACATGTGGCTAGCCTAACGGCTATTTAAATAAACAGCAGCTTACCTTTCATTGGCCCACCACTGATTTTTCGGCCATGTCCGTTAATTCACGCAAGTTTCGGCTCACGTACGCTAGTAGCGCTACTAGCGTGCGCGTGCGCACTCCGTTTTACGCACACCTGGGTCGGCTAATTGGCGCCCGGAAATAGCAGAGCAACGCAAAAGGCGGCAAAGCGGACCTGTCCTTTTTGAAAGAGAAGTATAAATGGAAGGAATTTTCAAGCTTCTGGTATTCTTACACTGTGGCAAAGGCTGTGGTGTGGTGCGGTGCTCACTTGCTTCCCTTAGCTCATTTGAGCCTCTGTCTGGGTTCTGTCCTCACTCTCTGTGGCTTGTTGGGTGATTTCTGACATCAGTGCTGTTTCTTTAGGAGCTTGTTTTTGGTGGCATATGCAAATATAGTGTAGCATACAGCAAGTGAGGCTTGATTTTGGGGCCTTTTGTGGGCTGTGCAGCAACTCCCCTCTTGGTTGTGCCTAACTTAGAAAGCTGTTTTTCAGCAGGCTGGTGGTTTGGACCACTATAGTTCTGGTTTTGTGGTGAGCTGCATTGTAGCGGGTGTGTGTGGAGTGTGATTGTGTGTGTGTGGTGTGTTTGTGGTTTTGTTGTTTTTTTTGTTTATTTTGTATATATCTTGAGTGTGTGTGATGGATAAGAGGGTGATGTATGGTGTCTGGGTGGATGGATGTATGTGTATGCTGAAAGAGCAGGAGGAAAGGGAGCGGGGTGTTGTGAGGCTTAGGGCACCCCGCTCCTTTGCAATCCGCCTTTCAGTATGGGACTTAAGTGACGAGCAGATCAGGAGCCGCTTCCGTCTGAATCGTGCTGCACTACAGTCCCTATATGATCAGATTAAGCACAAAATCGAGCCATCCACCAAACGCACTCAATCCATTCCAGGCATAGTACGCCTATGTGCCACTCTTAATATTTTGGCACGAGGGACCTTCCAGGCAACCTCCGCCCTCCTCAGCGGGATAAGCCAGGCTACTATGAGCCGCATATTAATCCAGGTAGTTCTGGCCATTTGTGATTTAATCCCAATTTACATCAAGTTTCCTGAGGATGAGGAAGAGGTTGCCAAAATAAAACATGCTTTCTATCTGATGGGAGGGATCCCGAATGTGCTAGGGTGCGTTGATGGTACACATATCCCTTTCCGCCCTCCCCGTGCACAGGAGCTGTCTTACAGAAACCGTAAGCATTTCCATTCGATGAATATCATGGTTGTCTGTGACCCAGACATGAGGCTGCGGGCGGTGAGATCGGGGTTCCCCGGCTCATGCCACGATTCTTACGTCTTGCAGCGGACAGTCCTGTGCCGGAAGTTTGATAACAACGAAATGCCAGCTGGCTGGCTACTGGGTAATAAATTAACCATGTCAATGTATTTTGCAAATAATATGTGGCCTAGTAAGCCAAATTAAAAAAAAAAAAAAAAAGAAAAAAACATGTACTAGTACTAATTGCTGTCTCTCTCCTTGTGTTTTTTCTACAGCGGACAAGGGATATGGGCAGAGAACGTGGGTCATGACTCCGGTCAGGAACCCACGGACCTCTGCCCATGAACGCTACAATGCAGCGCATCGCAAGACCAGAAGCATTGTGGAAAGAACCATCGGCCTGCTGAAAGCACGCTTTCTCTGTTTGGCACGGCCAGGAGGAGAGATGCTCTACAGCCCACAGAAGGTCTCCAAGATCATCCTTGCCTGCTGTGTGCTACACAACATTTGCATTTGTCACCGAATTCAAGCCCCCGAGGAGACAGCACTGGTGCCAGAAATCCCCAACCTGCCCGCAGAAAGAAGTGAGGACACCCAGACTGGTGATGAGCTAAGGGAAAGGATGATCACTTCTTTTTTTGCGGTAAACTAACTACCCTTCACTCTAATGCAAGTACTGCACTACTGGGTAAATGTATTTGACCTCCTATCAAAATGATCAAAAAACCACTCTAAGGGGGGTGTAATATGACCCAAACCACTCTAAGGGGGGTGTAAGATGACCCAAACCACTCTAAGGGGGGTGTAAGATGACCCAAACCACTCTAAGGGGGGTGTAAGATGACCCAAACCACTCTAAGGGGGGTGTAAGATGACCAAAACCACTCTAAGGGGGGTGTAAGATGACCAAAACCACTCTAAGGGGGGTGTAAGATGACCAAAACCACTCTAAGGGGGGTGTAAGATGACCCAAACCACTCTAAGGGGGGTGTAAGATGACCCAAACCACTCTAAGGGGGGTGTAAGATGACCAAAACCACTCTAAGGGGGGTGTAAGATTACCAAAACCACTCTAAGGGGGGTGTAAGATGACCAAAACCACTCTAAGGGGGGTGTAAGATGACCAAAACCACTCTAAGGGGGGTGTAAGATGACCAAAACCACTCTAAGGGGGGTGTAAGACGCCAATGTTGGTTATCAAGTAATGCATTTTTTTATTTTCAACGACAAAACAACTTTAAAGATATATACTAACTGCACTTTTCTTATTTTTTCAGGCACCCAGAGATGCACCCTGATCCATACTTTCCGTTACAAAAACTTTCCTGCACTTTCCTTTGCTTTATAATTTCTGTTGGACTTTTCATTTTCAATTTCATTTCTGTTTTATTTTTATTTATTTTTTAGTGTAAAAATAAAAAAAACAATATATATATACATGTGGCTATGTGTTTAATTCTGTTGTAAGTTTCCTTTTCATTCTAATTCCTATTTTAATTTTCCTTTTCTTTCTCATTTCTGTTTTTATTTTCCTTTTCTTTCTCATTTCTGTTTTTTATTTTCCTTTTCTTTCTCAGTTCTGTTTTTATTTTCCTTTTCTTTCTCATTTCTGTTTTTATTTTCCTTTTCTTTCTCATTTCTGTTTTTATTTTCCTTTTCTTTCTCAGTTCTGTTTTTATTTTCCTTTTCTTTCTCATTTCTGTTTTTATTTTCCTTTTCTTTCTCATTTCTGTTTTTATTTTCCTTTTCTTTCTCAGTTCTGTTTTTATTTTCCTTTTCTTTCTCATTTCTGTTTTTATTTTCCTTTTCTTTCTCAGTTCTGTTTTTATTTTCCTTTTCTTTCTCAGTTCTGTTTTTATTTTCCTTTTCTTTCTCAGTTCTGTTATTATTTTCCTTTTCTTTCTCAGTTCTGTTTTTATTTTCCTTTTCTTTCTCATTTCTGTTTTTATTTTCCTTTTCTTTCTCAGTTCTGTTTTTATTTTCCTTTTCTTTCTCAGTTCTGTTTTTATTTTCCTTTTCTTTCTCAGTTCTGTTTTTATTTTCCTTTTCTTTCTCAGTTCTGTTTTTATTTTCCTTTTCTTTCTCAGTTCTGTTTTTATTTTCCTTTTCTTTCTCAGTTCTGTTTTTATTTTCCTTTTCTTTCTCAGTTCTGTTTTTATTTTCCTTTTCTTTCTCATTTCTGTTTTTATTTTCCTTTTCTTTCTCAGTTCTGTTTTTATTTTCCTTTTCTTTCTCAGTTCTGTTTTTATTTTCCTTTTCTTTCTCAGTTCTGTTTTTATTTTCCTTTTCTTTCTCAGTTCTGTTTTTATTTTCCTTTTCTTTCTCAGTTCTGTTTTTATTTTCCTTTTCTTTCTCATTGGTGGTTTAATTGTATTTCCTTTTTCTTTAAAAAAAAAAAAAAAAATACATGTGGCTATGTGTTTAATTATGTTTTATTTTGCATTTACATTCTAATATCTGTTTTAATTTAATTTCCTTTTCAACACAAAATAAAAACTACAAAAAGTAAAGAAACATGTTGCAATGTGTTTTATTCTGAAGGTACTTGATTCCCAGCCCACAGCAAAGCAAAGCGCAGGCGCTGTGTTGAATAGCGTGGTCAAACTGACTGACAGCGCCTACAAAGCTGAGGGCCAACATCATATTCAGCAATGTAGGCGTTGTTCCCAACAACGCCAGGTAGCGACTGAGGAGGCCTGCTATAGCGAATCGCTACCGCCCGCGGCTGACGCTAGCGGCGCTCATAGCGCCATACTTCAGTCGCTCATCTGTCGCTACCTGGCGCTATTGATGAATCGGCCTCCCCATCTACTCTGAATGGTGCCCGGGTGTAAGCGGTGTACCCCAGGGTTCAGTGCTGGGCCTCTATTATTCAATTTGTTCATAATTGATACATAAGATGGCATTTAGAGCACTTTCTGCATTTTCGACACCAAGATATGTAGCACAGTGCAGTCTATTGAAGATGTTCACAAGCTTCAGGCTGACTTGGACACTCTGAGTGTCTGAGCATCCACTTGGCAAATGAAGTTCAATGTGGTGAAATGTAAAGTCATGCACTTGGGGTCTAATAACCCGAATGCCACATATGTCCTCGGGGGAGTAAAACTGGTAAAGTCACTAGTTGAGAAGGATCTTTACAAGGATTTTTACATCATTACATCATTACAAGGCAGTTCTGGGCACTCATTCACAGAAAGCACACCCTGATTTTAGAAAGGGTGCTATGGAGAGCCACCTGATAAGAGGAAGGAAGGTGTCACGGTCAGCTTACCTGTGCCGCGTTCCAGCGGTGTCCCTGTCGCCCCGCCATTCAGGCGCCGGCCGCGCCGGGCGGCGGCTCGCGTGGCTGCGGGCGCGCCCCCTCCTTCTCCTCCTGCCGGCGTATCCGGCATCAGCACACGTGCTCGCGCGGGTGCGCGAGCACGTTCCCTCTATGCCCTCCGGCGGTGCTGCTCTCAGCGCGGCCACCGGAGGAAGTGAATATTAATTCAAAGGGGCACGCCCCCTTTTCAGTTAAAGGGCCGATGAGCCCAGCTGGGCAGCACGCCCTCTGCTGTGTTTGGGCCAATGAGCCCAATAGGGGTTGCTGGGCTGTACCCCCTATATCCAATCAGGTGCTGGGTCTTGTAAACACCAATCACACACCCAGCCCTAATCATATCCGTTCCCTATAAAGGTTTACCCCACCAGTTGCTCAGTGCCTGTGATAGCGCCTAGACCCTAGTAGTTGTTTATCCCTGATATTGATCCTGACTACTGTTGCCGACCCTCGCTTGTTTGACCATCCTCGATCTCCATTCCAGTTGCCGACCTTTGCCTGTTTGACCATCCTCGATCTCCACTCCTGTTGCCGACCCTTGCTAGCCTTTGACCATCCTCGATCTCCATTCCAGTTGCCGACCTTTGCCTGTTTGACCATCCTCGATCTCCACTCCTGTTGCCGACCCTTGCTTGCCTTTGACCATCCTTGATCTCCATTCCAGTTGCCGACCCTTGCCTGTCCTTGGACTTCCACCTTACGCTCACATACTGGCTACCCAATTCCACTTCCAGCCGCGGGCTCTCCAGTTCTCTGTACCGTAAGATCTCATCCTTTGAGCCATAAAGTCCTGGGGGCAACCGATCCCGGGCAGGCGTGTTCTGCGTCCCGGCAAGCGGGGGCTCCTATAGGTGAAGCTGGCTGCGGAGATTGGGGGTTGAGGTCCTTACCAAGAGAGCTGGAGTTGTCCAAGTGGTAAATTGTGGCATAGCCTCCCCCAGAAGCTTGTCACAGCATCGACAGCTACAACTTCAAAAAAGGATTACTTTTTGCTACTTTAGTTACTATTAGGTGTTAGCCTTGTGCAGGGTTTTAAACCAGTGTCCCCCAAACACACACACAGATACATTCACACTCAGACAATTATAGAGGAAGTGAAAGAAGACTGAAAGAAGGAAAGTGGACGAGTAATGGTGAAAGTGATGGATGTCTGATGGGTCGCAGAATGCTAGACAGAGATACAGTGAATGCAGGAATGCAGGAAAGATGGTGACAATGTGGAAAATAAAAAGAGAGAGAAAGATGTAGAGAAGGTGATAAGAGTGGGAGATGGAAGAAATGTGAAAAAGAGTAAAGGAGGGAATGTGGAAAAGAACAGTAAATTGTGGTAATTATGAGGCGAGAATGTGTGAGTGTAAGATGGAGGGAATGTGGAAATGACAAGAAGGAAAATGTGGAGAAGACAGCAAAATGGAGGGGATGTGGAAAAGAAAATTCAGTTGGAGTACTAGCAGAATGTCTCTAAAAAAATAAAACAGCAAGTCTAGTTGCCTTGAGCTATTCCTACAGATAGCCATTCAGATCTGAAGTGGTGTCTGAAAGAGGTCTCCTGGTTCCCCCTTACAGGGAGATATGGATGTTGCCCTGTGCAGCCCCACACAGCATGCACCCCCAGAGGCCCCCCATATACATGGAAGCCCAATACCAAAGTTGAAAGTCAATGATGAAGTTGAGGGTGCATTCATGACAGGTTTTCCTTAAGCTTATACCAGGGTGTTGGTCCACTTCTTCATCTATATAAGTAAAGTTTTCTTAACGCTATCCTAAACTCTTCCTGGCAACTCTACATGCCATGGTAAGCAAGCAGCCTGCTTATAAACTAGGGACATCTACAGCAAGAAGAAAGTATATATTTTGATATTTGCTTTTGGATAGGTTTTTGAGCTTCTTTGCCACCAATTAATCATTCTTAAATCACTAGTGTGACCATCATCTGGTTCTGCCTCACACCTTTAACTTTAGGACTTGCTGGCAGTGGATGGAGAAGTGTGAGACTTAACCAAGGTATCCAGTATTCTTTATGGGTGCACTAATATTTGATGGAAATGGGGTTAGTTACTAAGCTGACATGATCGTTTGATGATAACTGGCCAGTGCCGGAGGAACCCTTTAATGGACAGATGCTGGGCCAGGCTACGGATGGTTTACTGACTCTAAGTGGCTGATTAGTGATTAGCAGAATGAGTAATGGAACCTTTTCTACAGAATTGATTAGTCAGTTGTTTTTTCTGATTATCAGTGAAAGGTTAGTTAGGGATTGACTCCTGTATAATTAACAATTGACTATCACTTCATCAATGAGAAGCGAGTGGTTTTGTAAGGCACTAGTGACTTTGGATTAGCAGGCTATACTGTCTGTGATACTCACCTTGCCCAAGTCGGGGGACAAACTGACACTCTACCCTGCTTTAATCCTTGGCCTGTTAGTCATGTACCCTGCATTGTTCCTGCACCCGTCAAGTCCTGTGGTCTAATAGTATGATATCCTGCCCTTTTCAGCACCTGCCAACTCCTGTGAAATGCTAGTCACCTAATCTGTTGTGTTCCTGCACCTGCTAATCATGTGTCATGCTGGTCCTGTATCCTGCTGTTTTCCCTCACCCATCAAGTCCTGTGACCTGCTGGTCATGTGTCCTGCTGTGTTCCAGCATCTGCCGGTTCCTGTGTCCTGCTAGCATTATTTTTTGCTGTGTCCCTGCACCTGCTAAGTCCCGTGCCCTGCTAGTCATGTATTCAGCAAAATTAACCTAAATAAGTTCCTGTTCCCATTGACAAAACACAAGATAAGACTGCATTTCCAGTAACTACCATCTGGTCCTGTTGGCACCCATGATTTTTGATCATGATGATCATAGATTAACCTTTCTGATCCCAGTAGATAACAAATCTCAATATCTCATAACAGAATCACTGCGAAGAAATCAAAATTTCACCACCGCCTTGTTATGCCAAACAGAACCTGCAGCTGGAGCTTAGCTGCAATAAACTGACAACTGAAAGATTTCAATGTGATGTGACGTCCTGCAATTCATCATTTGTTTTGCTGGACACAATGCTGAGAGGACTGCAGCCTGCAGAATGGAAATGCTTCACCTCTTCACCCCATACTCACTCGCATCAACACTTTCCTTATATTAGATAAATAACATTAGATAATGTAGACATATAATTAAATAAATGATTTGATAGATAGATAGATAGATAGATAGATAGATAGATAGATATGAGATAGATTGATAGATAGACAGATAGATAGATATGGGATAGAAAAATAGATAGATAGATAGATAGATAGATAGATAGATAGATAGATAGAAGATAGATAGATAGATAGATAGATAGATAGATAGATAGATATGAGATAGATAGATAGATAGATAGATAGATAGATAGATAGATAGATATGAGATAAATAGATAGATAGATAGATAGATAGATAGATATGAGATAGATAGATAGATAGATAGATAGATAGATAGATAGATAGATAGATATGAGATAGATAGATAGATAGATAGATAGATAGATATGAGATAGATAGATAGATAGATAGATAGATAGATAGATAGATATGAGATAGATTGATAGATAGACAGATAGATAGATATGGGATAGAAAAATAGATAGATAGATAGATAGATAGATAGATAGAAGATAGATAGATAGATAGATAGATAGATAGATAGATAGATATGAGACAGATAGATAGATAGATAGATAGATAGATAGATAGATATGAGATAGATAGATAGATATGAGATAGATAGATAGATAGATAGATAGATAGATAGATAGATAGATATGAGATAGATAGATAGATAGATAGATAGATAGATAGATAGATATGAGATAGATAGATAGATAGATAGGTAGATAGATATGAGATAGATAGATAGATAGATAGATAGATAGATAGCTATGAGATAGATAGATAGATAGATAGATAGATAGATAGATAGATAGATATGAGATAGATAGATAGATAGATAGATAGATAGATAGATATGAGAGAGAGAGATAGATAGATAGATAGATAGATAGATATGAGATAGATAGATAGATAGATAGATAGATAGATAGATAGATAGATATGAGATAGATAGATAGATAGATAGATAGATAGATAGATAGATAGATATGAGAGAGAGAGATAGATAGATAGATAGATAGATAGATAGATAGATATGAGATAGATAGATAGATAGATAGATAGATAGATAGATAGATAGGAGATAGATAGATAGATAGATAGATAGGAGATAGATAGATAGATATCAGATAGATAGATAGATAGATAGATATGAGATAGATAGATAGATAGATAGATAGATAGATAGATAGATATGGGATAGATAGATATGAGATAGATAGATAGATAGATAGATAGATAGATAGATAGATAGATAGATATGAGATATATATATATAGATATATGATATAGATAGATAGATAGATAGATAGATAGATAGATAGATAGATATGGGGTAGATAGATAGATAGACCATGGCCCCATTCCTGGAGAGGCTGCACCACCCCAAACACAGGCAGACCCTGAGCCTCTATAGACTGAGCGCCCACAGCCTGGAGATGGAGACAGGCCGGCACAGGCAGACATACAAGCCACGGGAGAGCCGACTGTGCCGGCACTGTGAGCAGGGGGCCCTGGAGGATGAGGCCCACTTCCTGCTACACTGCAGCAAATATTCATCCACCAGGGACACTTACCTCCAGAGACTCTCCACCCTCATCCCGGACTTCACCTCCATAGATGATGAGAGGAAACTCCACATCCTGCTGGGAGAAGAGGAGCCCACCCTGCAAATAGCCGCCCAATATGTCTCCACCTGCCACCAACTGAGAGGAACATAAGAGACCATGGACTGATATACCCCTATACTGCACCCTATACCCCACCTCTATACTGCCCCTATACCCCACGTATATACTGCTCCAACTAAAAGGACAATTAGAATCTATGGATTTCAAACCCATATACTGCCCCTTAATCCTACGCAACCCCCTACTGCCTCTATACCTCTCCACCTGCCATCATCACTGGACCAACGTACACCCAACCCTGCCCCTATAACCCAACACCCCCCCCCCCCCCATTTGCTATTCCCTTTTGCTTTGGCAATGCTAAATGTTTTTTTGGACCTGCCAATAAAGCTCTTTTGAATTGAATTGATAGATAGATAGATAGATAGATAGATAGATAGATAGATAGATATGAGATATATAGATAGATAGATCTGGGATAGATAGATAGAAAGATAGATAGATAGATAGATAGATAGATCTGAGATAGATAGATAGATAGATAGATAGATAGATAGATAGATAGATAGATCTGGGATAGATAGACTGCAGGAGGGTCTATTATAAGAAGTACAATGACCTTTACTCTTCATGTGGCCCCTCTCCATTAATGGCAGCTTTAGGCATGAGCCTGCTGTGCCTAATGCTAAGCTGCCTAGCCACATATATGGAAGGTAATTTAGCAGCTGATTATGTTCAGCACTTCAACAGCTTTTGTTTATGAAGCACCACCTTTCTTTTCCATTACAGCGGAGTTCCTCTGTAATGTTCTTCTGTGTTCCAGAATGGCAGCCTCTAATTAGGGAAAAGGTCGCTGCATCGTTGTGCGTTGCTAGGCCTGATTTTCCCTCTTCTAGTAAGTGAGGTATTGTTTTCTGACCATTACGCCTTTTGCCTTTTGGAAGAGGCTCTTAAATGCTTCAATAATTCATAGGAAGGCATAAGAGCGGCTTGCACGGAGATGTGAGGCCCCCTCTTCCTCCACATGCTCTCCCAGCTTCGGCATGGGGACCGGCCTGCACCGATTCAGCCTAATTGTTTGGCGGGTGTTGCGGTTACTATGGAAACACTTCGGGTCCGGCACAAACTCCACATCTGATCCACAGGCTCCAGGGAGCCTGTGTTGGAATTTCTAGGCTGAAGCCTGACATCCCAGAGGCCCCTATAGAGAGTAGCCCCAGCCTGTCTGGCTCGTGGGTCCCAGGGAAATGCTGGAGGACCGCTGATAATAATGCGCAACCAGGAAACAGATTTATTGACACAGCAGCTGCTGCAGTGTGTGCACCGCTCCGCTCTTCCCCCCCCCCCGGGCCCCATATGTGTGAGTGACGGGGCTCCTCGCTATCTTTGCTTCTCATTTGTAAAGGAACTAAAGACAATTCAGCCAATGCTTACCACTTCCTCCTTCACTCATATGGCAGCCAGCAACCATTCAGGTTTGTAAGTACACTCGGGTGCCATCCCCGAATGGTCACTGGCATCACTAAGAGAAGAACAAGGAATACCTGGTGCACCACTAACACCAGCAGTCACAACCAAATGAATGAAACTAGTGTGCAGCCAACTGGCCATATAATAGAAACAGTGCAAGAACATAGGAGTTCCCAGAAAACTCCCACAATGACCAGTAAATAGGCTGCACCACTAAACTACAATGACATTTATTGATTGCACAACATACACTAACACAACCGGTCACCACCATTCATGTGATTGACTGCCATACAATGTATGATCTGACTTTAATTCCTCCTTAAATGGATCCGAATCCGATCTGCCAACAGTCAACCACCTACTAGATGCCCACAAAGCTCTGAAGTACAGGGGACAGCTAACACAGGTGCGGAAGCCACACCTCCTGCAGTAGGATGTATGCTTCTGTGCAGTGTGCAGCAGTTTCCTGTACCCTTGGATGCAGTTCTGCTACGAAAAAGTAAATATCCCTCCAATGTAGGGCTTACTGATTATGGGGGGGGGGGGGATTAGGTTAGTATTAGGTTACTATTGTGTTTCTATAGACCATGACAACCCCTGGTGCAAAGTTGCAAGTGATAGTTTATGTCCCTAATGGACAAATGTAATTTACCAGCTCTTCTGGCGATGGGCTAAGTATATTTATATCACAGACAGTTCTCTTCCTCTCAATCGATACATTTGTTACATTTTCCTGCTGCAGAGTAAATACATCTGTGTGTCCACAGTACATCATAAGGCTATTCACTAAAATGTGTCAAGCTCTCTACCTCATGTGGGATCAGGACAGGATTAAGGGGAGGAGGGGCCACAGCTACCACCCTGGGATCTCCACCACTGTAGCAAGGACAGTGATTAATCTACAGTTGGCTCCGGGGGGCCTCCATTCGGCTTTTTGCTATGGGCCTCCACCACACTTGCCAGGCCCTGTATAAGAGCGAGCACCACGATATCTAGTGCACTTGAAATCTCACATGGAGATCTGACCACACTTTAGTAACCCACAGAGAAAAGGTGGAAACGCTGGAGAACACCCCACCCTCAAAAAATCTATTTGGTATAAAAAAGCTTTATTGTGTGTTGAGGAGGAGAGTGAATACCATCCAGCTGAGACAGTGAACTTGCCCCATGGGGCAACAACCACCATTTTTTTGGCATTTCTGTTTTAAAACATGAGTTGCAAAACTTTTCTATGTCCTCCCTTATACCCCAGCAGATTGTAGGCTCCTCCACCTTCTGTATCTCTTACGCCCTATGGACTGGATGCTCCTCCTACTTTATTCTACAGAATACTAAGTTATTAAATATGAATTATTTATTGAAGCAAGTGTGACTCTAGGAGCATTTTTGGGTGTGAACTGCAACCCACATCTCAGTGAGCGTTTTAACTCAAATCACCTGCACCTGAAATGGCACAACTTTACAGGTGAGGTGCATCATTTTATCAATTAGGAAGGATAATTCTTTTTTTTTTGCATAGCTCATAGCGTGCTGTGGTTTCCAATGATATAGCTCACCTGTAAAACTGTCCCATTGCAGGTACATTTTTGGAGAGAAATTGTAACTGACCTTTTATTGCAACTTTCATATGTGTTAAAGTTAAAAAGCTCACCGAGATACAAGCTTTTCATTTATTTATTTCTCCTCCCTTTCAGTATATCCTAATAGATTATGAGTTCTTCCCTTTTGTTCTCTCCCATATATCCTAATCCTATCCTATTATGTAAGCCCTTCCCCTTTTGTGCCCTCCCTTATACCCTAATAGATTGTAAGCTCTTCTCCTCCTGTATCCTCCCTTATACCCTAATAGATTGTAAGCTCTTCTCCTTCTGTATCCTCCCTTATACCCTAATAGATTGTAAGCTCTTCTCCTTCTGTATCCTCCCTTATACCCAAATAGATTGTAAGCTCTTCAACTTCTGTATCCTCCCTTATACCCTAATAGATTGTAAGCTCTTCCGCCTTCTGTAGCCTCCCTTATATCCTAATAGATTGTAAGCTCTTCTCCTTCTGTATCATCTCTTATACCTTAATAGATTGTAAGCTATTCTCCTTCTGTATCCTCCCTTATACCCTAATAGATTGTAAGCTCTTCTCCCTTCTGTATCCTCCCTTATACCCTAATAGATTGTAAGCTCTTCTCCTTCTGTATCCTCCCTTATATCCTAATAGATTGTAAGCTCTTACCCTTCTGTATCCTCCCTTATACCCTAATAGATTGTAAGCTCCTCTCCTTCTGTATCCTCTCTTATACCCTAATAGATTGTAAGCTCTTCCCTTTTGTGCCCTCCCTTATTTAACATTTTTATTGAGTAAAATCAATCAATCTAATACAATATATACATAGTTACAATAAATAGATAAATAAATAAAATAATAACTAAACAAAAAGAAACAGGCCTGACAATTCAGCATTACTATACCAATTCTATATAAAATCCTATATATACACAACCTAACACTACACTATGCACCATTCAGAAGAAAGACTAAGAGACCCCGTTACCTTTGCACGCAGCCGTTCTTCAAAAATCTGTCATTGTTACCAAAAATGTAAATACAGTGTGAGAAGAGACAGAAAAGCCCACCCAGAGGGAAGTCATGAGGACTAAGGAGGCCTGATGTTCCTCCACGCCTTCATCCAGGCCCCCTGTTCCCACCTGTCCCTCTCCGGCACCTGGATCTTGCCCACCTCATGCAGGATGTCATGCACCACCACCGGGACAGGGAGGACTTTCTTCCTAATGCAGAGCTGGCACCGTGCATTCCATGTGAAATAGCGAATCACTAGACTAACTATATATAAAGTGTCCAAACAAAAATCCCCTCTGTTCTTGAATGCTCCATACACCCACTCAGCATAGGAAAGCTGGGAGAAGAAGGGGGCACCGAGGGCCAACCCCACCTGTTTACACACATCTACATTAAAGGGACACCGGAGCAGGAAGTGGTCCATAGTCTCCACCTCATCCTGACACTCCTCACGGAGACAAATTATCTCTGGCAGGCTGCGGCACCTCCGGATCCCCCTAAGGTAGAGTTTTCATTGGAAGGAGAGCCAGACTATATCACTTTGTCAGTGTCCACTTACCTGCGTCCCGTTCCTGCGGTGCTCCCCGTCCCGCCGCACGGCTCTCTGTGCGGCGGCCGCGGCAGGCGGCGGCTTCGCTTCCGCCCGGCGTGCACGCGCCTCTGCCTCCGTCGGCCGGCGTCCCCGGCTCTAGGTCTCGTGCTCGCGCGGGCGCGCGAGCACGCTTTACTTATACCCTCCGGCGGCGCTGCTCTCAGCACGGCCGCCGGAGGAGAGTCAATTAGCTACAGCTGTGGGTTAGGGGAGGCATTTTACTGGCCAATCTCTTGCTGTTCCTATCAGACTCCTGGGTGGCACGCCCTGTGCTATCCAATTGAAATAAAGTTCCAAGTTGCACCAATCATCAGGCTCTCTTCCCTGGCCCAATCATACCTGCTTCCTATATAACTCCTCTTCAGCCAGTTGGTCATTGCCTGTTATAGCGCCTAGACCCTTGTAGCTGTTTATCCTCGATTTTGATCCTGATTCCTGTTGCCGACCTTGCCTGTTTTTTGACTATCCTTGATCTCCGTTCCTGTTGCCGACCCTCGCTTGTTTGACCATCCTCGATCTCCACTCCTGTTGCCGACCCTTGCCAGTTTGACCATCCTTGATCTCCGTTCCTGTTGCCGACCCTCGCTTGTTTGACCATCCTCGATCTCCACTCCTGTTGCCGACCCTTGCCAGTTTGACCATCCTTGATCTCCGTTCCTGTTGCCGACCCTCGCTTGTTTGACCATCCTCGATCTCCACTCCTGTTGCCGACCCTTGCCAGTTTGACCATCCTTGATCTCCGTTCCTGTTGCCGACCCTCGCTTGTTTGACCATCCTCGATCTCCACTCCTGTTGCCGACCCTTGCCAGTTTGACCATCCTTGATCTCCGTTCCTGTTGCCGACCCTCGCTTGTTTTGACCATCCTCGATCTCCACTCCTGTTGCCGACCCTTGCCTGTCTATTGGACTGCCATCTTACGCTCACATACCGGCTACCCGATTCCACTTCCAGCCGCGGGCTCTCCAGCACTCTGTACCGTAAGACCTCATCCTTTGAGCCATAAAGTCCTGGGGGCAACCGATCCCGAGCAGGCGTGTTCTGCGTCTCGGCAAGCGGGGGCTCCTATAGGTGAAGCTGGCTGCGGAGATTGGGGGTTGAGGCCCTTACCAAGAGAGCTGGAGTTGTCCAAGTGGTAATCGTGGTTCCGGGAGCGTGACATTATAACAGGCCCAAAAAATATCAATATGGAAGACCTGGTACAGCAAGTGCAGGCGATGGCCACCGCTATCAATCAACTTGCCCAGAGGGTGGCCAACCAAGAAACCCGCCAGACTTCAACACCCGCTGTATCACCTCATATTCCTGAGCCTAAGGTTCCTTTGCCTGAAAAATTCTTTGGAGACCGGGCCGGCTTTTCAAATTTCAAGAATTCGTGTGAACTCTACTTTAGGCTGCGGCCTTTATCTTCTGGCACAGAAACCCAACGGGTGGGTTTAATTATTTCTTTGTTACAAGGAGATCCCCAGTCATGGGCTTTCAGCTTGCTCCCTGAAGATCCTGCCTTACACTCCGTGACATCTTTTTTTTCAGCTATGGGAGTGTTGTATGCGGATCCAGATCGTCAGTCCACGGCGGAAAACAGGCTTCGGGCCTTGAAGCAGGGTCGGAATTCCGCCGAGGACTACAGCGCTGAGTTCCGGCGCTGGGCAGTAGAATCTACCTGGAATAATCCAGCCCTGTGTAGCCAATACCGTATGGGGCTGTCCGAAAATATTAAAGATGCCCTGGTCAACTTTCCTACCCCAAAAGATTTGGACCAGCTTATGCAGGTCTCCATCAGGATCGATAGGCGTCTTAGGGAGAGAGCCAGGGAAAGGGTTAGAGTTACTACGCCCTTTAGACCTTCACAAACTCCCAGCCCTTCAACTTCTGGTGGGGTAAACTCCTCCTCTCCCTCTCAAGAGGAGCCAATGCAGGTTGGCAGAGCCCGTCTTTCTCAGGACGAGAAACAACGAAGACGGTCTTTGGGTCTTTGTCTCTATTGTGGGTCCCCGGGGCATTTTGCCAGGTCTTGCCCAAATAAGGGATATCCGGCGGGAAACTTTCTCGCCTAGGTCAGGAAGAGGGTGCTGACCTAGGTGAATTGAAGCATTACCCTCACCATGATAAGATGTTAATCCCTACTGAGCTTTTCTGGGGTCTTTCCAAACAGGCAGTATCTGCGTTTGTAGATAGTGGAGCTGCAGGTAACTTCCTGGATCGGAACATAGTCTCCATCCTGGGAGTTCCACTGGTACCTCTAGAAAAGTCTCTTCAGGTTTTGGCCATCAACGGGAAGGCCATCCTGGGAGGGCCGGTCAGTCACAAGACCCCCCCTCTCAGATTGGTGGCCGGTTCATCTCATACTGAACTTATAGAATTTCTGGTGTTTGATTGTCCGGAAACACCAGTAGTTTTGGGATACCCATGGCTAAAGCTCCATAACCCCGTATTCAATTGGCAGTCCGGTGATCTGATTAAGTGGAGTAATTTCTGCAGATCACATTGCTTCTCCACCATCCTTAAGAGTGTGCAGATTTCGCCCCAAGAACTGCCTCTGCCTTATATAGATTGGGCAGATGTCTTTTCTGAGCGGTCCGCTGACAATCTTCCCCCACACAGATCCTATGACTGTCCCATCGACCTACTTCCTGGAACCATTCCTCCTAGGGGCAAAATCTATAATCTGAATCGAGCTGAAGAGCAGGCCATGAAAGAATATATTTCTGAAAATCTGAGTAAAGGCTTTATCCGCCCATCTACTTCACCGGCAGGTGCCGGCTTCTTTTTTGTGGAGAAGAAGGATGGGGGTTTAAGGCCTTGCATAGATTATAGAGCCTTGAATAAGATCACTATTAAAAATCGTTATCCTCTTCCCTTAATAGGTGATTTATTTAATCAGGTAGTGGGGGCTCGAATTTTTTCTAAACTAGATCTAAAGGGGGCCTACAACCTGATCCGTATTCGGCAAGGGGATGAATGGAAAACGGCGTTCAATGTTAAGGATGGCCATTATGAATATTTAGTGATGCCCTTTGGCCTTTGTAATGCTCCTGCGGTCTTTCAAGACTTCGTTAATGACGTGTTTCGTGACTTTTTGGGTAACTTCGTTGTGGTTTACTTGGATGACATCCTCATTTACTCTAAGAACCTTTCCGAACACAGGCAACATGTAAAACTGGTCCTTCAGAAGTTGAGAGAGAATAACTTATACGCTAAAATTTCTAAGTGTATGTTTGAGGTCGCCTCCGTTCCCTTCTTGGGATATATTATTTCTAGTCAGGGGTTGGAGATGGATGGGGGAAAAGTTTCGGCAGTACGGGATTGGGTGCAACCCAAATCCTTAAAAGAATTACAACGCTTTTTAGGATTTGCCAATTTCTATCGACGTTTCATCAAGGGTTTTTCTAGTATCGTTGCACCTCTCACCAATCTCACCCGCAAAGCCGCGTTCACTGTTAACTGGTCACCACCAGCTATTGAAGCCTTCCGTGTCCTAAAACAGGCTTTTACTTCGGCGCCAGTTTTAGTACACCCCGACGTCAACAAACCTTTTATTATTGAGGTAGATGCGTCTGAATTAGGTGTTGGAGCTGTTTTATCGCAATTTTCCGGATCTCCTGAACGTATGCATCCGTGTGCTTATTTTTCCCGGAAATTTAATACCGCAGAACAAAATTATGATGTCGGCAATAGGGAACTATTAGCTATTAAACTGGCATTTGATGAATGGCGTCATTGGTTGGAGGGTTCCTTACATCCTATCACCGTATATACCGATCACAAAAATCTCGAGTATATAGGTGCCGCCAAGAGGTTAAATTCTCGACAGGCCCGTTGGGCATTGTTTTTTTCCCGTTTCAACTTTATTATTACCTTTAAGCCGGGCGTGAAGAATACTAAGGCCGATGCTTTGTCGCGCATGTTTGGTGAATGTAAGGATCGGGGGGATACGGGTGAGCCCATCTTACCTGCAGGTTGTGTAGTCGGGGCCTTGCTCCCTGATCTCTCTAATGTTTTGGCGCCGTTCCAAGTTGAGTCGCCTGTAAACGCACCTTTAGGATGTCAATTTGTACCGCCGCATTTGCGTTCTGATGTTATTCGCGAATTCCACGACGCAAAGACTGCTGGGCATCTGGGAGTTCGTAAGACGTTTATTTTAGCTCGGCGCCACGTATGGTGGCCTTCTATGAGACGTGATATCACTGCCCTTATCGACGCATGTCCTGTTTGTGCACGAAGTAAAGGGGTACACAAGGCTCCTAGTGGGTATCTGATTCCGCTGGAGATCCCTAAAGAACCATGGTCTCACATCTCAATGGACTTTATTGTTGATTTACCTCTTTCGCATGGGAACACTGTGGTTTGGGTAGTCGTCGATAGATTCAGTAAGATGGCTCATTTTATTGCTTTACCCAAGTTACCCTCGGCCCCTGAACTTTCGCGCCTGTTCGTCTCGCATATTTTTCGCCTTCATGGTATTCCATTAAATATTGTTTCCGATCGGGGTGTGCAATTTATATCACGATTTTGGAAAAATTTTTGTTCACGTTTGGGGATTCAGGTTTCTTTGTCCTCCGCGTATCATCCCCAGTCTAATGGGCAGACTGAAAGAACAAATCAAAGCTTAGAACAATATTTAAGATGTTACATCTCTGACACTCAGGAGCAGTGGTCGGAGTTTATTGACTTTGCCGAGTTCGCGTATAATAATGCGCCAAGTGACAGTACCAAAATATCCCCGTTCTTTTGTAATTATGGAAAGCATCCTAGAGCTTCGTCGATTTCTGCAGCACCTTCTGATTTTCCGGTCTTAGAAGAGTGGCTTCAAAGACGGAAAGATGTTTGGGTACGCGTCAAGGAAAATTTAGAAACTATGCACGCTAAATATAAAAAGTTTGCTGATCATCGCAGGTCTCAGGAACCTATCCTTCAGTGTGGGGACCTTGTTTGGGTTTCCACTAGGAATATTGCTCTCCGTCAGCCTTCTTATAAACTGGGTCCTAAATTTATCGGTCCGTACCCCATTGTCAGGAAACTTAATAACGTAACCTTCAAAGTTCAGCTCCCTCCCACTATGAAAATTTCCAACTCGTTTCATGTATCACTGTTGAAACCAGCTAAAAACTCTTCTCCTGCTGGTCCGCCTCCTGTTTTAGTGGATAATGTGCAAGAGTATGAAGTGAACAAGATTCTGGATTCACGTAAGGTTCGCAATACGTTACAATATTTAATTGATTGGGTTGGTTACGGTCCTGAGGAGAGGTGCTGGGTTTCTTCTTGTGATGTCCATGCCAGGGCTCTTGTACGGAAATTCCACCGTGACAATCCGGGCAAGCCAGGTGAGGGTCCGGAGGCCCCTCGTGAGAGGGGGGGTAATGTCAGTGTCCACTTACCTGCGTCCCGTTCCTGCGGTGCTCCCCGTCCCGCCGCACGGCTCTCTGTGCGGCGGCCGCGGCAGGCGGCGGCTTCGCTTCCGCCCGGCGTGCACGCGCCTCTGCCTCCGTCGGCCGGCGTCCCCGGCTCTAGGTCTCGTGCTCGCACGGGCGCGCGAGCACGCTTTACTTATACCCTCCGGCGGCGCTGCTCTCAGCACGGCCGCCGGAGGAGAGTCAATTAGCTACAGCTGTGGGTTAGGGGAGGCATTTTACTGGCCAATCTCTTGCTGTTCCTATCAGACTCCTGGGTGGCACGCCCTGTGCTATCCAATTGAAATAAAGTTCCAAGTTGCACCAATCATCAGGCTCTCTTCCCTGGCCCAATCATACCTGCTTCCTATATAACTCCTCTTCAGCCAGTTGGTCATTGCCTGTTATAGCGCCTAGACCCTTGTAGCTGTTTATCCTCGATTTTGATCCTGATTCCTGTTGCCGACCTTGCCTGTTTTTTGACTATCCTTGATCTCCGTTCCTGTTGCCGACCCTCGCTTGTTTGACCATCCTCGATCTCCACTCCTGTTGCCGACCCTTGCCAGTTTGACCATCCTTGATCTCCGTTCCTGTTGCCGACCCTCGCTTGTTTGACCATCCTCGATCTCCACTCCTGTTGCCGACCCTTGCCAGTTTGACCATCCTTGATCTCCGTTCCTGTTGCCGACCCTCGCTTGTTTGACCATCCTCGATCTCCACTCCTGTTGCCGACCCTTGCCAGTTTGACCATCCTTGATCTCCGTTCCTGTTGCCGACCCTCGCTTGTTTGACCATCCTCGATCTCCACTCCTGTTGCCGACCCTTGCCAGTTTGACCATCCTTGATCTCCGTTCCTGTTGCCGACCCTCGCTTGTTTTGACCATCCTCGATCTCCACTCCTGTTGCCGACCCTTGCCTGTCTATTGGACTGCCATCTTACGCTCACATACCGGCTACCCGATTCCACTTCCAGCCGCGGGCTCTCCAGCACTCTGTACCGTAAGACCTCATCCTTTGAGCCATAAAGTCCTGGGGGCAACCGATCCCGAGCAGGCGTGTTCTGCGTCTCGGCAAGCGGGGGCTCCTATAGGTGAAGCTGGCTGCGGAGATTGGGGGTTGAGGCCCTTACCAAGAGAGCTGGAGTTGTCCAAGTGGTAATCGTGGTTCCGGGAGCGTGACACACTTAATTTCAAAGGAATTTTTGAGCAGTTAATAAGCCTCAAACCCTCCCTCATGATGGAGCCTGGGCACTGCCTGAGGGACAATGGCTCACGAAATCCAGACCCAGAACCCGACTCACCAGAAGCTTCCGTGGAGTAGATCTCATGTCCTCTGCTGTCAATTGCCATTGCCGAAGTATTTTCAACCACGAGGCAACATAGGCCGGGAGCTGAGCCTGAGGAACTCCCTTATCCTCCCTCATACACTAATAGAGTGTAAGCTCTTCTACTTCTGTATTCCTCCTTATACCCTAATAGATTTTAAGCCCATTCTGCATTCTCCCTTATACCCTAATACTGTAGATTGTAAGCTGTTTCTCCTGCTGTCTTCACTTTCAGTCAGTCATATACAATAACCACAATAGATTGTAAGCTCTTCCTCCTTCTGCATCCAATATTATATTCTAATATATTGTGCTCTGTAATTCCTTTTTTCAGCCTCCTCAACTGTTGGGGCACCCCCTTCCCCCCTGGCTGGGAATAAGAGTTAGCATAGGAGCCCTATGTGAATGCAGATATGGGGCCAGGTCATTAGCAGTCACATCCCTGGCTGCAGGCTGACTGTATCACTGTAAGCAATTTATTAATGAATATTAATTTATTATAGATTACAGGATTTTTTGATCCATACCACCATAGAAGTTTTCCTCTGTTGGGTTTTCTTGCGCTTATTTTGTAAGAAGTCTGATTACCCGCCAAGGCATGAGCTCATTTAACACTGATTATGCGGCTTCCATAGAAGCGTTAGAAAGATGCAATTTTTAATGAGAGTCCCAATAATGCCATTTTTGCAGTAAATTGCAGATTCTCTATTTCTGCCTGCATGAATTAGCACTGATGTGATGGAGCTGGGGGCGGAGCCTTTGCACAGCACAGGTGTACAGAATAGTGATTGGTTCAGGGAAAACATTTGGGAGCAGTCCTCTGATACGCTCTTCTCAGTGCTGCAGCAACTTATGAAGCCTGATTCAGAGCCTCACTGTAATTGCTCATTTTTTTGCGGAAGTGAACTCGGAAACCGTGACTTTGCGAATGCTCGTATTATTCACAGATGCGGTGCGTGCGTAATTGCTTGGCGTACGCATACAGCTAAGCCGAGCATTTACAGCTTTGGCTGGCGAACTTGTCTCAGAAGCTGAGTTTGCACCTGTTTTCTGCCATAAGTTTGCGTTGAGTCCATTGATCTTGTTGAACCGTGTCCATCGTTGGACTTAGAGCACACATCATTTTTTAAAGATATTTTTTAAATGTAATAGTTATTTCTGCTTTTCCCCACCAGTGTAGCATCCCATGTAGTGTGCATGCCAGTCATGAGACTTACCTTTGTCCCTTGGATGTATTTAGGACATCCAATGTAGTGTGCATGTCAGTCAGGAGACTTACCTTTGTCCCTTGGATGTATTTAGAACATCTCATGTAGTGTGCATGTCAGTCAGGAGAATTACCTTTGTTCCTTGGACACATTTAGGACATCCCATGTAGTGTGCATGTCAATCAGGAGACTTACCTTTGTTCCTTGGACACATTTAGGACGTCCCATGTAGTGTGCATGTCAGTCAGGAGACTTATTTTTCGCCATATAAGACGCACGTGCCCATAAGACGCACCTAGGATTTGGAGGAGGAAAATAAGAAAAAAATATTCTAAACCAAATGTTGTGCTAAAACACCCCATTACAGGCAGTGTGGCATTCCCCCCACCCCATTCTCCATGGGCAGTTTGGCATTCCCCCATCTCATTCCCATAAGCAGTGTGGCATTTCTCCCCATTTTATAGGCAATGTGGCATTCCCTCCTCCCATTTCCCATAGGTAGTGTGAAATTCCCCCTTCCATTCCCCATAGGCAGAATGGCACCCCCCTCCCATTTTCCATGGGCAGTTTGTCATTCCCCCTCCCATTCCCCATGGGCAGTGTGGCATTCCCCCTCCCATTCCCCATAGGAAGAGTGGCATTCCCCCATCCCATTCCCCATAGGCAGCATGTCATTCTCTCCTCCCATTCTTATAGGCAGTGTGGCGTTCCCCCATCCAATAGGCAGTCTGGCATTCCCCCAACTCATAGGTAGTCTGGCATCCCCCCATATCATTCCCATAGGCAGTGTGGCATTCCCCCATTCCATTCTCCATGGGAAGAGTGGTATTCCCCCAGCCCATTCCCCATAGGCAGCATGTCATTCTCTCCTCCCATTCTATAGGCAATGTGGTGTTCCCCCATCCAATAGGCATTCTGGCATTTCCTCCTACTTATAGGCAGTGTGGCATCCCCCCATATCATTCCCATAGGCAGTGTGGCATTCCCCCATTCCATTCTCCATGGGAAGAGTGGTATTCCCCCAGCCCATTCCCCATAGGCAGCATGTCATTCTCTCCTCCCATTCTATAGGCAGTGTGGTGTTCCCCCATCCAATAGGCATTCTGGCATTTCCTCCTACTTATAGGCAGTGTGGCACCCCCCCCATATCATTCCCATAGGCAGTGTGGCATTCATCCTCTCATTTGCCATAGGCAGTTTGGTGTTCCCCCCTCCCATTCCCCATAGGCAGAGTGGTATTGCCCATTTACCATGCCAGTCCGCCCACTGCTGGCCTCCCAGTGACTGCGACGCAGATGCAAGACTCATGTAAGTATACTTTTAGTGCATCTTATAGGGCGAAAAATATGGTACATTTGTCCCTTGGTTCCATGTCATCTGCTTCAATCCACTGTTACTCACCTTTTGATTGTTACTTTCCTTAGGCCACATTTCCCTCACCATTACCCACCCTTGTTTAATTAAAGGCCACCACACAGGATATAAACGTATAAAAGATATTTTTGTTTTGATAGTTTTTTTAATTTGTTTTATTAAAACAAATTTTAACTCTAAAACAATAATAATTGAAATATAAAAATACTCTTTTGGACCAACATGACACCTGTAAATAGAAAAGAAAAACATGTTAACACCCGTTTGTACACATGTGTGGCTGGATATTGCCCCCCCAATTTTGACATACTTACCACAACATAGTTCTGCGTCCTTTTAGGAGGCCACCCTCCTCCGTGGCGCCATCCCTGCTTCCGAATCTGTATGGAAAAAGAATCTGCACATGTGCGGTTTGTGTGCTGCTTGTGTAGTTTTCTGCTTCACTGAGATTTGTTAAAGAAATAAAATAATTCTTCATAAGAACATGAGATTCAGAAGCATTTATGAGAAATCCTCCTTGTCGTGCTCTGCTGCTGGGACTTCACTTATAGAAAGAGGATGACTTTGCAAAAAACACAGTTTCACGAGAGGGACCACCCTGTGAGATGCTCGCACGAGAAGGATCCGCCCTCTGATAAGAGCATCGCCCAATGTCTTCACCTACTTAGCTCTACGTCCTGTGTCACGCAAATTTAGTTTATATATTTTTATATTCATGGCTGATTTCAGCACGTGCTTACTCATTGCTTGTAAGTGTTTTAATGTATACTTCATTGTAATGTTAATCTGATTAACAATTACCTTTTGATTTGGATCAGCTGATTACACTTTTTTCCCTTTCTTTGCGAAATTTTTCCCTAACAACTTTGTTACCAAAAACACAGGAACTAAAAACAGAAAAGTAACGGAATCAAGAAAAGAACAGAGAATGGGAGACTGGATAAAAAAGGCACCACAAAAGGTGAGAATATTTGTTATTCTCTCATAATACACTCTGCCCTTCTCTGCCCTTTATTCTCTCCGTTAGTTCGATGTGATCTAGTTTCTAGGAACCTGAATCAGCTGGGTATTAATTCCTTTAGATTTGTTTGTGTTTGAGAATCAAGATGCCCACTTGCACCAGGGTAAAAGAGGTCCTTTATGGCTGAGTGAATGTACTGCCCCAAGACGCACCTCTGTGGAGAACACATGGTGGGGGCAGTGAGTGTGTTTCCTCTTGGGATTGAAAGCCTTCTATATTCCATGTCCTACCAACCATATTCCCAAATAGGAATATAGTGGGGAGCAGTGCCTTTATCATACTGCCTTTTCTTGATAGCACTCTGGGTACCCTCTTCACTCTGCCTTAGGACATTGTTGATTCAATTCAGCTTTTAGTCCACTGATTGAGTGCAGGGGCTCTTCCCAAGCAACGAGAGCAAGCGGTCTTATGATCACCTGTTGCCAGACGGCTCTGTGCAAGCTGATTTGGATCTACACTCTGCTGAGCGGGTCCCAAAACTGTTACTGGTTTGTCTCTATTGATGAAAAACCATACTACTGAATTAAGAAATACCTGGATCCTATGGTTCAGTTTTGATGAAATAAGGGGTCAAGAACTTGCAGGCATTATCATCTTGCTTTTTGCCATATGGCTCTGTTGGAAAATTTGGAGAGACCAAAAGCAGGGATTCTTAGTGCGGGACTTTCCCTAACAACCACTGACCATAATGTAGTGCTGAGTGGGAAGGGTAAGCGTCCCCTCCACCATAGCTGGGCTATGGGAAACAGTCTCAGTACACAAGGGTCTGGCCAGTCACCAGACTGGAGGAGTAGATGTCTCAAGGCTCCTCCAACCCCACAGGAGGAGATGAATTCTAAAGTATGCCAAGTGGGTTAGTAGGCAACTCTTAAACTGGCACATGCTGACTAGGGGGATGGATCTAGTTATCCCAAAGCAGGGACTTTTTGAGCCAGCTCAATGGGCTAGCTTATACCAAAATTCACAGAGCCAAATGAAAAAGCAGCTTGGAATAGGTGGATGATGGAGTTCCATAATAAAGAGAAAAGGGCCCGAGGTATTTTCATGGTAAGTATCTAAGGAGGGACTGCACAGTCAAATAACAGTGAGGATGAGCAAAACCCAGAAGTAGAAGGAGTAGAAGGGAAGGTCTTAATCATGCTTAAAATTAAGCGGAGGTCAACAGGATCAATGGAGAACACCTTTTGTGACAGGCCTCAGCTTATCCTGTTAGAGAGCAGGTTGTACCCGCAGTAAATGGTCAGCCAGAAAGGCAGCTTCTCCAGCATGTCCCATGGATCCCCAAGGGATATGAAAGGGTTCCTTTTATCTATCCCCAAACCATGAAGTAGTCCATATGGATTTGCAAATGAATGGTATATCATAACAGTCAGTTACAGACCCACATGGAGAAATTTGTTGCAGATAATAAGTGCAGTTGCAGGTCCCATTGATGCTACTGACATCGGCACAAGGCTTATGCTGCCATCCAACCCAACTGATGCAGAAAACACTTCTGAAGAGGCCCTGGACTATGTCAAGGTGGGGGAAATGTTTCCTCCCCATGCTTGGATTCAGGGGACAATCATTCAGCAGAAATCAAAAGAACCAGTGAAAGATTATTTTGAGAGATTTAGACAGGTAGTAAAGGAGGAAGGAGGGAATCTAGAAGACCAGGGAATGGGAAAAACTGGAACTTTAGTAGCCAGGCGGAATAGAGAAATCCATGATAAGCTGGTTTCTGCTCATGCAGACTGCCAGGATAAGACAATACCAGCATTAATGAGTATAGCAAGCTCTATTCAAAAATATACAGGAAGTGCTGAAAAAGGGAGTCCAGAGGGTGATGCTGATAACAGCAGCAGGTAAATCATGTGAGACAAGACCACAGGAAGGACAGAAATGGGATCCCAGCAAGGTAAAGTGCTTTAGGTATAGTAAAGTGAGGCATATAGCAAGGAACTTCAAAGCACTGAGTGAAGAGCAGGTAAGTAATTGACAAGGAGGGCTTCCAGTGTTCCCAGTGATTTATGAAAGTAGGGGTGGTGATACCTTTGTCTACTTGACTCTCCCTGAAATGCCTTTTTATAAGGCAGAGCTACTTGTGGACAATGCCTGAACCTATAGGATCGATAGATGCTGTAAGCTTGGGAGACAAATCCCTCAAACTAACAGAAACCACATTGACCCCTATAACCATAGGCTCCCATGCAAAAACCCCATCCTTTCTCCTTAGTGACTATTTCTTGCAACCTGCTGGGAAGGGATGCACTAATAAAATTAAAAGCAAATATACAGTACACTGATGCTAGACCAATTGTGACTAGTGGGATTAGATGATCACAACGTCTTGGAGAGTCTGATTCCCATGATGGCACTCCTGAGCGGGGGCGGGGGGGGGAGGGATGTTCCTGAGGGATGTTCCCAAAAGTGTCTGGGCCTGAAAGGGGGACTCAATGAGCCTGATAATTTTAGACCCCCATGGTCATTAAGCTTAGGCCTGGAGCCAAGCTACCCACAATACCCCCTGAGCCAGAAACAAATCAATAGAGTAAGAGACCAAGCCTTTTATAAGCCAAGGGATAAAGGTACCCATCAAATCTCAAGTGTCTATACCCCTTTATCCAGTGGCCAAATCTGGTAGACTAGGCCAATTCAGATTCATTCAGGAGGATGTCCACTTAGTTCCAAACCCTCATCCTGGGAGAAATCCCCCTGATGAAACAGGTGCTGGACGGGTGGCAGCAACCACCTATGGTTTTGGTGATCAATTTCGTGAATGACCCATTAATCACGTCTCTCATGAGAGAGGCATGTACTGCAGCAACTGCTTCAATACTTCATCTAGCTGATGAGGGATGCAAGGTACCCTTGAGCAAGTTACAATTCTGCCAGAAAAAAGTTTTTTTTGCTAGGCCGCTGCATTTCACAGGGTTCTAATCATATTACTGCTGACCGAGTACCTGTCATACAGAAAGCGCCCTACCCCCAGAGTGCACCTCCCAGGTAGTTAGAAAATGGTCTGAGTGGCTGCCACCCCTCCCTTACTTTTGATGCCCAAACATATACATCACCACAGCCCCCAGGGCCCAACAGGCATGGCCAAGGGAGCCGCAGCACCCAGCCAAGGTACCGTAGCCCCAGGCCCCGCCGTTCATCCCGCAGACACTCCCCTGCTGACACCCACACTACCCAACCTGAGTGGGTCACCCACATCAGTGTGAGGCATCAGCAGCAGGAGACCCACAACCAGGGCTCCTGGGGCTCCCACCACATCTTACCGGGTCCACCCACTGGTTGCCCTGTGCGGACAACAGTGCGGGTCCCAGCGCGGAGTCCACAGCACAGCCCCCTGCAAAGCAAATAGTGGTGCCAAAGGTGGAGCAGCGCAGCTGTAGCCGAGGCTGCTCATTCCCCGGCCAGTAGCCTGTGATCTAGCCTTTCCGGGCCCGGGAGTGGGCACAGTGGCTTCCCCTCCACCCAACACACCACCCAGCAGACCCCAGTATTTGGTCTTGAAAATGTGGCCTGTGCAGTGTAGGAGTCAAACACCTTTGTAGCAGTGAGATATGTAATGTCAATAAATAGCACAAAACATTTACTGTATTCAAACCAAAAATGAACTGAAGCCAAAACAAACAATAGCAATAATTAAGAAAAAGAGGAGTCCAGCAAATGCTGGCAAATTGTTTGGCCAGCACAGCTCTGGGTCCCAGAAAACAGGTGTCTGGGTATCTAAGGAGCTGCAGCAGGGGTTTCCTCCTCCACATATGCTGCCACACACTCCAACAAGTCAAAATTGTGCAGGGTGATGCATGACAAAATTATTTTTACAACCTACTCGGGCTTATATTGGAGTGCGCCCCATGTGTGGTCCAGACATCAAAATCGTGACTTGAGCAGCCCAAATACACGCATAATAACTGCCCGTGTGTGGCTGTGGGTCCGATGTCTGGCCAGCTGTCTGGGCCTTAGAAAGGGCGTACAGAGTCAGGGCAGCAGGGGATAACCCAAATCACCTAAAAGGGCAAAACATTAGCAATAAAAAGGGAGCACTAACAGCATAGACCAACTAATACCTGAAGGAGATTGGGGCACACAGTTGTAAGGAAGGGACAATTTACTGGGACATAAGAAAAAACATTGGCCATCCAAATGGAACATAGGCCACTGTGCGTGTACCAGGGATTTTTATTTCGCAAAAGTGAGAAGAGGACATTTAAATTGGGACATGAGCTCAGTAGTAGTGATGGAGGGCAGGGAGATAAATAGGATAACACTACAAAATAGCAACACATAGAAAACAGGTGCATGTATACAGTGCAAAAAAAGTGCAAATGCAATTTCTAACAATAGACACGCAGATCAAAAAAACCCTTACCCAGAAGCCAACCCCCAGTCGCCTCGCCACTCTCACAATGGGTATACAGACTTGAGATAAAATGCTGTGGGACTAGCCTGGGAAGCTGGCCAAAAAAATGAACATCTGGTCCCATGATACATTGGACGTTGAGAGAGTGGCCCATCTTGCAGTTGCTGGAAAAAAGGAAAACAAAAATTAGGTCAAGAGACTGGTAACCAGAACTGAAAAACCATTACAATATAAAAACATGGGCAGCTGCAACACAGGAAGACTGGTTTGGGGCTAGCATAAAGTCAGGAGCGTGGGCAAGAAGGAGGAGCTATGTGTACCTAAACTAAACATATACTCCTGAGAAGCTGGCGGAACCAGGGCCACATGCGTGCAATAGATGGCGCACATGACACTTGGCATATTCGCTATCAGGAAAATACCCAATCTCACTGCATTCCAGGGTTAAATACTGTCAGGAAAAGAGATATATTTGTCCTGCAGGACAGCCATGCCATCGAGAAATTTAGTGATGGCGCGGTAAGCAAAGGCTGGGACAGTGCCCCTAGCCTCTGGAAGGAGCCATTCTTTAAAAATTGGAGGCAGCCGAGCAATTAGGTCATATCTCCAATTGCATGCCCCTTTCTTGTAGCAAGGGCCAACCATGGATGTAGCTCTGAGTAAAGCTGCTCAAGAGAAAGGCAGTTCAGTCGGGTCAATTTGAACACCTGCTGATCGGTCATGTGATCGATATCCAGGTGATGGCGGGTATGTCTAATCTCTGGAAGATACATGGATAACATACCACACTGCTGCACACACTCGTACTCTTCACAGAGCTTGTCAAGGGGCTCCATTGTAATCGTGTATGGCGGTTCCTGCTAGCAAGGGTTTAAGTTTGAACTGGAGACCTACGGTTTTTATAGGCCCAAATACAGGCAAATCAGGACTGTGAACCTAGCGCAAGCACAGGAAAAAACAGTTTTTACAGCGAATCCTTGGTTTGCATACGTGTACCATAAAATCCTGAAAAAAGGCAACTCGAACAAAAAACACAGCCCAAAATCAACCAACACGGAAAAAAAACAGGACTTTGGAATCATTCCCGCAGGCAGGAATGCGTGCAAGAGAGGCTTTGAATCAGGGCAGTGGTCTTTATCATTCTTCTACTCACTTTATATTCTGGTCAGCCCTCCTTGGACCAGCCAGGTCATTGCTGGGTTCTAGGCCATCCACCTGGGGTGTCATTATTTGTTCCTTGAATGCTCAGTTCAATAATAATCAGCAGACCTCCCACTCTCCCCGCCATGCTGTTATTAATCACAAGCTAAACTCATCTGTTGCGGAAGAAGTGAGAAAAAAAAGGAATTGGAAAATGAAAGAAAGAAGTAAAAAAGTAAAGGAAATGAAAACGGAGAGAGGGAATGATGAAGGGTTAAATTGAGCAGAAAATAAAGGAAAGGCACAGACAAGCAAGGGATGGGAAACAAAACAAAAGGGAAGGGTGGAAGGAAGGAAGGATGAAGGAAGGAAGGTAAGAAGAAGGGAAAGAAATTAAATAAAGACACTGAAAATGGAGGAATGGGGAAGGAAAACAAAATGTGAGGAAGAAAGGTAGGAGGGAGGGTGGTAAAGAAGGAAGGAGTAAAAAGAGAAGGAAGGAGGAAGGGAAATGGAAAGAAAAAGGAAAGTAAGAATTAAGTAAAGGGTAGGAAATGGAAAGAAGGAATGAGACAGGGTAAAAGGAAAGAGAAAAGAAAAAATGGAAGGAAAGGCACAGAAAATGAAAGCATAAAAAGGGAAACAGAGGGGGAGAGAGGAGAGGAAGTAAGGAGAAAGGGAAGGAAGGATGAAAAAAGCAGGGAAAGAAAGACAGAAAAAAGTAAGAAGGGAAGAGGAAAGGAAGGTAGGACTGAGGAAGGATGGAAGGAAGGGACAGTCAAGAGGGAATGGGACATTTTTATTGCAGATAAGCATATTTATGGATAGGAAAGGGAAGAGCAAGGAACCACCAATGTTTTGGGATCTGCTCATACTCTGCTAGGAATATGCAGTAGGGACTAAGGTGGGTTTACACACAATTTGCTGGAAATTAAGGGACTGGGGCCCAGTAGGTTACACCATTGCTCCCTACTCTTTAAATTTTTTTCTTAACAAGCCGTCCATCTCTGGTTCTGATGGAAATGAACTTAACATGACTACTTAACGCAGCATATTAGTTTAGTCTCCTTAACCCCTGTCCGCCCCTCTTCACCTCTCTGTGACGCTGTTTAAATGCTTCCCTCCATTTATTTTCTGCAACAGCCTGATATATATTATTAATGACCCGAAGCAAGCTGTGACAATGACCCTGTCATCCAAGCGTGACTGCCATTGGTATTTTCTGCGTGATAATAAACTTGGTGTCATTCATATATGAACATTACTGGCTATTTTTCTGTGACAATGACCTGTCAGCTATAGGTGACAGGGGAGCTAATGGCTCTTCCTCAATGACCTGCCACATCTTGTTAATGACTGATTACATCCGCCAACCAATCATTTGTCTTCCCTATTACCTAATGATCTTCTGTCTCTGGATGGGATCTCATGCATGTTCTGACTGCATCACACAAATCATACAAACAGACAATCACACAGCTCAACCTGACATTGAAGCCTTTTTTGCTATAAAGGGTTATATACATTATATACTAGCTGGCCACAAATATTTAGGCAAATGAATACTGCACTCATATATGCTTGTTGGGTTTGTGTCCCATTGCTGCTGTAAGTGCATCCATTGTGCTTTATCTCAGTACAAACCAAAATAGCAAAAAAGCAGAAAGTAATGTCATTCCTTGGACAGGATTCCAGAAATGAAGGAGAGGGGCCTACGTTTCCTGTGAAGAGACAAGCGCCCTGCTAAAGATCATCACACTGGATATGTTCAAGCAAGCCAAAGGCTGGGAAGAAGCCTTCAAGCAACAGAACAGTCTGGGAGGAAGGCACCAGTGGTTGGTATGGTTGGTATGTTTGGCAAGCCACCCATCCATAGGTGGCTTGTCGATACCCCAAACAACTACATGCACCCCCTTCCAGGCACTAAGGGTGCAAAAGAATCTGGTGTCATTTACATGAAGAGCACTAGATCTTTGCCAAAGGGCACCACCATGTCTTGAGTCTGTTCATTCTCCATGCATCAGATATACCATCATCTAAGGCTTGGTGCACTGGATTGGTAGCCCCAGGGCCAGAGAGGCTACTTTGAAAAATACAATAAAAAAATAAAATAAGATAGCCAAATAGTTTGATCTGATTTTTTTTCCTTTTATTGAGCCAAACCGAATAGGTACATTTCAGGTTGAATCTAACTATAGCCCGAAGCTGAAGCTCGATAATACTTACTACACTCTTCAGTGTTAAGCTAACCTTCATGCTTATAATTGATGCAGCATGATGCGTTGTTATCAGTAAATTTATACTTCCCTGATCTGAAAGATTTTTTGTGCTATCACTTGCTGGGCACATTATGGCGAGCGGCATCAATTACGCTCGCTGTGTTCCTGTTTACAAAGCGCATTATCATAAACTTTCTACACTGATGAAGATGTGTGGTCAGGCCTGCTGGCTGCCCTCTGCCTTGTTATACGGATGACTTTCACAAGATGTATTACCCCATCCCCACTGTCGTCACTCCATCCTATTATAAGGGACAGCAAATGTATTTATTGATCAATAGTTATTTTAGCTTAACAAACCATTAAGATGTAAATGTGCTTTGCTGGCATGTCACTTAAAAAGTATTAGTTTTTTAACTTTTAGAAAGTAATGTGATACAGGTATGTCCTCCATGATGGCAGAAATTAGACATTATGGTGGACACTGCAATCCAATCTAACAATATACACCTATGAATAATACCATATCAGAAGAGAAATAGTCATGGTAGCCAGCAGAAAACTGAAGGTTGGTAATAGAGATGAGCGAACCGGTTCGGACGAACCGGAATTCGCTCCGAATTTCAGGAAATATTCGATTCGGCACGAACCCGAATATTTTGTGGTTCGTGCCGATCGAATTTTTCCTGAAATTAAAAAAAAAAAATGCCGGCATGGTGGGAGCCGGCCGGCGGGCCGGTAAAGCCGGCTAGCGGGCTGGTAAAGCCGGCCGGCCCGCTCCCACCATGCCGGCATTTAAAAAAAAAAAAAATACATTTTTGCCGGCATGGTGGGAGCGGGCCGGCCGGCTCCGCTGTCAGCGGAACCGGCCGGCCCGCTCCCACCATGCCGGCATTTAAAAAAAAAGCAAACACTTACCTGCAGGTCCGGAGCGTGGAGGCCGGCGCCGCTCTCAGCTATCATCTGAGGGCGCGTCATCAGAGGGCGCCTCTGATGACGCGCCCTCAGATGACAGCTGAGAGCGGCGCCGGCCTCCACGCTCTGGACCTGCAGGTAAGTGTTTGCTTTTTTTTTAAATGCCGGCATGGTGGGAGCGGGCCGGCCGGTTCCGCTGACAGCGGAGCCGGCCGGCCCGCTCCCACCATGCCGGCAAAAATGCTTTTTTTTTTTTTTGTTTTGTTTTTTAAATGCCGGCATGGTGGGAGCGGGCCGGCCGGCTTTACCGGCCCGCCAGCCGGCTCCGCTGTCAGCCGGCCGGCCCGCTCCCACCATGCCGGCATTTTTGATGGGGAACTTCGTTAAAGTTCGATTCGGCCGAACCCGAATTTCTTTGTGAAATTCGGCGAATCGGCCGAATCGAACTTTTCAAAAGTTCGCTCATCTCTAGTTGGTAAACTAGAACTGATCAACTGGCCTATTGTGCCATAGCTGATGGTGTCATTGCTAACACATAATAATGTATAGAATGCCTGCTTTGCTCTGGGGTCCTCAAAAATTATCATAAACCTAATTGCATAGCAGTCTCTAGATCAGGGGTGGGCAATTATTTTTTCTATGGGGCCACATGAGGCCAAACTGGCTGAACTCAATTCTGCATAATATCATTTTTTTTTTCTTTATAAAAAGCAGTACGATAATATGGTATAGTTAAACAATGAAACAGTGAGGTTGCCTTACAAAAAATTTAATTTATTAAATAAACCACATTTTGTGTGTCCAGTGAGGTCTCACACAGCAGGGCATCCCAAAGAGGCATGATGTCTGTGACCCAGCCCTGGATTCCTTCACACTCCAAAGGGCTGGGTTATATGGGTTTTGGTCTGCTTTAAAACATCATGACCAAATCAGGTTAGGATGGAATAACCCCCCTCCTTTACATTATTATTAAAGTAACACAGCGCTGCTCACACTTTTTACTCAGTAGCAATGTGAAAAATTGCGGATTCCCTCACATAAAGCAGAACAAAACCCAGAGCGGCCACTGTTCTTCCCCCTGGAAATTCCAGATCAGGATGCCCCATTGTGTGAAACCCTTTTTACTCAGTAGCAACATAGCAGACTCCCCCCTTAAAGCGGAACAAAGCCCCGATCTTGGATGCCCAGGGGGAAGACCAGTGGCCGCTCTCGGTTTTGTTCTGCTTTCAGAGAAGGAGTCGGCCTTATTTCACGTTGCTACTGAGTAAAAGGGGTTTCAAAAAGTGGAGCATCCCGATTTGGGATGCCCGGGGGGAGGGAGACCAGTGGCCGGCCTTGGATAAAAGGCTGTGTGAAACCCTTCCCACCTTGCAGCATGGTCCCCCCGCCCTCCCAAAGGCATTGGTCTGACCAGAAATGGACTACGAGAGCCAGTGCACCATCAGGCGCTGCGTACAGCATGTAACACATTTGGTGTGGACTACAAGTGCAAGCAGCCTGCGACGTGAGGCACAGACAAGTGGCTGGAGTACCTCCATCTCCGCAGTGACTGACACATGCCACACAGTAAAGGAAGAGAAACTCCGCCCACAGCCAAACTTGCAGGATGGAGCTGTCCAATAGGAGAGCAGGCTCTAATCCACACACGCCCCCGCTACATTACACTCACTACAGAGGGGCAAAAGTGCTGTTCAAACTCATCACTATCTTTTCTGGCAAGACTGCGCAGACAGTGGGCGGGACTGAGAGGAGGGGGGGCCTCAGCGTGTGGCAGCGCACCTTACAGGGAACGTTGGTCGGAGGCCGGTTAGAGCCAATCAAAGGGCCATATGTGGCCCAGGGGCCTTACAATGCCCAGGGCTGCTCTAGATCGAGAGCCCAAGATTCCTTGTGAACATCTAAGGATAGGAAAACATTGCCAAAAAATGGTCTAGATAATCAACTGGGAGTAAAGTCATGCTACCTGACAAGGGTATCAAGACCTAAATAGAGAATGGATATTATAATATAGTGTTATTGAAGTCGAGCTAGTAAGGAGGTAAGGGACAGAGGAGTCAGTAGTAACAAGCTAGACAGTGAAAGGAAGAAAGAAAAGAATGAAGGAATAAAAAAAAAGAAGAAGAGGAAAGGAGGGAATACATCAGAAAGAATAAGGTAGGATAGGTAAGCAAAAGCCAGAAATGAAATGAGAAAGAATAAAAAAATGATACAAAGTAGGAGTGGAAAGGAATCAAGGATGGAAGGAAGGAGAGAGGGATGGAGGAAGGGAGGGATGAAGAGGGGGAAGGAAGAATGGAAAAATTAAAGGAAAAAAGAGAGTGAGGTTGGGAAATGGGAAGGAAGGAAAAGAAGAAAAAAAGCAAGGAAGGAAGGAAGGAGAATTATGCAGTGGGAGGGGTAAAGGAAGAAATGAAGGATTGAGAATTATAATAAATAAAAACTAGCAAGAATGCAGGGAATGACGCATCAATGATTAGAAAAGAAAGGAAGAATATCCTGCACAAGCCCAAAAACCCCTCTGCATACACTCCTGCTGGGTGATTGCCTAACAGGGGACAGGAAACCACAGCACACTTTGTGGCAGTTGGCTCCTCCTCCAACAGGTGGCCCCCGCTGGTGCATTGTGTGGCTTTCAGTTGTCATCATATGAAGACCTGTTAACAAAAAGAGGTGAGTATTGCTCACTGCTAGACTGAGGTTTAGGGCAAGGCATGGCTGCCATCAGGGCAGTACATACAGGACTCCTGTATTGGGCCCAAGTCACTCAGGGGGGCCTGCAACCGGTCCTGATGGCAGCCTTGTCACTTCCTCTCTACTGCAGCCTCCTGTTGATCAGCCTCTCTACTGTTTCTTGGGACAAGTATTTTGCCCTGGGGCTGTATAAAACATTCTAATGCCCATAAAAATGAGGTCTGGTGAAGCCTTTCACATGAACATGTTGCCCTGGCTGGGCCTGCCTGGCTGTAAAAATCTATGATGGAAAAAGTCAAGCCTGGGAGGGGGCTTAAACTGAGGTTATATGGGGCCCAACAGTTTTATGGTGGTCCTGCCTTGAGGAAGGGAATTGGTGCCAATGGAAAGCCTGTCCACTTCCACCAGGTAGAAATGAAAACAAAAAAAGAGAAGAAAGAGAAAGAAAAAGAAGAAAGAAGAGCAAGAACAGACGGCTGATGCTCCAGTGACAAGACTGTAACACAAGCATGTTAAGCCTGATAGCTGCTCGTTGTATGGGAGACACAAAACACTGATGCTGTTTCATACACATAATGGTTGTTTATTCAATCTGACATATTTCAGTAGAATTCCCCCTTTTGTCTGGAGGCTCAGGTCTCCTTTCTGTGCTTTGTTCAGCAGTGTATTTTCTGCTTACTCGTTCATTTATATGGGGAAGCTATTCACAGATCATATATAAAGGCTCACAAGGTGCACTCCCCGAACCTGCATTATCGGCATTGGAGACAATTCTTTGGTTTTCCAATGTCCTAATTTTTTATATGTTTATGCCAAACAGCTCCCGGAGGACAAATCTTCCACTATCACATTGCGTAGGTTAATCAGGCGACAGCAAAAAAGCAGAATTTCTGGAGATTTACTCAGGAGAGATTTCATTAATTCAGTAATATTTCACCATGAACTTGGCAGGAAACGCTAAACAACCAAATCAGCCTTTTAAAGAGTCCTTTAAAAGGTCATAATGCTTCTTTCAGGGCTCCCCTGTGGAGCTGGTTTACCTTTCTAGAGTGTGACACCATTTCTGTGTCGCCAATATTTCTCTTTATATCACAACTTACCTCCTGGCTACTCCCACGCTGATTGAGACATGAGGCTGTCACAGCTGCTATGTAGGAAACAGCCGGAGATATTTATCATTCACCTCTCCTTTCTATCTACTATGAATTGTAAGGAACCCGGGCAGAAACCTCCTTTGAGCCTGAGGAATATAGATAAGGCTCAGAGATTATCACTAACAGCAGCCGCTATTGAGGGTTGCCTACTTAAAGGGGGTTTCCACCTTTGGAAGAGATACAACGCCAAACCTGCTAATCGTCCAAACAAAAGCTATGCATTGACTATAGCACTCTGGGATTTTCATTGCAGTGCACCATTATTATCAACTCAGAAAGAATGGAGGAAAAAGAAAGGAGAGGACAGGAAGGAAAAGATAGATGGGAAAAAAGTTACCATGTATAAAAGAAAAGTAAAGAAAACAAGGGATGAAAGGATGAAGGAAAAGAAGGATGGTAGGAATAAGAAACAAGTATAATACGAAGTAGGAGAGGAAAGGAAATAATGGAGGAATGAGAAGACAATGTTGGTGAGAAAAGAAAGTTAGAAAGGAGACAAAGTAGTAGAGGAAGCAAAGTAAAGAAGGAATAATTGAGAATTTGTGAGAGAGAGTAAGGAGGATATACTGTAAATTATGGGAATTCTGTTCCAGGAAGGGTGTAATGCATCCAGAAGCCTCCCTGCAGCTCTGCATTGAACTGTAGTCAATTCTTCTCCTGCTGAATGCCTGTCTGACAGAGGACAGGAAGCAACAGCGTCCTTTGCAGCAGCTGGATCCTCCAACAGTTAGTGTGCTGTGGCTTCCAGTTGTCATTTTGATTAATTCCTGTCAAGAAAAAGAGTTAAGTACAGCCCCTTCAGAACTATTGTATTAGGGTTCAAAATGAAATTAAGCTATTGCTCAACTGCAAGAATCCCTGACCAGTATTTTGCACTTCTGCGGCAAGTGGAATGGACAAGAGCTAGTGGGGATAAGCTTAAGCATAAGGGAACAATGGTGAGGGCCCCTCCAATTCTGTTTATGAACATTTATGTTGGGGAACACAACGAGATTAAACCGAAACAACAGCCATTTTTTTTTTACAAAACTGGTATTTTTCCCTGCACAGGTGGGCATCCCGATTGTCATTCCGCCAGTACATTAACCCCCCAGTAAACTGAGAAATCTTACATTTTATCCTCGCTTCCAAGCAAAATCAAGACCCGCAACTGGCTGGTGCTGTCACATGGTTGCTGGAGGCTGGATATGTGGAAGTGGCCTGGGGACCATGTAACCCCCACTGTCCAATCACAGGGCTTGGTTTCATTGGGGAATGAGGAGAAGGGTAAGATTTCTTAGTTTAGCAGGGGACCGCAGCAATCAGGATCCTGTCTGCAGGACAAGGTAACAACACCCATATTATGATAAATGGATGTTGTTATGGTTTAAACTATTGCACAATAACATCTGGGTTGGTGGTGTAGTTTGATTTTGCAATAGCTTAATCACATTGCGAGCCTTAAAAAATATTCAGAAACAGTGTTGATGGGGCAGAAAGTACAAACTAGAGGTTCGAAGATACAAAGTGGATTCACTGTACTCTGTTGACTTAAATCGAAACAACATCCTTGCAAAAAAGGGCTCATATGCATCCCTTCCCAGGGCAACTGATATTGCTGCACATAGAATTTACTTTGCCTTTTTGTAACTCCTGCTGTGGTCAATTTTACCTCCAAAATGTCATCTTATGTAGCTGCAGGTCACCTGCAAAGAGGGGAGGCTGCTGGGTTTCCTCGGCTGTGCATTGTGGGTCATGTCAGTTGAATCCTGGCTGAGATTCTGGGCAAGGAAGCTCCAAAAGGGCCACTACCAGGAGGAAATCAGTGTTTCAGCATTGAGTGGAAGCAGAAGATAATGTAAGTGCTGACAATGATTTAGAATCATGCATGCAGATGGTGCAGGTGAGTTTTGGGAAGTTTTCTTTTCAAACTGTGCAAGGCGGTTTAGTTTAATCATCATCTCACAGTACTCATTGGCACAAATATACCTGGTGAAAATGACAGATGTAAATTTGTAGCAGAAAAAAAGGGACGCACTGTTGTCTGTTTCCCAAATTATGAGCCGGGATTGGGAACAGGGGAAGAGGCTGAGCCATCTGAGCTAGTCTTGATATTGCAGGAAGATGCTCTGCTGAGCAGACCTGCATATGTCTAGACAAAAGATGAGCACCAGTTACCAGGGCACATCATTTATAGGCAGTGTTTCCAGGTATTGCACATGGTAGCACAACAATCCATAGTAGAAGTAATCTGGTACCTGAGCTACAGCCTGGGTGTATTAGCTGCCAGACATAGGCTTTCAAAATTAATTCATACATTTACTCAAATGTACCTGGACCCAATCAGCTGCCATTGTGCATTATGTGTAATGATGGTTGAAAACAGGCAGCAGCATGGCTAGGATGTGGGAAAAGAAAGAAGCCTCATGGATGATCCAAGATAAATGTGAAAGAAAATTGGCGAGGTGGTGTTTCAGCTTTGAGGTAATGCAGGGGCAAATATAAGTGCTGACAATGATTCTACATCATGCATGCTGATGGAGCAATTGAGTTTTTTTCACCTGTGCCAGGCTGTTGTTCCAATTAAAGTATTAATTGCAAATTAAATGTAATCCAACATATAACTTCCAATACTGGAACTGGAACCTTGTGGATGACAAGCAATATTAAATGTAAGCCATTGTTCAAGAGTGAAAGTTAGAAATCACAAGCAATGTTCATGCACGGCTAGATCCTGAGCAAAGTGCAATTTCAGGACTTCTTGATCTGCAGACAGAAGACACATTTTCCATAACTTGATCAGTCAGCGGTAGATAAACCATTAGTGACAACTGTGTCATCAGCAGAATGTTTCCAACTTGTCTCCTTCCGATTTGATAAAGATCTTTTGGTGCATTTTAGATTTCTGCTGCCTGAAAGGATCCTTTCAATTTGGGCTTTTTCCGTGACGGCTCCTGGGGTCTGTCTGGCTCCGCTTTGTCCATCCGGAGAGCCGATGTACTTTACTTGCACTTCACATTAAGTGCAGGCTATTGGTGTATAAATAAAGGTTTACTATGTAGGCTTGACCTGAGTCGGAGACATGGCTGGTGAAAGTGAGGAAGCCCATGTTTCACACTGTATCCTTATACATGTTAATGTATTTTTATTTATCAGTTATTATTTATTAATCAGTTATAGAGTATATTGTATATACTGGAACAGATGGAAAACAGGACCTGCTTGTCCTTTTTGAATGACACAACCACAGTAGACACTTTGTAAAAATATGTTTTCAGTGTCTCTGTAACGCTTGTATTCCAAAAAAACAGCTGTGGTCTTTTGTACACGGTAGCTAGGAAACAGAAATTTTGTGTTTTAATAAATGAAAGATTTGGATCAGCTTCTAAGAAGGAGCATCCAGCATCCTGGGGAAGGCAATAATAAAACACAAAAGCTTCTGCTGCTGTTTTTATTAGGTAATTACTTAAACAGTGAATTTTCTATTCATCCAAGCCACTGTATATCTGCAGTACAGAGTCAAGGTAAATGATAGTCTATGTAAAAAAACCTAATTTATCTTATAGATCCTTTATAAAGTAGTGTATCTGGCTGAGCCAGTGTGGTTGAAGCTCGATGAGCTCCAAAGCTGAAAGCACACTCCCAACTGTTTTCTGGCACACATCTCAGTGTCCACAAATGATAGCATATCAGTGGTGTCCCCCCTGCTGCCACTCAAGGGGGTCTGCTTCCTTGTGAAAACAAAAAAAATTATGGAGCATCCATGGAGCCATGTTTATGCCCCCCACACGCTTACTCCATTTATTGAAATGGGGGGGGGGGGGCACCTGCCTTGGCATGCCACGCCAATTGTAATAGATGGAGTAGGCGTGCTAGGGGGCATAAAGACATGTTGATGGGTGCCACCATGTGTTTACCTGGTGATGGAGGATGGAATCACTTGTTCTCTTTCATTGGTAAGTATTCTTACTTGTCAGTACTGCACAGAGTAAGTTCCATACTATTTTTAGTTATTGACTGGAAAGGGCCAGCTGCATGGCTTTGGTCTCTGTATAGAGTATTCTATGATCTGCCTATAGATAGATCTATATGTTAGACTCTCAGCTCTCTCAGTGATATTAGATATTTATATGCTATACTTTCTCTTCGGTTATGCAGCCCATCTATGGAGCTGAAGGATTTCTGCTTGGTCCATGGTACTGAATCTTTATGCTGCACTCTCTACTCTCTCCATGAAGTCAATGTCTATTGCTACTCTGTCCATTGTGCTGAAACTATATGTTGGCTTCCCTGCTCTGTCCATAGTGTTGAAATCTATATGTTGGCTTCCCTGCTCTGTCCATGGTGCTGAAACTATATGTTGGCTCCCCTGCTCTGTCCATGGTGCTGAAACTATATGTTGGCTTCACTGCTCTGTCCATGGTGCTGAAACTATATGTTGGCTCCCCTGCTCTGTCCATAGTGCTGAAATCTATATGTTGGCTCCCGTGCTCTGTCCATGGTGCTGAAACTATATGTTGGCTCCCCTGCTCTGTCCATGGTGCTGAAACTATATGTTGGCTCCCCTGCTCTGTCCATGGTGCTGAAATCTATATGTTGGTTTTACTGCTCTGTCCATGGTGCTGAAATCTATATGTTGGCTCCCCTGCTCTGTCCATGGTGCTGAAACTATATGTTGGCTCCCCTGCTCTGTCCATGGTGCTGAAACTATATGTTGGCTCCCCTGCTCTGTCCATGGTGCTGAAATCTATATGTTGGTTTTACTGCTCTGTCCATGGTGCTGAAATCTATATGTTGGCTCCCCTGCTCTGTCCATGGTGCTGAAACTATATGTTGGCTCCCCTGCTCTGTCCATGGTGCTGAAACTATATGTTGGCTCCCCTGCTCTGTCCATGGTGCTGAAACTATATGTTGGCTTCACTGCTCTGTCCATAGTGCTGAAATCTATATGTTGGCTCCCTTGCTCTGTCCATGGTGCTGAAACTATATGTTGGCTCCCCTGCTCTGTCTATGGTGCTGAAACTATATGTTGGCTCCCCTGCTCTGTCCATGGTGCTGAAACTATATGTTGGCTCCCCTGCTCTGTCCATGGTGCTGAAACTATATGTTGGCTCCCCTGCTCTGTCCATGGTGCTGAAACTATATGTTGGCTTCACTGCTCTGTCCATGGTGCTGAAACTATATGTTGGCTTCACTGCTCTGTCCATAGTGCTGAAACTATATGTTGGCTCCCCTGCTCTGTCCATGGTGCTGAAACTATATGTTGGCTTCACTGCTCTGTCCATGGTGCTGAAACTATATGTTGGCTCCCCTGCTCTGTCCATGGTGCTGAAACTATATATTCTTAGTATGTCACACACCCCGCTTCAAGAATCCATAACATGTGGGTAATATCGTCCTGAAGAGGGCGTTCCTGCAGAGATGATAGCAAAAGAAAGCCCCTCCCTGATCCATAAATACCTGGGACCTCCCACTCACTACCCAGTTTTCCATCTCTGCAGACGGCGAGCAAGTCAGAAGATGATGGCTCCTCCTTGCACAGGGGGATTTCAGGTAGCCGGGGTAACTCCCGGCCTCTTATGTTGTTTATTTCCGCTCGGACCCCTTTTGTCCCAAAAATTTACCTCAGATTACATGCCTCCACAGTCTTGGCTGCTGGCCCGAGCGAGGGTACATTGGCACCTCTGGTGCTGAGGAGCAGAGCTCCACCGTGAGACCCTAAAAGAGAGGGTAGGCGGTCATACCGGTTAGGTGATCCCGGTTTGGGATGCCCCGTCCCTTGACTTTTCCCCTGGGGGGGGGGGGCCCTTCCCTTTACCAACTATGGGTAGGCTGGGGGTTCCTCTCATAGGGGTCAGCTTATACACTTTCACTGTCTCTTTATTAATGTGTGTATCTAGTGTCAATGTGTTATTTTTTTGTTACTATGTCCCAGCACCGCGGCTGTCATTGCAGCCGGGTGCCGGGGTTTTTCATTCTGTGAGGTGATTTTTCACCTCACGCGCGTTGGGGGGGCGGGGCTGGCACTCGGCGCTCTGCCGCGGCCAGCCCCCGTTCTCTCCTTCCCTCCTCGCCGCAGCGAGCGAGGCGGGTGCTCCGCTAGTGATAGCGGACGCACCCGTTGTCAGGCAGCCGGCGCCGCGGTTGTCGGCGGCGCCGGTCTCTGGGCTGGTGCGTGAGGGACTTCTTCCCTCACGCTTCGTTCACACTGGAAGGGGGGGCGGAGCCGGGCCTTCGGCGCGTCACCGCGGCTCCGCCCTCTGTTCTGGCGCCGTTGCGGAGCTGAGCTCCCTGTTGCTAGGCAGCTCCCTGTTACTGGGCAGAAGGGGGCACAAATCAGCTTTGCGCGGGCTGCGCAGACCACGCCCCTGGCACAGCCGGGCTTCTTCTCTTCATTTCACCTCAGAGATTGCCATTGTTCTGAGGCGGATCGTTCACCGCAGCGTCTGTGAGTGGCCCTGTGGGCCTCATTTATTTCTTTTCTGTTAAGTTTTATTGTAGGGACTTATAGGTCTCTCTCTGTCTTTTAGGTAAAAGTTATCCAGGAAGATCTTCTGTAGTATTGGAAGGTCTCTCCTGATCCTGGGTCCCTGGGTCCATTTTAGCAACACAAATCCTCCCACTCGGGACATTAAAGGGGCATCCCGGGTTGCCTAACGGGCGTAATTCCCTGGGTCATAGCGACCACTCAAAATTCACCTTATGGAGGCATCCCCGGATACTGGGACTGGGACCCCTTCGGGGCATCCCAAAAAGTGTATGTTGTGTGGGATTTCCATTACTGGGGATGATGTGTTACTGTGTATACCATGTGCACAGCAAACTATTACGCGGCAGTCCGAACCCCAACCGTCTGGGTCAGCACAGCCGGCCACCTCAACTCCCCCTCCCGCCTTGACTCGTGCCCCGTGTGACGTGGTCATGGGCAGGGATCTGCAATCCGAAATGTGTGCCAGATTGGCTAGCCTTGAGAAAATGCTCTCTAGCTCGGTCGCCCGTAAGGCTCCGTCTAAGAGAAAGCATTTGTCGCCGGCTCCGCCGGTGGATGATCTTGATGACAGAGATAATCTGGATTGGTCTGATTATCCCCAGCTAGAGGAGGGGGAAGTTGATGAGGGTTCAGAATTTTCGGATGATGAACAGTCTGCTGGCGCTGATGCCGAGCTTTCTGATTTAGGGAGATCCTTGGACTCTCCTCACGCTCTGTCTCTCATGCTGGAAGTTCTGAATATTTCCCCTCCCGAGGAGGCGTCACAGCAGAAAGGTGAATTGTTTGAGGAATCCAGGCCGCGCCTGGAGTTTCCTACGCAACGCCATTTTGATAGAATCATTGACAAGGAATGGGATAGGCCGGCTCGGCTCCCTGGCATCCCTCAGGGGTGGGATAGGAAATATCCCTTTCCTTCTGAGGCGATCAAGCGCTGGGCATCTCCCCCCGAGGTGGATGCACCGGTTTTGGGGTTGTCTAACTCCTCGGTGTTAAACAGACCTGATTGTTCCACTCTCAAAGATGGAGAGGATAAACGTATTGATCAGATGGCTTCTCATGGCTTTACTAGCATTGGGTCGGCCATCCGGCCTGTGTGCGCTTCGGAGCTAATGGTGTTGGCCACCAGGTCTGTGGTCAGGGACCTGTTGACTTCTTCCGGGCTTCGTCCTGGTAGTAACGAGTTCCTTAGCCTGAAACGGTGCGAGTTGTTTCTATCCTTTGTGTTGACTGCCTTGGATGATACTTTGATGATGTGTGGTAGGACTTCGGCTCTGCTTGTGGCTATTCGGCGGTCAGTGTGGCTGCGCCAGTGGGCGGCCGATTTCATGTCCAAAAAATCACTGACGGCCTTACCCTTTGTTGGTCTACGGCTCTTTGGAGAGACATTGGACTCTGTCACCAAGGGTGGTAGGTTACCTCAACGTAAGAAACAACGCCGCCCCTTTCGGGGGGCGCCTGCCTTTAACCCCTCCTTTCGGGGGGCCAGATCTGGCAGGGGTTCTGCATTTCCCTCTTCCAGAGGAGATTTCGGAAACAGGGGCAGAGGACGTGCCCGTTCTGGCTACAGTTGGGGCTCTAAGCCCAAACCGGCTGCTAAGCCGGCTCAGCAATGAGGGGGCGCCCTCACCCATGCGGGTGGGGGGACGGCTGCAGCACTTCTCTCAGATCTGGGATCAAGAGGTCTCGGACAGATGGATCTGGGAAGTGGTGTCTTCCGGCTACAAGCTGGAGTTCGAGCTCCGCCCCCCTTCCAGATTTGTCAGGTCTCGGATGCCGTCGGAGCCTCTAGCGGCGCAGGGGCTCCTGGTGGCAGTGGAGAATCTTCTGGACATGGCTGTCATTTGCCCAGTGCCCCCTTCAGATCGGGGCAGGGGCTTTTATTCCAATCTGTTCACGGTTCCCAAGAAGGACGGGTTGGTCCGACCCATCTTGGATCTGAAGTTTCTCAACCGGTTCATCCGGCCGAGGAAATTCCGCATGGAAACGCTGCGTTCGGCCATTCACTCTCTTCGTCAGGGAGACTTTCTGACGTCCATAGACATCAAGGATGCTTATCTACACGTTCCGGTTTTTCCAGCACACCAGAGGTTTCTCAGGTTCGTGGTGGAGGATCGGCACTTTCAGTTTGTGGCACTTCCTTTCGGTCTCACCTCAGCGCCTCGGGTGTTCACCAAGGTGCTAGCGGGGGTGATGGCTCTGCTCAGAGGTCAGGGTATCCGCATCGTGCCCAATTTGGACGATCTACTGATCATGGCCTCTTCCTTCAACCAAGCGGAGTTGGACACCAGAGCGGTGGTGTCCACTCTGGAGAGGTTCGGTTGGGTGATCAACCACCCCAAGTCTTCTCTTTCTCCGTCCAGAATTCTGACCTTTCTGGGAATGTCTCTGGACACTTCACAGGCCAGGGTGTTTCTACCCCAGGCCAAGATTCTTTTGATTCAGGAGTTAGTTCGGCTTCTCTTGTCAACCCCTCATCCGACCATCCGGTTAGGGATGAGGCTGGTGGGGTTAATGGTGGCCTCATTCGAGGCAGTTCCCTTTGCGCAGTTTCACACAAGGACGCTTCAGCTTCATCTGTTGAAGGTTTGGGACAAGTCTCCTCTATCGTTGGATCAGTCCTTCCTGATGACTCCCCGAGTTCGTCGATCCCTGCAATGGTGGCTGGGGTCGGTCAATCTGTTGAAGGGCAGATCTTTTCTGGCGCCGCGTTGGGAAACAGTCACCACGGATGCCAGTCTGTCAGGTTGGGGGGGTGTTTGGAAGGACCTCCAGTTTCAGGGTCTGTGGGGCCCGCAGGAGGCTCACGAGCCCATCAATGTTCTGGAGTTGAGAGCCATCAGGTTGGTTCTGTTTTGCTTGACTCATCAGTTGAGAGGCCTGCCAGTTCAGGTCCGGTCGGACAACAGAACGGCGGTTGCTTACATCAATCACCAAGGAGGGACTCGCAGCAGGAGTGCCCTCAGGGAAGTGTCTTTGATTCTGGATTGGGCAGAGACCCACGTCCCGTGTATCTCAGCAGTCTACATTCCGGGAGTGGAGAACACGGAGGCGGACTTGCTGAGCAGGGCCTCCTCTCGTCAGGGGGAGTGGTCTCTCAGTCCCAAGGTGTTTCAGTCGATATGTCTCAGGTGGGGGGTCCCAGCGGTGGACCTCTTTGCTTCTCGTCACAATCACAAGCTTCCAGTCTTTGTGTCTCTCTCGCAGGATCCTCTGGCTCTGACAGTGGATGCCATGTCTCTAAACTGGAGGGATCTGGGGTTCCTTTACCTGTTCCCTCCGTTCCCAATGCTAGCCAGAGTGCTGCGCAAACTGGCCTTGGATGGTGCGTCGGCGATTCTGGTGGCCCCAAGGTGGCCAAGGCGAGTTTGGTTCGCAGACCTTGTAAGACTGGCAGAGGATCAGTTCGCTCTGCCTCTGCTGCCGGACCTGCTCACCCAGGGTCGGCTGCGCTATCCCAATTTACCATCGCTGGCTTTGACGGCATGGCTGCTGAAACCGCCATCTTGAAGGAAGAAGGTCTTTCTGACGCGGTGATTCAGACTCTTATCTGTGCCAGGAAGCGCTCTTCCTCTTCTATTTACTACAGGACTTGGAGGGCCTATATTGATTGGTGTGAAAGTAGGTCTTTCTCTTGTCGAGAGTTCTCCATTCCTAGAATTTTAGAGTTTCTCCAGCATGGTCTAGATCTGGGGCTCCAGCTTAGTACATTGAAAGGGCAGGTTTCTGCCCTGGTGGTGTTCTTCCAAAGGTCTTTTGCACTTCATCCCTTAGTCAAGACCTTTTTCCAAGGTGTTACACATGTTCGGCCTCCTAGGAAGCCTTTTGTTTCAGTTTGGGATTTGAACCTGGTTCTCTCTGCTCTCCAGGGCCCTCCGTTTGAGCCCTTGAATGAGATAGCTTTGTCTTCTCTTACGCAAAAGGTGGCCATTTTGGTAGCTATCACTTCGGTTAGGCGTGTTTCTGAGTTGGCAGCTTTATCCATTACAGCTCCGTACTTCGAGAAACATCAGGACAAGGTTGTCTTTCGTTTCAAGCAGGATTTTCTTCCTAAAGTGGTCTCGGAGTTTCATTTGAATCAGGACATTGTTTTGCCCTCTCTATGCCCAAATCCCAGCGACGACAGGGAAAGGGCATTGCATTCCTTGGATGTAGTTCGTGTTGTGGAACATTATCTGGAGGTTACGTCTTCCTTTCGTAAGACTGATGCTTTCTTTGTGGTGCCCTGTGGGCCTAGGAAAGGTTTGGCTCCTGCCAAATCTTCCATTAGTAAATGGATTCGTCAGGCCATCATTGGGGCCTACTCTGCCAAGGGGAGGAGTCCCCCTTTTCGTGTTACTGCTCATTCTACTCGTGCAGTTGGTGCGTCCTGGGCTTTTCAGCACCAGGCTTCTGTTGAGCAAGTTTGTAAGGCCGCTACCTGGTCTTCTGTTCACACCTTTTCCAAGTTTTACAAGGTTGATGTTCGGGCATCAGCGGATGCTGTTTTTGGCCGCAAAGTTTTGCAAGCTGTTGTGGTTTAAGGTTATGCATTGTTGCCTAGTTTTGGATCCCCGCCCTTGTTATGGACACTGCTGTTGGATGTCCCACATGTTATGGATTCTTGAAGCGGGGTGTGTGACATACTAAGAATAATACCATTTTGTGAATACTCACCTTGTAAAATGGGTATTATGATTATGTCACACACCCCGCTTCAACCCGCCCTTTTGTATTCAGGATCCTCTTTATTGCGAACTTTGCGTGGTTGTTGTTTATATTTGCCTCTTCCTGGTCCCTTACCTTACTGCTTCTGTATACTGGGTAGTGAGTGGGAGGTCCCAGGTATTTATGGATCAGGGAGGGGCTTTCTTTTGCTATCATCTCTGCAGGAACGCCCTCTTCAGGACGATATTACCCACATGTTATGGATTCTTGAAGCGGGGTGTGTGACATACTCATAATACCCATTTTACAAGGTGAGTATTCACAAAATGGTATTGTTGGCTTCACTGCTCTGTCCATAGTGCTGAAATCTATATGTTGGCTCCCCTGCTCTGTCCATGGTGCTGAAACTATATGTTGGCTCCCCTGCTCTGTCCATGGTGCTGAAACTATATGTTGGCTTCACTGCTCTGTCCATAGTGCTGAAATCTATATGTTGGTTTTTACTGCTCTGTCCATGGTGCTGAAATCTATATGTTGGCTTCACCGCTCTGTACATGGTGAAACCTTGATTGGCCGGTGGGCGGTCACAGGGGCGGGTTGTCCTGGGGGCTGGCGTCGAGGACGCGACCATGGCCAATTGCGGCACTGCTGGCTCATAGTGAAGGTGAGATTTACGGCCATTCTGGGGGGCTACGTGTGGGGGGCAGAATTCTGGATGCCCCCCCCCGAGCTTGGTTTGATTAGCTGTCTGTGAGACCAACACCCATTAAAGAAAAAAACGGGTGTTGGTTTAAGTGATTAAAAAGTCAAAAGGTCAGATGTATGCAGCACTCTTGAAATTGCTAAAATATTGGGGGTGTGACCACAACGCCAAAAAACCTTTTGCTGCAAATAGTCAAAAGAATTTCAAGAAAAAAGACACAGATTAACTGCCAAAGATATGAAAAAAATTAAACGTGAAGCAACCCTGAGCCATTATCCTCCAGTGCATATATATTCCAGAGCTGCAAACTCTCTGGAGTATCAGGAAGTATAAGCTATTCAGTGCAAAGATAAAGAAGGCCTCAAACTCGACCACTAGAACTCGAAGATAAAATGAATGTGATTCTTGATGAACTGGACCTTTTCATTTTGAAGATGGACTCCCAAACCTACTGCCAGTTTTTAAAAGACATATTCTTCAAACAGTGGTATAGAAAAAGTCTGCATTATTCCAAAATAAAAAAAAACATGATGGTTATGCAGAACAGTGCTCCATTGCATACATCAAAGTACTCCACTGCATGGCTAGCTAGTAAATTCCTTAAAAAGCAAAGAATAGTGGCATGGCCCGATTCGTTAACGAATCGAAATTCTATTGGAAACATTTGCTCCCTCTTAAATGGAAATTACGGTGAAGGTAAACAGAACACCTCCCTGAACACAGTCAGGGAGGCACTGATTGCTACTACACAAAAAGTTAACAGATTAGGAAACAAGCAGACTCCATAGATGGAAAGCTTATGACTGTTGTTGAAAATTAGGGTAGCTATATTGGTTACTGTTTTTTTTTAGATGCCAGAAATGTTAATTAGTAAATTTTGAGTTGTTGGCTTATTAATTTTTAACACAGTTTCTCAACCTGTGATACGCATACCCCAGAGGGTATGAGCCAAAGTTTGAAGGGGTAAGCAGCAATGTTCGGAAGGCACCAATAGGGAGGGTCTAGTAGGCCAGCCTATCTCCTATTTATTTTTATAACATTCGGCAGCCAATTCATGGCACTGTGTGCAAGTTTCTCACACTTGGGCATCGCACAAAATGGCACGCGCGAAGTGTGTTTGCAAGTTTCCGCTTCATGTGCAAACATTCGCATTGCACATCAAATGGTATGCCATTTAATCAGTCAATGGTCCCCGTGGCCCACATGTTTCTCCATTGTGTTCCATCTTTAGTGTTGGTGAATGTGCATTGTCAAATTTGCTCTCCTGTGTTGCCTGTGAAGCTCTATTCTCCTCTCTGTTTTATTCTCCCACTGGCGTGTGTATTCTCCTTGATCTGTGTCTCTTCTGTATTTTTCGCTATAGTGATTCCAATTCCTCTTCAGTGTTGTGTTTGCCCCAGGTTTGTAGTCCTCCCTTCCATGGTTTGTGTTGCAGTGTGTGTTTGCTAATGAATCATGCTGCATCTGTTTTGCGTTTCAGTCCTTTTTATTTTTACAAAATAGTTTGCCCAATGTGAGTCATTTTCAAGATAAAAGTGGAGACACTTGGCCAGCTGTGTAGAACCCTTAAATGTAAGTACACAGTGCAAACAAAAGTTAAAAACTTAGAACTATGTAAATGTGTTTGGTCCTCCTTATTTCAGCCCTCGAACATAGCACCCCAAGGCCTGCAGGAACTCCTGGAGGTCCAGAATTAAATGGTTGCCGGTTTGCTGCAACCGGGAAACCACTTGTTGGTTATTTAGCTGCCCTAAAAAAAGGAAGGAAAGAACAATTTCTTTGCTTTGTGTCCTGTTTATTTGTAATGCTCCTGTCTTGAGTGTGTTCCCTTTGTAATGCCTTTCTTGTTTTTTCCCATAACCACACTGTTTTTACTCATTAGTTGCTTGTGGCATTTTGGGCCCTCTTCCGTGTTGCAGTAACTACATTTCCCTGACCTTACTCACCCACATTCTTCCTGTTGCAGTGTCTCTTTGCTTTGTCGGCCCCACAAATGTGTAGCATAGTTTGCTCATTTCAAGTATGTTAGGATTTGTGTGTTCCTTTTATCCCTTCATCAAATTCCCTTAAAGCGGAGCAAAACACGGGTTTGTTTACTTTTCCTTTTTGAGGTTCAGTAGGGAAGTGTTTTTAAGAAGAAACTTAATGATAGAACAAGGGGACACAACCTAAAGCTAGTAGGGGGGAAGATCAGGAGCAATGTTAGAAAATATTATTTTACAGAAAGAGTAGTAGATGCTTGGAACAAACTTCCAGCAGAGGTAGTTGAAAAGTCAACAGTCACTGAATTGAAACATGCCTGGGATAAGCACACATCTATCCTAAGACAAAGAGTACATACAGTATACACATAAGGGCAGACTAGATGGACCGTATGGTCTCCTTCTGCCGTCAACCTTCTATGTTTCTATGTTTCTAGTTCCCCCTTGGTGTGTAAATATTTAAGTGTCTACTATGCTTAATAAAGCCTTGTCTACCTTGGGGCTGATTCAGAGCCAGGTGAAGATTTGCATCTGTGCATCCGTTTGACAGTGGCAGTTTTCTCTCCTAAAAAAGGAGTGAGAATTCTCACCTGGCTCTGATTCACCTCCTAGTATTATCCCCTCAGGTCAGCACACAATCTTGAAGTGTATAGTTTGTGAATCCTATTTCTTGGTCATGGTGCTGAAATCCATATGTAGGATTCCTGCCCTGCCCATGGTGCTGGACCTGAAGTCTATAAACTGGGCTTTCTATTCTCTCATGGAGCTTATGTCTGTCTTTTGTGCTGTGCTTTGTCAATGATTCTGAAGTCTATATGTAGGCCGCCTTGCTCTTTCTGTGGGGCTGAAGTCTATATGATATACTCTCTGCTCTGTCCATGGAAGTGAAAATCTATATGTTAGACTCTAATCACTTCCCATGGTGCTAAATACCATATGTAGGACACACTGCTCTTTAGGTGGGGCTGACACCTATATGCTATACTCTCTGCTCTGTCCTTGGAGGTCAAAATCTATATGTTAGACTCTCATCCCTTCCCATGGTGCTGAATACCATATGTAAGACACACTGCTCTTCCTGTGGGGCTGACACCTATATGCTATACTCTCTGCTCTGTCCATGGTGCTACATGGACATGATGCGGAAGTTATGTGTTGCCTTCCTTTTTTATGCCCAGCTCACTACACTGTAGTCTATAATGCTTAAAGCCTGAGACCTTGGTAATAAAAAGAAAAACGTATTTAATTTGTGCATGTTTTAGAATTAATTTTAGTTGCTACTGAAACTGATTCAAAACTATAAGTGTGATTTTTTGTGTATAAAACGCACTCATGCGAGGCAAAAACTGAAAAAAGGAATTGGATGTGAGGAAATCTTGCATGAAAAGATCACATGAGTACACTGAATGTGTGATTCAATTTATTTTCGACAGCAGTTTTATTCCTGACTTTCACTCCGAATAATGCACAGACATGCGCTGCTTCTGTCACGAGACACCAGCAGTGGAGGCTTAAAAAATATTCCATTTTAATTTTCTTATATATTTCCTAACTCAAAAATATAAAAGGGGGCTCTTTTTCCAGGGCAGCACTATATAGACTATTATGCTCATGGCCTGGAAGTCTGCTAGTGGGGCCCTGGTCATGCTGATATCAGTCCATATACATGTCAGCATTTAGAGATGTCCTGTTATGGAGTCTCTTGCAGAGAGTCAGAATCTCTGACGGTCGGCATAGTCCCAGGAGGGTTTAGTTCTCTGGGACTCCACAGAAGAAAAACACACACAGGCCAAAAGTTTATTTAATGGGGCAGGCGCTCCTTTTATTAGGTGAATCTTTTCAACCAATCCGGGACACTGGATGTCTTCAGGCTCTTTCTAGCACCTTCCCAAGAATTGCATGGGCCCCCACCACCAGAGGTCCAATTTCCCCAAAGTTACTGCAGGTGGGGCACACCCCAGCGATGCTCCTTACTATATCCCTTGAGGGACAAGCACAGTGCCAGGTCATTGGCACTGCCTCCGTCCTCCACAAGCGACTCCGAGGACCCTTGACTGGTCCCTCTCAAGGGCCATGGACAGTTGACCCCTCTGTACCACAGCCTCTCTTTATCAATGGGGTGTGTGCTGGGCCACCCTTCTTTGAGCCCAGCAGCCAATCAGTCCCAAGGCTTAGAAAAATGGCCAAATATGGAGATGTTTGGAAAGGTTAATTTCTAATTAAACACCACCATCTAGTGGCCAAAAGTTGTAATTAACCCTCGGGGAAATTAAATGAACAAAACTTTTGCATCATTATACACCCACATCAGTTATTAACCCCTTAACCTGGCCTATACTAATACATTGAACCCTTAACTGGGTGGTGGCTAGTCTGCTAGCCCTATTACACAGCCAAAAGTTTGTGTTTGAGTTAGGTGTCCTGTGATGTCCAGAGCAAATTGGGTGACATCTGCTCCAGCTCCTGGATTTCGTCCAGTAGAGGTGGTGTCTGTGTGAAGGAAAACCTGTCAGCAAGCGGGTGACTTGCCATTACCCCTCCCCTCATTACCTGCATCCTTAAAGCTCAGGGGGATGCAGAAGGGCATGTGGCCTGTGAGGGCTATGCAGGCTGGTGGCCTTTAGGGCTGGGGGCTGGTTGATTGGCCCCCATCCCCTGGTCTACAAGCCATAGCTGGTGCCTGGGCAGATTTTGCTGGATAGGATGGACCCCGAGCCATTTCTTTTTAATTTTTAATGTTAACCTTAAGAATAAAGAAAAAAAAATACCCACTCCATTTTTGTGGTAAGTTTAATAATTTAGGGGATTCTTAAATAGTAGTTGTATTTCATTTGAAAATGTCATAAAGCACTCTTTTCAGTTTGGGGGCTCCTGGGCTACTCCTGTCTACCAATACAATGTTGTATTGTTGTAATCGGGAGGAATAGGGCTTTTACAGGTAATATGATTTTCATGAAAAAAAAATACATGAAACATTTTTTATATATTTTTGCAAAATTAACAATATATATATATATATATATATATATATATATATATATATATATAATATTTTACCATTTTTACACCCTTTTTTTATTTTTTATCAATTTTTACCAAGAACTATTATGAAAGTGCTGACAAAAAATTACAAACAAGACATTTCATGTTAAAGCCCCCCAAAAAAGGCAATATATAATTTTCCTGATAATCCTTGTAAATTCCTACAAAAGTCACAGTTAAACATATATAATAAAAATGGTGAAAAATGACTTAGCAACAGAGAGTGACAAAAGTAGCTCTAGGTAGGCTGGCACTGAAAGGGTTAAAACAGTCAAACGTAGCCAGGCGCAATGGTGTTACAATTGCTTTTGCCTGTTTTATCGCTTTAATGCCCCTTTTCCATCTTCCGGCTTGTATCGCTTTAGAGTAGAGATACACCAATGTGGGCCAAATGAGAAGAAAATGGGCCCTTTCACATCACTACACTGTGCAATGCGGTGGAAACGGACAAAGGTGCCTAATACTGTTTTTAATGTCCACCCTGCAACGTGTATCATTTATTTATGGCTGATTTCTATGGGGGGGGGGGGGGCTGATAATAAATATGTGTTTTGTTTTCTATATTATATTGTATAATATATGTATATATATGTATAATATTTGTTTTTGTACGTGATGCCCCTAACCCACATTTGTATCACCCTGTAAACTAGTCTCTAAGTTTTAACTTTCTAGCTACAACATGTTTGTTGGGCACAGTTTATGGCTTGAAGCTTCTTTTCTATGATGTCTGAGCTGTTCTTTGTGTTGTTGCGGTGAAGGCGAGCTGAATTGTAGCCGAGCCATCTTGGCTTTTGTCTCCTCGGCCTTGCTAAGCAGCTCGAAGGTGTCTGCAAGAGGCATGGAACTGCTGAGCGAGGATGACTGGTAAAGACTCCGGCTGGTAAGGCTCAGGCTGTTTAATGTTGTTGCCGGGAAATGGCTTTGTCGGCGAGCAGGTTACACGGGTTCAGGCTCTATTGTTACCCTCCTGAGGGAATGCTTTGTGTTTTGTTTCCAAAGGCCACAATGTCCCTCTCTTTTAGAATGCATTGCCAGTGCTGTTACAGCAGTTATACGCACAGCACTTATCTCCTCCCTTGGCAGATTTTCCTCAATACAATGTCACTGCTTCTGGATAAAAAGAGCCACCGTATACATGCACTAAAATCCCATGTACAGAAGAAAATTAAAAAAAATACATTTAATTAATGTAAAAAAATTGCTTCATTTCTTGTTCATTTGTTTCATTGATATAGATCAGTGCTGTACAGTAAGTGAAAGCCTTGAACCTTTTTCATTGCATCCATTTCATTCTGGGTTATATTATGTCAATGAACAATGGGCCAATGAGGAACCCTCAGGTTATTGAATGTTGTGGCTCATTACAGTTACACTGATTGTATTCACTGACCATCAAGAACAAACATTATCTGCTCAATACAATTGACAGCATTAATGATAAAGGATACCTTTACCCACCACATTAGTAGCAGCTGGCTAAGCAGCATCAGGATGAATCAGTCAGCTTGCCTGGTAAAGGATATGGAGGGGAATATCAGTATTAGTGGAAGGATTTCTGAAGAGAACCTAAGATTTTCTGGTGCCTGATCAGGGATTTTTGGGACATAGATGGCCATTGTATGCTTGCGCACATGTAGGAACTTTTCTGGCCTCATTAGTGGACCCTAATTACGCCACCCGGGGAGCAGTTGGGGGGTTGCTCAAGAGCACTTCAGTTATGTCTCAGGAATCAAACCTACAACCCTACGGTGACAAGGCTGCTTCCTTACCTCTAGGCCACGACGGCCGCTTTGGCATCTCAACAGGATTTGAAAGGTGTATCTGCATTCCCCAGGCAGGATCTGGGAGGTATTTTAGCCTTCCTTGTGTAGGATCTGGAGAGTGATCTCCGCTTTAATGGTGTTGGATCTTCAAGATATATAAACATTTCTGGTGCAGGATCTGGAGAGGGATCTCAGCCTTCATGGTGCAGAACCTATAGGGAGATGTCAACCTTTCTGGTGCAGGATCGGGATGGGGATCTCAGCCTTCCTGGAGAGGGGGATCTCAGCGTAGAGGTGGATCTTTGGATTTCTGGTTCAGGAAAAGGATCACAGGATAAGGATAAGGATCACAGCCTTTCGAGTTTAGGACCTCAAGCAGGTTCTCATCATTCCCAGTGCTGGATCAGGAACAGGGATTGGCCACCCTAGTGCAGTATCTGGATGGAGGGTCTCAGTCTTACAGGTGCATTATCTGAATTGCAACATTTAGCCTTTCTGGTGCAGGACCTGAAGAGGGAAATCTCAGTCTTTCTGCTGCAGGATCTGGAGGGGGGATCTCAGCCTTTCTGGTGTAGGATCTGGAGGGGGAACTTGGCCTTTCTGCTACAGGATTTGGAGGGGAAATCTCAGCCTTTCTGCTGCAGGATCTGGAGGGGGAAATCTCAGCCTTTGTACTGCAGGATCTGGAGGGGGGATCTCAGCCTACCTGGTGTAGGATCTGGAGGCGAAACTCAGACTTTCTGCTGCAGGATCTGGAGGGGAAATCTCAGCCTTTCTGCTGCAGCATCTGGAGTGGGGATCTCAGCCTTCCTGGTGTAGGATCTAGAGGGGAAACTCAGCCTTTCTGCTGCAGGATCTGGAGGGGGGATCTCAGCCTTTCTAGTGCAAGATTTGGCGGGAAATCTTAGTCTTCCTTTTGTCAGGATCTGGAGTGTGGTTTCAGTTTGCAAATGACAGGCCTTGGAGAGGGAAGTTAGTCTGAAAGGATCTAGAGGGTGATCCCTCATCCTTTATGGTACAGGATTTGGATCTACAGTAAGCATGTGTGAGCTGTTAGTGTGCAGGATGAGAGTGGGTGAAATACCACACAACGATCACTGCTACAACACGTACATTCAACATTCTTCTGCTTAGCTTGCTGTAAGAGTTTGCTCCATCTACTGTGTATTGTGTGATATGACACCCACTTTCATCTTGCTTTACAACATGGTACTCAAATGGAATCTATAATGACACAGTTTGCAACACCCTATAGGGCAACTATGAATGAGGCAGGGCACAGAAGAAAAGAGTTGACTTGTACGGGGGACAAAGAGGGTATCCTAAGATGAAAAGAGGATGACCCAGAAGAAACAAAGGAGTGCTGGGAGTTGGGTAGAGGACAAAAAGAGGTTAAGAAACAAACCTAGAACAGCCAAAGGAAATAAAGTTGGTGATGAATAGAGGATTTAGAGCCATGTACTTGGTTTACACCACCCCTTTTCTTTACGAGAAGTCTGCATGTGTTTTGGTAGTGGCTTCCAGTTTACTCTGGAAAAAGGGGTGGTGTCAAAATTCAGAGTTCCCACTCAGTCAGCAGCACTCATTTAATTCAGATGTCCTATGCGGCAAGGAAATATGAGTAGAGCATCCCTGCTCACCTCTAGCTGTGGGCATGTCTGCACCATTCAGAAACACCTTCCACGGGTACGCTCCCCAGATAGAGGTATGCTAGAAATACGGCGATGGTGCAAGGCTTGGTGAGGGCTCTGGGTAGATGTTAGTAAATTGAGTGATTCGGGGGATTTCACAAAGTTGGACATTCCAGGTGCATGCCCCTTAAGTCTTATAGACTTTGCAAAACAGCCGCTCCCCCGCATCAGAACACCAGCGCCAGCAGGAGGAAGACGCAGAGAGGTTTTAACATTCTTTTAACATTCTGTGAACTGGTGAGTGGTCCAAAGAACCCCATATCATGGATCATACATGGCTGGAGTTGACATTCAACTGTACCTTCAGCATAATTTAATGAAAAGCCCAAACCCTTAAAAAAATGATTCCCCTGCATCTAAAATTGATATATTTTACGTTTTTAGTCACTTATTTTTTTTCCCCCACTGGGCTGCAACTGTCTTTAGGATTTGGATACAGGCGCTGAGGAGAGGAGAGGCGGGGGAAAAAAAAAGTCCCAAGACTTTTCTGGTCACACTGGCCCCCACAACAATGTGTGCAACCACCATCACCCCATAGACAGCTGAGTGGCAGAACCCCCCTAACATGCTGAGTGGCAGAATCCCACCACATCCATAACACATACCTCCCAAGTGTCCCTGATTTGGAGGGACTGGCCCTCTTTTGAGTCCATGTCCCCCTGTCCTTTGTTGTCCTCATTTGTCCCTTTTTGAGGTTTATAATGCAGATCTGCACTGGCCACCTGCCAGCCCTCTAGTTTAGCCCTTGCTTCTAGCTGCTAGCCGGGTAAATGGGAGCCGCAATTCATCCGACCCGCTGCAAGAAGTCAGAGCCGGTGCTGGCATTAAGGAATCAGAAGCCGGCCAATGCAGGGGAGGTGGCAGCTTACCGGGCATTGTCCCGGTATGCCCTATGACCAATCTGCCACTGCTCTTATTTAGGGTGAAGGTCCAGGAGTACTGAATGCCGGATACTTCGGACTATCTGGCCAGAGGGTTTACAACCTTAATTGTCTCATTACTAATGCCTGACAGGTGGCCATGGAACATCAGGTATGGGAAGGTCTGTTGGCCTCCCAGTTTTAATGGCTGTAATGACTTCACTTGACCATGAAGGATTATTCCTGATTTGTTGATTTGGGCAATTTGCACATTTCTGTGTGTCCCTGGTGCTATTTCCTATTCTGTGCCCGTCTGGCCATGTTATAACATATGTCCTCACCAGCTGCTGGGACGCTGGCCTTTTATGCCCTCTGCCACCCTGCTATAGTGACGACAGTGCTGGCGTCTCTCGTGCCTCGCGGTAGTGTGACACCCTTTGCTGCTTTGTTGCTGGCAGATCCTCAGATCCTTCTGATCCTCTGCAGCATGGTGCTTCTGTGCCCGTTACATGTAATAAGGCCTAGCAGCGGTGCCAGCCGCAGCCTCGCCCAGGGCAGGGGCATTTATGACATCTGAAACCTGCCGCCACTCTGTTCACCCAACAGTCTGTGCGCCTGTACAAAGACACAGCATCTGGAATGAACTCCAGTCACCTGTCTGCCCGCAGGAGACGGAATGGAATCATTAATCCTCACCATCAGCCGAGAAAACACAGCTTCACTGCTGAAAACACAACTTCATGTTGTTTAGTGCGAGATATGGCTCCATTTATGTCTCATCTACAGATGTGGCCTCAGTTACTTTACCTTCAATTTGAATAAATACCCGTTTTTCATGACATGCTTCCAAAGCGGTATCATGATATGCCCTGAAAGGTTTCCTTTACATACCGGTTACTGGCTGAGCTCCAATAGACAACTCAGTACAATATACTAAATACTCATCTTGTGAGAAAGACCTTGATTCAGTAAACCTTTCTTAAAATATCTAACAAAAATAAGGATTATTCGATGCTTTATTTCATAACAAGACATGAATTCAAATAGGATTTGATTTAAAGAAAATGTTATTGTGAAAAAAATTCACATCATTCTAAAAGTTTTAGGTGCAAATCATATGTTCACCTCCTCCTTTTACTTAATCATACCATATTTTAACTTAAACCTTAAAAATAAAGCAATAAACTATCCTTATTTTATGTGATATTTTAAGGATAGTTTTTTTAATCAAGGCCAGACTGTCAAAAAGCTAAAGCTGGCCATCTCAATATACACACAAGGCCGGCCTTAGGGTAAGTATCGTCCTGTGCAAGATTTCAGGATGATGTCCCCGGCAACACACATGGAGAGAAGGAAAAAGGAAGGAGGACATAGAAAGTGAGAAGGGGAAAGAGATTGGAGGAATCTGACAAGATGGCAGGAACGTTGGGAAACAAGAGAGGAAGAATCAATGAAAGAATGATTGAGCGAATGAGATTGCTACGAGTGTAGGGGGAAAGAGGGTTAAGTACTAGAAAAATACAGAAAAAAAAAAATGCTGATTGAGAAAAAAAGTGAAAGAAGAAAGAAAATGAAAGAGAGAGAGAGAGAGAAAATGAATTGAACGAGAGAGAAAAAGAAAGAAAGAAACTAGAAAAGAAGGATGGAGGGAAGGTAAAAAAAGGAGGAAGATGTGGAGAACTCTTAAAAGAGAGGCCGAGAGATAGGGGGTGTTTTGGAAAAGAGAGGTCTGCGTGTCCAGTCGGGAGCTCCTGGCGCCCCCTTACAGCCGCCCATGTTTACATATTGCACAATACAACTAGCCATAAAAAGGTAAGAATTGACCTATCTGTATATTTTTTTTTAAAAAATCCAGTGTGCATCCTGGACATAACTTAACACACTCACCTTTTGATTTCCGCAGAGCTTCCGTCATAGTCTGGTAGTATAAAACTTACCAGGTCCTGAAACTATGCCCTGCAATGTCAACACCGGACCACCGCTTATCAGCCACTGTCTTGCAGTGAATATAGTAAGCCTCGCCAGACATTGTGACTGATGCAGGGGGGCCATTTGTACTGGAGTACAAGGCTGAGCTTGAATGTGACTGGACTCGATCTCAGGATCTCATGTCCAAGTTTCTAGTGGAGGGAGAGCAGGGCGATTGCCCAGGGGGGCCAAAACCATTGGGGATTGCCTTTACCCCAGTCATCCTATTTTCTGCAGTTGAGTCAGGGCCATACCCCCTTCATATTGGCATACACCAGTTTGGGATGGGTGAGAAGGGGGTATATTTTTTTCCTTTCCAAACTGAGCGCAATTTTGTCTAGAACTTCCCTGAAATGGTCCAGCGGCCCCCGATTTATCAACAGATATGATGGGTAGGAAATAACTGCAATAAAGCATGTCTTCTATTGGAGAAGCTGCAGCTGACACATGTGCGTGCAGCTATTCCACATCAGATTGAGCTCAAATATGAAAAAGGAAGTATCTCTCTAACGCATGACTGATAATTTGAAGGGGTGGGTTAGGTTAGGTAAGTGCCCTGTGAACCATGAACCCACCTGGCACAGATTAGCCAGGCAGTGTTAGGTCCACTTTAAACAAAGATTAAAAATACATTTTCATGGTTATTTACAAATTCAAAGATTGAAGACTCCATTGTGAGTCACTCTGTAGTAAAAAGTCAAGGCAGCCTCCCACATGGAAAGGGTCTGCATTGTGTGGAAAAACAGGTGACTAATAGAAAAATGATAAAATGTTGCATTTTTGTTGTAATTTAAATTATACAAAATATGGCTCTCCAAAAAAGCCCATGAAAGCAGGTGAAATGCGTCAGCCCCCTTTCTCTACTGCTGATATAAAGGAATGCATGGGAACTGTGTTTTTCTAATGTGATATACGGTAGGTATATGTTACATAGTTACATAGTCAATACGGTTGAAATAAGATATATGTCCATCAAGTTCAACCAAGGGTGTTGGGGTAGGGGAAGATATATTTAATTTTTTTACTGATAACCGCTAATAGTAACTGTTATTTTCTTCTAAATAAGCATCTAATCCTTTTTTGAAGCTCTCAGCGGTGTGTTTAGTAATAAAAATTGACTAGCATGTTTAACCTGACTAGACTACTGAAACCCCCACTGCTGTTGGTTACCAATTAACTGACTGGCAATCTGTTATAAACGCTACTGCTCACCTCATCCATCTCTCCACTGGCTTCACAGAATGGTCTAGCTCTAACCTACAAAGCTCACTCCAGCCAAGCCCCTCCCTACATTTCATCATTAATCCAGTGATGCCAACTCAGATGCAAGCTCCGCTCTGCCCTGGACCATCTACCTGGTCTCCACCCTGATTACCTCCTTTTACTCCCACCACCAAAACTTCTCAACTACCTCTACACTCCGTTTGAATGCTTTTATGTGTTCAGTTTGACACTCTCCAGCATTTCAAAAGCACCCTCAAAACTTACTCTTTCACACAAGCGTATGTTCTGGTCTTGGTAACCCTCGTGACCTCCACAGGGCACGCGCTGCCACTCTCAATTTCTATCACTTGTGATTCTTACTGGACACTCCTCGACACTCCTAGTGCCAGCACTGAAAAAGGGGGAGGTTCCCAGCTCTCAACAGCTAGATTAAAATAAACTTAGCTTTAATTTCGATCCATTTCCAAAGATGAAAGAGTCAGGACATCAGCTGATCGATGAACAGCTGGCACTAGGTGTGTCCTCATACATGGGAGCCCATTTGAAAAAAAGTTGACTGCCGACAGGAACGAATCAGGTGAGTTACAGCAGACTCCCTGCTGCACACTCTGCGCACCAAACACCCGCCTCCCCTTGCCACACCTGCCATCATTTTATTTTTTCTTTGTCCTCAATTCTGTCTCTAAGGGCCCTTGAAAGGTGGCCCCCTCTCTGCCCCGTTCCTTAAATACTAGATTATGACTGCCCCACATAATTGAACTGCATTGGCAAAACCTGCTAAAATTTAAAGCAGACCATCATTCTCATTTTACAATGATATATTGTAATCCCCTGCTTGCATGCCACATGAATTTAGATAATGCCGCTGGTGGGAGACATACATGTGTTTTGTAATTGACCTGTTACATGGATTGTTATGGGTCTGTGACTGCAGTTCCACAGCTGCACTAATACCCACACTCATACCGTGCTCTGAACGCAAGAGTTAACTGACTGTGTGCAGCCACATACAGCCTCATCGCAGCCACTCGCAGCATCACATGTCCAGCTGTGAAGGAGCCTGGAGCTAGTCATGCCAAGTCTTAGGCACTGCCAGGTGGCACCTATCTAGCAGGGAATTTGGTTGTCACAGAACCAAGTGTCTCACTATGTCTGACCAGCAGAGGGCTCCCGTCTAGCCTTGCACTAACACTTGAACATTGATTGACTGCACTGAAGTCATATACATGCAATTGCTCCTGTGTTGTGGCACACCTTACCCTCACATGTGCATGCAGGATCTCCTTTAAATAGTGGCAGGCCCTGACCAGAGACACCAGATACTCATTTTCCTATGTCTTGGTAACCCCAATCTGTGATCTTCTGTGTACAACTTCAACCTGCCTACAACAACGAGCCTGCTCTGCTTGTCCACAACCTTGGTCAGCCAATGACTGCGAACTGGTTTTGTCTTCCCATGATGTTGGCTTATCTAATACTTACCACTGTTCTAAAGTCTAGTTCCTGGTCTCTCCAGGCCTGGCAAAATCCATTCCCTGGTTAAAAAAAGCCCACCCTTGACCTTCCTTGGAGCATCTCCGGTGAAGACTGAAGACATTGATCGCAAGTAACTGCACCAGCTGCTACAGGGGGCAGGAGGTGAGTATTTGTGTTTTTGTTCTGCCTGAACAGAATTTGGGGCTCATGGTCAGCAGCATTAGGTGGCTCTACTTACATTTTCTAGGAATGGTTTAGGTCTGCTTTAACCATAACAAGAAAGCTGAAGATCATTTGGGGTACCAAGAAAAGCCTGTCCTATGAGTATAGGGTAATTTTAAGCACAGAAGCCTCTGACCTGTTTGGGATGCATGCGTCTAAAAAAATACATTTTTTGGAACTTGCCATCAGACTCAAACTACTTGCTCCAGCATCATGAATGACCCCATGTGATGCCTTGGGTAAGAGAGTCACGGTGGGCCATTTTGCAGTGCATCACATGCCACAACTTGACACATCAGCCTTGAGGGCCTCATTACAGCCATCATTGGCAGCCACATAAAGAAGGATTTTATCTCGAAAATCTGTGTGGCAACATCTCTCTTTGGCTGGTTGAGCTGAACATAAGGAACCTTCCAGCTTCACTGAAATGTGTCTGTGTACTAGCGAAAGCTCTCCCCCATCCTATGCTCATGTGTAATCAGGGATCTCAGGTGTGATCCAAGATGGAGGCTGTAATTCTAGGAGCGCAGCTATTCCATAACATCTGCATGATCCTCAAAGGGGGGCTTTAGGGGGACGTATGACTAAACTTTATTTTCTTAACTGGAGGTCCGCTTTAAGTTTTAATCAGTTGTGTCACCACTTTAGTTTTGAATGTTTTGCCTATTTAAATATGATACTTCTGTCTGCATTGGAAGTTTAATGAGAGTATAATTAGAAAGATGTGATGTCACAGACAGCCGCTGGAGAGGTTAGTGTGAAAGGAGCCAAATAACTATCTCTTTCGATGACTCTCTGATGACCACATAAATGTAACAAGTGAAAATGATTCCTCTGCTGTGTCCGTGTCCCCTCTGCAGCTGTGCTCCACCCTCACACGAGACCGATCTGCGTTATTAGTTACTAACATACATAATTTCCCTGCCACAGCCCGTCTGGATTACCTGCCAAGAATCTTGAATCCCGGCACATCTTGGTTGTAGAGCAAACTGCGCCTGACATGCCCCGGGGTGCCATCTTGTCAGTCAGCCCGGCATGCCTGGGACACTTTCTCTTTACAGCTCGCACACCGCTCCCCAGGGCCGAAAGCTATTTTGTGTAAAAGCTGTCTCTGGGAAATGATGAAAAATCTGTTGTTGTTTCTCATTTCCAATGTTCCTCAGAGAGGGGGCAGCAGCTGATTATGGGGTCCGCGGGTTTCAGATTCTAAAAATGGTTTGTCAAAGCTAGATAAGCTCCTCTGGGGCAGAGACCAAGAGAAATGGTTCTGTACAGTGTCGCTGACCAAATTAGAGCTATATAATGATGCTGGATCATTGACTGACAAATATGTAGGTGAGGCTGTAGGACAATTCCAGAGGAGTTCACACTCCTCTGTATCCTCTATACTCAAACGCTGATGATATTATACACAAAAAAAGCTCTGATATTTTCCATGGTGTTGTGCAGAGAACTGGAAACACGCCAGTTCTTAAACATAACCAGCCAGAAACAATAGGCCTCAGCTACACACATTTGGAAATGCAGGAATAAGGAAAGTGCCGTTAAAGTGGACCAATTGCCCCCTGCAGGCCGCTAGCCTGCCTCCAGAGCATCCGATACAGGATGCCACTCTTGCCCGATCCCAGTGGGTCCCGCAACACGGTCTTTGCCAGTGGCCGCATCCCTGGCTTCCCTGTAGCTGTGCGCCCTCCCCGTGGCCAGGGCCCAGTTACTGGGTTAGTCAAAATCCTGGTGATTAGTCCACTTTAAGGTGCTCTTCTGAGTGTGGTCCCTACTAATCTATGAGAGACCAAAATTTGGGACATACCCAGCAATGGATAAATTAAGGACTAATTGCCTAAAGAGTGGCCCTATACCCAGGGGAGGACTTGCCTTAGGGAGACCTGGGAAAATTCTCAATGGGCTGCTCTTTAAGGTTTAATGTGCATCCTTCCATCTGCCCCGCCCCCTTTCCTCCCCCCCTTGGTGCGCCACCCCCCAGGACGAAGTGTCGGAGCTTCCGCTGACGGCGGTGACGCTACTCATGCGGTCCGCTCGCCCCGGAAGCAGTCGGCACCTCCAAGGCGATGACTACAAAGGCGCACCACGTGCGCCTCTCACATCCGGGCTGTGCGGGGACCAGGAAGGAGGTGAGACCAGACGGGTATCACCCTAGCTCCCAATCAGCCACACCATACGCTGTGACTTGGAGACTTCCATTGAATCCCCGTGTTTATCACAGCCACTGAATCTCAGTAAGTGCAACATTGATTATAAATATCTTTCTTTAAATATTAGTGGTAAGGTTAGTAAGGATGTTTTTTATTGATCAGTTGCCCTGTGTATCTTTTCCAATATTGTAGATGGGAGTTTGAATTTAGGATTCCATATCCCCTTTTTTTCCCTGCCATCTGACATACAGTCAGTACTCAGTGATGACATGTGAATTTCAGATATTTTCTATGTGTATATAAGTGTCCAATGATCAAGTATACTCTAATGATGATGATCTTACTGAACTAATTATGATGTGTATGTCCTTTGTTTTTTCTTGTTTTCCTTTTTCTTTCTTCTCTTTTTTCTTTTTTTCTTTTTTGTTTTTCTCTTGATGCAATGTAGAGGTGAAAATTGTATAGATTCTACCGTCAATCTGTGACAGATTTTTAGGGGGGTAGGGCAGGGTAGGGTTTAGGGCAAAACTAGTCTACCTCTACCACCTATTAATCCCATGTTTCATGTTTGTATACGAATTGTCATGACCATGAATTAGTGCAGCAAAAAAGTCTTTCCTCTTGTAATATTACACTAAGTTAGCTCATTGATTGTAAGAGCTTGTTGTATTTTTGTATATATTAATCTAAATATTTGACGCATTGATTGCCAAAGATTGTGATATTTGATCCTCATCAAGGGCGGGAGGAATGGCTTAGCCACCTCTGTCTTCCCTTGTTTTTACAATATTGATAATATAAAAAAGTGTCTTTAATTTTTTAGATTTTATGGTATAGATTGTTTCTTTGTTTTATGACGTGGTCTTACAAAACTGGGGTTGACCTATACCCGGTATAATATTTTTGGTTCTGCTCTTTAATACCTTACCCTACCCACCAAAATTGTTGCCCAGCAGCACATTTGGGGGGGGGGGTGCAGTGGTCTGGTCATGGGCTGGCTGGAGGCCTGTAATATCCTGGGCTGATTTTCACTGCCTTGGTAAAGCACATGGGGTGGACATCAACACATGCAGGTGACACACATCCACATGAGATGAAAAATAAGGACGGCAGCTGCTTAATCAGCTTACAGACCTGGTTGATTCATGTGGGTAGAGAAAATCTCACAGAGAGAAGCTCCAGCCTGAAAACCTGCTTTGAATTAAATTAAAGATCACAAAAAAATGTCCCAATGATAAAAATCCATATAAATATGCTGGATGTTGGGGGGAGGGGGTCACTTATACACCCGACATCAAGAAATTTCCAGCCAGGCTTGTTTTTCTTTATTTTAATGGAAGGAAAAGGACATCCAGGGTGACAGGCTCTGTCCCCCCTGATAGACTAAACTTGTCACCCCTGAGTTTTATTCCTACCATGAAAGAATAAACCACAAGCTTGGCAGGAGTTTTATTCAGTTCGGGTGTATAAGAGACCCCTCCTCTCATTAGCCAAAGTGTTTTTATAGATTATGGATATGGTCACGTGCGGTACTAGAACAGTTCTGGAGTACAGACAGTGTGAGTAGACTTTTCCAGCTCCCAAGGAGGAATTTTTGGGTGGGCATGCTAAACTGGGTGCCCAGGCATTGGGATGCAATGGCACAGGATGAAGATAAACGAGGTAAGTTTGCTTTAAGGCCCCATTTGGGACATACACAGCAAAGCATATATTGACAGATTGCTTTTCTTTATAACTCTGGTGATGCACATGGGGGGGTCAATAACACTACATGCAGCTGAGCCCTCCCATGTGACCAAAATATAAATATCTGGTCAAAAACGTAAATGCATGTGGAAACCACAGGCCATATTAAACAGATCAATAACTTTGTGACTTTCTATCCTCTCCTTGGTCTCAATGATTTGGCATGCCCATTACATAAACCCCCCTGAAAAGGGTAAGAAAAAAGAACGCTGGTCAACGCTGCACTGGTGCATTCATTGCATTGCAAGCAACTAATAAGGTTCTCCATGCGGTTATACATGCACCATGCAAGGCACCATCAACACATGGCCACTGAATCATAATGACTGGCATCGGTCATGTGGGCATGTGAGAGCAGCACTGGGTCACAGACCAAGTACAAATGTCCAATCTTCAGATGGTTTGTGGATGGCCATCCCACTGGGCATACTGTAGAATGCAGTTGAGAGCTGCGGAAGCAAATATAGACTGGAACCTTCAATGTTGGAAAGGCCGAAACCAGCCTGTATAACAAGGTAGTAATGATGGTGGAATGCCCCCCTGTAATAAGGGTTTTAGAGAATCCAGGTAAGCAGTATACCCTGGACCAGATGAGTCTTTCTCTGCTATGCCTTCCTAAGGGGGTATCTTGGCCTTTATCGGCATGCCTTCATAATGGGGTACACCTTCATCCGGCCTGGTCATCCAAGGCTTCTCCCTCTGATGAAATGCCTGGTACACCCCTCTAGCACACCCTGAAGACACTCTGTATCACTCCTTTCTCCTGAGCCTCTCCCTGTCTTACAGGCAGCCCTGGTCTACAAACTAAGTTAGCCCCAACTGGAAGTCTCACATCACATTTATAAATGCTCAAAAAATAAACATCTATTGGTTATTAAACAGGAACAACACACAAGAATTTCACTTTCCTGTTCGTTCTTCTAACAACAATTGGGATGCCCTGCTTTGTGTACCCCCCCCCCCCAGGTTGCCCAGTTTTACAGCGCAGACTCGTGCAATAGCGGCATGCTCAGCCAATCAGCTCAGCCAATCATCCCAGCCAATCAGCACACTTGCTGTCATTCACCTCCCTCTAGTGCTGCTGACGGCTAAGCTGTCTGGACGGTCATGTGGCATCAAAGGGTGTATGGCTAGAGGTGAGCGGGGATGCGGCCGGAGTGCACAAAGATGGCGAGGGCTCCAGGAGAAGATGAATGAAACTGGTGATGGGGGGGTTTCACACAACGGGGCATCCCAAATTGGGATGCCCAGCTGTGTGAACCCCCCTCCCATAGCCGGGGCCTCCTGTTCCTCTTTAACACATCAAACCTAAAACCATTCTATGGTGGTAAAAAAAAAAAACCCACATTCTGTATTATATCTGATTTACTTAAAGCAGAACAAAACCAATGATTTTTACTGGTTTTGTTGCTTGCCCCCCGGGCATCCCAATTTGGGATACCACATTGTGTGAAACCCCCCTAGATCGGTCTGTAAAACTCACCTCTTCCTGGTGTATATGTGGGCTCTCGTCCAATCAGAGCCGGTTGCTATGCACACGTCATTCAGCAAACGTCTCTGGCCCTCAGCCATTCAGATAGGCTGAATGTTATTGTATAACTCTATCCAGGGTAATTTCTATGAAAAATAGGTGTGGGAAGGGAAAAAAAACTGCCCCTCTTCACATATTTTATGGTGCTGTTGTCCCTTACCGTTATGCGCCATGCAATGCTTGTTCCCCAGCAGCAGGCAGTGCCCCCTCCCCATGGCTAAGCCCAATATGGGGGGATGAGGGGCCTGGCATACCACATAACCACTAACATTGGCGCTGACCCATCTCTGGAAAACAGAAGAGCTGAAATAAAGGTGCTCTCTTTGCCCCAAACTTACACAAAGGGCTTGTCAACCAAGGTGGTCTCCCTAAACTCCCTCCCTTAGAAACAGCCCTGGCTCTAGTGAAGTTTTAGGTGCAAATGAGGCTCTATCTTCCTACTTACAGTGGATCACACTTGTCCAGTAAGTCCAGGAGTCTAAAACAATGCTTACAGATTATTGTCAGTGACTTGGTGGTCTGTTAAACCAGGTAACATTTTCAGGAACTTAACAAATACAGTGGTCTTAATTCCACAAACTTTCTTTCAAATATTTTAGAACAAGGCATGAGATAAAATAAAGTGTAAGTCAAAGAAGAGAGAGCATGACATAAGTGCCTGAAAGTGCTCATATGTTGGCTGGTTATGCCTTTCACTCAGACGTGCCTATAAAAGCTTTCCAATAATTTGTCACATTGCTCTAGTCAAAGCTAGAAAAAAGTTATCTCTTTTTAAGTGACAATCAGCACATTTTACTTAGGACGGAAGCTACCAGACTAACCTGATATGAGGAGGTGAGTAGAAGCCTGGACAGAGGGGCAGCTGTTGATGGGGAGGCCGATTCATCAATAGCGCCAGGTAGCGACAGATGAGCGACAGTAGCGTGATTTTTTCAGCGCCAGCCAGTATTCGCTGTGCTTGGCCGGCATTAGCTTGATGACAGCGACTCAGTCGGTGTGCGGTAATGTTGAATACGGGCTGGGGGGTCGCTGTTTCACAGGTCCAGCGTTGTATGTGAGTGCCTGACAACGAATGGCCAGAGCGAAAGGCTAGCTTCATATTCATCAACAAATCACGCTCCGAATGTGCTGTCGCTGTCCATTCCTTGTTTAAACCCCAGAGCGCTGGCGGCGATGTGTATTAACTAGTTTTTAACCCCTAAACAACCATATTTTTTGAATGTAACATTATACATGTTTTTAGAATCATTTTGTAATATGAATACATTAATCTCATACCTGTTAGATCAATTCTGCACATATTTTTTTTTTTTTTTTTTTTTACTTAAAAAAAAAATCCTAACATTGCAGAAGTGTTCTCCGATTTTTTGACATTAAAAAAAAAAAAAAAAAATTATTACCAATTAATTATGAATAATTATAGATTGCTCCATTGAAATGCATTGGACATCGCCAGGGAGCGACAGCTCATACCTGGCGCTGTGAGGGAATTTGCAGCGGCGCTGTTCGGTCCAGGCAGCTTCATGATGAATGCCGCGCTAGCCGTCGCTCTCGCCGGCGCTAGCCTCATTTTGCTTGATAAATGCGTCATTGTGACCGCCGCCGGGCGTACTTGAGTCGGTAGTCGCCGTTAGCTGCCGCTACCTGGCGCTCGTCAGACACTACCTGGCGCTATCGCTTGATGAATAAGGGCCATAGTTTTTTTGATTTTGCAAAAGCATTTGACACTGTCCCCCATAGACGCTTATTGGGGAAATTGAGATCTTCAGGATTAGAAAATACAGTTTGTAACTGGATTGAAAACTGGCTGAAGGATCATGTGCAGAGTGTTGTGGTTAATGATACCTACTCTGAATGGTTACCGGTTGTAAGCGGCGTACCCCAGGGTTCAGTGCTGGGCCCACTAATATTCAACGACATAGAAGATGGAATTAAAAGCACTGTCTCTATTTTTGCAGATGACACAAAGATATGTAGCACAGTGCTTTCTATTGAAGATGTTCACAAGCTTCAAGCTGACTTGGACACATTGAGTGTCTGGGCATCCACTTGGCAAATGAAGTTCATTGTGGAGAAATGTAAAGTCATGCACTTGGGGTCTAACAACCTGAAGGCCACATATGTCCTTGGAGGAGTAAAACTGGGAGAAACACTTGTTGAGAAGGATCTGGGGCTACTGGAAGATCACAGGATAAATAACAGCATGCAATGCCAAGCAGCTGCTTCCAAGGCCACCAAGATACTATCACGCATTAAAAGAGGCATGGAATCACGGGATAGGGATGTAATTTTGCCTCTTTACAAGGTACTGGTGCACCCTCACCTGGAATATGCCGTCCAGTTCTGGGCACCCATTCATAGAAAGGACGCTCTGACTCTGGAAAGGGTGCAGAGGAGAGACACCAAACTAATAAGGGGTATGAAAGATCTTAGTGAGGAAAGATTACGAGAATTAAATCTGTTTAGTTGTGAGAAAAGACGACTGAGGGGGGACATGATTAACTTGTATAAATATATAAATGGCCCATACAAAAAATATAGGGAAACACTATTTCAGGTAAAATCCTGTCTAAAGACAAGGGGCCCTCCCTTCGACTGGAAAAAAAGAAATTCAGTCTCCGAAGGTGACAAACATTCTTTACCATAAGAACTATAAATCTGTGGAATAGCCTCCCCCAGAAGCTTTTTACAGCATCAACCAGTGACAGCTTCAAAAAAGGATTAGATGCTTATTTAGAAGAAAATAACATCGACAGTTATTATTAGCGGTTATCAGTAAAAAAATAAAAAAAAAATAAAACATAACTTCCCTACTCCAGCACCCTTGGTTGAACTTGATGGACATATGTCTTATTTAAACCATATTAATTATGTAACTATGTAACTATGAAACACACACCTTATTTTATCTCATGCCTTATACTGAAATAAGCATGAACCTGGCGCTTATTTTCAGGAGATATTTTAAGGCAATTTTTTTGTTTAAATCAGGGCCATTGTAATAGCTGTGCCATTGGTATACCATGTGAATGGGAACTTTGTGAGATAATCCATTGTCTTGCTTAGGTTCTGTTACAGAAACTGGCCTGTGCTGGCTGACAGCATAACAGTCATTTGAGGACAGGCAGATGTCTCGGCCGCCCATCTTCAGCCAGCCTTAGTGCTGGCAGTGAACGGGTGCGAAAAGAGAGGACATGCCATCCCTGTCGGCACACGGCCCAGTCCGAGCAGCAGTGCTGCAGCTGCCATCTGCTCAGAGTCCAGAGGTGAGCGGAGACTTCCCGTATTGTAATTAGTAGAACAAAGTCTGCACTAGGAGGTGTCTGTAGCTGACGATCAGTCGGGCTTGTGGGCTCTAATCAGACCAGCTCCACTCTCAGAGGATCTCAAAGCTTTCCTGACAACAAAAACAGAACTACCATGAACATCTCCAAAAATCAATGCAGTCCGCCCAACTCCACCCTGAAATCTGATGTTCCCATTTTTGAGGGGTTAAGCTGTAAAGAGGATTTAAATGAGGTTTAGAGACTCAAAGACCCTAGGCCTGACTGAAAGCATTCCCTTAGGGTGCATCCCACATCGATCATATTGACAATCAACTGAGAACGTCTTCTGTGGGATGCTCAAAGAGCAGGAGGAAAGCAGAACACTTTGCTGGCTGCCAAGTATGACCTGCACGGGATCCATGCATTTTGCTATGCCCCCTATAGAAGGGCTTCAGCTAGTGTCAGACTGCAGCACCTTAGGTCCCCCAGATGTAATTATTCTTGGACCCACAAGAGAAAATCATTCTTGGCTTTAAGCAGAGAAGAAGTCTTTGGGCCTACCAGAAGAACTCATTCTTAGGGACCACTAGAGTAAATCGTTCTTGGGGCCCACCAGAGGAAACTATTCTCAGGGCCCACTGAGAGAAACATTCTTAGGCTCCACCTGAGGGATCTATTCCTACTTACGGCTCACCCGGAAAACCATTTTTATGACACACCAGAGGAAATTATTCCTGGGACCCAGCAGACGAAACCACTCTTGAAGCGCACCAGAAGAATACATTCTTGGGGCTAAATAGAGAAATTGATTCTTGGGGCCCAGCAGAGGAAATCATTCTTGGAGTTTTCTTGTACTTGCATATAAGTGGCCTGGGGCCCACCTCTGCTGTTTTGGAGGACCAGTCCTGTATTAGCTTCTGCTGAATCTCGAGTCTTTTAGATCTTTAAGGTCCTCTTTAAGGTGTGTTGAGCTCCCCAACTCATGTGGGAGAACTCATCACCGTACGTAGCAAACTCATTAGGCTCGATTCAGAGAGACAAAAAAAAACTTCAGTTTTAGTGCCGATCTGTTTTTTTTGTTGAAATGTTTCCGTTCTCGTATGAGTGTACGAGCGATTCTATGCATGCATTGCAATCCTTCTGTAAAGTTTCCGTCCGTTCGTACGGCAGATTACGAATACGAGTATGTCATTTTCCAGCGTGACTTTTCCGTTTCATTTTCACATGTTACAACGTAGGCTTTCGTTTTTGCCCTTTTCCCATCGTATCCTCCCACGAATCCTTTACGTTTCCCGTTAGATTCTGTTTCCCTTTTTCAATAAATATTCGTCCAGATGGAAATCCTTACGATCTTGCGCCTGCGCACTACAAACTTAACTCATTAAAGTGCTCGCCTACATATTTGCCACCCTCACTTCTACTACTATGTTTAGCTAAATCACTTAGCACTATCCTCCATCTTCCCTTTTGGACCCTTAAAGCTCACCCAAACCACTTAGCACTGTCCTCCATCTTCCCTTTTGGACCCTTAAAGCTCACCCAAATCACTTCTCGCTCATGTGATTATTCATCTTTAAATATTTCTGGGCCCATTAGTTTTGTGCTAATGTATTTTGTAAATGAAATGACACTGTAACATTTTTTTTTTTTATTCCATCATAAAATATAAAATGTAAAAAAATTTAGAAAATGTCAAACTTTTACAACTATAAAAAACTAAATACATAGCAATGGCAGGCAACATAACATTATTCTTCATCCGTGGTCCCCAGCTCCCGCAGCTCCTGCATCTCGCCCACCAACTGAAGGACCCTGACACTCAGTTGTGTCACTCTGGCACGTGTGTGGTTAAAAAACATAAATTAAAATATTGGTATAACCTTGTTGTGGTCATACTGCAGTCACTCCCCCTGTATGGTCCAAACACCTAAATCTGGACGTCAAAAGCCAGAGAGCCCTCGCCACTACGGCCCGGGTTTTGCATAGTGCCCGATTAGAGAACCCCTGGCCCGCAATTTACAGGCAAAGAACGGGCATCATAAGCAAGGGCAGGAGTGGATATCCAGAATCCCCTGAAAGAATTTAAAAATACTAACATAAAATACACATTCTAAGCTACAATATTGTTTAACATGTCATCAAGGGCTAAAAACAGCCATGAGTCATCAACTATATTCATTGCCATACAGTGAAAATGGATTGATGGAATGTGAGCAAACTTACCCAGGAGCTATCCACCAGATAATTCTGACTCAAACTGACGAAATAAGCTGGAGCTCTGCAATATATAAGCATCATGGGACGACCCTGGATGCCCTGCAAGAACACTGAGGAATCGCATAGCTGGACACTGCTTGTATGTTGTGTGAGTGGCACATCTTGCGGTTCCTGCAACCGAATATAAAATAATTACACAAAGCAAAGGTAACCGACTAAAACAATAGCTCCTACACAAATTAAGATTCAAGTTCAACAATCCAAATATAATTCACAAAGGACATAAGTCTAAAAAAATCTAGCAATTATATGGATGTGTGGGAAAATAAATGTTTACGTGCTAAGGACAAATTAAGGTCAGCATTAAAATGCTTCTATAAGGCATACATGAAATGTATTGATTCAGGTATGCATTGCTATACAATTTATGGCCTCGGCCATGCTGATACATGCAATGCCTTGGTGCTAAAGGCGCGCAGACTCCTCCACATAGGCGCAAAACATGTTCAACAATAGCAATCCGAGCCCTCAAAGGTGCTGTAAGTGGATCGGAAATGAAATGGATTTATAGGGTGGTGATCCATCGGAAATCAGCTCTCTGAATCAGACAGAAACCCATCCCAACAACGGAAGTTATCTGAACAAACGGAAATTTTTTTTTGTTTGGAAAATGATCCGAACTAACGGAAATGTTCCGATTTGCTTCCGTTCATCTAAAGCGCATATACGCATTTTCCCGAACGTTCGTACGAATGAAAAATGAAGGTAAAAAAGCAAAAAAAAGACTAACACCCAACCAAACTTTCACAGACAGCTACGGAAGTCCGGACGAATGTGTCTTTGAATCGAGGCTATTGTCTCAAGCGGTGAGTTTGCTGCGCTTTGCACGATCGCTTACCATGTCCCTGCTACTGCATACTTTAGCATTCCATGTGACTGCTGGACTGTGGACAATGGGGACAATGGTATTTGCCACGGGCTCTGTGGGCTCTGGCCCTGCAGTCACAGATCTGATGGCTGCAGTTGCCTGCAATTAACTTATCTACCTATTTAATTTACCTAATTTCAAGTTTTAAGGATGACCAGAGCACAACACAGTGAAAATACTGGGACCAAAAATAAGGCTGGGAATTTAAGCGACTTGACCAGTCCACCACCAGCCCATGAACTTCTTAGCCATGCCCCAAGAGAATTTGTCAGCCAATCAATCATAAGTCAATCAGCTGATGCTATAGTATTGCTGGAACTGATCATGGCAGAAGGAGATATGCCATGTGATGGTAGTTAAGCTTTAGAATTGTAGGGGGAGATACTGAGGCAGAGGCCCCCATGTCCATAATGCTGAGGCTGTAGCATTGCAGAGGCAAAACATGGGCTAGAGTATCTAACATAATGAAGGCCACCAGGAATTCTCCCCATGGCCAGTCCGCCCCATAGTGGTTGCTGCTGCATGCCAGAACAGTAGGTTGCACAATGATTCTGGTCCCTAATTTATTTCAACAGGATTAGAATGGAAAAGCCGTAGGGAAGAAACGGTGAGTATGAATCTTTTTTTTGGAATGTTCCTTTAAGTTTTCCTTTGTCTGCAATGTAATAATAAAAAACACTGAAAGGTCAGCAGGAAGGAGTGCTCTCTGTTTTTCTGCCGTCAGTCTCTTTCTTCTTTACATACATTCGACGAAGGTTAATATGACGGCCAATCCTCCTCAGTAAAATCCATCCGTAGGTAGCCGCGTTCCGCTTATGCCTCACTCCCCCCCTCTGAAATCCCCCCCTCCGGTTTACAGGAGTTAATTGCTTACAAATCTCCAATCCCACGTGCTAATCTTATTCCTCAGATTTGTAACAAGCCACGCGGACATCCCTCCCATAATCCTGCGGGAAATAAGCTCTCTGTAATTTGCAGCTTTTGCAGGGCAGCGTCGAGCATAAGAAATTCGTAAACATGAAGCTGGCGAATACATTTAGATGTGTTTTTTTTTCCCCAGAAGCGGGGCGTTTGACTCCTGCTAACCCTCATTATTCTAATTCCGAGCCTCAGGCGTAGTTATAGGGACGTTTTCACATTTGCGATTTACACCCGGCCCAGCCGGACATTTTGACTCTGTCTTAAAAATTAATTAAAACTAATTGAGGCGTCAAAAAACAGGGTAGGTCGGAAGGAACAAGGTGCTTCAAGCCGACTCAATCAGATAATTTACATATTACTCAGTGGCGGGAAATGATTTTATAACACATCTCTCACATACAAGGGGAGGGGGTTCTTTTTTTCTCTCCTTATTTCACTGCTATTTCCCGCCCCCCCCTTTCTTTTCTTCCTTTCTTTTCCTTTTTATGGAGGAAGAAGAGGTACTGATGTACTCCCGCTTACCTTAGCTTAAGTTTTGTTAAAGACTCCAATTTCTTGTATTTTCATTTATATAACTAACAGTTTTCCAATAGCACGGCTGTTTCTGGTGGAGGGTGAGCAGGGCCTTTCCCCTAGGCACAAAGGCTATTGGGAGCATCTTTATCCCAGCTATCCTGTTTTCTGCAGGTAGGTCAGCAACACTGTTAGTGGTGCAGGCCATAAGTTGGGCCCCATTATTCCCTCATAGGCGCCTCAATCATGGGGAATGGAATCGGTGGGGAGAATTTTTATCTTTATGCAGTATGAGCTAGAAACTGCCCTGTCCCTTAGACCAACTACAGACTAAACATTTTGTGACTATAGGATCACAAAAATACATTGTTGGAAAAGCTGGTCATCTAAAGCTAACCACGAGAAAAGCACATCTGTAGGAGTTCTTTATCCTAGATAGTGGCTGCAACTTTCTCTTCCTGTCTGTTTCCTTTCTTCTCCTCTTTATGCCATTTTCTTACATTTCCATCACAAATCTTCTTTGCTATTCTTTTTTTTCTTTTATATTTCTTTTGCTTAAAATACTGTCATTTCTCTCCCCCCTTTTTTATGGTACAGTCCACCTGGGAGATAGATGGTATTATACAGGCCACCTGATAGATGCCTTCCATGAAGCAGTCCACTTTGCTGTCTATTCACCAGACTGTATTCTGACAGATATCCCCAGGAGAGCTAAATCATGAAAGTTATCCATAGGTGGGCTGAACCATTAAAAACATTCAGGTGAGCGTTATCATAGAAGGTGTCCACCAAGTGGGCAGTATAATGAAAGATATCAGCCAACTGAGATGTATCATGACGTTTATCCCCTTGGTGGACTTGAAATGTGGATTGTATCATAAACTCCATCCACCGAGTGGGCTGTGCCATGAAAAGTATTCATCAGATGGGCTGTATCATGAAAGACTTTCACAAGGCAGAGTGTATCATGAGAGGCTTTCACAAGGCGGGCTGTATCATGAGAGGCTTTCACAAGGCAGGCTGTATCATGAAAGTTATTCACCAGATCGACTGTATTATGAAAGGTATCCACAAGCTGGGCTGTATCATGAAAGTTATTCACCAGATCGACTGTATTATGAAAGGTATCCACAAGCTGGGCTGTATCATGAAAGTTATTCACCAGATAGACTGTATTATGAAAGGTATACACAAGCTGGGCTGTATCATGAAAGTTATTCACCAGATAGACTGTGTTATGAAAGGTATCCACAAGCTGGGCTGTATCATGAAAGTTATTCACCAGAGCTGGGCTGTATCATGAAAGTTATTCACCAAATATGGCTTGATGCAGAGCCTCCCCGTTCAGCTCCCCCGTGCGTTTCCCCGTTGGTTTTGGCCTTTGATCGGGTCAGGAAAGGGTGCTACGTTGATTTTAGTGTGCGTTTATGCGCTCAGGTGTGCGCTCAGCCGGCTTTCCGATTGTCGGCTCGCACGAGGCTGTTTCCTGGGAAAACGGACGCCTCGTTCATTGGTCCGTTTTTTTCAGTGATGCAGAGCCTTGATTTCCGCTTGAAAACACCCTAATAAAACGGGGCCGCCGAGCCTTCACTTACGGCAAGTCTGACCAGCCGTATTGGAGCTACGTGCTATTTGGGAATGCATTCCTCTGTGGGCCAACATCAAAGGCGCCAGCTACGCCGTCTGATAGTTCTGAGTATGGCAGAAACCAGGCTGCAGCGCACGCCTTTGGACATCGATGGCATGAGTGACGTTGACCTATTCGAGCTCACCCGCCTTAACCGTGTTTCTCTCCATGCCTTGTATAGCGAGCTGCGGCCATGGTTAGCCCCCACCACAAGAAAGGGGCATGCAATTGCAGGTATGACCAAATTGGTTGGCTGCCTGCAATTTTTGGCGAACGGCTCGTTCCAGAGACTGGGTGCCTTCTCCCTGGGGATGTCCCAGTCTACGCTGAGCCGCAGCCTAACCAAGTTTTTGGATGGCATGGCTACCCTGGCACAGAATTACATTTTTTTCCCTCAAACAGGGGAAGCCTGGAATGCGGTTAAGCTGGGCTTTTATAACATAGCCGACATGCCCAACGTCCTTGGTGCAATCGATTGCACACATGTCTCGCTCATCCCCCCTGCGGACCAGGAATATCTGTTCAGGTATGTGGTTTGGGTATGCTTTTTTTCTGGTTCTCACACATTTTTTATGGCTCACACTAATTACACTTGTGTTTTGCTTGGTGCAGGAACAGGAAGATGGGCCATTCCATCAATGTTCAGGCAGTGGCGGGCCCTGATCTTCAATTTTTCAGTCTGTTTGCTGGCTTTCCTGGGTCCACGCATGATGCGCACATTTTGAGGAACTCCAGCCTCTATCAACGGTTTCAATCTGGAGATATTTCTGGAGGATGGTTACTGGGTATGTGTATTAAAGTTGTATTTCTTGGCCCCCAGGTTTGAATGTGGATTTGCCACTACCCCACTAATCTGTGAGACCTTTCCTGGAAACTTGAAAAGGTTTTTGGTTTAATTAATAAGTGAAAGTATTCTCCACTATTGGCTTATGTTCTGGCCCTCTTATCTCAGTAGCATTACGCAGGCATTTTTAAGGAGTGTACAGGTTGCATGTGTTTGTAGGCTCAGTAAAAATGTCAATTCCTCCCACCATACCTAGCTCACCTATTTGTCCCTGTGTACTAATGTTTCTATGCACACCTAAACCTTTTTTTAGGCATCCACCTTATGTTTGTCTTTTGTATTTTGGCAGGTGACTCAGGCTATCCCTTGTTACCATGGCTGCTCACACCCATCCTGCACCCATCTTCCCAGGCACAGGAGCGCTACAACACAGCCCATAGGAGGTCTCGCTCTGTGGTGGAACGTGCCTTTGAGTTGTGGAAGATGCGTTTCCGATGTCTGGATCACAGTGGGGGTTCTCTTCAGTATCAGCCTGGCAAGGTTATCAAAATAATTATTGCTTGTGGGGTCCTGCACAACCTTGCCATTAGAAGCAAGATTGCTCGATATACTGACCTGGGTGCAGAACCTTTCCCTATTTCTGACGAGCAGACCCCTCCTTACACTGGTACACCAAGTGGGCCAGCACACACAATCCGTGCTGACCTTGTGGCCAATGTATTTTCTTGAAACCACCCCCTGTCTGCAGGCTGGGGAAGATTAAATCACACCTAATAAGTGTTACATGCTGGTCACAAAGCGACTCTAAATGCTTTGTGCTTATCAAAAACGGCCTGTTAGGGACCCACGGCGTGGTTATCGCCCACATGGGTGTGTGTTGTCCCCTGCATCACTTTAAATAGATGGTTGGCTATCTGGGGAGTCGTGTGT